>LR738713.1:834947061-835136495 GCA_902687465.1 Secale cereale
AGAGAGTATATGGGGTGTAAGGGCAACCAGTTGCACAAAATCTGCTCTCCGGAGAGAGAAATTAACAATTTGACTTGATTGTGCGGAACGAAATGATAGCAAAAATAAAGAATTCATTGCCTCACCATATTGCGAGTAATTATTCGTCCCACGGTAGTCAACCGGAAACTACTCAATGAAAACCGACTTGGGTCCAAGGGCAAGTACCAAGGCAACGGAGAATCTTCAGCAAGATCCTTGTCCCAAATAACCTTCATGAATACAACAACTCATATTTATTACAGGTCGGATGAAACACCATGATATTGAGAAGAAAAGAAATACTTGCAGTATTTCCTTCCTAGAAGGAGACTAAACGAAAAGAGAGAAAGTGCTATGTCTTACCTCAAACCCAGCATCTTTAACAGCTTGAAGACATTGCCGAGTACTTCTAATATCTGGCAGGCCATTCCCAAGCTCAATCTCATCCTTAATCCTCTTGTGGGTTGCATTGTTTGGATCATAGTGATCGGTAATGCACCACTCATATACAGCAAAACACTGCCCGGGTTTTAATACACGGTAGATCTCCTTGTAGCAGCCAACCTGTGCAACAAAAAGGTCAATTCACTTTTATAAGACAAGACATGTTGCCTCAATGGCATAGACAGCATCGAAAGAGTTATAGAGTGACAGAGGTCATACCGGATCAGGTGCGTGGCATGTTGCCTCAATGGCATAAACAGCATCGAAAGTGTTATCAGAGAATGGCATCTTCATGAAGTCTGCCTGTATTTCAGAACAATATGTGGGAAATATAAGTACTGTTATTTAAAATCTTTTTAATATCCAGGAACTACATACAAGCATTGATCTTATACATTCTTACACAACTAATATGTGTCTTATCAAATAAAGATTACTTTATTAAGGAGGTTGATCACATGTTTATATGGCAGCACAACTGTTCTAAAAGTCTGACGCCTATCCCACCTAGGGGCAACCAGGTGCCACACCATCACCCGCCTAGCGGGTTTTTTGTAACTGTGAGCAAGCAAATTCGAGGACAATAACAGATAAAAAAAGCTAAACACAAAACAAAGTGATCCAGTGGGTAAGCCGACAATACCTTGACAAAATCACAAGTTGCGCCAAGTCCTACCGACCGATTAAGCGCCTGAAATACAAAGATCATTATTAACAGAGGAGTTATGTGATAAGTACACTTAATGGTGCACATTTAACTGAAGTTGTTAATCGCAGTCAACAGCAGAATCAACCAAAAAATAATGAGCATTGAACAACCTTTCCCCTAGTTATCTGGTAGTCGTTGTTGTTCAATCCAGTAACTGAGGTGGAGCTGCAGACAACGGTTGCCTGATCAGTTATTTCTGGCTGCAAGTATAATGTACTAAACTACTGATAATGAAAGATGACAAAGCCAATAGTCCTTTTCTAACTTACAGACGCAGTTATACATCTTCCTTAGGTTACAAACATAAGAGTATTAGTACTATTGGTGAAATGAAAATAAATATTGATGACTTCCTGGAAAGCATTAAGTCAAACTTCTCTAACTTTAACTACAGTATTGATGTATAAATAACTGAGATTGGTGAAATGAAAATAATATCATTAGACTTTTCATCAAAATATTTCATAATTATGCAAGTTTTTTTTATCACAGTTTCATATAAAAACAAAAGTCAAAGTTGCATCCTGGAGACCGTTACCATATCTAAAACATCACTGATTTTGGAATTGAGGAAGCAGTTAAATTATTGAGTGGCTGATTACCGTGATTTAACAACAAATATATCAAGGCTGATACTAAAAATATTTTTGGTGCTATGTACACGATCATCTCAGTTTTCAACTTCTCCAGAGAAAAAGATCATGATAAATAAATTGAAAATTAAATAATATCTAGATCTTCTCCCCAAAATCATCCCACCACAAGTTTACAGTTCTAAGTAATAAAAACATGAATTACTTCAGATGCATTAATCGTGCATATGAGAATGTCTAAACCAAACACATCACAATTCACATATATGAACAGAGGTGAAAGAGTGAAACAGGAATTAAACCTAAATCTCGCAATTTCTCTTAATGGCCCGCCTATTCCACAGCCGACATCCAAAACCTACAACAAACAAGTTCAGCAAACATCAGGATATTGTATGTTCCATTATCATGTTATGCTGCAGCAAGAGCAGCTCAAAAAGAGAAATCATTGTGCCATAGGTTATTATATATCTTCGTAAGAAAACTGACCTTCATCCCTGGTTTCAACTCAAGCTGTAAAGCCAGAAAGTGCTCGTGCCTTTTGATGCTTTCCCTTAAAGATTCCCCATTCCACCTGAAATGCCAAGAGAGATGGGGAATTACAGTTAGTAATGTTGTAGTAAATCTTTTCATATAATTTTTTCTTTAAAAACGAAATGATATATTTTTCGTGAAAAATGAAAGATCAGTTATGTATTCTTTCGATAAGAGTCCTCACCTGTGAGCAAAGTGGAAGGATTCACCCCAGCCATACTCATAGAAGCTAGTAGCAAGATCATAGTATTTATTAACCTGGTAAACATCATAGTATTAGGTAGGCCCTGACATTCAAATCCTAGTGGGACACTATCATGGGCCATGGGGTGATGCAGCAGAGAAAATAAATGTGAGCATTCTCAATTCATAACATTATTCATTTCATTTACCACAAAAACAAGAAAAGTGACTATTTGATAATATATGCTTAGGATAATTAAGAAACAAATGATATGCAGCAACGAAGGTTGTAAGCATACCATCAAAAAAGGATTGTAAATAGCAGAACCTAAGAAGGTGCATATGTATTTGTCACTTGAACCATCATCCAAAATTCCTGACTACTTAAGAAACGTTTTTGAGATTCTAAATCAGTTTTGAAAGAGCACTGACCCTCTAATGACATTGGATTATCAGAGCTGCAGGCTAACAATTTGATTTATGTATGGTGAAGCTAATTACACTATAACAAGCCATTCATGACAAAATAATCATCGCAGGCTAAAATAAAAACTTGAGCACGGAAGCATCAAATTTACAAAGTCATTCCTCCAAAAAAAATGTGGTGTTTGTTCATGTCCCGTATAAGATAATAATTATTACCATATCGGTGTAGTTGGATTTCCTCGATTCCTCCTTCCCTCCGTAGTATCCATGATATTTCTCATACCTTGTGAAAAAATATTTTGTCCCAAATTAAGAGTAGGGCAAGGAAAAAATAACTCAAGAAGTGAATGGACATAAACAGTATAGGAAATGAAGACGCCGGCTAACAAGATTACACTCGGCAGATCCTACAGTACGTGCAGAGACAAAACACAAACATTATGATGCCCCTTTAAAGAGTGTGCACGTGTGAAAGGACGAGTTTAACATTCAGGCCTTCAAAAAATATGACATGGCTCAGGCCTTGAAAGAAACATGGCATGGTTCAGGCCTTGAAAGAAACATGGCATGGTTCAGGCCTTGAAAGAAACATGGCATGGTTCCTAGGTAGTACTACAGGTGGTACTAGGTACAGCTGGACGACTTGTAGTACTAGCACACCGAGGGGGCAGATAGCTGCATCTTCAGATGTGCATTTAATCCACCTACTGTAAGACTTTAAGTGCTGGAATTTAAGCCAGGAATTATAAGCCCATCAAGAAGCGCGAAGAATTATCATCCAATCCATGTATGGGCGCAGATTGCGAAAGGTAAGCTAATGAGAGCCGCCTGCCAACTGGAAAAGGACGTGTGATGCGAGGGAGAAGAAAAACAGAAGACGTTTTTTTCTCAGAGCAGAGCAAAGCAGAGCAGCTCCTGGTAATCCTACAATACAAACCAACAAAATTTGGAGCAAAATGTATGTATTTCATATGATTTGGGGTGCACAAATGGATGCTTGAAACGACAGAGAGAGTGTCACAGCCCAGGCAGCACTGAACCTGAAGCAACGGTGGCCGCTGGCCTGTGATGTGTGAGCTCAGCTGGGCGGTGTTAGGAGTAAAGGCGTGGAGCAGTTGGATCTACGTAAGATTTAGTCTGTATTCTGGAGTACTAAGTACTGGTACTAACAGTATCCCCAATCCCCATTCTCCTGTAACCCGACCGAAATTCCCTCTCCGATCCGGTGACTGACCACTGTATCCAAGCCCGCAGCACACAGGGGGCATGAAGAAGATAGAAATCGCGTCGGGTCAGCCCAGCTCCCGTGTCTTGTTTATTAGTAGTCCAACAGGAAAAAAACCATCATCGAGCGCCGCGGGATATTAAAAAAGAAGTGCGCTTGAATGGATCACGCACGCCAACGGCAAGGGAGGGAGGGAGAGACGTACTCATCGACCGCCGATTTGACCTGTTCCTTGTCGATCTTCCCGCCAAGGCCGGACGCGAGATCCAGGGCTCCCGACTTGGACATGGCGGCGGCGGAGTCGCCCGCGGCAGGGAGGGCCGGCCGGCGGCGCTGGACCTGACCGAAACAAAAACACAAATTTTTTGCAAGGTTCAGTCAGACCCGCTGCTGTGGATCGAAATCGAACAGGACCGGGGGATCGAGCGAGGCCGCCGAGCTTGACCTTGGCGGAGGAGAAATGGGCGGAGATCTCGAGGTGTCGGGAGGAGGAGGAGGACGGAGGTAAGTGGGATGGAGGAGGATCTGCCGGAGGCGGGCGAGGGAGGGAGGGAGGAGCTGCGGTTTGGCTGGCAGCGGATTTACAAGTAGGCGGCCAGGAGAAAGAGGACAAGCGAAGCCAGCTGAGCCACGCCGAGCCCTCCATTTGGGCTCGGGATTCTGAATTTATTACTCTCTGATGCACCTGCGCCGTCGCTTCCGGCAACATTTCAAATCAACGGGCTGGATCCATCGGAAATCAGATCGGCCGCATCTCATCGTCCACGTCACAGGTTAAGGGTGCTCATACAAATGATAGAAACTATATAAGTTTTGGATGTGAATATAGGGCGAACGTTCGCTCCCCATTCCTGCATGACGGAACATACGGTCCCTGGTTTTCGGCGTCTAGGACTATTGCGACCAGGGACTATCTGCCCGACCTCGTGTCCCACCTGGCCTCCTTCCTAACGTCGCCAACCACCTTAGTCTGAACTTGGACCCGAAAAACCCAAAGGAATATCCCAGAGGAAACCATGATTTAGTCCTAAGCCAAATCCAAAAATCTATAAATTATTTTGTGTTCCCGCCTACCAGTGGCGGAGCTTACTCCAAAAAGCTGGGCGGGCTGGTGGGCCTGACGGTAAGGGATTGTTACTAGTTGGCTGGGTGGGCTGGATGGTCTGGCTATATATGTGAGGAGGAGGTCCAGAGCTGGGCGGGCCATGGCCCATTCGGCCTTGCTTATGCTCCGCCAGTGCCGCCTACTATGCATCAAGTGAATGGATCATCGTGAACCTGATCCCCTCCCCGGACCTCCTCGTTGTCGTTCCATTGCAGGGCCACACAATGCAGCGACCAGAACGTGGTGGCTGGTGTTGACGATGCAACATTGTTTCGCCCTCTATGTCATCCCATCGTAGCGCCATGCTCGTCAACGAGGCGCATTGCGTTGGCTGGATTTGGTCGCCGGTGTATCTTTTCTTGTTCATGTTCACCCTGTTTGTTGAGTGCACCACTCAGCAAAGCCCCTTTGTCAGCTCAACACCTGTGACGCGTGACACCGATCGTTACTGCACCATTTCATTTGTGCTTTTAATTTGTCAAGTTCCATACCGAGTACTCAAGGAAAAAAACCTTGACAACCTTGCCTTTGTTGGGAGGATCCTAGCCTAACCTTTCCTTGAGGAAAAAGTTGAATTTCCAACGATGAACAATTTTTAAATATACATTGTTTTTTTTTTAATGTAGGCCGAACAATTTTTAAATATACACTGCACATTTTTCTGATATACGCTGAACATACATATTGAAAAGTATTATGATATACGCTGAATAATATTTAAATACACATTTATTAAAAAAAAATATAGGCTGAACAGTTTTTAAATACACAATGACCATATCTGAAAATATGTTGAACAATTCCTTAATGTAGGGTGAGCATTTCCTTAAATATACGATGAACATTATTTTATATAAACACGCAATGAAATTTGTATAACAGACGAAAAACGAAGGGGCGTAAAGAAAAACGGAAAAGAAAACGAAAGAAAGAGAAACAGAAATTAAAAAGGAAAACTAAAAAGAAACAGAAAGGAGAAGAAACAGCAGAGCGACCGTGTATCTCGCCTTCAGCGAGTCTGCTTCGGACTCGCTTAAGAGGCGCGCGAGCTAGGCGGCCCACGATCGCGAGCGGCCACAGCCTCTTCTTCCATTTTTATTTGCGTCTTCTGTTTCCCTTTTTACTTTCATTTTACTACTTTCGTTTTTACTTTAAAATATTATGAAAATATATTACAAAAAACACTCTTTAAAAAATTTGAAAAGTATTTGAAAAATGTAGAATAAGTATCTGAAAAAAGTGTTAATCATGTATATAAAAAAGTTGAACAAATTTGTAAAAAATGTTGAACAAGTATTTAAAAAATATTGATAATTATTTGAAAACTGTTGAACATGCATTTGAAAAAATGTTGATCATATATAAAAAATGTTTAAAAAGCACTTAAGAAATATTGAACAAGTATTTGAAAAACGTTGAACAACTATTCCAAAGAAGTATTGATCATGTATAGAAAAAAATGTTGAACAAGAATTTGATAAATGTTGAAAAAGTTTTTGAAGAAATGTTGATCATGTATATAAAAATATAGAATGAAAACAAAAAGGAAAAAAAAGAAAAAAAAAGAAAAAAACCATAAAAGAAACAAAATAAACCAAAGAAGAAGGAAAATGAAAAAAAAAACTGAAGAAACAAATGAAAACCTAGAACAAAGGGAAAATGGAAAAGAAAAAAAAAAAAGAAAACTGGCATGTCTTGCTTCAAGTAGGTCACGCCCTTTCTATTATCACGAACTATTGGGCGGGCGCGATCCCTAGTCGCGCTTCATATCCTTGGTGCTCCCCCTTTTCCATTCTATTTTTCTTTAGACTCTGCGTGAAAATGGGCCAACCCAGTAACGACCATGACCAGGAAATTTCGACGCGAGACTTAGTCCAAGGACTCATTTAAGGCATTTCCTAAACAGCGCTTCACGTGCCCATTACAACACGTTTCTTTTTTTTTTACGGTAAAGCACAAGCTTTATTGATAAAAAAACCACAGTGTGTGGGATACAAGTCGAATCATGAGGTTGAACAAGCCACGGGTGGCGCCCTAATCTAAGGAAAGGGAAAATCTGGCAAGTTTAAGAGCTTCTACAATAACAAAACGACTTTCAATAATAAAATTGCATGTAAAATTTGCTGATCTAGCTCGGATCTCCTCAATGATAGCCCAAGTCATGTACTGCTTGTCTTGCATCCAAGTAAACAACAACTTCATGCAGTCCCAGGTCCTCTGCTAAAGGCAAGGCTTCACGGCATGCAACAATCTCCAGTGTAGCTGGATCCTGTAGACCATATATTAACAAAGAGGAGTTACCCAGATAATTCCCATGTTTGTCCCGGCATACAGCCGCGTCTGACCCCCTGGAACGAGCGACGCCTGCATCTACATGTATCTTAGCGAAGCCCGGGGGCGGCGCCTTAGGTCGCACACTTCCCACCTGTGTAGCCTGCCTACTCGGTCGTGCTGGAGTTGGGTGCTTGATCATATCAAGTTCAGAGATGAATCTCTCAATGAACATATGGGTAGACTGCGGGCTTTGGATGATTCCCTCATGTATAGCCTTCCTCCTCGCTGACCAGGTCGCCCAAAGTGTGACGTCCATCTTCACAAACAGTGCATGCGGTAACGAATTCATCAACATGAAAAGCCACTGTTTGGCAGAAGGTTATGTTGTGCCTGTTATCCTCTCCGCAAGCTCTTCCTCTGTCAACACCCAGATGCATCAGGACATTGTGCACTCCAACAGCGAATGGCGCCAAGAATCCTGCACTCCACATAGCCCACACACGCTCGATTGTGCCATGTTACGGTGAGCACGGACATCATTTGTTGGTAGCGATTGTTTTGCAAGTCGCCACATAAACATTCTTATCTTTCCCGGTACATGAGTGTTCCAAAGTTTCTTCCAATCCCCAATTTGTCTATTCATGTTCGAAGATCCAGTATTGCCTTCCAACCATGCTTCTCTTCGCTCCCTAATGGAAACCAGCATATTGTATGCAGATCTGACAATAAACACCCACTTCTTCTCAAAATTCCAGGCCTAGCTGTCATGTATATTTCTCGTGCACATTGGAATGCTTAAGATTGGCTGAACGTCAATGTGGAGAAATACTTCTTGAAGAAGTTGTACATTCCATCTTGCAGACGTAGCATCTATAAGTTCAGACACTATAGATGGTGGCTTCGGAGTTATACATCCATATGGCCTCATCATTTCATCCCTTGGAATTCAGTTTTCCTCCCATATGTTTGTTTCTGCCCCGTTACCGATCCTCCATACTAGACCCAGATTAAGGACATCGCACCCTTCAAGGATTGCTCGCCATACCTGACTCGGATGTGATCCCAAACTTGCCTTCAGGATTGTAGTAGACGGGCGCACACCTCTCCTTCGCACTGGGCCGGCCCAACTTTTGTTTTCCCCCTACTTTTTAAAGTAAAAAACTATGCGTTTGCACCTGCTGTGACTCGAACCAGCGATCTGGTTGTCATTTGTACGTGTGATGACCCCCACACCACCCTTACCTTATGTGCTCAACTACATCTTCTTCTTTATTTTCTTCTTACTTATTTTTCTTTTATTTTTTCTGTTTTTATTTTTTATTCGGAGCGGTTTTGTTCGGTATTTTAACATCATTTTATCCTAAACTCGATGTTTTTTTCAAATTGATGATTTTTTCCAAACATTGATGAACTTTTTTGCAAGATTAATGATTTTTTTAAAAAATTTATGAAATTTTATCAAATCAAATTATATTTTACCAAAATCGATGTTTTGTTTTTCAAATTCAATGAACTTTTTTCTAGTTTGATGATCGATTTTTAAAATTTGATTTTTTTTTTGCAAAATCAATGTATTGCTTCTCAAAATTGATGATCTTTTTTTTAGAATCAATATATTTTTAATAATTGATAAACTTTTTTGCAAAATCGCTAGACTTTTTTTAATGTTGTGACTGTTTCTAAAAATCAATGAACTTATTTTGAAATTAATGAACTGTTTTCCAAAATTGATAAACTTATTTTGAAATCTATGATTTGTTTTCGAAATTTGTGAATGTTTTTCTAAAAAAATGATGAACTATTTTTTAATATAGATGAACAGTTTAAAAAAATGATGAAGCTTTTGCAAATTTGATTAGTTTTTTTCCAAAATTTTGAGCTTTTTCAAGTTTCGTGGGTATTCCTATATTTGTGAATTCTTTTTCAGGTTTTCGTTTTCTTTTTTGAAATAATTTACTGTTGGTACATAATATATGATATATGCAGTAAGAAAAGGGTCAAACATTACTTATTTCTGTTAACAAACAACAATGCCAAGTTAGTCTAGTTGTATGTGGCAGTACGTCTGCATCGTTGTGCTGAATCCGATTCCTCATTCTGGCCGGCCACTAGGCGGCGCGTGCGAGTGCCAGGAGCCGTGCTGGCACTTAAAGCCCCGAAAAGGAGCACGGCTCGCAAAATTGCAATAACTAGTCGTTGCGACCAGCAGCCAGCAACATGGCCAATTCGTTTGCTGCTGGTAACTTTTTTTTACCTAAAAAACTTTTTCTTTTACGTTTTCTTTTCGGCAAGTTGCTGGGCCGGCCCACTAGGCAGTGCGTGCAAGTGCCAAGAGCGCTGATGGCGCTTAAAGCGCCCAACTGGAGGGGACCTCCTATCTGCCGCATTTTGCAGCAAATAGCAGCCGGATGCACAATAATGGCCACAAAAATTCCAAACATTAGTGGTGGTAACTTTTTTTTTACTTAAAAACCTTTTTCTTTTGCGTTTTCTTTTCGGCAAGTTGCTGGGCCGGCCCACTAGGCGGCGCGTGCAAGTGCCAAGAGCGCTGATGGCGCTTAAAGCGCCCAACTGGAGGGGACCTCCTATCTACCGCATTTTGCAGCAAATAGCAGCTGGACGCACAACAATGGCCACAAAAATTCCAAACATTAGTGTTGTGGCTGAGAGTCGACCACAAGACCTTATGTTCTGGATGCAGTGGCAATAGCAATGCACCAACCAAGCGTTCATGAATAATCAGTAGCTCGAAACTTTAAGAGTTAATAATAGCCATAGATTTGAATATATATTTTGGAAATTTCAAACGTGTGTTTTAAAGTAAATACTTCTTGTAACGCGGACATTTTACAACACTGTGAGCAAAACTTGAACAACCCTGAAGAATTGGAACACATTTTGAAGTTCTAAAAATAAGAAGAAATTTTCAAACTCTAAACTATCAAGAAAATACGAGCAAATTATAAAATTGCGAACAATTTTTGAGAAACATGATTTTTGTTGCACTTTCATATTTTTTGAAAATGGGAAGAAATTTCGAAACTCTGAATACTTTGGAAAATGATGGCGATTTTATTCAACATGAATAAATTTGGAATTTTCGAACAGTTTTTGAACATGCGAACAAATTTTAAAAAATTAGAAAAAACATTTACACACATTTATTGTTAACATGAATAAAATTTGAAACTCTGAACATTTTTGAAAATGTGAACGAATTTTGAAATCACGAATAAAATTTGGAAAACATGAACAAAATTTCGTAACTTCAAACTTTTTGGAAAACATGATCAAATTTCAAAATTATGAACTTTTGGAACAATGCAAACAATTTTGAAAACATCAATAAAATTTGGGGGTTTTGTTTTTTTCTATGTAAAAAGAATTGGAATGTATGAAATATTTTGAAAAAATACAATTTTTTAAAAAGCAAACAAAAAAATATGAAATTTAAAAAGAAAGAAAAAAACGAAACTAAAGAAATGACAAAAGAAACAGGAAAAAGAAATGAAACAAAAAACGAAAAAAGAGAAAAAGATAAAAACAAAGACCAAAGAGAAACAACTAAACCAGTATAAAAACAAAAAAACAGGTTCAGGGAACCTTCTGTAAGGTTCCCAAAACCGTCTGCCTCACTATGGAGAACACTCGACAGTTTGATGCAGTAAGCGTCAAATAAGATTTTCCCAAAAGGAGCACCCCTCGCAATAACTAGTCGCTGCGACCAGCAGCTAGCATCAGGCCCAATCGGGAGCAACTAACTAAAGAACGCTCGCTCCCAGCCTCCTCGAGGGTCACTTCAGGATGTGCTGAGAGCACGACGCCCGCTCTCAGCCACTACCACGTGTAACGCTCTGGGCGCTTCCTTCAGATTTTTTTTCGCATGTATTTTTGGCTTTTTAGATTTTTTTTTACAAGTCTTCCTTAGTTTTTGGAGAGGCATGGTTTTACTTCCGCGAGAGGCATGTCTTTGCTTCCGCGAGAGGCATGTCTTTGCTTCCGCGAGAGGCATGTGGAAAAACGTTTTTTTTTCTTTTGCGAGAGGCACGGTTTCGCTTCCGCGAGAGGCATGATTTTGTTTCCGCGAGTGGTTCCTCTCGGAAACGGGAAAAATATGTTTTCTCTATTTTTCTTCTTTCGCAAGAGGCACGGTTTTGCTTACACGAGAGGCATGAACGGGAAAAAATGTGTTTTTTCTTTTCATTCCGTGAGAGGTACGGAGAATGAAAAAAAACATGTTTTTTTTCTTCCGCGAGAGGCACGAAGGAACGAAAAAACATGTTTTTTATTTTTTGTTTTCGTCCGTGAGAGGCGTGCCTTTCGGAAACGGCTTTCAGGAGGGGAAAAACGTGCTCGCGGTCCGTTTTTTTGTCCAGTTTTTTTTCGTGTAAAAGAAGTTCATCAAAACCTATCAACATGAGATTTAGTTTTGAAGATCTTAACGTAAGGAATCCAATGATGAAACGATTCGTGATTTGGACGCACCGTTAAGAGATAAATAATTTTTAATAAACAAATCTACAGAAGAAAAAACTCACAGGTTGCGAGAAGTGGCTGCGAGTGGCGTACAACGACTTGTCGCAACTTGAGAATGTGAAAGTGATATTTGCGAGGAGCACTCGTGAATTAGTAATTTCAGGGCCAACTGTTTGCTGCTTCAGCCACAAACAGGCCGACTGTATCTCTAGTTGATACAAGCAGGTCAACTGATGGGCCGGCCCATTCAGCAGTTACGTGAACCTGATTTTTATTGGTTTTTACTGCTTCTAGAAGGTTTTGGTCTTTTTTCTAATTTTATTTTATTTTTCTTCCTTTTTAATGAAATACCCATTATGTACTAAAATATAAGAGCGTTTTTTTACACTAGTGCAGTGTCCAAAACGCTCTTATATTATGGGACGGAGGGAGTATGTTCAGAAGTTGAAATAGAAAAAACTGAAATCATAGAAAAATATTCTTTAAAAAACGTTCAGAATTCCTAAAAATAATCATATTTTCAACGATTGTTTAGTGCCCTCTGTTTCAAAATACCAATCATGTTAGATTTCGTTAGGAGAAGCCTCCTTGTGTATTTAGTGCCCTTTGTTTCAAAATATCAAACGTATTAGGTTTCGTTAGGAGAAGCGTTGACCCAACAATTACTCCATCAATATGAACTTTATTTGACATGAAATTGGTATAGCGAGATTCATCTATCAAAGTAGTACTCCCTCCGTCCGGAATTACTCGTCGGAGAAATTGATAAAAATGGATGTATTTAAAACTAAAATACATCTAGATACATTCATTTCTTCGATAAGTATTTCCGGACGGAGGGAGTACATTTTTTGTGGTTACGACTTTGTAACACAAATGTTTTCCTTTTTCGCATCAAGACAAATCATGGAGATGATAGTTTAACTACCGGGCAAAGGCTTGTCGTAACAAAATCTAACTAGTCGGCAAAGTGCTCGATTTCATCAGTAGCGGTGAGATCTTTCTATTCACTCTCAGCTTGTAGATCGTTTTAGCAAACAATTTTTTTTTTGTCCTTTCTTTGAAAAACAGCTCGAATGTCCGCTTACACATAATTACGCGGTCTCTGTCTCTATATTCCCCCAACTTGCATGCCGAGATCAAATCAGGATCTTTTGCATAAGTGGAAGAGGGCGCTTCCGGGCGACCCATGGCACCCACATACTATGTGAAGAAGAATCCACGTTTCGGTTCTCTACGGTCGACCTCCGAGACCGATGGGCGACGCTAAGCCGACCTGCTGCTTCTGCACGTAGTGTCCATTAACTGTTGTTATATTCCCATCTCCACGATCATCCACCCAAATCACGGCCGAGATTACGACTGTAACCGAGAAACGGGCCTAGTGCTAGTGCTACTACTACTTTTTTTTATTGATTCTGCATGCACTGACCGCGTGCTGCGCTTGAGGCCGAAAGAAGAGATGATATGCTAAAGCAAGCGTGTGCATGCACCCTACCCAATGCCTTTGTACCGATCGTCGACGATGCCACGATGGTGCCGATCCTTTTCTTTCCATGGACCCGAGACTAGCACTACCGTGGTCGACACCGATTGCAGCGGCCAGCGAGGGCACTGCTCTCATTAGGCGTGTACGGTGTGGTACCATAGAGTGACGCGTCACCACCGTAGGAATATATACTAGTAGTTCTTTTCAGTAAAGCGTCTTTACACGAGCATACACTTATCCTTATGGAACGCAGGCACGCATACCCTATCTCTATGAGCACCTTCGAGTGACTAAGCTAGCGTAGCATCTTGGTATGTTACGAAGTCATCATGAACGTCTCATAGTCAACGGAAATGTCTCTCCTCACTGAACAAACACCGCCGGGAACCTGAAATAAATCTAGGAAAAATGTGAGCATCAATATCATGTCGAGAGTTTAAACTCTGCTTGACTGAGGAACAACATTATCCTTGTATAACCATTCGACATTCGATCACAGGTTGGTTCGCAAAGCGTCGTCTTTATTAAGACATGACATTGTAGGAATATGTAGTAGACGATATCCTCTTCTCTTTCAACCGCAAAAAAAAAAAAAAAAAAGATATCCTCTTCTCTTTGTAAAAGTGCTCATGCGTTCCCACTTCCGTGCCGCTGACGTGACACTTCAGGCCCCGCGCATCCAATCTTAACGGAATCGGTTGCCTGAAATTTTGGGAGGTAGTGTCACTCACTTTTTAAGGGCATGTACAATGGTTCTAGCTTAAGGATGCCACGTAAGATAAATGATGAGGTGGAGGAGAGAGAAATCATAAGAGAAGGCTTGTCTTAGCTTATTTAAGCAAAGACAAGAGATGATAGCTTAGCACAATTTGTCTCACCATGTTTTTAGGAATAACTAATTATTGAAGATAAGGCTAAGAGATGACCCATTGTAGACTTGTTTTTTTGTCATCTCTAATTTACATGCAAAACTTAAGATAAGATTATCTTAGCAACCATTGTACATGCCCTAAGTAGCTTCGGATTTGCTTCTAATGGCTATCTTTGTTTTTTTTGCGGGTGTCTAATGGTTGTTGTTTACTCTTGCTGCTATACTAATTATGCCTTCATCCATGGGAGGTGTATTAAGGGCATGTACAATGGTAGCATATGGATACAGATGCCCCATAATAAAAAGTAGTTTAAGGCATCTATATTTTGTTTTTCTCCTCAATGCAAGCTATCTCTTGTGGGTCTCATTAAGAAATAAAAAATAAAGACTTTAATACACATGTATCTGTACTTTTCACCCCCAACCTTTTGAGCTTTTGACACCGGACCGCACTTTTTCATTCCAAGCACCCGCCTCCTGCAGAGGATCCCGCTTCCCTATCCGAACCTACTTTATCTGTTATCGATCATACATGGCATGTGAGGCACCACTCTGAGGATATGCATTGTACATGCCCTAATGGCATGTGCCAACTCATGAGACCATTGTCGCTAGCATTTTTTTTACTTAATGACTATTGTAGATAAAATATGGTAGGAAGTGCCATAGGTAAAATTTGTGCAATAATATTATACTTAAACGAGAAGAGCATCGACAAGATGAAAAATAAAAACAAATGCAAACTTAAAAAAAATGAATAGTGAATAGAGACATTGATATTGCCAAAATAAGAAAAATGGAATGAATTTAAACAAGCGATGACAGAAAAATGCGCACAATTTGCACATGAATTAGACCTTTTACATATATGCAAAAGCAAGCACATAGTAGTATAATTTTAAGATTATGGTTGTGTGCATCATGTGACACAGAGGCTGGGTACTCCCCCTTTTCAGAAATTAATAATAATTTTAAGACACCAATACGATTTGCACACAAATTGCATAAATTCTAATTGTATATGTCTATGCTATACCTAGGGTTCACGTTGAAAATTAATTATCTTTACACTAGTAGGAAACCTCTTATAGAAATTTCACGTTAGTGGCACGGCTAATTTCTGCGATGCCGAGGCTATTTTCTCAAAATTGAAGCAATGTGGGAAATTCCACAAATGTTGTGGTTATCAAGTTTTTAGAGGCATGCCAAAGGACATCAACGTTAGTAGTGCGTGGGCTCCAGCAGATATACCACCACAAATGTAGTAGTGGCGTCTGTGGTCCCTAACACCATTAAGTTTAGACCAATCACACCGAAGCCACTAACTGGCTTGACTTCACTCCGCCCCTACCCGCACCACCATCATCCGTCGCCACTGCCATGCTCCACCACCCTGGCCGTCGCCACCGTGCTCCTCCATGCCTTACCCAAGGAACAAGATGAAAAAAGTAAAACGAATACAAACTTTTGAAAAGGTAGAAGGAAGAATGAATTGACGGTATTGATATTATCAAAAATAAGCAAAATGAATTAAATAAATTAAACAAGCATGACGAGAAAAGGCACACAATTTGCACCGGAATCAGACCTTTTACATATGCAAAATCAAGCATATAGTAGTATAATTAGAACAAAAGCTGCAAAAGCTGTTGTGAGTGTCAACACAAAAACT
This sequence comes from Secale cereale, assembly GCA_902687465.1. Taxonomy (NCBI): domain Eukaryota; kingdom Viridiplantae; phylum Streptophyta; class Magnoliopsida; order Poales; family Poaceae; genus Secale; species Secale cereale. Next base: position 834,963,084 of record LR738713.1, read on the forward strand.
GGAGATGCCACCAAAATTTTGCTATGGTGTGAGCATGAAATTGCCATGACAAAAGAAAGGACAGAACTAAAAAAGTCGAGTTGCCATGGGGGACTATCAAAATTTGCCACAAAGGTAATGATTGATTTCCCACGTCATACAAAGAGATCAAAATGCCCAAAAATTGCCATGTGAGTAAGTACAAAGTGTTATATGGTCCATTGGAACTTTAAGGAAAAACCAAAACCCTCGCAAATTTCCAAAAAAAAATGTTTTTACTAATTACATGGGAATTTTAGAAAATCCTAACTTATAAAGATTGGAGTTGGTGGTGAGTTGACATGTGGGTCCAAGAAATTTCTAAATAAACAAATACACGCATCCCCACATGTGAAAATAGCAACCTTCCAAGAGACATATAAACAAGTGTATTTTACTCACATGTGGGATCTATCATAAATAAACAAATACACTATTTTCATGTGTGAATAACATTTTTTGTAAAAGGCACAAATAAAAAACACAAAAGTGTGACATCAACTCAAAATCAATTTTGGTTTTAGTTTCTCTTTCCAACCTACTATGGTCATTTCAAAATCTCTGACGTTGCATGCCTCTCACCGTACTTTTGATATTTTTACTAATCGTAAATCACACAATGTTCAGAAGGACACTAACGTTACTTGACCACATCATACGTCAATGGCTCCATGGCAACGCGCGAGTATCGTGATAGTAAAATAAAAAATTTGTAGTTGTCACATGGCAAAAACTAAAAATATATATGATTTATTAGAAAATGGTATTTTTATTTTACAAAATTACATTGTTCACATGGCAACAAATAGAAATTTGTTCATATAAAACATGGCAGAAAATTGGGAAATTATGCAATCTTCACATGGCAGAGAAAAATATGAATTTTGATCTCTAAACAATGTCAAATGTAGAAAATTGCCATGGTATTTAACAAAAGGATTTGCATGCTAGCTATCTAAAATATTTTTTGCCATGGTATCTAACAAAAAGGATTTCCCATGGAATGTACAAATATTTTTTTGTGGTGGACAATAAAATTGCCATGGTTAAGATCCGAAAGGAGCTATATAACATAAATTTGTCGTGTTCCAAGTCAAAATTTTTAATAAAGAAAGTGTTCACCAAAAAAAAAATCATGGATATGAAATCAGTATTGGGGACATGGCAAACTTTGTATTGGTGACATTGCTAAATTTGTAGTTGTGACGTGGCAAACAATTTTTACATGGCAATTTTATATTGGCGAAATGGAAAATTTTGGATTGGTGACATTGCAAAAGTTATAAGATTGTTTCCATGGCAAAACTTCAATGAATTATTAACCTTGCCACGCAAACATAATTTTTTCTCTAAACTTGCCTCGTGACATCACAAAAAATATAAATTTTGCATGATTTATCTAATTCTACGCGACAAGTAGAAAAACTTTTGAAGAATCACATTGATTTATCTAAATTTGACATGTGACTAAGAAGATAGAATTCCAAATTTGCCATAATTTTAGATGAACAAAAAGGCCTAAAATTTCCATGAGAACAAAACAAAATAATTACCTACAATTGCCATGTCATGGAACAAAAAAATATGTACAATTTGCCATGGAATAGCCACACACACCATCTGAGATTAATCGTTCCTACAATTTCTACAATTTGGCATGGGAGTAATTTCAAAGATTGATATATGAAACATCTCATATGAACCTAATATTAACCACTATCATGAAAATGACAGTGAAAGGATCGATATGGTTGACTAGAGAGGGGGGGGGGTGAATAGGCAACTAACAATTTTTAGATTTTCTTGACCAAATTAAACTTAGCAACGAAATAGGTTGTCTAGATGTGCAACTAAGTGAGAGACCTATATGATGCAACAATAACAATCACACAAGCACGCAATGATCTAACACAATAAAGCTTGCACAAGTAAAGGTAAGATATAACCAAGAGTGGAACCGATGGAGACGAGGATGTGGTTACCGAAGTTCCTTCCCTTTGAGGGGAAGTACGTCTCCGTTGGAGCGGTGTGGAGGCACAATGCTCCCCAAGAAGCTACTAGGGCCACTATATTCTCACGCCCTGACACAATGCGAGATGCCGTGATTCCACTATCGGTGCCCTTGAAGGCGGCGACCGAACCTTTACAAACAAGGTTGGAGCTATCTCCACAACTTAATTGGAGGCTCCCAACAAAACCACGAAGCTTCACCACAATGGAATATGGCTTCGAGGTGACCTCAACCGTCTAGGGTGCTCAAACAACCAAGAGTAACAAGATCCGCAAGGGATTAGTGGGGGGAATCAAATTTCTCTGGGTGGAAGTGTAGATTTGGGCCTTCTCAACCAATCCCTAGAAAATCAACAAGCACTAGTAGAAAAAGGGCCTAATGTGAAGCACATTAGTCCCGGTTTGTACCTGAACCGGCACTAATGGTCACATTAGTGCCGGTTCCAACGGCTAGCCGGGCGGCGCTCATTAGTACCGGTTCGTGGCGAACCTTTAGTACCGGTTCGTGCCACGAACCGGTACTAAAGAGGTTGTGGCAGGCTAGATCCTGGGGCCCCACCTGCCCCATTAGTACCGGTTCGTGCCACAAACCGGTACTAGAGTTTTTTAGTTGATTCTTTTTGCAGCAGTTTTTTAGTCCCACCTCGCTCCGCTAAGAGGGTTTTTACCACCTTAAATATATTATTTCTCAAACTATCACAACCACTTGGTCTTCATTGAACTCTATGTTTAAAATTTCTGGCCGCAATATGAGTGTTCTCCGGTTTCTAAACCAGTGAGGATTCATATTGACAATTCAAATTGTACACAAAAAGATCATTGATGATCAATGTATTTTTGATGATCAATCTGTTACAGAGGCATTTCATTTTTTTTGAACTCATTTGAACTCCAGAGTTTTTGTTGTTCAAAATGCAGCATTCAAATCCACATCATAAATTATCAACCCTTTTTGAATTCATTTGGTATTTTTGATGCATTTACTGATTTTTTTAGAGCTAAATGACCCTGAAATTGAAAAACACTTCAAATGAACTCTGAAAAGGTTGAAAGTTGGCATGGTATCATCATTTCACCCACATAGTGTGTGAAAAAAAGTAGAGATGGTTACGGCAAAAACTGGATGCACTTCGTGTACAAAATGGACAATCTCTTTCGAAGTATCACGGTTTCGAACGAAAACTCATCTGTTACAGAGGCATTTCGTTTTTTTGAACTCATTTGAACTCCAGACTTTTTGTGTGTTCAAAATGCACCATTAAAATCCACATCATCAATTATCAACCCTTTCTGGATTCATTTGGAATTTTTCATGCATTTACTGAATTGTTTTCACACATGTATTAAGTTTCCGGTTAATACAATTCTAGCATGAATAATAAACATTTATCATGATATAAGGAAATAAATAATAACTTTATTATTGCCTCTAGGGCATATTTCCTTCAGTCTCCCACTTGCACTAGAGTCAATAATCTAGTTCACATCGCCATGTGATTTAACACCGATAGTTCACATCGTCATGTGATTAACACCCAAAGGGTTTACTAGAGTCAATAATCTAGTTCACATCGCTATGTGATTAACACCCAAAGAGTACTAAGGTGTGATCATGTTTTGCTTCGTGAGAGAAGTTTAGTCAACGGTTCTGTCACATTCAAATCCGTATGTATTTCGCAAATGTATATGTGTCTACAATGCTCTGCATGGAGCTACTCTAGCTAATTGCTCCCACTTTCAATACGCATCCAGATTGATACTTAGAGTCAGCTGGATTTAGTGTCAAAGCTTGCATCGGCGTAACCCTTTACGACGAACTCTTTATCACCTCCATAATCGAGAAACATTTCCTTAGTCATCCAGTTACTAAGGATAATTTTGACCGCTGTACAGTGATCTACTCCTGGATCACTATTGTACCCTCTTGACAAACTCATGGCAAGGTACACAACATGTTTGGTACACAGCATGGCATACTTTATAGAACCTATGGCTGAGGCATAGGGAATGACTTTCATTCTCTCTATATTTTTCTGCCATGGTCTGGCTTTGAGTCTTACTCAACTTCACACCTTACAAGTCAGGTAAGAACTCCTTCTTTGACTGATCCATTTTGAACTACTTCAAAATCATATCAAGGTATGTACTCATCGAAAGTCTTATCAAGCGTCTTGATCTATCTCTATAGATTTTGATGCCCAATATGTAAGCAGCTTCACCAAGGTATTTCTTTGAAAAACTCCTTTCAAACACTCCTTTATGCTTTCCAGAAAATTCTACATCATTTCCGATCGACAATATGTCATTCACATATACTTATCAGAAAGGTTGTAGTGCTCCCACTCACTTCTTGTAAATACAGGCTTCACCGCAAGTCTGTATAAATCTATATGCTTTGATCAACTTATCAAAGCGTATATTCCAACTCCGAGATGCTTGCACCAGTCCATAGATGGATCGCTGGAGCTTGCACATTTTGTTAGCACCTTTAGGATTGACAAAACCTTCTGGTTGCATCATATACAAGTCTTCTTTAATAAATCCATTAAAGAATGCAGTTTTGTTATCCATTTGCCAGATTTCATAAAATGCGGCAATTGCTAACATGATTCGGACAGACTTAAGCATCGCTACGGGTGAGAAAGTCTCATCGTAGTCAACTCCTTGAACTTGTTGAAAAACTTTCGCAACAAGTCGAGCTTTGTAAATAGTAACATTACTATCAGCGTCAGTCTTCCTCTTGAAGATCCATTTATTTTCGATGGCTTGCCGACCATCGGGCAAGTCAACCAAAGTCCACACTTTGTTCTCATACATGGATCCCATCTCAGATTTCATGGTCTCAAGCCATTTTGCGGAATCTGGGCTCATCATTGCTTCCTCATAGTTCGTAGGTTCATCATGGTCCAGTAACATGACTTCCAGAACCGGGTTGCCGTACCACTCTGGTGCGGAACGTACTCTGGTTGATCTACGAAGTTCAGCAGTAACTTGATCCGAAGTTTCATGATCATCATCATTAGCTTCCTCACTAATTGGTGTAGGAATCACTGGAACCAGTTTCTGTGATGTACTACTATCCAATTCGGGAGAAGGTACAATTACCTCATCAAGTAACACTTTCCTCCCACTCACTTCTTTCGAGAGAAACTCCTTCTCTAGAAAGGATCCACTCTTAGCAACAAAGACCTTGCCTTCGGATCTGTGATAGAAGGTGTACCCAACAGTTTCTTTTGGGTATCCTATGAAGATTTACTTCTCCGATTTGGGTTCGAGCTTATCATGTTGAAACTTTTTCACATAAGCATCGCAGTCCCACACTTAAAGAAATGACAGCTTAGGTTTCTCGTCAAACCACAGTTCATACGGTGTCATCTCCACGGATTTAGATGGTGCCCTATTTAACGTGAATGTATCTGTCTCTAATGCATAACCCCAAAAGCGATAGTGGTAGATCGGTAAGAGACATCATCGATCGCACCATATCTAATAAAGTACGGTTATGACGTTCGGACACACCATTACACTATGGTGTTCCAGGTGGCGTGAGTAGTGAAACTATTTCACATTGTTTGTACTGAAGGCCAAACTCGCTAACTCAAATATTTTACCTCTACGATCATATCGTAGAAACTCTTATTTTCTTGTTACGATGATTCTCCACTTCACTTTGAAATTCTTTGAACTTTTCAAATGTTTTAGACTTGTGCTTCATTAAGTAGATATACCCATATCTGCTCAAATCATCAGTGAAGGTCAGAAAATAACGATACCCGCCGCGAGCTTCAACACTCATTGGTCCACATACATCTGTATGTATGATCTCCAACAAATCTGTTGCTCGCTCCATTGTTCCGGAGAACGGAGTTTTAGTCATCTTGCCCATGAGGCATGGTTCGCAAGCACCAAGTGATTCATAATCAAGTGATTCCAAAAGTCCATCACTATGGAGTTTCTTCATGCGCTTTACACCATTATGACCTAAACAGCAGTGCCACAAATAAGTTGCACTATCATTATTAACCTTGCATCTGTTGGCTTCAATATTATGAATATGTGTATCACCACGATCGAGATCCAACAAACTATTTTCATTGGGTGTATGACCATCGAAGGTTTTATTCATGTAAACAGAATAACAATTATTCTATGACTTTAAATGAATAACCGTATTGCAAAAAATATGATCAAATCATATTCATGCTCAACGCAAATGCCAAATAACATTTATTTAGGTTTTACACTAATCCCGAAAGTATAGGGAGTGTGCGATGATGATCATATCAATCTTGGAACCACTTCCAACACACATCGTCACTTCACCTTTAACTAGTCTCTGTTCATTCTGCAATTCTCGTTTCGAGTTACTAATTTTAGCAACTGAACCGGTATCAAATACCCAGGGGTTGCTATGAACACTAGTAAAGTACACATCAATAATCTGTATATCAAAATATACCTTTGTTCACTTTGCCATCCTTCTTATCCGCCAAGTATCTAGGGCAGTTCCACTTCCAGTGACCATTTCCTTTGCAGTAGAAGCACTTAGTTTCAGGCTTGAGTTTTAGCTTTGGGTTTCTTCACGGGAGTGACAACTTGCTTGTCATTCTTCTTGAAGTTCCCCTTCTATCCCTTTGCCCTTTACTTGAAATAAGTGGTCTTGTTAACCATCTTTTCATGATTTCTACCTTCGCCGACTTCAGCATTGCGAAGAGCTCGGGAATTCCTTTCGTCATCCCTTGCATATTATAGTTCATCACGAAGTTCTACTAACTTGGTGATAGTGACTAGAGAACTTTGTCAATTACTATCTTATCTGGAAGATTAACTCCCACTTGATTCAAGTAATTGTAGTACCCAGACAATCTGAGCACATGCTCACTGGTTGAGCTATTCTCCTCCATCTTGTAGGCAAAGTACTGTCAGAAGTCTTATACCTCTCGACACGAGCATGAGTATGAAATACTAATTTCAACTCTTGGAACATCTTATATGCTCCGTGGCGTTCAAAACGTTTTTGAAGTCCTGGTTCTAAGCCATAAAGCATGGTGCACTTAAACTATCAAGTAGTCATCATACCGAGCTTTTGTCAAAACGTTCATAACGTCTACATCTGCTCCTGCAATAGGTATGTCACCTAGCGGTGCATCAAGGACATAATTCTCTGTGCAGCAATGAGGATAATCCTCAGATCACGGAACAATTCCGCATCATTGCTACTAACATCTTTCAACTTAGTTTTCTCTAGGAACATATAAAAAATAAACGGGGAGCAACATCGCGAGCTATTGATCTACAACATAGATATGCTAATACTACGAGGACTAAGTTCATGATAAATTAAAGTTCAATTTAATCATATTACTTAAGAACTCCCACTTAGATAGACATCCCTCTAGTCATCTAAATGATCACGTGATCCAAATCAACTAAACCATGTCCGATCATCACGTGAGATGGAGTAGTTTCAATGGTGAACATCTTATGTTGATCATATCTACTATATGATTCACGCTCGACCTTTCGGTCTCCAGTGTTCCGAGGCCATATCTGCATATGCTAGGCTCGTCAAGTTTAACCCGAGTATTATGCGTGTGCAAAACTGGCTTACACCCGTTGTATTTAAACGTAGAGCTTATCACACCCGATCATCACGTGGTGTCTCGGCACGACGAACTTTCGCAACGGTGCATACTCAGGGAGAACACTTATACCTTGAAATTTTGTAAGGGATCATCTTATAATGCTACCGTCGTACTAAGCAAAATAAGAAGCATAATAAGATAAACATCACATGCAATCAAAATATGTGACATGATATGGCCATCACCATCTTGTGCTTTTGATCTCCATCTCCAAAGCACCGTCATGATCACCTTCGTCACCGGCGCGACACCTTGATCTCCATCGTAGCATCGTTGTCGTCTCGCCAGCTATTGCTTCTACGACTATCGCCACCGCTTAGTGATAAAGTAAAGCAATTACATGGCGATTGCATTTCATACAATAAAGCGACAACCATATGGCTCCTGCCAGTTGCCGATAACTTTACAAAACATGATCATTTCATACAAAACCGTATAACTCATCATGTCTTGACCATATCACATCACAACATGCCCTGCAAAAACAAGTTAGACGTCCTCTACTTTGATGTTGCAAGTTTTACGTGGCTGCTACGGGCTTAGCAAAAACCGTTCTTACCTACGCATACAAAACCACAACGATATTTCGTCAAGTATGTGCTGTTTTAACCTTCACAAGGACCGGGCGTAGCCACACTTGATTCAACTAAAGTTGGAGAAACTGACACCCGCCAGCCACCTGTGTGCGAAGCACGTCGGTAGAACCAGTCTCGCGTAAGCGTACGCGTAATGTCGGTCCGGGCCGCTTCATCCAACAATACCGCCGAATCAAAGTATGACATGCTGGTAAGCAGTATGACTAGTATCGTCCACAACTCACTTGTGTTCTACTCGTGCATATCATCTACGCATAGACCTGGCTCATGATGCCACTATTGGGGAACGTAGTATTTTAAAATTTTCCTACAATCACGCAAGATCTATCTACCAGATGCATAGCAACGAGAGGGGAGAGTGAGTCTACGTACCCTCGTAGACCGAAAGCGGAAGCGTTAGAACAACGCGGTTGATGTAGTCGTACGTCTTCACGGCCCGACCGATCAAGCACCGAAACTACGGCACCTCCGAGTTCTAGCACACGTTCAGCTCGATGACGTCCCTCGAACTCCAATCCAGCCGAGTGTCGAGGGAGAGTTCCGTCAGCACGACGGCGTGGTGACAATCTTGATGTTCTACCGTCGCAGGGCTTCGCCTAAGCACCGCTACAATATTTATCGAGGAGAACTATGGTGGAGGGGGGCACCGCACACGGCTAAGAGATCAAGAGATCAATTGTTGTGTATAGAGGTGCCCCCCTGCCCCCGTATATAAAGGAGGGAGGGAGAGGCCGGCCCTAGAGGGGGCGCACCAAGTGTGGGGAGTCCTACTAGGACTCCCAAGTCCTTGTAGGATTCCCCTTTCCTTTCCGGAGTAGGAGAGAAGGAAAGAGAGGGAGAGGGAGAAGGAAAAGGGGGCTGCACCCCTTGTCCAATTCGGACCAGAAGGGGGGTGCACGCCTCCTTCCTTTTGGCCTCTCTCCTCTATTCCCGTAACTCCCCGGTACTCCGAAAATACCCGAATCACTCGGAACCTTTCCGATGTCCGAATATAGTCGTCCAATATATCGATTTTTACGTCTCGACCATTTTGAGACTCCTCGTCATGTCCCCGATCTCATCCGGGACTCCGAACTCCTTCGGTACATCAAAACTCATAAACTCATAATAAAACTATCATCGAAACCTTAAGCGTGCGGACCCTACGGGTTCGAGAACTATGTAGACATGACCGAGACACGTCTCCGGTCAATAACCAATAGCGGAACCTGGATGCTCATATTGGCTCCCACATATTTTACGAAGATCTTTATCGGTCAAACCGCATAACAACATACATTGTTCCCTTTGTCATCGGTATGTTACATGCCCGAGATTCGATCGTCGGTATCTCAATACCTAGTTCAATCTCGTTACCAACAAGTCTCTTTACTCGTTCCGTAATACATCATCCCGCAACTAACTCATTAGCTGCAATGCTTGCAAGGCTTATAGTGATGTGCATTACCGAGTGGGCCCAGAGATACCTCTTCGACAATCGGAGTGACAAATCCTAATCTCGAAATACGCCAACCCAACAAGTACCTTCGGAGACACCTGTAGAGTACCTTTATAATCACCCAGTTATGTTGTGACGTTTGGTAGCACACAAAGTGTTCCTCCGGTATTCGGGAGTTGCATAATCTCATAGTCATAGGAACATGTATAAGTCATGAAGAAAGCAATAGCAGTAAAACTTAAACGATCATAGTGCTAAGCTAATGGATGGGTCTTGTCCATCAGATCATTCTCCTAATGATGTGATCTCGTTGATCAAATGACAACTCATGTCTATGGCTAGGAAACATAACCATCTTTGATCAATGAGCTAGTCTAGTAGAGGCATACTAGGGACACTTTGTTTTGTCTATGTATTCACACATGTATTAAGTTTCCGGTTAATACAATTCTAGCATGAATAATAAACATTTATCATGATATAAGGAAATAAATAATAACTTTATTATTGCCTCTAGGGCATATTTCCTTCAAAAGGGCATGACAGCGAGGAGGCGGAGTGGAGTCGTGGCAGCCAAGGTGCGGGACGACGAGGAGGTGCTTGGGCGGACGGCTCGCCGACGGTGATGCAGAGCAGAGCTCCGGCGCGGGAGGATGATGGAGTGGGGCGACGGACGTCGCCGGCGGCGGCCTAGTTGTGCGGGAGGTCCGGCGGGGCGGCCGGACTTGCGGGATGGACCTCGTCGAAGATAGCTCCAGTGGCCGGCGCGGGAACCTGACGCAGATCCATGGCGAGGTGGCGACGACGGGGTTTGGGACGGCGCTGGCGTCGTGGCTGCAGGTGCACACCAGTGGGGAGGCGACGAGCTGCTTCCTGCGGTGGCGCTCGTCGGCGCGACACCGGAGATGGCAGGGGTGGCCGATGCGCTGGGGGACGGCCGTGCGCTGCGGGCGCGTGCCGGCGGGGAACTTGCGAGGCGAGGTGGCGGTCGCGGGGCTTGCCGTGGCACTAGTGGCCGGGGCCGGGCGGCAACACCACGGTTGCAGCTCGGGCGAGTGATACGTCCAGAACGTATCTATAATTTCTGCTTGCTCCATGCTTCTTTTGTGTAAGATTGCTATAATATTGATGCACTTCCATACACTTTTGATCATATTTGGACTAACCTACTAACTCAGTGCACCACAGTGCCAGTTCCTGTTTTCTGCTGTTTTTTCTATTTCAGGTTTCCCCCATATTAAAAGTGCTCCAAAAATTCCAGGAAAAATATAGGAAAAATCAGCGTACAAGAAGCTTCGCGAAGAACCAAAGATGGGCCAGAGGGGAGCCAGGGGAGGCCCAGGCGGCCACCTGGCGCGGCCCCACCCCTGGCCGCGCCAGGGGGGCGCCTGGGGCCCCTGCTCCGCCTCTGGCTGCCCCCCTTCGCCTATATATCCCTCTCGTCCCGAAACCCTCGAGGACAGAACCCTTTTTCGCGATCTCGCCTTTGTTCCGCCACCGCAGCGCTTCCAAGATCGGGAGCATCAGGAGAACTCTTCCCGGCACCGTGCCGGAGGGGAGAACCACCACCGGGAGCTTCTCCACCACCATGGACGCTTCCCGGATGAGTCGTGAGTAGTCCACCTTGGACCATGGGTCCATGAGCAGTAGCTATGTGATGTTCTCCTCCCCTCTTTGCTCTTCATGGTTTAGACCTCGTGAGCTGCCCTACATGATCGAGGCACATATGTAATATTTCTGCTGTTGCTTTGCTGAGTTTGCTGGGATCTGATGGATTATGAGACTATGTTTAGATTGTGTTTGAGTAATATATTTGATTCACCTCTTTTATATCTTTGTTCTTGAGTAATTCTTGCATGTTCTCCGTTGCTGTTTATTGCTTTGGCCAAGTAGTAGGTAGTAACTCCAAGAGGGAGCGTTATGCTTGATTGTGGGTTCATGCCCCCTGATGACTAGCTTGAGTGACAGAAACATGAGTCTAGGGGATGTGCTGTTGCCACAAGGGAGAAAACAACGGTGCTTGTACTTGCGGGTGCAAGGATTGTTTACTTTACGCAAAGTTCTTTTAATGCAGTTGTCTGTTGCTTTGAGTTTACACTTTGGGTGGGATTCACAGCTTAATACCAGCAAGATGTTCTGGATAGATATCTCAAGGTGGATGATTAGTAGTATATGCAGATGGATTTCGGTCTACTTGCCTTGGCGTACCGCCCATGCTTTTGAGCCTCTACCTTTCTTTGCAGCATAGTTAGCATTGGTTTGCGCACATGATCCTGTCAATTGCCCAGCTGTAATTTGTTTACCTCGCTTTGCTGTTTTATCGTCTTTTGGGAGAGAGACATCACTAGTGAACATCATGGGACCCCGGTCCATATTACCACCGCTGATCACACCTTCTATTTACTTCCTATTTTTATTTCCTAGTTGCAGTCTTAGCTATCATTATTATCCCTTGTGTTTGATACTTTGTAAACAACAAGGCCGGAGGGATTGACAACCTCTCTGTACTCGTTGGGAGCAAAGTTATCTGTATCTGTGTGCAGGTCCCGTCAACCGCTAAGTTTCTGGCGCCGTTGACACCTACTTGTCGACCCTCGGAGTCTCACGGGATTCGATCCTTGGTATCTTTGCCAAGGGAAATTTGCCGCTACGCTACATCTCAACCTTCCACTTGGGGTAACCAACGAGGGGCGAGAAGCCATCAAGCAAGTTTCTGGCGCCGTTGCCGGGGACTCCACTCTTCAAGATAGGGGAGTTGCACGCTATCTTTTATCTTTGCTTTTTAGTCTTGTTAGTTTACCTTGCAGTTTTTGCTTTAGTGTCCTTTACCAAAAATCACAAAAATAGTTATCTTGCTTTTAGTTGGCATTATGTCTGGTCCTTTTGCCTTTGGTGAGGCAGAAGTGCTCACCTTTAAACAAAGAGGTGGTGAAAGTCTAAAAGATGCTTGGTATAGAATTAATGATTCTCAAAAAAGAGCCACCAAGAAGCAATCTACTACTATCCTGCTTAGAAATTTTTATGTTGGAATTACTTGTTGGAATAGGTTTATTCTAGATTCTGCTATCAATGGAAATTTCCTAGAAGCCCCAGTTTGGGAATCTCTTAGTATTATGGAAAATCTTGTTGGAAATCCCCCTGTTGTTAGCATTCAAGAGGACATTACCCTAGCTCACATTATGAAAAAACTTGAAAAGATAGAGCTAGAGATGCCAAGCATTAATAAGATAAATGAGTTGGACAGTAAGATCCAAGGGAATTTGAATAGGCTTGATAGCTCCATGCATAAAATTCTCAAAACTTTGGAGACCATCAAATCCCATGACTTGGATACTTCTAGGATAGACAAGATTGAGGAAATCTTTGACACTTTAGGAACTACTTTCTCCTCAATCAAAGCCAAAAAGGTAGAAACTCCGGCAAAGAAGGAACCTAAGTTCGTTTACGTTCCAAAGGCTCCTCGTTCCAAAAGTAATCCATCTATTGCCAAAGGGGTTGAAACTGTGAAGACTTTGGAAGAAATACCTCTCTTTGATAAATTTATAAATGAATCTCCCATTGACTTTCCACCTTTTGGTTCTCTCCCTAGAAGTATCTGTATTAGGCCTTTATTTGAAAGTCCTCTTAAGACTAGTTGTACTATTGAAGAGCTTTTTGATGATCTTGATGATGGTTCAATTGATACAACTTGATCTTTTTGCATCATGCCTAGCTTAAAGGCATAAAAGAAAGCGCTTTTGGGAGGCAGCCCACAACGAATTAGGTTTTATTTTGCTTTTGTTGTGTCTTGATGTTTGTTACTACAGTAGCATCATCATTGTATCTTTTCTTTTCAGCTTTGTGCCAAGTTTAGCCGCCGATTGCAAGAAAGTTCAAAAGTTGTGACGTGCTGTCCAGAAAACAGATTCTGTCCTTGGACAGAAAAATTCGAATAAAATCACCAGATCATCTTTTTGATCTGAATTTGTTTGACAGCGTGCTCTATACAATTGGCTTTCGAGCGTCTGTTCTGAGTTTTTTGATTTGAGTTGCAGAAGTGCCCCGAAAAAATTATTTACTACCTGCTGGTCTGTTTTTCACAGATTCTGTCCTGTTTTGCCTTTCCTTCGTTTTGCAAACCATGAGCTTGCTTTTTCTTTGCAATACTTTTTGGCAATCTTGAGAAACAGTATCTCTTCAAGATTATCTTTATTTCCAGTAGGGAAAAATTATTTTATTGTGGGTACTAACCTCGCTAATCAGATTATGATGAGTTATGTATGAAGGGAGTTTTCAAGTGTGCGAGGGAAGATGATAAAAGAAGATTCAGGAGGGTCAAACGCTCAAGCTTGGGGATGCCCCCGTGCACCCCCAAGAAATATTCAAGAAGACTCAAGCGTCTAAGCTTGGGGATGCCCCCATGCATCCCCTTCTCCATCAACAATTATCAGTTCGTCTTTCGTTCCACTATAATTTTATCACTTCATGCGTTATGTGCTATGCTTGGAGCGTCTTGCTCTTAGTTTCTTTTTTAGTTTTCTTTAGCTTTGCTTGCTGTTCATAACAAGTTAGAACCCAGCTTTCTTTGTGTGGGAGAGAAACACGCTCCACTTCAACCTAGAACACAACATAGGATTTTCATGCTTATCTTTGCTGTGTGTGTTCTTTGTCTTTCCATAGCTGCTGTCATGTTTAGCTCTTAGTCTTCATGCTTTTCTTTTTAAAGAGATTTTGTTTAGTTGGTTGCTGAACTCTCTTGAGTTTTCATGTTTATCTTGTTAAGAGAGTTTGCCTGTTGCACTGAGTTGTGTGTCTTAACTTAAAGTAGGTAATTGAGGTTGCTATTTAATTTTAGTAGTAACTTGCAATAGTTTTGAGGTATTGCCATGAGTAATGTCTGAACTTTTGGTGTCAAGAGCTTTAGCCTATTAGTGATAGATGTCGTATTTTGGGCAATCCGTGTTTATTTTCGAAAACCTACAAAATAGTTGAGAACTTTAGCGACTAGATGGATCACTAATCTTTGGAGGGATCGAATATTAGAGTACACTCACGTACCATGAGTCGAGGATGCGCAAGGATAACCAAACCCCCATACACTCCTCCTCGGGGTACTTGTCTCTTTGTGAACCTCCTAATTAGATTGAGAGTTACCGATAATAAGTGCATGAGTTCTTCGGACTAATGTGAGTATTCGAAAGTTGACACTTCCACCTAGCCATATTTTTCTAGCCTCTTCGGTACCGTGCATTGCCCTTTCTCACCTCGAGAGTTGGCGCATACTTCGCCGGTGCATCCAAATCCTTGGCACGATACGCTCTGTCATCATAAGCCTCATTATATCCTTCCTCAAAACAGCCACCATACCTACCTATCAAGGCATTTCCATAGCCTTTCCGAGATACATTGCCATGCAACATCCATCTTCTCATGACTTGATCTTCATGTCATACATACTTTTTGCTTGATCGATGAGCCGCATGCTAGTTGGGCCTTGCCCTAATCATTGCTACATGACGCGCTAGTATCATTGCATATCCTGCTACACTGGCAGAGGCATACATTTGCATACATCATGATAGTTTCATCTTCTTTATGTTGAGTACTTTTGTAAAGTGTGAAAGATCTTCTATACTTCTTGTAATATATAGAGTGTTGCCCCTAAAGTGAGGAAAAGATCCCAAAGAGGACAAAATCAAAAGATCCCAAAGAGGACAAATGAGAGTTAAATAGAAAGAGCCATTGAGGCCACAAAAAATAAAAAAAATAGAAAAAAGAGAAAAAGAAATAAAAAGAGAGAAGGGGGCACACTACTATTCCTTTTGAGAGATCCACACTCGTACTTCATCTTATACCTTGTACTCCATAGAGATTATCATTCATGCATATAGCTATGTGGGGACCTTCACACTATAGAACTTGGCTTGTATATTCCAATGATGAGCCTCCTCAAAAGAGCTCTAGGTCTTCTTGAGCGAGCAAGTTGGATGCACCCCCACTAGTTCCATTGGAGAGCTTACCTTAGCTCATATGTGCATCCGTTGCATGGCAATCCCTACTCCTCACATCATATCTATCATTTGGCTTTCTCTCGCCTATGATTGTCCTCATTGATGTGAGCCTTTCACACCTTTTTTTTGTCTTCCCCTTCATCATTTTTCTCTCTTTGCCATCCTAAGTGTCAACTTTCTTGCTTACGCTCATCCATTGCATGAGTGCTCAAAATATCGAAAGGGAGTGGATCATTTTGACTTGTACCTGGCTAGTGGTCTGGGGATGAGTCAAGATAAGATTCCAAAGAAGACCAAGTGTGAAACTTTAGTAGATTAAGTTCTCAACAATACAAAAACTATGTTTTACTCTCTCGTATATCCCTATCCCCTTTCTTGCACGCAAACACCATTTGGAGACATTCGAGTCACGGACAGCGAGAGCTCTTGCACCTTTATGTTCTTATGTTGCTTGTTACAATGCTAATATAGAATCTTGCTTGTTATGACTTGAATTGAATTACATGCCTTGATTGCTTTACTTAAAAAGTTCTTATATGGTTGGTAGCATGTCACCACAGAAATTATGCTTGTTATCATTTACCTACTCGAGGACGAGCAGGAATTAAGTTTGGGGATGTTGATACGTCCAAAACGTATCTATAATTTCTGCTTGCTCCATGCTTCTTTTGTGTGATATTGCTATAATATTGATGCACTTCCATACACTTTTGATCATATTTGGACTAACCTATTAACTCAGTGCACCACAGTGCCAGTTCCTGTTTTCTGAAGTTTTTCTATTTCAGGTTTCCCCCATATTAAAAGTGCTCCAAAAATTCCAGGAAAAATATAGGAAAAATCAGCGTACAGGAAGCTTCGCGAAGAACCAAAGATGGGCCAGAGGGGAGCCAGGGGAGGCCCAGGAGGCCACCTGGCGCGGCCCCACCCCTGGCCGCGCCAGGGGGGTGCCTGGGGCCCCTGCTCCGCCTCTGGCTGCCCCCTTCGCCTATATATCCCTCTCGTCCCGAAACCCTCGAGTTCAGAACCCTTTTTGCGATCTCGCCTTTGTTCCGCCGCCACAGCGCTTCCAGGAGAACTCTTCCCGGCACCCTTCCGGAGGGGAGAACCACCACCGGGAGCTTCTCCACCACCATGGACGCTTCCCGGATGAGTCGTGAGTAGTCCACCTAGGACCATGGGTCCATGAGTAGTAGCTATGTGATGTTCTCCTCCCCTCTTTGCTCTTCATGGTTTAGACCTCGTGAGCTGCCCTACATGATCGAGGCACATATGTAATCTTTCTGCTGTTGCTTTGCTGAGTTTGCTGGGATTTGATGGATTATGAGACTATGTTCAGATTGTGTTTGAGTAATATATTTGATTCACCTCTTTTATATCTTTGTTCTTGAGTAATTCTTGCATGTTCTCCCTTGCTGTTTATTGCTTTGGCCAAGTAGTAGGTAGTAACTCCAAGAGGGAGCGTTATGCTTGATTGTTGGTTCATGCCCCCTGATGACTAGCTTGAGTGACAGAAACATGAGTCTAGGGGATGTGCTGTTGCCACAAGGGAGAAAACAACGGTGCTTGTACTTGCGGGTGCAAGGATTGTTTACTTTACGCAAAGTTCTTTTAATGTAGTTGTCTGTTGCTTTGAGTTTACACTTTGGGTGGGATTCACAACTTAATACCAGCGTGATGTTCAGGATAGATATCTCAAGGTGGATGATTAGTAGTATATGCAGATGGATTTCGGTCTACTTGCCTTGGCGTACCGCCCATGCTTTTGAGCCTCTACCTTTCTTTGCAGCATAGTTAGCATTGGTTTGCGCACATAATCCTGTCAATTGCCCAGCTGTAATTTGTTTACCTCGCTTTGCTGTTTTATCGTCTTTTGGGAGAGAGACATCACTAGTGAACATCATGGGACCCCGGTCCATATTACCACCGCTGATCACACCTTCTATTTACTTCCTGTTTTTATTTCCTAGTTGCAGTCTTAGCTATCATTATTATCTCTTGTGTTTGATCCTTTGTAAACAACAAGGCCGGAGGGATTGACAACCTCTCTGTACTCGTTGGGAGCAAAGTTATCTGTATCTGTGTGCAGGTCCCGTCAACCGCTAAGTTTCTGGCGCCGTTGACACCTACTTGTCGACCCTCGGAGTCTCACGGGATTCGATCCTTGGTATCTTTGCCAAGGGAAATTTTCCGCTATGCTACATCTCAACCTTCCACTTGGGGTAACCAACGAGGGGCGAGAAGCCATCAAGCAAGTTTCTGGCGCCGTTGCCGGGGACTCCACTCTTCAAGATAGGGGACTTGCACGCTATCTTTTATCTTTGCTTTTTAGTCTTGTTAGTTTACCTTGCAGTTTTTGCTTTAGTGTCCTTTACCAAAAATCACAAATATAGTTATCTTGCTTTTAGTTGGCATTATGTCTGGTCCTTTTGCCTTTGGTGAGGCAGAAGTGCTCACCTTTAAACAAAGAGGTGGTGAAAGTCTAAAAGATGCTTGGTATAGAATTAATGATTCTCAAAAAAGAGCCACCAAGAAGCAATCTACTACTATCCTGCTTAGAATTTTTTATGTTGGAATTACTTCTTGGAATAGGTTTATTCTAGATTCTGCTATCAATGAAAATTTCCTAGAAGCCCCAGTTTGGGAATCTCTTAGTATTATGGAAAATCTTGTTGGAAATCCCCCTGTTGTTAGCATTCAAGAGGACATTACCCTAGCTCACATTATGAAAAAACTTGAAAAGATAGAGCTAGAGATGCCAAGCATTAATAAGATAAATGAGTTGGACCGTAAGATCCAAGGGAATTTGAATAGGCTTGATAGCTCCATGCATAAAATTCTCAAAACTTTGGAGACCATCAAATCCCATGACTTGGATTCTTCTAGGATAGACAAGATTGAGGAAATCTTTGACACTTTAGGAACTACTTTCTCCTCAATCAAAGCCAAAAGGTAGAAACTCCGGCAAAGAAGGAACCTAAGTTCGTTTACGTTCCAAAGGCTCCTCGTTCCAAAAGTAATCCATCTATTGCCAAAGGGGTTGAAACTGTGAAGACTTTGAAGAAATACCTCTTTTTGATAAATTTATAAATGAATCTCCCATTGACTTTCCACCTTTTGGTTTTCTCCCTAGAAGTATTCGAACCAAAGAGAGCAAAGGGCTTACTGTTCAAACATAGGTCGTATTCGAACCAAATAGAGCAAAGGGCTTACTGTTCAAACATAGGTCGTATTCGAACCAAAGAGAACATACCCAAACTTAAATAAAGCCATTCTGTTCAAACATAGGTCGTATCCGAACCAAAGAGAACATGGCATAAGCTCAATGGATTGTACCCGAATCCATTGCTTGGCTAAATTTTTATATGGCCAGCAGGGGGCAGGATTGTACCCGAATCCTAGCTTTAACCCCTGTGGTTGTATCCGGTTCATATGGTCGTATCCGAACCATAGGCTCAATGGATTGTACCCGAATCCATTGCTTGGCTGAACCTTGCTTTGGAGCCTGGCAGCTCGTAAAAAGCCTCGACTACATGGTTTTATTTGCAAACTTGCATTTCTGGTATTTATGTTTTATGGTTCTTTGATCCGGAGTGGGACAACTCCAGAGTTGACCACATACCTTCGAAAGTCTGGACAGAGCTCAAGCATGATCTAAACCGGTAACTGCTATCAAACCCGGAATTATTATTGGGTCTATCACAAAGGCTCCCTCAGAAAATCGCAAATTTCGCCGGATTAAGAATATCAAGCATACTTGATGGCAGGTATGAAGTTATTTCTGGTACAAACAAACACTTGTTTGATATATTGTGTGAGCAATTTAATTGGTCCAGCGGTAAACCGCTAGGACATATTTTCAGTGTTATCTATGCAGAAGCAGATAATATGCAGGATAAACCATATCAGACCAGATTTAAATTGGCAACGTCATAGTAAAAAGTTGGAGCACCCGGATCAAGACGAAACAATGTTTTATGCTATCCTATTACAAGGCATAGCAAGCCAGAACGGATTAAAGACTGTCCAGCAAAATGAGACTGCAACTACAAAGATACACTATGGTCTACGCCTCCTCCTGCTACGACGGCTGGGGATCAACTTGTTCCGGAGTCTCTTCCTCTTCTTGAAGCGGTTGGAAGTCAGGGACGCACCAATCAATTTTCGTTAAAGCACGGAAGTACATCTCTTCCGTGATAAGTTCAGACGGATCAATATCTGGGGCGAAAGTATGAGGGCGCACTGGTGGGATTAGATTCACGGTATCATAAACCGGCCGATCCACCCGCTCATTCTGTAAATCATACCCCGGATGATACCTGGACAAATCTGATTCGGCAGCAAGCTTTCTAGCAAGTGGACGCATATCCTTAGTCAAAGCGTGACAATCTTTTGCAGTGAAAGCTGATCCGTCTTCTTTGGTGCTGGGATACCCATTCAAAGCTTCTTCCGGATCAAAATCTGGAACCCACGCTTTGGCTCTGGTAAGCGCCATGAGAGAACCGGCTCAGGCAGCAGACTTCTTCACTTCCTCCAAGCGTACTGGCAAGACATAAAGTTTCTCAAGTGTGCCTTGGATAGTGGTGGGGGCCGGTTTATTGAAGGACATTGCGCTTATGATCCTTTGAGCGCCGGAATACAACTGCTCGACTAGAGTATAAGACGCCTTGAGTTTTTTCCGTAAGTCATCCCCAAGATGGGTGACACGGCGCCCTGCATATGATTATCACAGTTAAACCGGAACGGATTAAAGATTGCAAGGATGAAAGCAGGAGTACAGATTAAGTACTTACCGAAGACAGCAGAAGTCATTAGTTCTATTTGCCGCTTTAAACTGGTTAACTCTTCAGTCACCGGATTAAGGGCTTCCTCAGCATCCTTTGCCCTTTTTTCCAGATCCTTCTTTTGTACTTCAAAGGCTGTCCGCTCCTCTTCAAAAAAAATTCTTCAGCTGTTCAGCGGTAGTTAAGCTCAGCGCTAATTCTTTTTTGGCCTTAGCAGTGGTAGACTCAGTTTCAGCCAGTCTATTCCGGAGTTCAGTGATTTCTTCAGCCCTCCGGTTTAAATCAGCCTGCAAAGAAAATCAAGTGGAATAAGTGCAAAATTCATACAAGTCTCAAGCACATAATCAAATTATATACTTGACACTTGGGGGCTAATGGACGATTGAAGTATCAAGGAGTTACAATTCAAAACAAGTCTCAAGCACACAAACAAGTTGTCTACTTGACACTTGGGGGCTAATGCATAGTTGAAACATCAAAGAATTCAGACAAGTCCCAGGCACATAAACCGAATTATGCCCCTGGCACTTAGGGGCTAATGTAAGATCATCTGCTCAAACAGGAAGTACCGGTTCACCTTCTAAATGCAGCTAAACCGGAACTTGGGTGTAATGCCCAGGATGGAATTATACCTCCTACGTGTCGAGGCACGACTTAAAGGCATAAGTCCATCCTAGAATGATCTCAAGTCTGGTAAACTTTGCACAACTCATGTAAAAGAGGGGATAGTAAACTGAAAATAGTTGGCTTACAATCGCCACGTCACAGAATAACAGTACAAGTCTCAAACATCATACAATAAGATCACTACAACCCTCTAAGGGCAAAAGCCAAATGTCAAAGTACCAAACTCAGATAAATAAAACAACCACAGGCGGATCGAATCCTAGTAAGAGACTCCACTACTGATCGTCCGGGTAGCGCACGTAGTACCGACTACGCTCCTCGTCGTACTCCCAATCCAGCTCGGTGCCATCACCTGGATAGCTCACAGCTGGACCTGCATCTGGTGTGTGAAGTAACTGTGAGCCACAGAGGACTCAGCAATCCCGTTCCCGGGTAACAGAACTATTTAAGCCTTTAGGAGAGGAAAGGCTGAAGAAAGAAATGAGGTGAAGGAACAACAAAGAGTCTGCAGCAGCAACTAGCACTAACTTACGCAAGTGAGAGCGAGAAGAGAAGGCATCGGCGAGAAGTGATCACTAAGTGATCCTAGCTACAGCTCACAAACATAACCCCTCCGTGTTCAACTCCCGAATCCCTATTCGGAAATTGATAGTCACGGAACACACGCTGGTAGTGTATTAGTATCATTGTGTCAAGTTTTCTACAACCGGAATTAACAAGCTCCCATCTGCCACATAACCGCGGGCACGGCTTTCGAAAGTTCAAACCCTGCAGGGGTGTTCCAACTTGACCCATTACAAGCCCACGATCCGCGGAGTCGCAACTCCAAAGTGGGAAGACCCGAGTATCCTCGGAATCCCGTGCTCAAGATATACCGAGCTAAGGTAAGGCTAATCCAGCAAATCCTCCCGGCGTGCCGACACCCTGATAGTAGCCGCGCGTATCTCGTCTCAGGCCACGACCGGATGGGTGATCCCACAGGTTTTTACCAAACCTTGAGTTTCCTCGAGGTGGCCCCGCGTAACCCCCGTTTCGGACCAATACTCATGTGGAGCACTGGCCCGGGGTTGTTGATTAAGAAAGAGGGTTAATTACTCCCTTATGCATGTTTAGTTTGTTATTAGGCAAATAGTACCAATGTTGGGATTTGCTGGAAAAGACTTAGCACTTAGCGGTTTATCGAGGGGGTCCCATACACCCCAACCGTGTTAGGAACGCATAATCAAGGAACATAAAACCGGCTTATACGGATCCTAACGGCATGAGTGGAACAAAACACCAAGCAAAAGGCTTAGCCTTCCACCCTTGCCAAATATATATGTGATGTCAATTAAAGCATTTATATAGTGTGATATAACCCAACCAAACTTCAACATGGAGCAAGCATCTTCACTTCACCTGCAACTAGCAACGCTATAAGAAGGGCTGAGCGAAGCGTACTTAGCCAAGACAACGGTTTGCATAGGTGGGGTGGTTAAACATGGCAATTGGTTACAAGTAGGAGGCTGACAAGAAGAACATGGGCATCGAGGCAAAACTATAGATCGAGACTACTAGCAATAGGCGAAGATAGTAAAGTTATCGGGGTTCGGTCATCTTGCCTGAAGAGAAGAAGTTCGGATCGAAAGAAGGGTCCTCGTGCTCAAACTCGTTGGAAACCTCGTGCTCAACCTCGTTGGAAAACTCGTGCTCAACTTCCGGCTCTAAACAAGACAAACACACCAAGCACCAATCAACACGATGCAATGCGCACTCGAAAAACATGTATGCATGAAGGATGCACTAGAGATGCACATGGGGCACGTAAAACATCACTCAAGCAAAACACCTCAAAACAAGATAACAACCTGATATTATGAATCTACACAGAAAATCACCCAAGTGTTATATAAGATTCGCTGAAATCGGAGTTACGGGCTAAAAGTTATGCCCGAAACAAGATTTGAGCGAAAACTGCAAATTACAGCAACATGGCATCTTGGGAGCTCAAAATAATTAATCTACAGCACCCAAAAAGCATGGCAAAGGACATGAACATAAACTAGATATAATGTACAGCAACTAGGTCCAAAGTGCACCCCAAACGGAGTCACGGATCATTAGCAATGACCTTGGACATATTGAACTTTGAAATAAAATTCTGGCAGCAGAATTTTATTGAAAGTTCGGAGCAAAAGATAAACATGCTACAGCCACTCAAATGGACATGTGAGGACATGGATGGAAAGACAACAATATATACTTCATGGAACAATCAAAATCCACCCCAAAACTATCATGCTTTGTCCTACAACATCACACGAACATGGCATCGGAACGTTACAGATTTCAGACTTAGTGAAATTTCACTAAGTCCTAAAACAGCAATAACATCATAGCACACAAAAGAGCATGTTTAAGACACCTCGAAACTAAACATGGCAAAGGGTAAGCACCTCATCAAAATACATATGACGGTGATCCCGAAACACGCAAGCATGCATCAATGTGGTGAACACACCGATTGCAACAAGCTCAACAACATGGCATTTCATAACAAGTATAAACACAACATGTGAACATGGCACTTTGCAACGATGATAACAAGGAAACAATAAATCTACCATGCAACCTATCACACACAACACGTAGTTCGTGACAAGACGAACACGTGGACATGTCATTTGCATCGTTTGGACAAACGAGCTAAAAGATATCACAAGTCAAAGGTGGCATGAAAATAACACACAACAGCAGTTTATATCATCATGCACTCTTGTAACAGCAAAACATGTGTCAAGATGACATCTAACATGCATGACTACAACAGGTAAAACGTAGAGGGCAACTCCACGAACATCTGGACATGCTACACGCGCAAAAACGGAGCAGCAGATAAAAAGTTATGGCAGGTCAAAGTAGGCATTCTCAGAACAGAGAAAACAGAGAGATTTAGGTCAACCTCGGATCAGATCTGCAGCTACAGTGAACAGTGCGGGCCCGGTCGCGAGGAACAGTACGAGGCCCTGTCGGCTGCGGGAGGCGGCGGCCGCTCGGGCCGGCGGCGCGGGATCTGGCTGGGCTGGAGGCGGCCCGACGCGGCGGCCCGCGGTGGCTCGAAGAGGCGAGGCCGGCCCAACCGCGCTGGCTGGCGAGCGGCGGCGAGGGGCCCCTGGCGCGGTCACGCGGGCGGCCTGGAGCTGGAGGCTGGCCCAGCCGCGGGCGAGGCGAAGCGGAAGCCGGGTGGCGCGGTCGCGGGCCTGGCCCAGGCGACGGGACTGTAGCGGCGGGGAGCGTGGCGGCCCGACGCGGCCGTTGCGAGGCAAGGGAGGTGGCGAAGGGCCCGACGAACTGGTCCCCAGGACCAGCCCGGTGCGGTCGACGCGTACGGCCCGGTCGCTCGTCGCGCGAAGGCCAGAAGGAGCTGGCGCCGCGGCGTTGACCTCGCGCGGTCCGAGCGCTGCGGTCTAGAGGCGGCGGACCGGCTGGATTCCAGGGATCCTTCGGGATCCAGATGAACAGAGCGCGGATCTGAGAAAAAAAGGAAAAAAAAATGAAAGTGGATCTGGAGGAGGAAGAAGAAGGAATAGGGAGGCTCAAAATAGACCTAGGGGGGTCTATAAGTAGCAGTTTTAGACTAGGGTTTGGAGGCTAGGGGTGTTTAGGAGCCCTCCGATCGTGATCCAACGGATCCGATCGCGGGGATGATTTTAAAGGACCAAACGGAGATAAAAGAAAGCAGTGGGGGTATATCCGGGACACGAAGTAAGGGCACTTCGGACCCACACGGGCAACGGAGGGAAAAGTCAACGGAGTCCAAACGAGACGAGATTTGAGAGGCGGGTTGCACACAACAAAACAACAACACACAACACAACCTCACGGCACACCGGTAACGAAAAACGCCCGAACAACAAAGAAGGCCTACGGGACGTCACGGACACGTGAGGGAGCTCCGGAACACGAAACGGACAACGGGAAGGAACACACGGAACCGGATGCAACCCACAACACAAATGCAATGCAATGCACATGTCTACATGATATGAATGAATGCCACACACTCACACAACAAAACGACGAAAGCCCGAAAGACAAAGAACCCGAAATGGAAATAGATGAAGCCGGAGATTTATTATATACCCAAAAGGGAAAGTATTACATCCGGGGCATTACAAACTCTCCTCTACTACAAAAAGATCTCGTCCCGAGATCTAGGACTGGAAAAAGGAAGGGTACTCGGAACGAAGATGATCTTCTCGTTCCCAGGTAGCTTCTCGGTCTGTGTGATGTGACCACTTGACTTTTAGAAACTTGATGGTCTTGTTGCGAGTCTTGCGTTCGGTTTCTTCGAGAATTGCAACTGGATGCTCTCGGTAGGAAAGGTCTTGTTGAAGATCAATCTCCTCAAACGGAATCATGCGCTCAGGTGCCTTGAAGCATTTGCGAAGCTGAGACACATGGAAGACATCATGAACATTTGCAAAGTTGGAAGGGAGCTCGAGCTGATAGGCTAGATCGCCTCTTTTGCCAAGAATTTTGAAAGGACCGACGTATCTAGGAGCAAGCTTTCCTTTGATACCGAACCTTTGGGTTCCTTTCATCGGAGAAACTCGGAGATAGACATGATCACCGATGTCGAAAGCCAAATCACGATGCTTTCCATCATAGTAGCTCTTCTGACGCGACTGAGCGGCCTTGAGATTCTCACGTATGACTTTGCACATTTCTTCGGCTTCAGAGATCAAATCATTGCCAAGAAGTTGGCGTTCGCCTGTTTCAGACCAGTTGAGAGGGGTACGACACTTTCTGCCATAGAGAATTTCAAACGGAGCTTTGCCTGCACTTGCTTGGAAGCTGTTGTTGTAAGAGAATTCGGCAAATGGAAGACAGTCTTCCCATTTCATGCCGAAGGAGATGACACAGGCTCTTAGCATATCTTCAAGGATCTGATTCACACGCTCGACTTGACCACTAGTCTGAGGGTGAAAGGCAGTGCTGAACCTGATCTTCGTGCCCATGGCGGACTGAAAGGAGTCCCAGAACTTTGATGTGAACAAGCTGCCACGGTCTGAGGATATCACTTGAGGAATGCCATGTAGGGACACAATTCTGGAAGTGTACAGCTCTGCAAGTTGAGCTGCATTGATTGATTCTTTGACTGGAAGAAAGTGAGCAACTTTGGTAAGCTTGTCAATCACCACAAAGATAGCATCATTGCCTCGCTTGGATTTAGGAAAGCCAGTGACGAAGTCCATTTCAATATGGTCGAACTTCCACTCAGGAATAGGAAGAGGTTGGAGAAGACCGGCTGGACGTTGATGTTCTGATTTCACTCTTCTGCATACATCACATTCATTCACGAACTGGGCAATTTCCCTTTTCATGCGTGTCCACCAGTAAGACTGCTTGAGGTCTTGATACATCTTGGAACTGCCAGGATGAATGGAAAGGAGAGAGTCATGAGCTTCTTCCATTATGAGCTTCCTGAGATCACCTTTGGGAACAACGAGTCTGTCCTCGAAGAACAAGGTATCTCTCTCATCAACACGGAAGCACTTATATTTTGGAGTGCCCTTTGCAATCCCATGTTTCACCTTCTTCACCATGGTATCACTGAGCTGGGCCTCACGGACTTGATCTTCCAAGGTAGGAGCAATCTGGAGATTAGCAAGAAAACCCTGCGGAACAACCTGAAGGTTGAGCTTCCTGAAAGCTTCACAAAGCTCAGGCTGGTGTGGCTTGATGAGAAGGCTGTTGCAATATGCCTTTCTGCTCAAAGCATCTGCAATCACATTCGCCTTGCCTGGAGTGTACTCAATGCTGGGGTTGTACTCTTGGATCATCTCGACCCAACGAGTCTGGCGGAGGTTCAGATGCGGCTGCGTGAAGATGTACTTCAAGCTCTTGTGATCAGTGAAGATGTCGACCTTTCTGCCCAACAACAGATGTCTCCACGTAATCAGAGCATGTACCACAGCTGCTAGCTCGAGATCATGTGTGGGATAGTTCTTCTCAGCTGGCTTGAGCTGACGAGAAGTGTATGCCACAATTCTCTTCTCTTGCATAAGCACACCACCAAGGCCTTGAAGAGAAGCGTCACAGAACACTTCATAGGGCTTGGATTCATCTGGAGGAATCAGAACTGGAGCTGAGACAAGCTTCTCTTTGAGTGTTTTGAAAGCCACTACACACTCGGGAGACCAAAAGTATTTGACATTCTTCTGGAGGAGGTTGGAAAGAGGCTTGGCAATCTTGGAGAAGTTCTCCACAAACCTTCTGCAATAGCTGGCAAGACCCAGAAAACTGCGGAGCTGCTTGACGTTCTGAGGAGCTTCCCAGTTAACAATTGCTTCAACTTTCTCGGGATTAACCGCAATACCGTCAGCTGAGATAATGTGGCCCAGGTAGAGAACCTTATCGAGCCAAAACTCGCACTTTGAGAACTTGGCATAGAATTTGTGCTCTCGGAGTCGATCAAGAACCAGACGCAAGTGCTTTTCGTGATCTTCTTCATTCTTGGAAAACACCAAAATATCATCCAGATACACTAGCACAAATTCGCCTGTATAGGGGTTGAAGATGTAATGCATCATCCTTGAGAAGGTAGGAGGAGCATTGGCGAGGCCGAAGGACATGACGGTATACTCATATGAACCGTAGCTCGTTCTGAACGCCGTCTTGGGAATGTCTTCCTCGCGAATGCGAATTTGATGGTAGCCCATTCGGAGGTCAAGCTTAGAGAATACTTTAGCTCCTTTGAGCTGCTCAAAGAGTTCATTGATGTTGGGGAGCGGATACTTGTTCTTAATCGTCTTCTTGTTCAGTGGCCGGTAGTCAACACATAGACGCTCCGTGCCATCTTTCTTCTTGACAAATAAGACACCACAGCCCCACGGAGATGTACTAGGCCTGATGAGACCCATACGCTCCTGTTCATCCAACTGTCTCTTCAATTCCTTCAATTCATCTGAAGAGAGCTTGTAAGGACGCCGACAAACAGGTTCGGTGCCCGGCTCGAGTTCAATGACAAACTCCACCTGACGGTGTGGAGGCATGCCTGGAAGTTCTTCTGGAAAGACGTCTTGATATTCATTCACCACTGGAATTTGCTCTATGGCATTAATTTCACCCTTATCATTAAGAGAGAAAAGCCGAATAGTATTATCCCTGGAGGCGAAGATAATCACATCTTCATCAGAATGAGTCAACTTGACTTCCTTTTGAGCACAATCAATGTGAGCATCGTGCTGAGAAAGCCAATCCATTCCGAGAATGAGGTCGATGTCGGAATGACCAAGAATCACCGGAGAAGCCAAAAATCGATAATCGCCCATGCGAATAGAAACATCCGGAGCATATATACTGGAATGCATCAATCTACCCGGAGAAACAACTGATAA
Organism: Secale cereale; assembly: GCA_902687465.1. Lineage (NCBI taxonomy): Eukaryota > Viridiplantae > Streptophyta > Magnoliopsida > Poales > Poaceae > Secale > Secale cereale. Next base: position 834,991,574 of record LR738713.1, read on the forward strand.
CTCCCTTGGCAAACTTTTGATGCCCACATCATACTTGGATGCAAAAGGTTGAGACATGAATGAGCATGATGCACCCGAATCAAATAACACTTTAGCTGGAAAAGAGTTCACTGGAAGGTTACCCAGAATGACATCAGAAGAAGCCTCTGCTTGTGCTGCATTCATCAGATTGACCCTTGCAGACTTTGGATCATGCTTGACAATAGCTGAACTCATAGGTGGTGGAGGAGGAAGACGCTTCGGATTCGGACATCTGTTGGCATAATGACCTTTCTGAGTGCATTTGTTGCAAGTCACTTCTGAGAGAGGGCGGAACTGAGAGCCACTGGACTTGGAGCCTTGAGACTGAAACTGCTTCTTCGATTGGTTGCTTGGGTTGGGTGGGTGGGAGAAACCACGGCCACTAGAGTTCTTGTTGTTGGAGTTGTTGAAGTTGCTGGAGTTGTTGTATGGAGCTCGAATCATTGGAGGAGGAGGAAGCCAGAACTTCTGTTGTTTCGCAGCCAACTGAGACGATGAGGTAGAGTGAACAGCATCTCGAATTCTCTTCTTAGAAGCCTCCATCTTAAGCTGAGCTGCTTCTTGTTTCAAAGCCATATTATAGAACTTATCGAATTCGTCTGGCTCGAACAAGGTGAGAGCAAGCTGAAGTTCATCTTTGAGACCTCCACGGAACTGATAGATTTTGCTCTTTGCATCAGGTATGTCTTGCTTTGCATAACGAGCGAGGTTTTGGAACTTGACATTATACTGATAGACTGTCATGGAGCCCTGCTTGAGGTTGCGGAATTGCTCACGCATACCCTCGATAACACTTGTAGGAATGTGATGCGAGCGGAAATCCTTGCAGAAGTTCTCCCACGAGATCACTTGACCCGGCCTTGAGTCTTTGTACTGCTGCCACCAATCGGCTGCTTGATCTTTCAGTTGGAAGGCTGCAAACTTCACATAGTCATCTTGTTTCACGTTACTGCACTCAAAATGCTTCTTGATATCGGTCAGCCAATCTTCAGCATCAAGAGGGTCGACACAGTAACTGAAAGCTTTAGGATTGTTAGCCAGGAACTGGTTGAGGGTAGCATGGTGCTGCTGGAAGAAGTTGCCTTGGTTCATTGGAATGCCCTGATTAACTTGATTAGCTTGCATAGCCTGCATTTGCTGCATCATTTGCATCATCAACTGAGTGTTCTGAGCAGTAGTCTGCATAATTGCTCTCCAAGCCTCAGGCGGAGGAGGAGGTGAAGGAGGACGTTCTGGAACCTCTTCACCCTCTGGGTTGGCATTCGGAACCTTTTTCGGAGCCATCCTGTAAGAGATGACCACGAATCAGCAATTGATTGACAAAAGGAATAAGCTGAATCAATGGAATGAATTGCAACAAGTCTTCACAATAATCATTCGAACAATAAGAACGAATGAAATCATCCGAACAAGAGGGACGAATGAATTTCTCAGTTAATTGATAACATCAGTCTTCACGAGAAGCCACATAGGGATCAAAAGGATAAAATAATAAAACAACAAGGTACGGAAAGGAACAAACACAAGAGAGGAGTTTCGTTCTAACATCTTCGTGCTGAAAGCATATGAACGCGTTACGAAAAGGTTTTGCAATCCCCGGATCAGCATAGCCAAGGACCCTTTAAGATGCAACTCCTGATAGTAACCTCGGTCATATAACCCCTTCACTCAATGTCGAACCCCGAACTCACTAACCTGCATTCGTTGGAAGAATGCCTACGATCTACTGGATAAAACCCACCTATAGCTTTCCGAAAGATTCCAGTTATGCAATCAGGTGTTGGGGATACACGGGAAGCACCGCGCAATCAACTCTAACCTACATCCAGGTGTATCCATCCTTCAACACATAACCAGTCTTTCTCGGAAACTGTGTACCTCGGACCTTCGAAAAGCATCCACTATAACAAGCTATGGCAATACTCCCGAACTACCTCCCCAGTACTGGGTGATGTCGGGGTTATCTTGCCACTGGCCGTATAGGAGAGATTTTCGATGTCGGCCGTCTTAAGTATTTAGTACTGCCGCGATATGCTTGTTACAATGATACCCCAAAGCTCAACTCCTCGGTAACAGGAGGCATCGGGAACAATATCCTTGTCACAAGAACATCGAAACAATCCCAGAATACTCGCGGGATTCCTAAAAAAAAATTTGTGCAAATTTTGAAGATAGGAGAGACAAGAGTAGACGTCAGGAGTCCTCACCAGAGAGAAAAGGGATGAGAAGCAAAGAAATCCTACTCTCCGATATAATATAGGACTCAAAAAGTTTTCAGTGTGTGCCTAGACTCAACCGTCAACGGTTCGATCAAACAGTGGGGGCTCCTAGGTCGGAGAAGGCTCTGAATACCAACTTGTAATGCCCAGGATGGAGTTATACCTCCTACGTGTCGAGGCACGACTTAAAGGCATAAGTCCATCCTAGAATGATCTCAAGTTTGGTAATCTTTGCACAACTCATGTAAAAGAGGGATAGTAAACTGAAAATAGTTGGCTTACACTCGCCACGTCACAGAATTACAGTACAAGTCTCAAACATCATACATTAAGATCACTACAACCCTCTAAGGGCAAAAGCCAAATGTCAAAGTACCAAACTCAGATAAATAAACCACAGGCGGATCGAATCCTAGTAAGAGGCTCCACTACTGATCGTCCGGGTAGCGCACGTAGTACCGACTACGCTCCTCGTCGTACTCCCAATCCAGCTCGGTGCCATCACCTGGATAGCTCACAGCTGGACCTGCATCTGGTGTGTGAAGTAACTGTGAGCCACAGAGGACTCAGCAATCCCGTTCCCGGGTAACAGAACTATCAAAGCCTTTAGGTGAGGGAAAAGGCTGAAGAAAGAACAAGTCTGCAGCAGCAACTAGCATCTAGCTTACGCAAGTGAGAGCGAGAAGAGAAGGCATCGGCGAGAAGTGATCACGAAGTGATCCTAGCTACAAGCTCACAAACATAACCCCTCCGTGTTCAACTCCCGAATCCCGATTCGGAAATTGACAGTCACGGAACACACACTGGTAGTGTATTAGTATCATTGTGTCAAGTTTTCTACAACCGGAATTAACAAGCTCCCATCTGCCACATAACCGCGGGCACGGCTTTCGAAAGTTCAAACCCTGCAGGGGTGTTCCAACTTGACCCATTACAAGCCCACGATCCGCGGAGTCGCAACTCCAAAGTGGGAAGACCCGAGTATCCTCGGAATCCCGTGCTCAAGATATACCGAGCTAAGGTAAGGCTAATCCAGCAAATCCTCCCGGCGTGCCGACACCCTGATAGTAGCCGCGCGTATCTCGTCTCAGGCCACGACCGGATGGGTGATCCCACAGGTTTTTACCAAACCTTGAGTTTCCTCGAGGTGGCCCCGCGTAACCCCCGTTTCGGACCAACACTCATGTGGAGCACTGGCCCGGGGTTGTTGATTAAGAAAGAGGGTTAATTACTCCCTTATGCATGTTTAGTTTGTTATTAGGCAAATAGTACCAATGTTGGGATTTGCTGGAAAAGACTTAGCACTTAGCGGTTTATCGAGGGGGTCCCATACACCCCAACCGTGTTAGGAACGCATAATCAAGGAACATAAAACCGGCTTATACGGATCCTAACGGCATGAGTGGAACAAAACACCAAGCAAAAGGCTTAGCCTTCCACCCTTGCCAAATATATATGTGATTTCAATTAAAGCATTTATATAGTGTGATATAACCCAACCAAACTTCAACATGGAGCAAGCATCTTCACTTCACCTGCAACTAGCAACGCTATAAGAAGGGCTGAGCGAAGCGTACTTAGCCAAGACAACGGTTTGCATAGGTGGGGTGGTTAAACATGGCAATTGGTTACAAGTAGGAGGCTGACAAGAAGAACATGGGCATCGAGGCAAAACTATAGATCGAGACTACTAGCAATAGGCGAAGATAGTAAAGTTATCGGGGTTCGGTCATCTTGCCTGAAGAGAAGAAGTTCGGATCGAAAGAAGGGTCCTCGTGCTCAAACTCGTTGGAAACCTCGTGCTCAACCTCGTTGGAAAACTCGTGCTCAACTTCCGGCTCTAAACAAGACAAACACACCAAGCACCAATCAACACGATGCAATGCGCACTCGAAGAACATGTATGCATGAAGGATGCACTAGAGATGCACATGGGGCACGTAAAACATCACTCAAGCAAAACACCTCAAAACAAGATAACAACCTGATATTATGAATCTACACAGAAAATCACCCAAGTTTGATATAAGATTCGCTGAAATCGGAGTTACGGGCTAAAAGTTATGCCCGAAACAAGATTTGAGCGAAAACTGCAAATTACAGCAACATGGCATCTTGGGAGCTCAAAATAATTAATCTACAGCACCCAAAAAGCATGGCAAAGGACTTGAACATAAACTAGATATAATGTACAGCAACTAGGTCCAAAGTGCACCCCAAACGGAGTCACGGATCATTAGCAATGACCTTGGACATATTGAACTTTGAAATAAAATTCTGGCAGCAGAATTTTATTGAAAGTTCGGAGCAAAAGATAAACATGCTACAGCCACTCAAATGGACATGTGAGGACATGGATGGAAAGACAACAATATATACTTCATGGAACAATCAAAATCCACCCCAAAACTATCATGCTTTGTCCTACAACATCACACGAACATGGCATCGGAACGTTACAGATTTCAGACTTAGTGAAATTTCACTAAGTCCTAAAACAGCAATAACATCATAGCACACAAAAGAGCATGTTTAAGACACCTCGAAACTAAACATGGCAAAGGGTAAGCACCTCATCAAAATACATATGACGGTGATCCCGAAACACGCAAGCATGCATCAATGTGGTGAACACACCGATTGCAACAAGCTCAACAACATGGCATTTCATAACAAGTATAAACACAACATGTGAACATGGCACTTTGCAACGATGATAACAAGGAAACAATAAATCTACCATGCAACCTATCACACACAACACGTAGTTCGTGACAAGACGAACACGTGGACATGTCATTTGCATCGTTTGGACAAACGAGCTAAAAGATATCACAAGTCAAAGGTGGCATGAAAATAACACACAACAGCAGTTTATATCATCATGCACTCTTGTAACAGCAAAACATGTGTCAAGATGACATCTAACATGCATGACTACAACAGGTAAAACGTAGAGGGCAACTCCACGAACATCTGGACATGCTACACGCGCAAAAACGGAGCAGCAGATAAAAAGTTATGGCAGGTCAAAGTAGGCATTCTCAGAACAGAGAAAACAGAGAGATTTAGGTCAACCTCGGATCAGATCTGCAGCTACAGTGAACAGTGCGGGCCCGGTCGCGAGGAACAGTACGAGGCCCGGTCGGCTGCGGGAGGCGGCGGCCCGCTCGGGCCGGCGGCGCGGGATCTGGCTGGGCTGGAGGCGGCCCGACGCGGCGGCCCGCGGTGGCTCGAAGAGGCGAGGCCGGCCCAACCGCGCTGGCTGGCGAGCGGCGGCGAGGGGCCCCTGGCGCGGTCACGCGGGCGGCCTGGAGCTGGAGGCTGGCCCAGCCGCGGGCGAGGCGAAGCGGAAGCCGGGTGGCGCGGTCGCGGGCCTGGCCCAGGCGACGGGACTGTAGCGGCGGGGAGCGTGGCGGCCCGACGCGGCCGTTGCGAGGCGAGGGAGGTGGCGAAGGGCCCGACGAACTGGTCCCCAGGACCAGCCCGATGCGGTCGACGCGTACGGCCCGGTCGCTCGTCGCGCGAAGGCCAGAAGGAGCTGGCGCCGCGGCGTTGACCTCGCGCGGTCCGAGCGCTGCGGTCTAGAGGCGGCGGACCGGCTGGATTCCAGGGATCCTTCGGGATCCAGATGAACAGAGCGCGGATCTGAGAAAAAAAGGAAAAAAAAACGAAAGTGGATCTGGAGGAGGAAGAAGGAATGGGGAGGCTCAAAATAGACCTAGGGGGGTCTATAAGTAGCAGTTTTAGACTAGGGTTTGGAGGCTAGGGGTGTTTAGGAGCCCTCCGATCGTGATCCAACGGATCCGATCGCGGGGATGATTTTAAAGGACCAAACGGAGATAAAAGAAAGCAGTGGGGGTATATCCGGGACACGAAGTAAGGGCACTTCGGACCCACACGGGCAACGGAGGGAAAAGTCAACGGAGTCCAAACGAGACGAGATTTGAGAGGCGGGTTGCACACAACAAAACAACAACACACAACACAACCTCACGGCACACCGGTAACGAAAAACGCCCGAACAACAAAGAAGGCCTACGGGACGTCACGGACACGTGAGGGAGCTCCGGAACACGAAACGGACAACGGGAAGGAACACACGAAACCGGATGCAACCCACATCACAAATGCAATGCAATGCACATGTCTACATGATATGAATGAATGCCACACACTCACACAACAAAACGACGAAAGCCCGAAAGACAAAGAACCCGAAATGGAAATAGATGAAGCCGGAGATTTATTATATACCCAAAAGGGAAAGTATTACATCCGGGGCATTACATTGGGGGCTACCATGGTATGGAAAGAAACACAACAAAGGTAAAACAAAGACAAGGGAGTTACCTCGTATTTTTCTTTCATCATGCTGATTAAGCCCGCTTCATAGTCCCAGCCGGTGTGAAGCCGGTTCAAATACCCGGAATAGAGCTCTTGGGCACTCAGCTCGGCGAAACCAGACAACTCCGTGCTCCATTTACCCTTCTCTTGATGGATTTTCTCCGCTTTAGCTGTGCGCTTAGCTAAAACAGTGGGCTCAGCAGGAGCGGTGTAGGCTGTACCAGTTACTTGAACCTCTGGAGAAGGAGCAGTTGTCGGTGGAGGAGTAGCAGTGTGAACCGGGTTAGCAGGAGCCGGGTTAGTCTGAGGAGGATTGGCCCGAGCAGGACTCGCCGGTTCATGGATGTTTTCAATATTGGGATTTTCAGGAGCGATGGTATAAGTGTGATCCATGGGAGCAGGATCTTCAAGCGGAACTGTAGGCTCATTCTCCGGAGGGATGGTGGTGTCCGGATCAGCCGCCGGATCATCAGTGGCAGTTTCAGCGGCCGTTTTGTTGGCTTTGGCCCTTTTGCTAGGCTTAGGCTTGCTGAAAGGAGTTAAGAAATAAATCAGAGTCACAGAAATAAGTGCAATCATAAACCGGATAAGATAAAAGACTTACCCTGGGACAGTTTTCAAGACTGGGACTTGTGTGGCAGTGGATTCGCTAGAGGAAGATAAGGGAGTCTCCTGATAATTAGGGTCAGACGGTTTAAGCGGTTTGCGTATAAGCCCGGCCTTGGGATGAAGGAGAGTTGGAGAGAGTATAACCTCAGAGCGGCGCCTCCGAGCCGGAGTAAGAGATATTCCGGACGATTCAACTGCAAGGCCGCTATGGCGGGTAGTCCGGCGAAGGGCTTCATGTTGCTGTTTCTTCAAAAGAAAATTGGGGTCCAATTGAGCATAAGGGTGAGAAAACTGATATTTCCGGACTATCCGACGAATTTTTGGTGGAGGTGGTTCTGAATCTGAAGAAAGAATAGTTACCTCAATTTTTGCCGGTTTATCTCCTTCAACTAACTCCTGTGAAAAGATACCGTTAACACAAATCTGGATAAAAGTGAACAAGTCATAGCCGGATTAACTCATACCTCAGAGTCCGGATCATCATCTTCAGCATTTGAACCGGAGCCAGCAGCCACCTTTTTCTTCTTGATAGCGTAAGTTTTCCGGCGTGGCTGTTTTCCAGCCTTCTCCTAAGGTTTCCTCTTCCAAAAAGGATCATCAGCCTGTTCAAAAGGTGAAAAATAATTGAAAGAACGATTTAAAGGAACGGATTGGAAACATACAGAAAAGAGTAAGACTTACTGCAGACAGCTTGTTTTTCTTATAATATGGAGCCAATCCGGTTTGGCTACATTCTTCTAAGGAGACATTGAGCATCTTCTTAGCAGACTCAATGACTTCCGATTCAGAAAGTTTGTCCTTGGAAAAACGTCGAGGATCATCCGGTTTACCAGAATATTTACACATCAGACTCAGGCGCGGACTCAGAGGAAGGATACTCCAAGAAAGCCAGCAGCGCATAAAATCAATTCCGGTTAAACCATTGGCCATAAAGGCTTTCAGCCTGGCAAGTTGGGAAGCAAACCGGGGCCGTTCTGAGGAGCTGAGGCGCTGCGGCAAAGGGTGATCCTCCGGAAGACGATGCTCGCGATAACCCGGTAGTGGGTTTTCCCCTTCAGGTGAAGTATCAATGCAATAAAACCAAGACTTGTTCCAATCTTTGGGGTGCGTGTGGAGAGCGGCATGAGGAAAGACTGCGTCTCTTCTCTTCTGAATGCTGACCCCACCCAGTTCTTGATGAGGTCTGCCAATAAACTCAGTTCGTCGGTTCAAGTGGAAGAAGTCCCGGAATAGGTCGACTGATGGCTCTTCTTGCAAATACACCTCTGAGAAAACTTGAAAATCGCAAATATTTGTAATAGAGTTGGGACCTATGTCCTGAGGGTGAAGTTGGAAAGCGGCAAGCCCGTCCCGGAAGAACTTTGAACCAGGAGGAGTGAAACCTCGAGCAATGTGGTCGAAGAAGACAATAACCTCCCCCTCCCTGGGAGCAGGAGGACATTCATTTCCTGGGGCCCGCCATTTTAAAACGGACTGAGAGCCTAGAGTGCAGATTGCAGCAGCATTGACTAAATCTTCTTCCTTAATGACGGAAGGAACCCAGTCGCAAGCAACAAACTGTTTAGCCATAGCAATAGAAGAACAGTGCTGAAAGGGTAAAGTGTAAACTCCGGATTATTCAAGTACAGTGGTATAAACCGGAAGACACAGACAAAATCACAACGACGGTTTAGACAAGGGACTAATGACATTGCTAACCCGGAAGTAAACAGGGAACGCATTACTACCGGTTCATGATAACAAAAGAGAGGAGCTAAACCGTCGCGTTCGTCATTGAATTATTACAGAAGCAACATATGACTGGTTAAACCGGAGAATATTTTACAGATCTACAAGGATGAAGAAACAAGTTTTTACAGATAGCTAAAGTAAAACAGATCTGAGTGCCCAGGAAAAAGAAAAACAAATGCAAGACCATTACAGAAAGAACTACGGGGATCTTATACGGAGTGGACAAATCTAAAGATTGAATCTAAACGCTGAAATCTAAGCATACGGCAGCGGAACAGAAGCAAGTTTTAAGGGCAAGATCTAAAGGCTGAAGCTACTTCGAACTTGGTGCCTAGGACGAACAGATGAAGCTTTCTCCTAGGTTTAATGGCGGAGGCGCGAGAAGAATCCTAAAGCTACAGATCTACAACAAAGGAGAAAGGGTTACCTGAGGCTGCAGGAGATGGCGGCGGAGTTATCTGGTCACGTTCGGGTTGATGCGGCGGCCGGACTTGCTGGCGACGACGAGCTTGACGGACGACGGCGGAGGTTTGAGCTCGGGCGGTAGAGGAAGAAGACGAGCGGAAGGAGAATGAGGAAGAGAGGCAGCAGTATTTATAAAGGGGCAGAGAACGAAATGGCAGGCGCGAGATTTGAGGAAGCAGAAGATTGGATAAAGATACCCTGTCGCCTCGATTCTCGGGATAGCCTTTAAACAAAGGTGATAGACAGCTGCGCGCGTTAAATGCGCAGGTGATGTCACGGTTAAATTAAGTGATTTTCAAGGATGACGTCATGTCCGGTTTACAAAAATGAGAAGACACAAGAAGAGAAGATCATGCAAGACTGAGAAGATTGATGTGAACAAGTTCAAATCATTCTGGGGCCTAATGTCAGGGATATTACTAGCAGGTATAAACCGGCTATTGTAAACCGGATTATGGTAATTTAGTTATATACTTGTAAATATCCAGTAGAGGTTACGACCCATGAAGGCTTAAGGCCCATGTGTAGAGTTACAGTTTGTATCCTGCCTAATCATGTAACTTGAGAGACAAGGAAGAAAGAACAGAGACCGAGGCGGACACAAGTATGAACCGGCCTCGGGACTCTGTAAACCGGACCGGGCGTGGCCTCTATATAAAGGGACGACCCGGCGACGGTTCAAGGGATAAGAAACAACCCGTCGAGACACAGGCAAGCAATCTGCTCCCTGTTCATCGACGCCCAAGCAATACCAAACCAAACTAGACGTAGGCTTTTACCTTCATTGAAGGGGCCGAACTAGTATAAACCCTCTGTGTCCTTTGTGTGCTTTTAACCCCTTCAAGCTAACCCATGCGATGGTTCCTCAACTAAGTCCGTTAAACCGGACATCTGCCGTGTTAATTCATATTCAGTATCGATATCTAATCACACAACTAATAGATGCATGCATATTGATCTCATTCTTTTGAAGTTCAATAAGATGCAGGATCAGCTCCTACCGAAGGATCGGGTACGAGCAATTCAAGAGGAAATATCAGGATTTTTACTCGACCAGGACATAAAGCCCGACGGAGAATACCATTACCCGCTACCGCAGTAATGCCTTCATACATATATATATATATATATATATATATATATATATATATATATATATATATATATATATATATATATATATATGATCGGTTCTGCGAGAAATTCTATCCATATATATGCATACGTGTACAATATGCAGTATCGTAAAATACCAGCAAATGAAAAAATTAAATGGAAAAACAAAATTAAATAAAAAATAAAAAATAAAACCAAAACCCCTAAACCTTTTAGTACCGGTTGGTAACCAACCGGTACTAAATGTCTCCCCGCCCCCGACGCTGGCTCGTGCCACGTGGTGGCCCTTTAGTGGTGGTTCGTGCTGAACCGGTACTAAAGGGGCGGACCTTTGTTCCCACCCTTTAGTGCCGGTTGGAGAACCGGCACTGAAGGGCCTTACGAACCGGTGCTATAGCCCGATTCTGCACTAGTGAAGTTTGATTGGCAAGGGAGAGAGATGAGGCAAAAATGAGCTTTTGGAGCAACAATGGAGCTTGGGGGGGGGAGAGGTAGGTCTTCTTGGATAAGAAGGCCTCCTTATATAGTGGGGAGGCAAAGTGAACCGTTACCCTCACATATGCCCGCACAGAGCGGTACTACCACTGGGTGGGGCGGTACTACCGCTGGTAGCAGCGGCACTACCGCGACCCCCAGCGGTACTACCGTGCAGTACAAAGCCGGGGCAACAAAGGAAGAGGGGAGAGGCGGAGCGATACTAGCCGCAGTAGTGGGAGCGGTACCACCACTTGTAAGCGGTACTACCGCTTCTACCACCACAATATCCGACATGAGAAATTACCCCTCGAGTCGAGGCGGTAGCCGAGCCCGACCGGGGCGGTACTGCTGCTTAGGCCTTAAAGCGGTACTACCGCTGTGAACATCGGTGAATGATGACCCACAAGTGTAGGGGATCTATCATAGTCCTTTCGATAAGTAAGAGTGTCGAACCCAACGAGGAGCAGAAGGAAATGATAGGCAGTTTTCAGTAAGGTATTTTCTGCAAGCACTGAAATTATAGGTAACATATAGTTTTGTGATAAGATAATTGGTAGCAAGTGACAAACGATAAAAGTAAATAAGATGCAGCAAGGTGTCCCAATCCTTTTTGTAGCAAAGTACAAGCCTGGACAAACTCTTATGCAAGGTAAAGCGCTCCCGAGGACATAAGGGAATTAACGTCAAGCTAGTTTTCATCACGATCATCTGATTCGTGTTCGGTACTTTGATAATTTGGTATGTGGGTGGACCGGTGCTTGGGTGCTGCCCTTACTTGGACAAGCCTCCCACTTATGATTAACCTCTAATGCAAGCATCCGCAACTACAAAAGAAGTATTAAGGTAAACCTAACCATAGCCTGAAACATATGGATCCAAATCAGCCACTTACGAAGCAACACATAAACTAGGGTTTAAGTTTCTGTCACTCTAGCAACCCATCATCTACTTATTACTTCCCAATGCCTTCCTCTAGGCCCAAATAATGGTGAAGTGTCATGTAGTCGACGTTCACATGACACCACTAGAGGAAAGACAACATACATCTCATCAAAATATCGAACGAAGACCAAATTCACATGACTACTAATAGCAAGACTTCTCCCATGTCCTCAAGAACAAAAGTAACTACTCACAAGACATAATATTGTTCATGATCAGAGGGGTATTAATATGCATAATGGATCTGAACATATGATCTTCCACCAAATAAACCAACTAGCATAAACTACAAGGAGTAATCAACACTACTAGCAACCCACATGTACCAATCTGAGGTTTGGGTACAAAGATTGGATACAAGAGATGAACTAGGGTTTGAGAGGAGATGGTGCTGGTGAAGATGTTGATGAAGATAGCCCTCCCCAAGATGGGAGAGTTGTTGGTCATGACGGCGGTGACGATTCCCCCCTCCCGGAGGGAAGTATCCCCGGCAGAACAACTCTGTCGGAGCCCTAGATTGGTTTCCGCCTCGAGACGGCGGCGTCTGGTCCCGAAAGCCTCCTCCTGATTTTTTCCAGGTCAAAACACTTCATATAGGAGAAGATGGGCACCTGAGGCCCACCGGCTGGCCCTCGAGGCAGGGGGCGCGCCCTGGGAAGGGGGGCGCCCCCCCACCCTCGAGGCTAGCCAGTGGCCCCTCTCGTGGATTTCTTCCGCTAGATATTTTTTATATTTTCCGAAAAATGTTCTGTGGAGTTTCAGGGCTTTTGGAGTTGTGCAGAATTGGTTTCCAGAGTTTGCTCCTTTTCCAGCCCAGAATTCCAGCTGCCGGCATTCCCCCTTCTTCATGTAAACCTTTGCAAAATAAGAGGGAAAATGCATAAGTATTGTGACAAAACATGTATGAACAGGCCATAATGCAATAAACATCAACTTATAAGCATGATGCAAAATGGACGTATCAACTCCCCCAAGCTTAGACCTCGCTTGTCCTCAAGGGAAAGCCGATATCGAAAAATATGTCCACATGTTTAGAAATAAAGGTGTCGATATAAATAGAATACAGACATGAGGGCATCATGATCATTCTTATAACAACAACTTATATTAATATAGTCATATGATTCTTAAGCCAAAGTAACAATTCATCCACAATATCAAGTATGCATCATAAACTTTATTGGAAACTAACAAACTTTGGTCTCGGTCATTGAAGCAATTGCAATTTATCGTAACATCGGAAAGAGTCAGTATAAGAGCTTTTCAACAAGCCTACATACTCAACTATCATATAGTCTTTCATAATTGCTCACACTCATGCAATACTTATGTTTATGGAGTTTTAATCGGACACAGAGAAAGGTAGGGGCTTAAGGTGTTGCCTCCCAACCATTTACCTCAAGGGTAATGTCAACAGTAATAGATCATGAAAACTTACATCCAAGTGGGTATATATGTCAGGATCTTTCCAACACAATGTTCTTGCCAAAAGATAAAATGAAAAAGGAAAGGTGGATCTCACCTTGACACTTATAAGACAAGAATAAAAGATATGCCCTTTGCAGAGGGAAGCAGAGGTTGTCATGTGTTTTTATGGTGGGATGCACAAAGTCTTAGCATAGAAGAACTTCGCTTTATATTGCCACTTATGATAAGGACTGTAAGGGCATATTTCTCCCTAAGTAGTTTTGGTGATTGATGACAATGCATTTGTGGACTAATCGTGTGCTCTAAGCTCTTTCAGATATATCTCACCTAGGCACAAGACAATTATGTGCCCCTCGGAATCTATGGAAGACGGTGTTTCCTTTTGCTTCTTTTTCGGTGGATTTGAGTAATAGGAAAGCCGTACTATTAAGAGGGGGTCCGCTTCAGAAAGGTTTGGGTGGAATCAACACGTACACGTCTATACTTTCGCACCACCTTTCCTTTGCTTCTCTGGAGCTCCGGCTGTTCTCCTCGTAAGTACAAAACCATGGCTTCCTACTAATACAACTGCCTGGCAGGCGGTAGTACCGCTCATTGTAAGCGGTAGTACCGCACAGCCACACGGTAGTACCGCCTCAGGGCACGGTAGTACCGCACCAAGCGGTAGTACCGCATCATGAGCACGGTAGTACCATGTAGCTGGCCCGGCATAGTAACTAGTACGGTAGTAGGTGCAGAAGTAATTTTTTACTTCCGCATCCTACGCGGTAGTACCGCTTGGGTCAAGTGGTAGTACCGTGTCGTGTTTTTGCTACTACCGTATTTCTGTGGATGTAGCTACGGATGTATTTTATTTCATCCGCGCTTGTCCTCAGCCTGCTTATCTCTGCCTTGTGGTTGTACCGCAGGGACGAGCGGTAGTACCGCTTAGGCAGTACTACCGCCCATGTGTCAATGCAACAGAGTTAAATCCAGGCTAGTACTGCATCAGCGGTAGTACCGCACCCAAAGCGGTAGTACCGCTGGCCAAGCGATAGTACCGTAACTTACGTGCGGTAGTACCGCGCTCTGCGGGCAGAAATGTGGGATAATGGTTGGATTTGTTCTCCCACTATATGTAGGAAATCTTCTTCACCTCTTCCTCCCCAAAGCTCCATTGTTGCTCAAAGCTCCATTTCCGCCCGATCTCTCTCCCTAACCAATCAAACTTGTTGATTTCCTCGGGATTGCTTGAGAAGGCATCGATCTACACTTCCACCAAGAGATATTTGATTCCCCCACTAATCATTGCGGATCTTGTTACTCTTGGGTGTTTGAGCACCCTAGACGGTTGAGGTCACCTCGAAGCCATATTCCATTGTGGTGAAGCTTCGTGGTGTCGTTGGGAGCCTCCAATTCGGTTGTGGAGATAGACCCAACCTTGTTTGTAAAGGTTCGGTTGCCGCCTTCAAGGGCACCACTATTGGAATCACGGCACCTTGCATTGTGTGAGGGCGTGAGGAGAATACGATGGCCCTAGTGGTTTCTTGGGGAGCATTGTGCCTCCACACCACTCCAACGGAGACGTACTTCCCCTCAAAGGGAAGGAACTTCGATAACACATCCTCGTCTTCACCGGTTCCTCTTGTGGTTATTTCTTCCCTTTACTTGTGCAAGTTTTACTTGTTTATCTTATATAGCTTGCTTGTGAGGTTGTTATCTTTGCTTCCTATAAGTTGTCATCATAGTAGCATATCTAGACTACTTACTTTGTTGCTTAATTTAAATTGGTAAAGAAAAGCTAAAAATTGTTAGTTGCCTATTCACCCCCCCTCTAGTCAACCATATCGATCCTTTCAATTGGTATCAGAGCCTCGTCTCTTTTTAAGGACTTTACCGTCCAAAGAGTATGGGTGACAACGTAGTCGAGACGGAGGAACATTCCGGTGGAACTCCGTCCTTGCCTACGTCCGATGGGGGAGCCTCGATCTCTCGTGAGGAGTTCAATGTGGCTATGACCACATTGAAAGAATCACTAGCGACCGAGGTCAAAGGCATGTTTAAAGATTTTCTTGAGGGGCTTAAATTATCCACCACACCGTTGGAGGTGCTTCGTCCCACTACCATCGTGTCGGAGGCTACTCCCGACAAGGGAGAAGCTA
This sequence comes from Secale cereale, assembly GCA_902687465.1. NCBI lineage: Eukaryota > Viridiplantae > Streptophyta > Magnoliopsida > Poales > Poaceae > Secale > Secale cereale. The sequence continues at coordinate 835,007,070 of LR738713.1, forward strand.
GTAGTGAACAAGCCCCGATTACTAAGAATGGGAATGGGATCTTTGCCCACTCCGCTCCTCCTACTCACTATGGAGGACCCGTTCCCACACCGCATTTAAATTCCTTTGGGCCTCCTCCTAAGTTTATAAACATTCTGATTTTGCTACTTGGATGTTTCGCTTCAAACATCATTTAAATCATTGCTCTACTAATCTTTGGAGAATCATTGAGCAAGGTTTTTATCCACGTGATCCCGACAACTTAACTCTGAGAGAAGCTGCGGATCATCAATTCAACGAGTCCGTTCTTTGCATACTTCAAGATGCTATCCCTCCCGAAGACATTGCACATCTTCGACCCTTCACTGTGGCAAGGGAAGCTTGGGAGCATGTTGGCACCATGTACAAGGGGAGCGCTAGCATTCAATGCTCAAACTATGAAGTTGTGCAAGATGAAGCCGATGAGTTTGCTATGATCGAAGAAGAAGATCCTCATGAACTTTATCAGAGATTAACCACTCTTGCGATCTCTCTTCGAGATCATGGGAGTAAGGACACGGATGAAAATTGGATCAAGCGCAAGTTTCTCAAGGCCATGACGCCCTACCATAAGGCCATGTCCTCCGTCATTCGTCAAAGACCGGACTTCCACCACTTGTCATCAAATGAAGTGTTGGATGAGTTCGTTGCTATGAGGATCTTGGACAAGACCGCCGACAATGCGGTTTTAAGAGCTCAACGATCAAAGAAGCCTAACCTTGCCTTGAAGGCCAAGGCTTGTGTGGAAGAAGAGGAGGAGGAGGATGATGATGAGATTTGCCCCGAGGACACCAAATATGCCTATCATGAGCACATGGCTCTTGCTTCACGGCAATTTTGGGGCAACAAGAAGAACACAAGACCCAACTTCAACAAGAACAACTCAAGTGGCAACAAGGGCAAGCAACGAGTGAGGACTTGCTTCAATTGTGGGAATGTAAGCTACTTTGTTGTAGATTGCCCATATGAGAAAAGAGAAGAATTTGGAGGCAAGCTTATCCGGAAGGACAAGGCCAAGTCTTATCCCAACAAGAACAACTTCAACAAGAAAAGACCCCTCCTAAAGGGTTGGTGGCCCAAGAAGAATATGTTGAGGATGATGATAATGATGAAGATGATAACGTGGTCACCATGGCCACAATTGCTATTGCTACTACTCCGCGCTCATCTCTCTTCGACTCACCAAATGAGAACATCACCGCCAAGTGTCTCATGGCCAAGGCCACCAACAAGGTAACCCCAAACATCAATACTACCATCCCTTCTAATCCTTCATTTACGGATTGTATTGATGAGAGTGAGGGAACTAAGGAGGGAGAGAATGAATTTGAGTTGTTCATGAGCAAACTTAAGGGCAAACCCAAGAAGCACTTTGTTGCTCTCTTGGAACAACTCGGTGAGGCCAATGACATGATCGAGGCTCATGAGAAGACCACTGCTAAAATGGAAGGACATAGTCGAGACTATGCCGATGAGATATCGGATCTCTCTAATGCTCTAGAGGAAGAGCGTGGTCTTTGTTTGGCTCTTGAGGAGTCACACAACGATGATCATGCTAAATTAAAGAAAGATCACGATCATGCTTTAGTTGTCTCTCGTATGCTTAATTCCGAGAAGGCAAAACTTGGGGTTGACCATGCTAGACTCAAGGAGGATTTTGTTATACTCGACAAGGCTCACAAGGCCTTGAAAGGTATGCATGCTTATCTCAAGGAGTCTCATGATCAACTCCAAGTTTCGCTAACCAAGGAAAAGGCTATCTTTCCTCGCATGGTGTTGATTGATAATGCAAATGCTACTAACCCATGTTGCGAGCATGTGCATATTGTTGAAGAAAATGCCAAGTTGAAGAAGCAACTTGAGAAAGGCCTTGTGACATGCATACTGTGGCGCCCCCGGTCCGACCGTGCACTAACCATACACGCAAATGCACACGATCAAGCCTAAGGACTCACGTGAAGGAATCACAACACAACTCTAAAACATAATTAAATACATACAAGTTATATATTACAAGCCAGGGGCCTCGAGGGCTCGAATACATAACAAGTGTCATACACAAGGTTAGCGGAAGCGTTAGGTATCTGGGTACAGATACATCACAGTACTGAAATAGGCCTGTTACATAGGCGGGGCAAAAGAAAAGCTATGATCGAAAAGGCGCAGGCCTCCTGCCTGGGACCTCCGATCCTACTCCTGGTCGTCGTCCGCCGGCTCCTCGTAGAAGTACTCGCCGGCCGGGTAGTAGTAGTAGCCAGCCTCGGGCTGGTAGTAGTAGTCGTCAACGGGGGCTGCAGGCACCATGGCTCCGTCGTCTGGTTTCCATGCGGGTAAGACAAAAGGGGAAGCAAGCAACCGTGAGTACTCATCCAAAGTACTCAGCAAGACTTACATCAGATCTATACTAAGCAATGCATCATTTTCAAAGGAGGCTTTATGTGGGAGGACTAGACTGCAGAATGCCAGAGTAGAGAGGGGAAAACCTAGTCCCGACGAAGACTAGCATCTTCAGGGTCTTGCAGCAATAGAAGGGTGCAGATTAGTACATCATAATGTAAAGTGTTCATAGTAATACAACCTCGGCCGGGGATCCTTCCTCGACTCCCTGCGAGAAAGCAATCCCAGAGCCCTACCTCATATCTCAAGTCACCAGTTCTAGTTGTACCGAAGTGGATACAACTCCGAGTGTCCGTTACCGTAGGACAGGCTATCGATAGATGTTTTCTTCCCTGCAGGGGTGCACCAACTTACCCACCACGCTCGCTTAACTCCGGCCGGACACACTTGCTGGTCCTGCCCGGCCTCGGCTAAACAACATGACGCAACCCGACCGGAAACCTCCAGAGAGGATCGAGCACGCCGGACTAAGCCTATGCCCCCGGGGGTCATGGTCCATCGCCCCGGACGCTCCTGCACGTTGCGAGTCCGTTCGGTAGCAGACCTAGCAACCCCTTATACAAGCACGCAGTTGCATTCTGGGTCCAATCCGAACGGGCCGCTCAATCGCTGACGTCGTGACGACTCCGGCTGAAGTATACGACGCAGAGCACCCACTCACACCCACGTGGTGGTTAGTGCTATCGGACCCGAAGGCCCCTCGGATCAAATATCCAAATCGCTTAGTGGATTGGGAGCGCGCGGTAACGAGCGTTGCCACCACACCGGTGGCCCCGACGTCCCGTCTCGAAGACTTGTGACAAGGACCTTACAGGACCGGCCACGCTTCGTAGTTATCTCGCGGGTACCCTCACTGGTCACCCGACTCCACAGCTCACGCCTCAAAGGCACTCGCGGGTACCCCTCAGGGTCAACCCGTCTCTATCCAACATGTGTAGTAGTAACTATAAAGTGTCTTCAGACGCACGATACCTCTGGCCGCACGCCTTTGTTCCTGGCGACGTCCGGCCTCGGGGATCGATACGTCTTTAAACACGGTACGGTAAACCAGGGCATCCGTGTGGTTTCCATGCCGATGAGGAATCCGAGGAATCACCCTCGTTGGATTCCTAAACGACAAGTCCCGTTAAGGTGATACCGGAGGAATCACCCTCGGCGGTAATCACCATAGCGGATGCACGACAAAAGCTAAGTCGGAAGTGGGAAGAGGAATCACCCTCGGTAACCCACAACGAGCTAGCTATACTACAGGGACAACATCGGAAGTGAGTTCGGAGGTATCACCCTCGTCACCCGATGTTAACTCTGCGGAGTCGAGCATACTAGGGGGTGTGTGGTGATGTGAAGAAGGTCAGGGGAAGGGGCTCGATCGCTTGATCGAGGCAAGGGTACTAAGCGAGGCAACTACGAGAATGCGGGGCCACAGCAGTGCTACCCAACCTATACTAAGCAGTTTAAGAATAAAGACAGGTATCAACAGTATTGCAAAAACAGGCTATGCAGCAGTAATAGAAGCAGCAGCAATAGCGGCAATTCTAATGCAAGAATAAGAGGGAATAGACATAGGCGATATCGGAATGATCGAGGGGGGGGGTTGCTTGCCTGGTTGCTCGGTGGCAAAAGCAAGGTCGTCGGAGGGGGAACCAATCACCGGGACGGCGTCGGTCTCTGGAGCGGCGTCAGCGTCGGACTCTACCGAGAGAGAAGAGGGGGGAAGAAACAGATAAATACACAGAATACAAGCATCACAAAGCGTGCTAGGCTAATGTGCAGTGCAGGGTTGCCTAAAAACATGTCTAAGTTATATTAGTTATTTTTAGGAATTAACTGGAATTACTAACCGGTGTATGTGCACTATTCATCTACCGGAAACGGGCTAAAAGTTGCAGGTTCACCTCCGTAGAGGGTCCCGACACGGAAACAGATAGCACGGTTGGCTTCGTCTCGTCGTTCTGAGCAACTTTCATGTAGAAAGTTTTTCCATCCGAGCTACGGATTAAAAGATATGAATTTCTAAAGATTTTAGGATTTTCTGAAATTATTCTAATTATCAAAAAGTGAATTGTGACGTCAGCATGATGACACGCTGACATCAGCAGGTCAAACCGCAGCTGACTAGGTCAAATATGACATGTGGGTCCAATGGGACCCACATGTCAGCCTCTGTGGCAAATACAGAGTTAAATTATACTAACAGTGGGTTAATTAAAGGGTGGGCCCCATCTGTCAGTGATTAACTCTAATTAACAAATTAATTAGCATTTTAATTATTTATAAAACCGAGTAATTAGCGTGGGGCCCACGCTACACAGTCAGCAGAGTTGACCCAGTCAAAGGGGTCAAATGGGACCCCTGGGCCCACTGGTCAGTGGCCCAGAGTGGGGCCCGCGGCTGCCTCGTCAGCGCCACGTCGGCGCTGAGTCAACGCCGGTCACCGGAACACTCCGGCGAGGCCGCACGACGGCGAGGAACTCCGGCGAGCCCGGGTTTCGTCTACGTTGCGCCATATCGGGCGTCGTTTGTTGCTCTGGAACGGCCTCTCGCCGGGGCGTCCAACCAGCCTACCCGCGCGAGCTACGGTGGCCGGAGGAAAATAGGACGTCGGCGGCGGCGGCGGTGAGTTTCGGGCGCGCGACGGAGAGAGAGCTACGGGGCGCCAACTCTCGCGCGCTTGCTAGCGTTCGAACGGGCGAGCTAAGCCGCATCCAACCGCGGCAGTCCCGTGGGCTGTGGTGGACGGAAACGGCGCCGGCGATGAGCCGTGGCGGAGGCCGAAGCACGGCGAGGTCGTAACCGGAGCTGCGGCGAGCGAAACGGACGGGACTGAGCCTCTACGGCATCTACGCGCGCGGGCGAACGCGATAGACACGCGCGAGTGACCAAACGGTCACCGGAATCTCGCCGGCGACGAGCACGGCGGAGATGGGTTCGGCACAACGAGGAACGGCGGCAGCGGTGCGGCCTAGCGTGTAGGGAGGGGTAAGGGAGGAGCTGGGGCTCACCTAGCGGCTCACGGTGGCCCTTGGAGGCTTAGGAGCACAGTGCGGCGCCGGAAACGTCGGTGGTCGCCGGTGGCAGTAGCGGAAGGGGGCAGCCTGATTGGCCCGATGCAGGGCTCCTCGTCTCCGCCTGGTGACACCGGGTGGCGGGGTCGAGCTTGACGGAGGCGACGGGCACGGTGGCGTGGCGAAAGGGGCTCGGTGGCCGCGGTAGCTCGCGGCGAGCGGCGACGAGCTCGCTCGGGACGGAGAGGGAGGAAGCGAGCGAGCAGTGGGAAGAGGGAGGAGAGGGCGCCGGCTGAGAGAGGGAGGCCAGGGGGGAGGAATGGAGGTGTTCTTATCCCCTCCCTACCTGCTACGTCGCGGTGGCGGACGGCGAGCCGTGGAGGGCGAGCGCGCGCTCGGCGGCGCGACACGGGGAGGGGAGCAGGTAGAAGACCCTGCTCCCATGGGCTGGGCCGGCCTGGGCCACGCCGCTGGCGTCAGGTAACTCTTTTCCTCCTTCTTTTTCTTTTATTTATTCGTCAGAGAAGAAAAGGAAATGATGGGCATCCATAAGACTTTGGTAAAAAGTGTGGGTTGACCCAAATGATAGATTGCAATATTCCTAACCACCAAAAATTGGTTTGGGCTTATTTGGATCATTTTTGAAATTTACAAAAATGAAAAGGCATTATTGGTGCTGTTCTGGCACTGTTTAAATGCCCTAGCCCATTATTGGAGTTGATGGTGATGTTGTTTTCACTATCAACATTTGTTTTGGATTATTTGCAACAAGGTGAACATTTTTCCATAATTTTTGGAGCAACTTTATCTTGCACTTGAATTTGAATTTGAATTTTCAGGGGCAAATTTGAGTTGCTTTGATTAACCACTGTGATTAGCTTTGCAAATGAACATGACATGGCATGATTAACAAAATGACACAATGCTTATTACACAGGGGTGTTACAAATTCTCCTCCTCTAAAAGAAATTCTCGTCCCGAGAATTTAGGAGGTAGAAGCAAAGAGATCGGGGTATTCCGCCCGAAGATTTTCCTCGCGTTCCCAAGTGGCTTCATCTTCAGTATGATTTGACCACTGCACTTTCAGGAACTTGGTTGTCTTCTGACGGGTCCGACGTTCAGCTTGATCAAGAATGCGGATCGGATGCTCCTTATAAGACAGATCATCTTGAAGCTCGAGCATCTCGTGATCCACAACACGATGCGGGGATTCCTTGAAGGATCGTCGAAGTTGCGATACATGGAACACATCGTGGATATGCGAGAATTGCGGTGGCAATTGCAGTTTATAAGCCACAAATCCACGCCTAGCAACCACGGGGAAGGGACCAATGTAGCGTGGAGCTAACTTGCCCTTGATGCCGAAACGATGCGTGCCCTTCATAGGGGTGACATGAAGATAAACTTGATCACCTGGTTGATAAGTCAATCCCCATCTCTTGCGATCAAAGTTGCTCTTCTGGCGATCTTGAGCCGCCTTGAGATTCTCACGCACGATACGGACTTGCTCTTCGGCATGTTGAATAATGTCCAGACCAATAACTTGTCGTTCCCCAGTTTCTGACCAGTTCAGAGGGGTTCGACACTTACGTCCGTACAGAACTTCAAAGGGAGCCATCTTCAAGCTTGCTTGATAGCTGTTGTTATACGAGAACTCGGCATATGGAAGGGATTCTTCCCATTTCTTACCGAATGATATAACACAAGCTCGCAGCATATCTTCAAGCACTTGATTGACTCGTTCAACTTGACCTTGGGACTGGGGGTGATAAGCTGAACTCCAGTTGATATGAGTTCCCAAAGCTTCTTGAAAACTTTCCCAGAACTTGGAAGTGAACAGGGTGCCACGGTCCGTACTGATCTCCTTCGGAATTCCGTGGAGGGATACAATTCGGGAGATATACAGTTCTGCTAACTGGCTAGCAGTGATAGTCTCCTTGATTGGCAGGAAGTGTGCAACCTTTGAGAGTTGGTCGACGACGACAAGAATGGCATCGTTACCCTTCTGGGACTTAGGAAAGCCAGTAATGAAATCCATCTGCACCTTATCCCATTTCCACAGCGGAATAGGAAGAGGTTGCAGAAGTCCAGCAGGCTTCTGATGTTCTGCCTTCACGCGACGACAGACATCGCATTCAGCAACATAACGAGCAATATCCCGCTTCATATTAGGCCACCAGTACCTTTGGCGAAGATCACGATACATTTTAATGCTACCAGGATGAATAGACAGCGGTGTATCATGTCCCTCCTTCATGACCTTGTCAGTCATTAGGTCGAAACGAGTTACCACAATGCGGCCTCGGAAATACAAGGTTCCATCTTCGGATATTGAGAAATCCCTGTATTTCGGAAGATGAAGTTCCTGCTTCATAACATCAATGTAAGCATCTTTGGTTTGCGCTACCTTGACAGCCTTCTCAAGATCCGGCTGTATCACAAGGTCATTAAGCGAACCCTGTGGAACGATATGCAGATTCAGCTTGCGTAATTCCTCATAAAGACGAGGCTGAGCTCGCTTAACCTTGAGGTTGGTGCTGTATGACTTGCGACTCAAGGCATCGGCCATCACATTAGCCTTGCCAGGGGTATAAGAAATACCGCAGTCGTATTCAGAAATAGTTTCCAACCATCGCTGTTGGCGGAGATTAAGATCCGGCTGAGTGAATAAATATTTCAAGCTTTGATGATCAGTATAAATCTCACACCGGTTACCGAGAAGGTAATGTCGCCATAGCTTCAATGCAAAGATCACTGCAGCAAGTTCAAGATCATGCACTGGATAATTCTCTTCATGCGGACGCAATTGACGCGATGCATAAGCAATTACTCTTCGTTCTTGCATTAGGACACAGCCTAAGCCTTGACGAGAGGCGTCGCAATATATCACAAAGTCCTTGCGAGAATCTGGAGGAGCAAGCACTGGTGCAGAAACGAGCTTGTCCTTAAGAGCTTGGAAGCTTTCCTGGCATTTATCTGTCCACTCAAACTTAACGCCTTTGTGAAGCAGATTAGTCAGGGGCTTGGCAATCTTGGAAAAGTTCTCGACGAAACGGCGACAATAGCTTGCAAGGCCGAGAAAACTTCTCACTTGCTTGACATTCTTCGGAGGAGTCCAGTCAAGAATAGCCTGAACCCGTTCCGGATTAACGGCAATGCCATCCTTGGAAATCACATGTCCAAGGTAGGTTACTTCAGAAAGCCAGAACTCGCATTTGGAAAACTTAGCATAAAGCTGATGCTCTCGCAGCTTCTCCAGAACAAGGCGAAGATGTTCGACGTGTTCTTCCTTGTTCTTCGAGAATACCAGAATATCATCCAGATATACCACGACGAACTTGTCGAGGTAATCCATGAATATGTAATTCATCAGGCGGGAGAAGGTAGCTGGTGCATTAGTCAGTCCAAAAGACATGACAGTGTACTCATACGAGCCATAGCGAGTAACAAATGCAGTCTTTGGAATATCCTCTTCACGAACACGGATCTGGTGATATCCCAACCTCAAGTCGAGTTTAGAAAACACCGATGATCCAGCCAGTTGATCATATAAGTCATTGATCCGAGGAAGCGGATATTTGTTCTGGATGGTTGCCTGGTTAATAGGACGGTAATCTTGGACCAGCCTATTCGTACCATCTTTCTTCTTGACAAAAAGAGATGGTGCTCCCCAGGCAGAGGAACTAGGACGAATGAAGCCCTTCTTGAGTGACTTGTCGATTTCCTCCTTAAGCTCGAGGAGCTCATGCGGTGGCATCTTGTAAGGACGCTTCGCAATAGGAGTAGTACCTGGCTTCAAGTCGATGACGAACTCGACAGCTCGAACAGGGGGTATTCCTGGAAGTTCTTCTGGGAAGACATCCGGGAAATCACATACAACTGGTATGCTTTCGAGCCCTTCAAGTGGTGAAGCATTCAATGCATTTGAGGCATAGATTTGAGCCTCGGCATTACGGGATATACGAGCGCGGCAATTCACGAGTTGATTCGAGGGGTGCCGAAGACGTACAGTCTTGGTGGCACAATCAATTTGGGCCTCGTGAGCCTCCAACCAATCCATTCCTAGGATAAGGTCGATGCCGCAGGATTTTAGGACAATGGGGTGTGCCTGAAACTTCCTTTCTTCTATCTCCACTACCACTTCCGGACAGAATAAGGTAGCTATGCACTGACCCGCGGAGGTTTGTACGGATACCGTGTGATATAGTTTATCTTGTTTAAAGCCATGTTTAAATGCAAATGGTTCTGATATGAAAGAATCAGATGCACCAGTATCAAACAAAACATTAGCAGTTACGGAATTAACAAGAAGCGTACCCATCACGGTTGCTGGCTGCTCTGGGTCTTCACTCAGATTGACGTGGTGAAGCTGACCACCACGAGCATACGAAGGCCTGGCATTATTGTTGCGCTGCGGAGGAACTCCACGTCCACTGCCACGGCCAGCAGATGGAAGAGCCAGCTGACCCTGAACCTGCGGACAGTCTCTGACACGGTGACCCGGACGGCCACACTTGAAGCAGAGTCCACTCTCTGGACGAATCGCAGGTGCTCGAGGTGCTGGGACTGCAGGCCTGTACTGCATTGGCGGTGGAGGAGGCAGACGAGGTGCAGCATAAGAAGGCCTGTACACTGGAGCGTTTGGACGATACATGCTCTGAGGAATCCATATGCGGCGCTTCTGAGAAGACGAGCCCGAAGATGAGCCCGACTCGCGAGAGCGCTTAAGAGCGTCCTTGTGTAGCTTGAGTCCAGTTTCAACCTGAATGGCCTTGTTCACTAAAGTGGCGAAGTCCGGAAAGTCCAGTGCCACTAGAGCAAGCAGAATATCATGATGAAGTCCGCGCCTGAACTTCTCCTGGCGTCTAGCGTCAGTAGCGATATCCTCCTCAGCATAGCGGGACAGCTCAAGGAACTCCCGCTGATAGGCGTCCACTGACTTGTTGCCCTGAACCAGGTTGCGAAACTCCGTACGCTTGCGGTCGATAACCCCTTCCGGGATGTACCGAGCACGGAAGGCAGTCTTGAAGTCTGCCCAGGTAATGATAGTTCTAGCAGGCACTGTGTTCCGGTGAGTGTCCCACCATTGGGCCGCCGGACCCTTCAGGAAATACGTCACGAATTTGACATAGTTGTCAGGGGACACGGCGGCAGAATCCAGCTCAAAGAATATGTCTCGCAGCCAGTCATCGGCATCCAAGGGGTTGGCGGCACTGCGAAATATCGTTGGACTGAGCCGCACAAATTCTTGCAGAGTGATAGCGGCTGGCTGATGCTGAGCATTGGCGTTGATCTGGGGCATCTGGTTGAGCATACCCTGCAGCACCTGACGCTGCAAGTCAATGGTCTGCATTACGGCAGCCATATAGTCTGGCGGCGGAGGCGGAGGCGGAGGTGCAGGGGGATCATTGTTATTAGCCATCCTGATAATTCCAACAGGGGTGGTTTAGCGACAAGAATACACATTGCATGAATTCAACAATGAAGTAAATATGCACGACATAAGGGAAGTGCAATAAATACAACATCATACACATCATGACATACGGGTTCGTACATAGTGTCGGTTACAAACGGGCAGCATAACGGCGCAAAATCAAAAACTAGACATAGTAGGCGGCGCGCAGACCGCGGTAAGGAAGTACACAACGAGACATAGCAAAGGCTACATCAACGTCGGAGAAAGGAACTGAAACGGGGTAGCTGCAAGTGCGGACGGCGGATCTCGATCGCGGAAGGATCCTGAGCTCCATGTGCACTCTGATGCAGAACCCGGTTTCGGACGGGAATCAGAGGTCCACGAACTGGCGTGTAACCTCCAACCGCAGGCCACCCGACACCTGGAGGTGTGTTGATCCTGCGCGGGCAAAGGATAGACTGAGGAAGTGTCCCTGCTTGGACAGCCGGTACCAACTGCGTCAACGTCTGGTAGAGAGTTGTCCGAGTGATGGACAACTCAACCGCCAGGGCCCGAGCAGTTCGATCCAGCGCCTGAGTGTGCTGAATCAGAACCTGCGGGTCATAACGTCGACTCTCGTACGGGGCACAGATAGCTGAGTAGTATCCAGTCTCATCTCCAGCAGGTGCATACGGAATGTACCGAAACTCAGAGGCATCCAAGCTATCTCTGTGCTCTCCTCTGAGGCGTACGACAGCAGCGTAGGCAGCATCATGGACTGCCATCGCAACCGTTACGCCGCTACCGCGGAAGCGGTACAGCTCAGTGCCTGAGTCATCCTGCCGGTCGTAGATACGAACATCAGCATAATACTGCTCCTGGTTGAACTCGCGATACTCCTCGTAGACCATGTACTCGGGGTACCAGCGGTAGCCCAGCCTGGTCAGGAGAGCGACTAGAATGGCCGGAAACCCAGGGGCATCTCGAGCTCAGGTGCGAAGCACAAGCTGAGTCTCCGGGCGAGGTGGAAACAGAGGATCCATCTGAAAGAAGAAGAATCAGACTTGTCAAGTCCTGATGATAATTAAACAGAACTTGGTAAGAAAGGTTAAACAAACAAATGGAAAGGAATGATTATCAGACTAATCAGGTCAATGATAAGAAACCGCACTGATATCCAGCTCTCCGGGTAGATGTGAAAACGAGAACCTAATGGAGTTAGTAAAACTTAACCCGAATAGACGAGAGAGAAAAGTCCCAGAGTATAGACGAGGAATAAAAGAAGCTACACCACCCAAGTGGCGACGTGGGGCCATAAGCCACATAGCCAAGTTAGTAAAACAGTTTTTGACCTCTAGACTCGACTTCGACCAAGGAGTTGGAAAGGGGTTCCTACAGGCAGTCGGCTCTGATACCAACCTGTGACGCCCCCGGCCCGACCGTGCACTAACCATACACGCAAATGCACACGATCAAGCCTAAGGACTCACGTGAAGGAATCACAACACAACTCTAAAACATAATTAAATACATACAAGTTATATATTACAAGCCAGGGGCCTCGAGGGCTCGAATACATAACAAGTGTCATACACAAGGTTAGCGGAAGCGTTAGGTATCTGGGTACAGATACATCACAGTACTGAAATAGGCCTGTTACACAGGCGGGGCAAAAGAAAAGCTATGATCGAAAAGGCGCAGGCCTCCTGCCTGGGACCTCCGATCCTACTCCTGGTCGTCGTCCGCCGGCTCCTCGTAGAAGTACTCGCCGGCCGGGTAGTAGTAGTAGCCAGCCTCGGGCTGGTAGTAGTAGTCGTCAACGGGGGCTGCAGGCACCATGGCTCCGTCGTCTGGTTTCCATGCGGGTAAGACAAAAGGGGAAGCAAGCAACCGTGAGTACTCATCCAAAGTACTCAGCAAGACTTACATCAGATCTATACTAAGCAATGCATCATTTTCAAAGGAGGCTTTATGTGGGAGGACTAGACTGCAGAATGCCAGAGTAGAGAGGGGAAAACCTAGTCCTGACGAAGACTAGCATCTTCAGGGTCTTGCAGCAATAGAAGGGTGCAGATTAGTACATCATAATGTAAAGTGTTCATAGTAATACAACCTCGGCCGGGGATCCTTCCTCGACTCCCTGCGAGAAAGCAATCCCAGAGCCCTACCTCATATCTCAAGTCACCAGTTCTAGTTGTACCGAAGTGGATACAACTCCGAGTGTCCGTTACCGTAGGACAGGCTATCGATAGATGTTTTCTTCCCTGCAGGGGTGCACCAACTTACCCATGACATACGGGTTCGTATGTAACACCCCTGTGTAATAAGCATTGTGTCATTTTGTTAATCATGCCATGTCATGTTCATTTGCAAAGCTAATCACAGTGGTTAATCAAAGCAACTCAAATTTGCCCCTGAAAATTCAAATTCAAATTCAAGTGCAAGATAAAGTTGCTCCAAAAATTATGGAAAAATGTTCACCTTGTTGCAAATAATCCAAAACAAATGTTGATAGTGAAAACAACATCACCATCAACTCCAATAATGGGCTAGGGCATTTAAACAGTGCCAGAACAGCACCAATAATGCCTTTTCATTTTTGTAAATTTCAAAAATGATCCAAATAAGCCCAAACCAATTTTTGGTGGTTAGGAATATTGCAATCTATCATTTGGGTCAACCCACACTTTTTACCAAAGTCTTCTGGATGCCCATCATTTCCTTTTCTTCTCTGACGAATAAATAAAAGAAAAAGAAGGAGGAAAAGAGTTACCTGACGCCAGCGGCGTGGCCCAGGCCGGCCCAGCCCATGGGAGCAGGGTCTTCTACCTGCTCCCCTCCCCGTGTCGCGCCGCCGAGCGCGCGCTCGCCCTCCACGGCTCGCCGTCCGCCACCGCGACGTAGCAGGTAGGGAGGGGATAAGAACACCTCCATTCCTCCCCCCTGGCCTCCCTCTCTCAGCCGGCGCCCTCTCCTCCCTCTCCCCACTGCTCGCTCGCTTCCTCCCTCTCCGTCCCGAGCGAGCTTGTCGCCGCTCGCCGCGAGCTACCGCGGCCACCGAGCCCCTTTCGCCACGCCACCGTGCCCGTCGCCTCCGTCAAGCTCGACCCCGCCACCCGGTGTCACCAGGCGGAGACGAGGAGCCCTGCATCGGGCCAATCAGGCTGCCCCCTTCCGCTACTGCCACCGGCGACCACCGACGTTTCCGGCGCCGCACTGCGCTCCTAAGCCTCCAAGGGCCACCGTGAGCCGCTAGGTGAGCCCCAGCTCCTCCCTTACCCCTCCCTACACGCTAGGCCGCACCGCTGCCGCCGTTCCTCGTTGTGCCGAACCCATCTCCGCCGTGCTCGTCGCCGGCGAGATTCCGGTGACCGTTTGGTCACTCGCGCGTGTCTATCGCGTTCGCCCGCGCGCGTAGATGCCGTAGAGGCTCAGTCCCGTCCGTTTCGCTCGCCGCAGCTCCGGTTACGACCTCGCCGTGCTTCGGCCTCCGCCACGGCTCATCGCCGGCGCCGTTTCCGTCCACCACAGCCCACGGGACTGCCGCGGTTGGATGCGGCTTAGCTCGCCCGTTCGAACGCTAGCAAGCGCGCGAGAGTTGGCGCCCCGTAGCTCTCTCTCCGTCGCGCGCCCGAAACTCACCGCCGCCGCCGCCGACGTCCTGTTTTCCTCCGGCCACCGTAGCTCGCGCGGGTAGGCTGGTTGGACGCCCCGGCGAGAGGCCGTTCCAGAGCAACAAACGGCGCCCGATATGGCGCAACGTAGACGAAACCCGGGCTCGCCGGAGTTCCTCGCCGTCGCGCGGCCTCGCCGGAGTGTTCTAGAGCAACAAACGGCGCCCGATATGGCGCAACGTAGACGAAACCCGGGCTCGCCGGAGTTCCTCGCCGTCGCGCGGCCTCGCCGGAGTGTTCCGGTGACCGGCGTTGACTCGGCGCCGACGTGTCGCTGACGAGGCAGCCGCGGGCCCCACTCTGGGCCACTGACCAGTGGGCCCAGGGGTCCCATTTGACCCCTTTGACTGGGTCAACTCTGCTGACTGTGTAGCGTGGGCCCCGCGCTAATTACTCGGTTTTATAAATAATTAAAATGCTAATTAATTTGTTAATTAGAGTTAATCACTGACAGATGGGGCCCACCCTTTAATTAACCCACTGTTAGTATAATTTAACTCTGTATTTGCCACAGAGGCTGACATGTGGGTCCCACTGGACCCACATGTCATATTTGACCTAGTCAGCTGCGGTTTGACCTGCTGATGTCAGCGTGTCATCATGCTGACGTCACAATTCACTTTTTGATAATTAGAATAATTTCAGAAAATCCTAAAATCTTTAGAAATTCATATCTTTTAATCCGTAGCTCGGATGGAAAAACTTTCTACATGAAAGTTGCTCAGAACGACGAGACGAAGCCAACCGTGCTATCTGTTTCCGTGTCGGGACCCTCTACGGAGGTGAACCCGCAACTTTTAGCCCGTTTCCGGTAGATGAATAGTGCACATACACCGGTTAGTAATTCCAGTTAATTCCTAAAAATAACTAATATAACTTAGACATGTTTTTAGGCAACCCTGCACTGCACATTAGCCTAGCACGCTTTGTGATGCTTGTATTCTGTGTATTTATCTGTTTCTTCCCCCCTCTTCTCTCTCGGTAGAGTCCGACGCTGACGCCGCTCCAGAGACCGACGCCGTCCCGGTGATTGGTTCCCCCTCCGACGACCTTGCTTTTGCCACCGAGCAACCAGGCAAGCAACCCCCCCTCGATCATTCCGATATCGCCTATGTCTATTCCCTCTTATTCTTGCATTAGAATTGCCGCTATTGCTGCTGCTTCTATTACTGCTGCATAGCCTGTTTTTGCAATACTGTTGATACCTGTCTTTATTCCTAAACTGCTTAGTATAGGTTGGGTAGCACTGCTGTGGCCCCGCATTCTCGTAGTTGCCTCGCTTAGTACCCTTGCCTCGATCAAGCGATCGAGCCCCTTCCCCTGACCTTCTTCACATCACCACACACCC
The DNA here is from genome assembly GCA_902687465.1 of Secale cereale. Classification (NCBI taxonomy): domain Eukaryota; kingdom Viridiplantae; phylum Streptophyta; class Magnoliopsida; order Poales; family Poaceae; genus Secale; species Secale cereale. Next base: position 835,022,910 of record LR738713.1, read on the forward strand.
CCTAGTATGCTCGACTCCGCAGAGTTAACATCGGGTGACGAGGGTGATACCTCCGAACTCACTTCCGATGTTGTCCCTGTAGTATAGCTAGCTCGTTGTGGGTTACCGAGGGTGATTCCTCTTCCCACTTCCGACTTAGCTTTTGTCGTGCATCCGCTATGGTGATTACCGCCGAGGGTGATTCCTCCGGTATCACCTTAACGGGACTTGTCGTTTAGGAATCCAACGAGGGTGATTCCTCGGATTCCTCATCGGCATGGAAACCACACAGATGCCCTGGTTTACCGTACCGTGTTTAAAGACGTATCGATCCCCGAGGCCGGACGTCGCCAGGAACAAAGGCGTGCGGCCAGAGGTATCGTGCGTCTGAAGACACTTTATAGTTACTACTACACATGTTGGATAGAGACGGGTTGACCCTGAGGGGTACCCGCGAGTGCCTTTGAGGCGTGAGCTGTGGAGTCGGGTGACCAGTGAGGGTACCCGCGAGATAACTACGAAGCGTGGCCGGTCCTGTAAGGTCCTTGTCACAAGTCTTCGAGACGGGACGTCGGGGCCACCGGTGTGGTGGCAACGCTCGTTACCGCGCGCTCCCAATCCACTAAGCGATTTGGATATTTGATCCGAGGGGCCTTCGGGTCCGATAGCACTAACCACCACGTGGGTGTGAGTGGGTGCTCTGCGTCGTATACTTCAGCCGGAGTCGTCACGACGTCAGCGATTGAGCGGCCCGTTCGGATTGGACCCAGAATGCAACTGCGTGCTTGTATAAGGGGTTGCTAGGTCTGCTACCGAACGGCCTCGCAACGTGCAGGAGCGTCCGGGGCGATGGACCATGACCCCCGGGGGCATAGGCTTAGTCCGGCGTGCTCGATCCTCTCTGGCGGTTTCCGGTCGGGTTGCGTCGTGTTGTTTAGCCGAGGCCGGGCAGGACCAGCAAGTGTGTCCGGCCGGAGTTAAGCGAGCGTGGTGGGTAAGTTGGTGCACCCCTGCAGGGAAGAAAACATCTATCGATAGCCTGTCCTACGGTAACGGACACTCGGAGTTGTATCCACTTCGGTACAACTAGAACTGGTGACTTGAGATATGAGGTAGGGCTCTGGGATTGCTTTCTCGCAGGGAGTCGAGGAAGGATCCCCGGCCGAGGTTGTATTACTATGAACACTTTACATTATGATGTACTAATCTGCACCCTTCTATTGCTGCAAGACCCTGAAGATGCTAGTCTTCGTCAGGACTAGGTTTTCCCCTCTCTACTCTGGCATTCTGCAGTCTAGTCCTCCCACATAAAGCCTCCTTTGAAAATGATGCATTGCTTAGTATAGATCTGATGTAAGTCTTGCTGAGTACTTTGGATGAGTACTCACGGTTGCTTGCTTCCCCTTTTGTCTTACCCGCATGGAAACCAGACGACGGAGCCATGGTGCCTGCAGCCCCCGTTGACGACTACTACTACCAGCCCGAGGCTGGCTACTACTACTACCCGGCCGGCGAGTACTTCTACGAGGAGCCGGCGGACGACGACCAGGAGTAGGATCGGAGGTCCCAGGCAGGAGGCCTGCGCCTTTTCGATCATAGCTTTTCTTTTGCCCCGCCTGTGTAACAGGCCTATTTCAGTACTGTGATGTATCTGTACCCAGATACCTAACGCTTCCGCTAACCTTGTGTATGACACTTGTTATGTATTCGAGCCCTCGAGGCCCCTGGCTTGTAATATATAACTTGTATGTATTTATTTATGTTTTAGAGTTGTGTTGTGATTCCTTCACGTGAGTCCTTAGGCTTGATCGTGTGCATTTGCGTGTATGGTTAGTGCACGGTCGGGCCGGGGGCGTCACACATACAAGATGAGAAGAACCTCAACAATCTTTTGAGTAATCGAAAGGAGGTTGTGGCAAAGGAAGGAATTGGGTTTGTTCCTAAGCCCAAGAAGAAGAAGAATGACAAGACCAAGCTACCTCCCCCTCTCCGACAAACCTTTGTGAAAGAGGGAGAGGGTGCCTCTAAGAAGAAGAACAATGTGAAGGGTGACAGGGTCAAGAAAAACCCCACCATACCATCAAACATGGCCGACGACTTTAATCCTTCATATGTTTTATGTCGTGCTAGTGATGGTCATGTCTTTGCTAAATTTGTTGGTTCTTCTTATGAGTACATTTAATGGTCTATTTGGGTTCCTAAGACCCTTGTTACTAACCTCAAAGGACCCATTACCAAATGGGTACCTAAATCCAAGCATTTATCTCTTGTAGGAGTTTGCTTCCGATGGGGGATCATGGTTGCTCGATAGTGGAGCCACAAATCATATGACTGGAAGCAAAGACTTGGTGGTGGACGTGCATCTAGGTTCATCTATGGCCACCAATGTCGAATGGGGTGATGCTTCATCTTCTAAGGTATTGGGGCTTGGCAAGGTTGTTGTCTCTCATGATCTCACGATTGAGAAAGTCATGCTTGTTGAGTCCCTTGCATATAATTTACTTTCTGTTCGCCAACTTGCACTCATGGGCTTTGCTACATTCTTTGATATTGATACCGTGGCCTTCTTGTGGAGAAAGACTCTTAAAGTAGCCTATGTTGGACATGTCGAGAACGGTCTTTATGTGCTTAACTTCTCGAAGCAAACCACTAAGACCGCGACATGCCTAATGGCTAAAGTTGATGTGGGATGGCTTTGGCATCGCCGGTTAGCCCATGTCAATATGAGATCTTTGCAAAGTCTTCTCAAGGGGTACCATGTCCGTGGACTATCAAATGTTAGCTTTGCCAGAGATCGTGCTTGCAGTGCTTGCATTGAAGGAAAGTTACATGAGACGGCTCACCCTCCCACGACTATCATCTATTCAAAAAGACCCCTAGAGCTCCTTCACATGGATCTCTTTGGGCCTCCATCTTTTGATAGTCTTGGGGGTAGAAAGTATTGCTTGGTGATTGTGGATGATTATTCAAGATACACCTGGGTATACTTCTTCAAGAAGAAAAGTGAGACCCAACAAACCGTCATCAACTTTGCAAATGAAGCTCAACGACAACATGAAGCAAAGATTTTGATGATCCGAAGTGACAACGGCACCGAGTTCAAGAACTACACCTTGGATGAGTTTCTTAGTGATGAGGGGATCAAACATCAATATGCAACACCCTATACCCCTCAACAAAACGGTGTAGCAGAAAGAAAGAACCGTACACTGATGGATGCAACAAGGACCATGATGGCGGAATTCAAATCTCCATACAACTTTTGGGCCGAAGCCATCAACACCGCGTGTCATGCATCCAATCGCCTCTATCTCCGCAAAGGCTTGAACAAAACTCCATATGAGATACTTACCGGTAACAAGCCCAATCTCAAGTACTTCCGGGTGTTCGGGTGTAAGTGTTTCATACTCAAGAAAGGTGTTCGTTTGTCTAAATTTGAATCTAGAGCTCATGAGGGCATATTTGTTGGTTATGCTACAAACTCTCATGCTTACCGTGTCCTCAACGAGTCCAATGGACTCATTGAGGAGACGAGTAACGTAGAGTTTGATGAAAATAACGGCTCCCAAGTGGAGCAAACTGGTACTTGTGATGTAGGTGATGAAATTCCTCCTCAAGCCATATGAAGAATGGGTGTTGGATATATCCTACCCATTGAGGAACTCCTTGTGGCCGAAGGAGAAGGACAATGTTCCACTCAACTAGAACCATCACCAACCCAAGACCCACACGCTTCCGAAGAACAAAGTGAAGGCCCTCAACCGGACGAACAAGGTCAAGTGCAAGATCAATCACAAGATGGTGGGGAGCCACCAAATGATGCACAAGGCCAAGTTCTATCCTCTGAGCAAGATCAAGATCAAGAGGAAGCTCAAGATCAAGATCAAGCTCCTGACGTCGCTCAAGATGATCAACTCAGTGCTCCTCAATTATCTCTTGAAGAGTAATTGGAGCGTCGTGCTGCAAAAGTTGCCTCCAGGCTTGCTTCCAGAGAACATCACATGGAGCATATTCTTGGAAGCATCAAAAGGGGGGGGGGGGGTAAGCACTCGTAGACAATTAGCAAACTATTGTGCTCATCAAGCTTTTGTCTCCTGTGTTGAACCTCAGAAGGTCTATGAGGCGCTCGAAGACCCTGATTGGCTTAATGCCATGCATGAAGAACTCCATAACTTCGAGCGCAACAAAGTGTGGCGTCTGGTGCCGAGGCCAAAGGAGAACCATAATGTCATTGGAACCAAGTGGAACTTTAAGAACAAGCAAGATGCTCACGGCATTGTCATCCGTAACAAGGCGCGTCTGGTGGCTCAAGGCTACTCCCAAGTCGAGGGTATCGACTACGGTGAAACCTTTGCCCCCGTTGCTTGCCTTGAATCTATTTGTTTGTTGCTTGCCTATGCTTCTCATCATAATTTTAAGTTACAACAAATGGATGTGAAAAGTGCATTTCTTAATGGTCCTATTAATGAGTTGGTGTATGTCAAACAACCCCCGGGGTTTGAGGATCCCAAGTTCCCCAATCACGTGTATCAACTCGATAAGGCACTCTATGGACTTAAACAAGCCCCACGTGCATGGTATGAGCATCTTACCGAGTTGTTACAAGATCGTGGGTTTGAAATTGGGAAAATCGACCCCACTCTTTTTACTAAGAAGGTCAAAGGGGAGTTGTTTGTCTGCCAACTATATGTTGATGCTATTATCTATGGTTCTCCCAACAAAGCTTTCAATGATGAGTTCGCCGCACTCATGACCACACATTTTGAGATGTCCATGATGGGAGAGTTGAAGTACTTCCTTGGGTTTGAGATCAAGCAAAGAAGAGAAGGAATCTTCATCAAACAATCCAAGTATACTCAAGACATGCTCAAGAGGTTCAATCTAAGTGATGTCAAGCCGGCTACTACTCCAATGCCAACCAAGTGCCAACTTGACACTGATCCAAATGGTAAAGCGGTGGATCAAAAGGTATATCGTTCTATGATTGGATCCTTGCTTTACCTTTGTGCATCTAGACCGGATATTATGTTGAGTGTGGGAATCTGTGCACGGTTTCAAGCCTCACCTAAGGAAAGTCACTTTGTGGCAGTCAAGCGAATCTTTCGATATTTGGCTCATACCCCAAACTTTGGCTTATGGTACCCAAGAGGAGCAAACTTCAACCTTGTAGGTTTCTCTGATTCAGACTGGGCGGGAGACAAAGTGGATAGGAAGTCCACTTCCGGAGGGTGCCAATTCCTTGGCTGCTCTCTGGTTAGTTGGTCTTCCAAAAAGCAAAGTTGTGTGTCTCTCTCGTCCACCGAAGCTGAGTATGTGGCAGCAGGCAGTTGTTGTGCTCAACTCCTATGGATGAGGCAAACTTTAAAGGATTACGGTGTCACTTGTGACAAAGTGCCTCTTTGGTGCGACAATGAAAGTGCTATCAAGATTTCTCTCAACCCGGTACAACACTTCAAGATGAAGCATATAGAGATTCGGTATCACTTCATCCGGGATCATATACGGCAAGGAGAGATCGAGCTTCACTATGTCAACACTCATGATAACCTTGCAGATATCTTCACGAAGCCGTTGGATGAAGCAAGATTTCACGAGTTAAGGCATGAGCTAAATATCATCGATTTGAGCAATGTGGCTTGAGACTTTGCACACACACCTCCCACTCTATATAGTTATCTTGTCTAGATGTAGGCATGGACATAGGGGGAGTATTGTTCTCTCAATGAACTATTCCTCCCCCCATTATACATAAATCGATCAAGTCTTTGTCATTTGCCATGTTAGATGGTATAAGTGCTTCAAGACGAGTATTGGTCATGGGCCCAAGGATAGTTCTTTGCGGTGCCATACCAAATAACTCCAACATAGGTGGCCTCAGCCATCGACCTCCTCCTTGGAGAAGTGTCTTGTGTGTTGTTTTGTGTGTGTGTTGTCTCTCTTCCCGTTTGCCTTGCGTGTGTGTTTTTTCCTTGCTAAAAGCCTCTTGTCGAAACTTGCAAATTCTTGGAGGGACGGTACTACCGTGAGTAGTCACGGTACTACCGCAAAGAGAGTACGGTACTACCACAACCAGCACGGCAGTAATTTTTTAGCCGCTGGTCGAGCGGTACTACCGCTCCGTGTGCGGTACTTCCGCCCGGGCGGTACTACCGCGATGACCGCGGTACTACCGCACTTATCCGAACGACTGGGGGTTATAAGCGGGCAGGGGGAGTTCCAACTCCCCCATACCCATTCATCTCATATCCCCACATTGTCTCTCTCTCTCTCCCTCTCAAGAATGCCGCCGGAGGACCTCGCCGGATCTCCTCCCCCGGCCACTCTCCTCGCATTCCGACAGGTGGGATCGTTCCCTACCTCGACCTCTTGCCATGGATGAAGGTTTCTCCCCAAATCCCCTCTTCTTTTTGCCCGGTTGTTGTTTTTAGGTTTTGGGGAGATGCAGGTTGTTCTAGTGTTCTTCTTGTTCTTATCCATGGAAGATTAGGATGTAGGGGAGTGGTTATACAATAGAAATGCTAGTAAGTATGCTGCTACTAAGTTACTTTGATCAGCCGTAGTACCGTTCGTCGTTCTACGCGTTCTATTCTAGATCCGTTCTTTTCAGATCTGACCCGAGCGGTACTACCGCTGGCTAACCGCGGTACTACCGCTCTGTCGCGTAACGGTACTACCGCTCTACTGAGCGATACTACCGTAACTACGCGGAAGTAAATTTTTACTACCGCATTCTGCGCGGTACTACCGCAACTTTCAAGCGGTACTACCGCTCCCTAAGCGGTACTAATTTTTTACTTCCGTGTTCGTCAAGCAGTACTACCGCTTGGTTCATATTTTCTTCGTAGAACATGCATATTATCCTTTCTACATGTTTCGTTCGCCTTCTTGTGGCTTTTGCATTGATTCTCTTTGTGTTTCCGTCGTGTTCTTGTGTTTGTGTCTTAGGTGGTGGCTCCGGTTCAGATGTTCGTCGCACCAATCCTATCCGTGACACCGGGTCCAAGCGTCTGCGCACCCCCAGTGATGTGCCAGAGGGCTCCAATCCCCAACGCAAGTTCAAGACCGCCGCCAACAAGCACAAGGAATCATCTATGACCATGGAGGAAATGCCAGCTAATGAGTTCATGGCAAGGAGGAAGATCAATCCTTATGGAGAACCCCGGGCACAATTTCATGGAGATGAACTATTCTGGACCAAGCAGCAGTATCGTATCTACACAGAGGTACTCAAGAGCAAGCACAATTTGTATGTGGATGCTCATTGGGTTGACATGGTCCACATGCGGAGGGATGATAACCGGACCTACTTTGTCGAGGCTCTGGATCTGGTAGAGCAGTTTGGGCTTGAGCACATCATGTCCTTTCAGCATGATTTTGACCCAGAAATCGTTGCTCAGTTCTATGCTTCGGTGCACTTCCATACCAAGGAAGACCGCAACATGACTTGGATGACAAATGGTCACAAGATGACTGCTACTTGGAAGACTTCATGGATCTAATTCAGGTTGCTGACGAGGGACTCCACAACCCAACTGGAACTCGACCTCATGCCAACCCAGAAGCTCCCAACAAAGACCGTCTGTTACCGTTTTATGTGGAGAAGACACCTGCGAGTGGCAAGAAGACATGGGTGTTGAACCCCTTTTTGGACATCATGCATAGGATCTTCCGCAACACCTTGTTTCCTCGAGTTGGGGACAAGGACAAGATTCACTCCTACCTCATTGATATGCTACTGATGTGTGAGGAGGCTCGCACTGCTCAGACTCCACCACTTGACATCTCCCACATCATGTGGTGCGAGCTTCGCTTTGCGATCTATACTCGCAAGGTGCCCATCTACGGCCCGTTCCTGTTTCTGCTCATCTCCAAGACTTGGGAGCACCTTTACCCTGATGAGGAGTTCGAGGCCCCGTAGTGTATTCATCATGACCCCATCCGTCTTTGCATCAAGACTCATTGGGCCAACACTGCTACTCGTGCACAAGCTGCTGCAACACAGATGGGTACTGACGAGGAGCCTGTGGAGGAGGAGCCAGCTGAGGACAGTTCTGGAGGATATGCTCCTCCCTCATCTGAGCCCTCTTGGGCTAAGAAGATGAAGAGGAAGATGAAGGCCCTTTTCTGTATGCAAGCTCAGGGTCAGTACACGGCACATGTAACTCACAAGCAATCTCACCAGCGTGACAAGAAGATCATGAGGATCTTTGGTGACCATGTGTCGAATGGATCTGAGGAGAACATCACTCTAGAGGCAGAGTGGATGGCCCAACAGGGGTACAAGTGGTCTGAGTCTGACGAGGAGCAGTAGGAGTCTGATGGAGAGCATGACGACTGAGATCTTCTGCCAGAGCTACCACCTCTCTTAGTTGTCCTCTTTCCCTTTGTGGTGTCTCGATGCCAAAGGGGGAGAGAGTGGGATTTGCGTCTTGTGCCGTTCTATTTGCTTTTCGTTGGTCGAACTCTATTTGCTTGTTTGCGTTTGTGTCATGTGCGTGAGACTATCGTATGGTGTAAGACATATGCTCTCCTCTATCGTTAAACTCGTTATTATGTCTTTGCTATATTATGTTGTGAGCAGTTAATTTACTTACCATTTATATGTGCTCACCTTATCCTCCTTACTATTGTGCATAGACTCTTATTCTTTATATGCAAGGAGTATATTATTTGTAGAATATAGGGGGAGCATTGATCCTAGTATGTGTGTTGTGCAGTCCAAAGCACTCTCTATTGTATGCACACATCTAGGGGGAGCTTGCCTATATTCTATTGTTTATTAGGATTGCATACTTTCTTATATATCCTTGTGCAAATCCCGTATTGTCATCAATCCACCAAAAAGGGGGAGATTGTAAGGGCATATTTCTCCCTAAGTAGTTTTGGTGATTGATGACAATGCATTTGCGGACTAATCGTGTGCTCTAAGCTCTTTCAGATATATCTCACCTAGGCACAAGACGATTATGTGCCCCTCGGAATCTATGGAAGACGGTGTTTCCTTTTGCTTCTTTTTCGGTGGATTTGAGTAATAGGAAAGCCGTACTATTAAGAGGGGGTCCGCTTCGGAAAGGTTTGGGTGGAATCAACACGTACACGTCTATACTTTCGCACCACCTTTCCTTTGCTTCTCTGGAGCTCCGGCTGTTCTCCTCGTAAGTACAAAACCATGGCTTCCTACTAATACATCTGCCTGGCAGGCGGTAGTACCGCTCATTGTAAGCATTAGTACCGCACAGCCACACGGTAGTACCGCCTCAGGGCACAGTAGTACCGCGCCAAGCGGTAGTACCGCATCATGAGCACGGTAGTACCGTGTAGCTGGCCCGGCATAGTAACTAGTACGGTAGTAGGTGTGGAAGTAATTTTTTACTTCCGCATCCTACGCGGTAGTACCGCTTGGGTCAAGCGGTAGTACCGTGTCGTGTTTTTGCTACTACCGTATTTCTGCGGATGTAGCTACAGATGTATTTCATTTCATCCGCGCTTGTCCTCAGCCTGCTTATCTCTTCCTTGCGGTAGTACCGCAGGGACGAGCGGTAGTACTACCGCCCGGGCAGTACTACCGCCCGTGTGTCAATGCAACAGAGTTAAATCTAGGCTAGTACTGCATCAGTGGTAGTACTGCACCCAGAGCGGTAGTACCGCGCTCTGCGGGCAGAAATGTGGGATAACGGTTGGATTTGTTCTCCCACTATATATAGGGAGTCTTCTTCTCCAAGAAGACTCACCTCTTCCTCCCCAAAGCTCCATTGTTGCTCAAAGCTCCATTTCCGCCCGATCTCTCTCCCTAACCAATCAAACTTGTTGATTTCCTCGGGATTGCTTGAGAAGGCATCGATCTACACTTCCACCAAGAGATATTTGATTCCCCCCACTAATCCTTGCGGATCTTGTTACTCTTGGGTGTTTGAGCACCCTAGACGGTTGAGGTCACCTCGAAGCCATATTCCATTGTGGTGAAGCTTCGTGGTGTCGTTGGGAGCCTCCAATTTGGTTGTGGAGATAGCCCTAACCTTGTTTGTAAAGGTTCGGTTGCCGCCTTCAAGAGCACCACTATTGGAATCACGGCACCTTGCATTGTGTGAGGGCGTGAGGAGAATACGGTGGCCCTAGTGGTTTCTTGGGGAGCATTGTGCCTCCACACCGCTCCAACGGAGACGTACTTCCCCTCAAAGGGAAGGAACTTCGGTAACACATCCTCGTCTTCACCGGTTCCTCTTGTGGATATTTCTTCCGTTTACTTGTGCAAGTTTTACTTGTTTATCTTATATAGCTTGCTTGTGAGGTTGTTATCTTTGCTTCCTATAAGTTGTTATCATAGTAGCATATCTAGACAACTTACTTTGTTGCTTAATTTAAATTGGTAAATAAAAGCTAAAAACTGTTAGTTGCCTATTCACCCCCCCTCTAGTCAACCATATCGATCCTTTCAAGGACCTTTATTATGCAGTCCGTCGCTTTTATTACTTCCATATCACAAGATCGTATAAAGCTAATTTCTCCCACCCTAATAAATCATACATATTTTAGCGGATTTGCAACATGACAACTTACTTGGAAGGATCTTTCTCAATTCGTAGGTAGGTATGGTGGACTCTCATGGAAAAACTGGGTTTAAGGATATATGGAAGCACAAGTAGTATCCCTACTTAGTGCGAGGAAGTTTGGCTAGCATGAGGGAGAAAGGCAAGCTCAACATGTTGGAAGATCCATGACAATATACTTTATTTCGGATATAAGAAGACATAACCCATTATGTTGTCTTCCTTGCCCAACATCAACTCTTTAGCATGTCATACTTTAATGAGTGCTCACAATCATAAAAGATGTCCAAGATAGTATATTTGTATGTGAAGCCTCTCTTCTTTTATTACTTCCTATTAATTGCAACGATGACCAAAACTATGTTTGTCACCTCCCAACAACTTTTATTTATCATACTCTTGTAGGTGAAGTCATTACTTCCCATAAGATCGATATGATCTCTTTGATACTCTTTTTGTTTTCAAATCAAGCCCTTGACTCAACACTAATCTTTATTATATAGCTCACGGACTCGATTACAAAAGATAAAGCTCACAAAGCAAAAGCTCACAACTAGATCATGCTAACTTTATTCTAATAGATCAAGATACTACCAAAAGGATCGAACTAAGTAAAACAGTAAAGATAGGAGTGATGGTGATACGATACCGGGGTCACTCCCCCAAGCTTGGCAGTTGTCAAGGGGAGTGCCCATACCCATATGATTATGTCTCCTTCTTCGGGGTTGGTGATGATGGAGTTTTTGCTGATGTAGGCCTGTTGTTCTTCCAAGGCATGGGCTCACCATCATAGAAGGATGATCGAGTCTCCGGGATACTCAAATCTGCAGCCAAACTCATGTTCTTGAATCTATATTCATACTCACAGTTTTGGTTTTGCAGGTCATAGATCTGGGCTTGGAGGTGATCGATCTTCTCTTGAAGATTGGAGATGGCTTCTTCGAAGATCCTTGAGTCCATCTTGAGGTTGTTGGCAAGCTCCGAGATCATCATGTGGTTGGCGTCGAGACCTCGTTCCACCATACCTTGGCACTTGAAAACTTGTTGCTCCATTGCTTCGAGTCTTGTCTCCACGCTTCCGGTCCTCCTCGGCCCCTCCACATCACGGATGTGCAGCACCCCCTCATGCAACTCCATGGTTTTGGGGTGGTGCAGCACCTCCGCAAGGTAGGGGTTGATGACCTTCTCGAAGAACTTGTCCTTGGGGGTGTTGGAGGACGCCATGATGATCTAGATCTGTCAAAAACAGCAGGTCGAAACGAAAATAGAGGAATTCTGCGTGATACAGAGGTCAAAACCTCCGGGAGCATATATAATGAATTTTCCCCGAACAAAAGGAGTAACCCACAAGAAAACGGAGTCCAGGGGACACACGGGGTGCCCTCGAGGCAGGGGGCGTGCCCTGGGAAGGGGGGCGCGCCCCCTACCCTCGAGGAGGCCCCGTGTCTCCTCCGGATTGCGGTTTATTTTTGTATTTTTCTAAATATTCCAAAACGGAGAGAAATTGCCTCTAGAGCTGTTTTGGAGTCGGTTTACTTACCGTATCACGTACCTCTTCCTTTTCGGAGGTTGAATCATTCTGGAAGGTGTCCCTTATGTATTCCTCCGGGGTTATGGTTTCAATAATATTAGTTCAACATTTATAGGATTACCTGAGATATAATGTTTGATCCTTTGACCATTCACCACCTTTGGATTTGTGCCTTCGAAGTTGTTGATCTTTATGGCACCGGAACGATAGACCTCCTCGATAACGTAAGGTCCTTCCCACTTGGAGAGAAGTTTTCCTGCAAAAAAAATCTTAAACGAGAGTTGAATAGCAAAACATAATCACCTACGTTGAACTCACGCTTTTGTATCCTTTTATCATGCCATCTTTTAACCTTTTCTTTAGATAACTTGGCATTCTCGTAGGCATGGGTTCTCCATCCATCGAGACAGCTAATATCAACTAGCCTCTTTTCACCGGCAAGTTTGAAATCATAATTGAGCTCTTTGATAGCCCGATATGCCTTGTGTTCTAGCTCAAGAGGTAAGTGACAAGCTTTTCCATATACCATCTTATATGGAGACATACCCATAGGATTTTTGTATGTAGTTCTATATGCCCATAATGCATCATCTAGTTTCTTGGACCAATTCTTTCTAGACCTATTAACTGTCTTTTGCAAGATTAATTTCAACTCCCTATTACTTAATTCAACTTGACCACTAGTCTGTGGGTGATAAGGTGATGCAATTCTATGGTTGACATCATACTTAGCAAGCATCTTACGGAAATCACCATGAATAAAGTGTGAACCACCATCAGTCATTAGATATCTAGGGACTCCAAACCTCGGAAATATAACTTCTTTAAGCATCTTAATAGAGGTGTTATGATCAGCACTACTAGTTGGAATAGCTTCTACCCACTTAGTAACGTAATCAACAACAACTAAAATATGTGTGTACCCATTAGAGGAAGGAATAGGTCCCATATAATCAAAGCCCCAAACATCAAATGGTTCAATAACAAGTGAATAATTCATAGGCATTTCTTGACGTCTACTAATATTACCAATTCTTTGACATTCATCACAGGATAAGACAAACTTACGGGCATCCTTGAAGAGAGTAGGCCAATAAAAACCGGATTGCAATACCTTGTGTGCAGTACTGTCTCCCGCATGGTGTCCTCCTTAAGCTTCGGAGTGGCACTTGCGTAAGATCTGTTCCTGTTCATGCTCAGGTACACAACGTCTAATAATACCATCTACTCCTTCTTTATAAAGATGTGGATCATCCCAAAAGTAATGTCTCAAATCATTAAAGAACTTTTTCTTTTGCTGGTATGTGAAGCTAGGAGGTATAAACTTAGCAACAATGTAATTAGCAAAATAAGCATACCATGGAGCAGTATGAGAAGTATTTATGACAGCTAGTTGTTCATCAGTAAAGCTATCATCAATAGGTTGTGGGTCATCCAGTATATTCTCTAACCTAGACAAGTTATCTGCTACGGGGTTCTCAGCTCCCTTTCTATCAATAATATGCAAGTCAAATTCTTGCAGCAAGAGAACCCATCTAATAAGTATAGGTTTAGCATGTTTCTTTTCCATAAGGTATTTGATAGCATCATGATTAGTGTGGATAGTTACTTTAGAATCAATGATGTACGGTCTAAACTTATCACAAGCAAACACAACTGCTAAAAATTCCTTTTCAGTGGTAGCATAATTCCTTTGGGCACTATCTAGAGTTTTGCTAGCATACTGGATAACATTCAATTTCTTATCAACTCTTTGCCCTAGAACAACTCCTACAGCTTAATCACTAGCATCGCACATAATCTCAAAGGGTAAATTCCAGTCAGGAGGCTGGACAATAGGTGAAGAGATCAATGCTTTTTAAGTATTTCAAATGCTTCTTGACAATCATCATCAAAGACAAAAGGAATATCTTTTTGTAAAAGATTAGTCAGAGGCCTGGAGATTTTGGAGAAGTCCTTAATGAACCTCCTATAAAACCCGGCATGACCAAGGAAACTTCGTACACCTTTGATATCATTAGGGCATGGCATCTTTTCAATATCATCAACCTTAGCTTTGTCAACTTCAATATCTCTTTCAGAAATTTTATGTCCCAAGACAATGCCTTCATTAACCATAAAGTGGCACTTCTCCCAATTCAAGACAAGGTTAGTATCTTCACATCTCTGCAAAACTCGATCAAGGTTGCTTAAGCAATCATCAAAAGAAGTTCCATAAACGGAGAAATCATCCATGAACACTTCAACAATCTTTTCACAAAAATCAGAGAATATAGCCATCATGCATCTTTGAAAGGTAGTAGGTGCATTACATAAACCAAAAGGCATAAGCAAAAGTACCGAAAGGACAAGTGAAGGTAGTATTTTCTTGATCCCCTTTTGACATAGGTATTTGAGAGAAAACAGAATAACCATCTAGAAAGCAGAAATGAGTATGTTTGGATAACCTTTCTAGCATTTGATCAATAAATGGCAAGGGGTAATGATCTTTCTTAGTAGCTTTATTTAACTTACGGAAATCAATTACCATCCTATAACCTGTAACTATTCTTTGCAGGATCAATTCGTCTTTATCATTAGGGACTACAATCATACCTCCTTTCCTAGGAACACAATGGACATGACTTACCCACTGGCTATCAGCAATGGGATAGATAATACCTGCCTCTAGGAGCTTTAGAATTTCCTTCCTTACCACTTCTTTCATCTTAGGATTTAACCGTCGCTGATGATCAATAACTGGTTTAACATTTTTTTCCAATTTTATCTTGTGTTGACATATAGTGGGACTAATGCCCTTAAGATCATCCAGAGTATATCCAATAGCAGCTCGGTGCTTCTTCAGAGTTTTCAATAATCTCTCTTCTTCATGCTCTGAAAGGTTAGCACTAATAATAACAGGATATATCTTCTTTTCATCAAGATAATCATACTTAAGATTATCAGGCAAGGGTTTAAGTTCGAACACGGGATCACCCTTGGGTGGAGGGGGATCCCCTAGGATTTCAACAGGCAAGTTGTTTTTCAATACGGGTCCCTGTGTAAGGAATATTTCATCTATCTCCCTTCTTTCATTCACTTGCATATCATTTTCATGGTCTAGCAAGTATTATTCTAAAGGATCATTAGGTGGCACGGCAATAGAAGCAAGACCAATAAGTTCATCTTTACTGGGTGGTGCCTTTTCAAGGGGTTGTCTACGGAATTTAGCAAAGTTAAAATCATGAGACATATCCCCTAATCCAACAGTGACAATGTCTTTCACACAGTCTATCTTGGCATTAACGGTATTCAAGAAGGGTCTACCAAATATAATGGGACAGAAAGCATCTAGTGGGGAACTAAGAACAAGAAAATCAGCAGGGTATTTCACCTTCCCACACAAGACTTCAATATCTCTAACGATCCCAACTGGTGAAATAGTATCTCTATTAGCAAGCTTAATAGTAACATCAATCCCTTCTAACTCAACAGGTGCAATATCATGCATAATTTCGTTATACAAATCAAAAGGGATAATGCTCGCACTAGCACCTACATCGCATAAACCATGATAGCAATGATCTCCTATCTTGACAGAGATAACAGGCAAGCCTACGACATGTTTATGTTTATTCCTAGCATTGGGTTTGGCTATCCTTGCAGACTCTTCTTGGAGATAAATAACATGTCCATCTAAATCTTCTACCAAGAGATCTTTAACCATAGCAACGCTAGGTTCAACTTTAATTTGCTCAGAGGGTGTAGGTGTTCTAGTATTACTCTTACGAACTACAGTTGAAGCTTGAGCATGATCCTTTATCCTAACAGGGAAAGGTGGTTTCTCGATATAAGCGGTAGGAATAATGGGATCAACATTATAAGTGATAGTCTTTTCTTCAACTTTAATAGGTTCAACTACTTTTACTTCAATAGGGGGATGATATTTAAACCACTTCTTCTTGGGGAGATGAACATGAGTAGCAAAAGATTCATAGAAAGAAGCTACTATCTCAGAGTCAAGTCCATATTTAGTGCTAAACTCATGGAAAACATCAGTATCCATAAAAGCTTTAACACAATCAAACTTAGGGGTCATACCTGACTCCTTACCTTCGTCGAGATCCCAATCTTCGGAGTTGCGTTTAATTCTTTCCAATAAATCCCATTTGAATTCAATAGTCTTCATCATAAAAGAGCCACAACAAGAATTATCGAGCATGGTGCGATTATTGAGAGAAAGCCGTGCATATTTTTTTTGGATGATCATCTTTCTTGAAATCTCATGATTGGGGCATGAATATAACGTTGACTTAAGGCTCCCCCAAGCTTGAGCGATGCTTTCTCCTTCGCGAGGCCAGAAATTATAAATATAATTACGATCACGATGAACCTGGTGCATAGGGTAGAACTTCTGATGAAATTCCAACTTCAGACGATTATAGTTCCAAGATCCCATATCATCGCATAGCCTAAACCATGTCAATGCATCTCTCTTCAAATATAAAGGGAAGACCTTCTTCTTGATAACATCCTCGGGCATACCTGCAAGCTTAAACAATCCACAAACTTCATCCACATAGATTAGGTGTAAGTCGGGGTGAAGTGTTCTGTCTCCTGTATAAGGATTTTCAAGCAGTTTCTCTATCATACCCGAAGGAATCTCAACGCAAACATTTTCAATAGGTGCAGTTGGTTGAGGAGCAACTCTTTGCTCTTCTGCTCGGGGTGAAGATACCCTGAACAAGCCCCTCAAAGGATTTTGAGCCATAGTAACAAGTGACAATAAATTTCAGCACACTATATAAATTTTTCCTTACCAAATTCCACTTACCAAAGGCGCTTCACTCCCCGGCAACGGCGCCAGAAAAGAGTCTTGATGACCCACAAGTGTAGGGGATCTATCTTAGTCCTTTCGATAAGTAAGAGTGTCGAACCCAACGAGGAGCAGAAGGAAATGATAGGTAGTTTTTAGTAAGGTATTTTCTGCGAGCACTGAAATTATAGGTAACAGATAGTTTTGTGATAAGATAATTGGTAGCAAGTGACAAACGGTAAAAGTAAATAAGACGCAGCAAGGTGGCCCAATCCTTTTTGTAGCAAAGGACAAGCCTTGACAAACTCTTATGCAAGGTAAAGCGCTCCCGGGGACATATGGGAATTATCGTCAAGGTAGTTTTCATCACGATCATCTGATTCACGTTCGGTACTTTGATAATTTGGTATGTGGGTGGACCGGTGCTTGGGTGCTGCCCTTACTTATACAAGCCTCACACTTATGATTAACCTCTAATGCAAGCATCCGCAACTACAAAAGAAGTATTAAGGTAAACCTAACCATAGCCTGAAACATATGGATCCAAATCAGCCCCTTACGAAGCAACGCATAAACTAGGGTTTAAGCTTCTGTCACTCTAGCAACCCATCATCTACTTATTACTTCCCAATGCCTTCCTCTAGGCCCAAATAATGGTGAAGTGTCATGTAGTTGACGTTCACATGACACCACTAGAGGAAAGACAACATACATCTCATCAAAATATCGAACGAAGACCAAATTCACATGACTACTAATAGCAAGACTTCTCCCATGTCCTCAAGAACAAAAGTAACTACTCACAAGACATAATATTGTTCATGACTAAAGGGGTATTAATATGCATAATGGATCTGAACATATGATCTTCCACCAAATAAACCAACTAGCATAAACTACAAGGAGTAATCAACACTACTAGCAACCCACAGGTACCAATCTGAGGTTTGGGTACAAAGATTGGATACAAGAGATGAACTAGGGTTTGAGAGGAGATGGTGCTGGTGAAGATGTTGATGAAGATAGCCCTCCCCAAGATGGGAGAGTTGTTGGTGATGACGGCGGTGACGATTTCCCCCTCCCGGAGGGAAGTATCCCCAGCAGAACAGCTTTGCCGGAGCCCTAGATCGGTTTCCGCCTCGAGACGGCGGCATCTGGTCCCGAAAGCCTCCTCCTGATTTTTTCCAAGTCAAAACGCTTCATATAGGAGAAGATGGGCACCTGGGGCCCACCGGCTGGCCCTGAGGCAGGGGGGCGCGCCCCCCGCCCTCGAGGCCAGCCAGTGGCCCCTCTCGTGGATTTCTTCCGCCAGATATTTTATATATTTTTTGAAAAAATGTTCTGTGGAGTTTCGGGGCTTTTGGAGTTGTGCAGAATAGGTTTTGAGAGTTTGCTCCTTTTCCAGCTGCCGGCATCCCCCCTTCTTCATGTAAACCTTGCAAAATAAGAGGGAAAAGGCATAAGTATTGTGACAAAACATGTATGAACAGCCCATAATGCAATAAACATCAACTTATAAGCATGATGCAAAATGGACGTATCAGTGAAGGAAATATTCCCTAGAGGCAATAATAAATTTGTTATTTATATTTCCTTATTTCATGATAAATGTCTTTTATTCATGTTGAATTGTATTAACTGGAAACTTGATACATGTGTGAATATATAGACAAAACAGAGTGTCCCTAGTATGCCTCTACTTGACTAGCTCGTTAATCAAAGATGGTTGAGTTTCCTAACCATAGACATGTGTTGTCATTTGATCAACGGGATCACATCATTAGAAGAATGTTGTGATGGACAAGACCCATCCGTTAGCTTAGCACTATGATTGTTTAGTCTTATTGCTATTGCTTTCTTCATGACTTATACATGTTCCTCTGACTATGAGATTATGCAACTCCCGAATACCGGAGGAACACCTTGTGTGCTATCAAATGTCACAACGTAACTGGGTGATTATAAATATGCTCTACGGGTGTTTCCGAAGGTGTTTGTGGTGTTGGCATAGATCGAGAATAGGATTTGTCACTCCGAATGTCGGAGAGGTATCTCTCGGCCCTCTCGGTAATACACATCATAATAAGCCTTGCAAGCAAATGACTAATGAGTTAGTCACGAGATGATGTATTACTGTACAAGTAAAGAGAGTTGCCGGTAACGAGATTGAACTAGGTATGGTGATACCGATGATCGAATCTCGGGCAAGTAACATACCGATGACAAAAGGAACAACGTATGTTGTTATCCGGTTTTGACCGATAAAGATCTTCGTAGAATATGTAGGAGCCAATATGAGCATCCACCGCTATTGGTTATTGACCGGAGATGTGTCTCGGTCATGTCTACATAGTTCTCGAACCCGTAGGGTCCACACGCTTAACGTTCGATGACGATTAGTATAATCAGTTATGTGATTTTGATGACCGAAGATTGTTCGGAGTCCCGGATGAGATCACGGACATGACGAGGAGTCTCGAAATGGTCGATACATAAAGGTTGATTTATTGGAAGGTTATGTTTCGACATCAGAAGGGTTCCGGGATGTTCACGCATTTTTCTGGAGTACCGGGAGCTTACAGGAATCCCCCGGGGAGTCAATGGGCTTTAATGGGCCCTAGTGGAGAGAGGAGGCGGCAGCCAGGTGGTGGTGCCCCCCTTCCCCAAGCCCAAACCAAATTGGTTTAGGGTTGGGGGGCCGGCCCCCCTTTCCTTCTCTTCTCCTCCTCCTTCCCTCATTCTCCTAGTGGGAATAGGAAAGGGGGGGGGGATCCTACTTGGACCAGGAGTCCAAGTAGGATTCCCTCCCTTGGCGCCCCCCCTTGGGCAGGCCTCTTCCTCCCTCCCTCCTTTATATACGTGGGAGGGGGGCACCCCAAAGACACACAAGCCAATCTTTTAGCCGTATGCGGTGCCCCCCTCCACTGTTACACACCTCGGTCATATTATTGCAGTGCTTAGGCGAAGCCCTGTGCCGGTAACTTCATCATCACCGTCACCACGCCGTCGTGCTGACGAAACACTCCCTCGTCCTCAACTAGATCAAGAGCTCGAGGGACGTCATCGTGCTGAACATGTGCTGAACATGGAGGTGCCGTATGTTCGGTGCTTGGATCAGTTAGATCGTGAAGACGTTCGACTACGTCTAGCGCGTTACTAAACTCTTCCGCTTTCGGTCTACGAGGGTACGTAGACACACTCTCCCCGCTCATTGTTATGCTTCTCCTAGATAGATCTTGCGTGATCGTAGGAATTTTTTAGAAATACTACGTTCCCCAACAAGCAGTACTACTGCTTGATGGCCATAAGCGGTACTACCGCTCCTGCGACGATACTGCCGCCAACACCAAACAACCACCACTATGGAAGAGACGTAAAGCTCCAAAGGGAGGAAAGGAGTTGGGGTGCCAAAAAGAAGTGTACGTGATGATTCCACCCTATTGATAGTATGGCGGCTCCTACGACTCAAGTCCACCAAAACCAAAAACGAAGGAGATGACACATCTTCACTTAATACTCCGAGGGAGAGGAATCGTCTCATGCCAAAGGATGAGTCTCTGAAATACTTAGCACACACGATTAGGCCGCAAAAGCATTGTCATCAATCACCAAAATGGCTTAGAAAGGAACATGCCCTTACAATCTCCCCCTTTTTGGTGGATTGATGACAATACGAGATTTGCACAAGAATTAACAGGAGAGTAAGCAAACCCCAATGACTACAAAATATAGACGGGCTCCCCTAGATGTGTGCACTTAAAAGAGGTGCCTTTGGAATGCAAAGTACACACACTAGAATCAACACTCCCCCTATATTTTATAGTCAGACACTATTTACCATATAGAAGAGACATATAAGAGCTAGGAAGCACACGAGTTAGTAAGTGAGTAGGTATATAGACATGAGATAAGCATGCAACTCACATACTACCAAAGTACTTGATAACTTAGATAAAATAGGATAGGGTAGCATATGTCTCACACCATATGAAAAATAACAATAACAAGTTCTCACGAGCATAAACCAAACCAAAGCAACAGACAAGAAGAGAGTTTGCGAGGGAAAACTCTACACACACGACAAGTAGAATCATACACCCGCAACTCGAACTCGACAAATCTCGACAAATCCCCAAACTCCCCCCTTTGGCATCGAGACACCGAAAAAGGGAGAGGAGTACAGCAACGGTATAGGTGATAGCAAATCTCTCCATCATCACATCCCCGTGAGATCGTCCGCACCTCCGTCATCGGTCGGGGGCTGCTCGGGGTCAGAGTTAGTCCAAGGACAGTGCTGCTGAACACACCCCTCCTCATCTGTGATCCGGCCCTCAGAGCCGCTAACAACAGTCGCACCAACCTGACGCATGAGCTCCTTATGGCGACTCCTGGCCTTCTTCTAAGACACATGTGACAAGTATTGACCGTGAGACTCCACGCATGAGAGCTTCTTCATTTTGCGCTTGAGCTTCTTGGCCCAAGAGGGCTCCGCTCCAGAGGGCACATAGTCCTCATCATCGCCAGCCTCAGCCTCTGCATCGTCATCGTCAGCACCGGACGGAATACCAGACTGTGAAACCGGAGTGCCCCAGAGCTCCTTCTTCCTCAGACGCTTAACCTCGTGAGAGATCAACTCACTAGTCTCCAGCACCACACCAGGGTAAGTGTGCTCCCAAGACTTCTCGATCAGCAACATGAGGAAGGGACCGTAGATAGGACACTTGCGCTCAGAGATGGCGGAAACAAGCTCAGACCACATGACATGAGAAATATCCAGGGATTCTCCAGAGTGTTCTTCCTTCTCATGTTGGCAGAAAAGAAGCATGTCCACAATAAATGACTGAACCATATCTTGGTTCCCAATGCGAGGGAAACGATTCTCCTTGAAAATACGATGAAGAATATCTAGATAGGCAGGCATCTCATAGGTCTCCTTGTTCGTCTCTGGGTTAACCCTCATAGTGCAGTAAGGCCAGAGAGATTGCTTGTGAGTAGCAGCTGTATTATGGTGGGGACGAAAGCCAACCGGATTCTCAAGTCCTTGATCTTCAATCCCAAGCAATTCCATGAAAGCCTTCCATTTGACAGAGAGAAGCTTGCCATTTGTCATCCAAGTCAGAGATCTTTCCTCATCAGTGCCGAGATGAACCGTGGCATAGAACTGGGCCACTAAGTCCGCATCAAAATCCTTGTTGAACTCCATGATGCCGAGAATGTTCAACTGAGAGCACATCTCCAGAGCTTCGCCAAAGTAGTTCATATCCTTGTTCAGATAGGAAATGTCAATGGACCGAGCATCAACAAAGAGATTCTTCTTGGCCTTGATCACATCAAAATAAATAGCCCACTGGAAACGGGTCCAGAAGGGACGGTTGACCAAATTGGGCTCTTGGTCATGCTCATAAGGATTGCGCCGACGCTTCTCCCAAAACTCCTTGGCAGTCATCTCAGTGACGGACTTGGGCTTCATCTTGGGCTTCTTTGTAGTACTCTTGGGCTGCTGCTGGGACTGAGTGGGTGGAACACTTGAAGATGTACCCACGGCGTCAGAGGTGCGATAGCGCTTAGAGACAGAGCGCCTTGGGTTGATATGACGGGCATGATGCTCCGAAGTGCCATCACCTGGAACCAAACACACGAGTACAAGAAACAACACGAAAGAACAAGTATAAGCCAAGAGAAAAAGTAACATGGATCAATATTTGGTAGGAATATGACGGATGTTGGTATCCAGTGATAGTACCGCAATTGGTAGGCGGCAGTACCGCTCCAGGCGGGGAACGGCGGTTCCCTTGCTGCCATGACCAACTCCGGTACTATCGGGATGCCAAATTCAAAAATAGGCCCACCAAATATCAATCCTAGTAGTTTAGACGCCATCACCATCCTACCCAAGATTTGGCCAAAAATCAAAGAATGCAAACCTATTGCCCCTAAATCCTAGATCTGGAATCTAGAAGCAAAGAGAAAGAGATGGGGGGCAATACCCGCATCCATGGCTTGAGTGTAATGCCCAGGATGGAGTTATACCTCCTACGTGTCGAGGCACGACTTAAAGGCATAAGTCCATCCTAGAATGATCTCAAGTTTGGTAATCTTTGCACAACTCATGTAAAAGAGGGATAGTAAACTTAAAATAGTTCGCTTACAATCGCCACGTCACAGATTAACAGTACAAGTCTCAAACATCATACATTAAGAGCACTACAACCCTCTAAGGGCAAAAGCCAAATGTCAAAGTACCAAACTCAGATAAATAAAACAACCACAGGCAGATCGAATCCTAGTAAGAGACTCCACTACTGATCGTCCGGGTAGCGCACGTAGTACCGACTACGCTCCTCGTCGTACTCCCAATCCAGCTCGGTGCCATCACCTGGATAGCTCACAGCTGGACCTGCATCTGGTGTGTGAAGTAACTGTGAGCCACAGAGGACTCAGCAATCCCGTTCCCGGGTAACAGAACTATTTAAGCCTTTAGGTGAGGGAAAGGCTGAAGAAAGAACAAGTCTGCAGCAGCAACTAGCATCTAGCTTACGCAAGTGAGAGCGAGAAGAGAAGGCAACGCGAGAAGTGATCACGAAGTGATCCTAGCTATAAGCTCACAAACATAACCCCTCCGTGTTCAACTCCCGAATCCCGATTCGGAAATTGACAGTCACGGAACACACGCTGGTAGTGTATTAGTATCATTGTGTCAAGTTTTCTACAACCGGAATTAACAAGCTCCCATCTGCCACATAACCGCGGGCACGGCTTTCGAAAGTTCAAACCCTGCAGGGGTGTTCCAACTTGACCCATTACAAGCCCACGATCCGCGGAGTCGCAACTCCAAAGTGGGAAGACCCGAGTATCCTCGGAATCCCGTGCTCAAGATATACCGAGCTAAGGTAAGGCTAATCCAGCAAATCCTCCCGGCGTGTCGACACCCTGATCGTAGCCGCGCGTATCTAGGTCTCAGGACACGACCGGATGGGCGATCCCACGGGTTTTTACCAAACCTTGAGTTTCCTCGAGGTGGCCCCGCGTAACCCCCGTTTCGGACCAACACTCATGTGGAGCACTGGCCCGGGGTTGTTGATTAAGAAAAGGGTTTATAACTCCCTATGCAAGTTTAGTTTGTTATTAGGCAAAATAGTACCAATGTTGGGACTTGCTGGAAAAGACTTAGCACTTAGCGGTTTATCGAGGGGGTCCCATACACCCCAACCGTGTTAGGAACGCATAATCAAGGAACATAAAACCGGCTTATACGGATCCTAACGGCATGAGTGGAACAAAACACCAAGCAAAAGGCTTAGCCTTCCACCCTTGCCAATATATAGGTGATTTCAATTAAAGCATTTATATAGTGTGATATAACCCAACCAAACTTCAACATGGAGCAAGCATCTTCACTTCACCTGCAACTAGCAACGCTATAAGAAGGGCTGAGCGAAGCGTACTTAGCCAAACAACGGTTTGCATAGGTAGGGTGGTTAAACATGGCAATTGGTTACAAGTAGGAGGCTGACAAGAAGAACATGGGCATCGAGGCAAAACTATAGATCGAGACTACTAGCAATAGACAAAGATAGTAATGTTATCGGGGTTCGGTCATCTTGCCTGAAGAGAAGACGTTCGGATCGAAAGAAGGGTCCTCGTGCTCAAACTCGTTGGAAGCCTCGTGCTCAACCTCGTTGGAAAACTCGTGCTCCACTTCCGGCTCTAAGCACAACAAACACACCAAACACCAATCAACAAAATGCAATGCGCACTCGAAAACATGAATGCATGATGGATGCACTAAAGATGCACATGGAGCACGTAAAACATCACTCAAGCAAAACACCTCAAAACAAGATAACAAGCTGATATTATTAATCTACACAGAAAATCACCCAAGTTTGATATAAGATTCGCTGAAATCGGAGTTACGGGCTAAAAGTTATGCCCGAAACAAGATTTGAGCGAAAACTGAAAATTACAGCAACATGGCATCTTTGGAGCTCAAAATAATTAATCTACATCACCCAAAAAGCATGGCAAAGGACTTGAACACAAACTAGATATATAGTACAGCAACTAGGTCCAAAGTGCACCCCCAACGGAGTCACGGATCAATAGCAATGATCTTGGACATATTGAACTTTGAAATAAAATTCTGGCAGCAGAATTTTATTGAAACTTTAGAGCAAAAGATAAGCATGCTACAGCCACTCAAATGGACATGTGAGGACATGGATGGAAAGACAACAATATATACTACAAGGAACAATCAAAATCCACCCCAAAACTATCATGCTCTGTCCTACAACATCACACGAACATGGCATCGGAACGTTACAGATCTCAGACTTAGTGAAATTTCACTAAGTCCTAAAACAGCAACATCATCTTAGCACACAAAAGAGCATGTTTGAGTCACCTCGAAACTAAACATGGCAAAGGGTAAGCACCTCATCAAAATACATATGACGGTGATCCCGAAACACACAAGCATGCATCATAGAGGTGAACACAACGATTGCAACGAGCTCAACAAGATGGCATTTCATAACAAGTGAAACACAACATGTGAACATGGCACTTTGCGATGATGATAACAAGGAAACAATAAATCTATCATGCAACCTATCACACACAACACGTAGTTCGTGTCAAGACGAAAACGTGGACATGTCATTTGCATCGTTTGGACAAACGAGCTAAAAGATATCACATGTCAAAGGTGGCATGAAAATAACACATAACAGAAGTTTATATCATGATGCACTCTTGCAACAGCAAAACAAGTGTCTAGATGACATCTAACATGCATGACTACAACAGGTAAAACGTAGAGGACATCCCCACGAACATCTGGACATGCTACACGCGCAAAACGGAGCAGCAGGCACAAAGTTAGAGCAGTTCAAAGATCGCATCTCAGATAAACAGATCTGAGGACTTAGTGGGGAAAACAACCTCTGGATCCAGATCCGGATGAACAGTACCGGCGGCGGCCCGGGCCTGCGAGGAACAGTGGCGGCGGCCCGGTAGGAGGAGGGAGGCGGCCCGGCTGGGCTGGCGGGAGGCGGCGGCCTCGCCGCGGAAGTGGGCCGGCGGCTGCGCGAGGAAGGCCCAGGCGCGCGGCGTCGGTGGCGATGCGGTGGCCGGCCTGATGGCCCAGCGAGGCCTCGGTGCCTCAGGCCCGAGCCGGCGCAGAGAGGCGAGCGAGGCGAGGCTGGTCGGCGCCTGGCTGGCGCGGCCCGGGGAGCGGCCCGGCCGGCTGGACCTCGCGACGGGAGGCGAGCGGCGACGCGGTCCCGCTGGACCACTTCAACGGGCCGGCTGCTGGGAGTACGGGCCCGACGGGGCGAGCGAGCCTGGCGCGGTGCGCTTCGGCGCGAGGGGCCGACGATCTGGTCCCCCAGATCAGGATCCAGCGACTCGGCCGGTCGGCTCGGTCGACCTGGAGGCTGGGCGGCGGGTAGATCGAGGGAATCCCTCGGGATCCAGGCAGATAAAACTGGATCTGCAGAAATTCGGATCTGAAGTAAAAAACGAAAAAAAAGGAGGGGAGAGAGGAGGAAGAAGAAGGAGATGCCCAAATAGACTAGGGGGGTCTATATGTAGCAGTTTTAGACTAGGGTTTGGAGACTAGGGGTGTTTAGGAGCCTTCCGATCGTGATCCAACGGATCCAATCGCGGGGATAGAATAAAAGGGCCTAGACGGAGATAAAAGAAAGCAGTAGGGGTATTTCCGGGACACGAAGTGAAGGCACATCGGACCCACACGGACAACGGAGGGAAAAGTCAACGGAGTCCAAACGAGACGAGATTTGAGAGGCGGTTTGCACACAACAAAACAACAACACACAACACAACCTCGCGGCACACCGGTAACGAAAAACGCCCGAACAACAAAGTAGGCCTACGGGACGTCACGGACACGTGAGGGAGCTCCGGAACACGAAACGGACAACGGGAAGGAACGCCACGAACCGGATGCAACCCACAACACAAAAGCAAAGCAATGCACATGTCTACATGATATGAATGAATGCCACACACTCACACAACAAAACGACGAAAGCCCGAAAGACAAAGAACCCGAAATGGAAATAGATGAAGCCGGAGATTTATTATATACCCAAAAGGGAAAGTATTACATCCGGGGCATTACAAACTCTCCTCTACTACAAAAAGATCTCGTCCCGAGATCTAGGACTGGAAAAAGGAAGGGTACTCGGAACGAAGATGATCTTCTCGTTCCCAGGTAGCTTCTCGGTCTGTGTGATGTGACCACTTGACTTTCAGAAACTTGATGGTCTTGTTGCGAGTCTTGCGTTCGGTTTCTTCGAGAATTGCAACTGGATGCTCTCGGTAGGAAAGGTCTTGTTGAAGATCAATCTCCTCAAACGGAATCATGCGCTCAGGTGCCTTGAAGCATTTGCGAAGCTGAGACACATGGAATACATCATGAACATTTGCAAAGTTGGAAGGGAGCTCGAGCTGATAGGCTAGATCGCCTCTTTTGCCAAGAATTTTGAAAGGCCCGACGTATCTAGGAGCAAGTTTTCCTTTGATACCGAATCTCTGGGTTCCTTTCATCGGAGAAACTCGGAGATAGACATGATCACCGATGTCGAAAGCCAAATCACGATGCTTTCCGTCATAGTAGCTCTTCTGACGCGACTGAGCGGCCTTGAGATTCTCACGTATGACTTTGCACATTTCTTCGGCTTCAGAGATCAAATCATTGCCAAGAAGTTGGCGTTCGCCTGTTTCAGACCAGTTGAGAGGGGTACGGCAGTTTCTGCCATAGAGAATTTCAAACGGTGCTTTGCCAGCACTTGCTTGAAAGCTGTTGTTGTAAGAGAACTCGGCAAATGGAAGACAGTCTTCCCATTTCATGCCGAAGGAGATGACACATGCTCTGAGCATATCTTCTAGGATCTGATTCACACGCTCGACTTGACCACTAGTCTGAGGGTGAAAGGCAGTGCTGAACCTGATCTTCGTGCCCATGGCGGACTGAAAGGAGTCCCAGAACCTTGATGTGAACAAGCTGCCACGGTCTGAGGATATCACTTGAGGAATGCCATGTAGGGACACAATTCTGGAAGTGTACAACTCTGCAAGTTGAGCTGCATTGATTGATTCTTTGACTGGAAGAAAGTGAGCAACTTTGGTAAGCTTGTCAATCACCACAAAGATAGCATCATTTCCTCGCTTGGATTTTGGAAAGCCAGTGACGAAGTCCATTTCAATGTGGTCGAACTTCCACTCAGGAATAGGAAGAGGTTGGAGAAGACCGGCTGGATGTTGATGTTCTGCTTTCACTCTTCTGCATACATCACATTCATTCACGAATTGGGCAATCTCCCTTTTCATGCGTGTCCACCAGTAAGACTGCTTGAGGTCTTGGTACATCTTGGAACTGCCAGGATGAATGGAAAGGAGAGAATCGTGAGCTTCTTCCATTATGAGCTTCCTGAGATCACCTTTGGGAACAACGAGTCTGTCCTCGAAGAACAAGGTATCTCTCTCATCAACACGGAAGCACTTGTATTTTGGAGTGCCCTTTGCAATCCCATGTTTCACCTTCTTCACCATGGTGTCACTGAGCTGGGCCTCACGGACTTGATCTTCCAAGGTAGGAGCAATCTGGAGATTAGCAAGAAAACCCTGCGGAACAACCTGGAGGTTGAGCTTCCTGAAAGCTTCACAAAGCTCAGGCTGATGTGGCTTGATAAGAAGGCTATTGCAATATGCCTTTCTGCTCAAAGCATCTGCAATCACATTCGCCTTGCCTAGAGTGTACTCAATGCTGGGGTTGTACTCTTGGATCATTTCAACCCAATGAGTCTGGCGGAGGTTCAGATGCGGCTGAGTGAAGATGTACTTCAAGCTCTTGTGATCAGTGAAGATGTCGACCTTTCTGCCCAACAACAGATGTCTCCACGTAATCAGAGCATGTACCACAGCTGCTAGCTCGAGATCATGTGTGGGATAATTCTTCTCACTGGGCTTGAGCTGCCGAGAAGTATATGCCACAATTTTCTTATCTTGCATAAGCACACCACCAAGGCCTTGAAGAGAAGCGTCACAGAACACTTCATAGGGCTTGGTTTCATCCGGAGGAGTCAGAACTGGAGCTGAGACAAGCTTCTCTTTGAGGGTTTTGAAAGCCACTTCACACTCGGGAGACCAAAAGTATTTGACATTCTTCTGAAGGAGGTTGGAAAGAGGCTTGGCAATCTTGGAGAAGTTCTCCACAAACCTTCTGCAATAGCTGGCAAGACCCAGAAAACTGCGGAGCTGCTTGACGTTCTGAGGAGCTTCCCAGTTGACAATTGCTTCAACTTTCTCGGGATTAACCGCAATACCGTCAGCTGAGATAATGTGGCCCAGGTACAAAACCTTATCGAGCCAAAACTCGCACTTGGAGAACTTGGCATAGAATTTGTGCTCTCGGAGTCGATCAAGAACCAGACGCAAGTGCTTTTCGTGATCTTCTTCATTCTTGGAAAACACCAGAATATCATCCAGATACACTAGCACAAACTCGCCTGTATAGGGGTTGAAGATGTAATGCATCATCCTTGAAAAGGTAGGAGGAGCATTGGCGAGACCGAAGGACATGACGGTATACTCATATGAACCGTAGCTCGTTCTGAAGGCCGTCTTGGGAATGTCTTCCTCGCGAATGCGAATTTGATGATAGCCCATTCGAAGGTCAAGCTTAGAGAATACTTTAGCTCCTTTGAGCTGCTCAAAGAGTTCGTTGATGTTGGGGAGCGGATACTTGTTCTTAATCGTCTTCTTGTTCAATGGCCGGTAGTCAACACAGAGACGCTCCGTGCCATCTTTCTTCTTGACAAATAAGACACCACAGCCCCACGGAGATGTACTAGGCCGTATGAGACCCATACGCTCCTGTTCATCCAACTGTTTCTTCAATTCCTTCAATTCATCTGAAGAGAGCTTGTAAGGACGCCGGCAAACAGGTTCGGTGCCCGGCTCGAGTTCAATGACAAACTCCACCTGACGGTGTGGAGGCATGCCTGGAAGTTCTTCTGGAAAGACGTCTTGATATTCGTTCACCACTGGAATTTGCTCTATGGCATTAATTTCACCCTTATCATTAAGAGAGAAAAGCCGAATAGTATTATCCCTGGAGGCGAAGATAATCACATCTTCATCGGAATGAGTCAATTTGACTTCCTTTTGAGCGCAATCAATGTGAGCATCGTGCTGAGAAAGCCAATCCATTCCGAGAATGAGGTCAATGTCAGAATGACCAAGAACCACCGGTTTAGCCAGAAAACGATAATCTCCCATGCGAATAGAAACATCCGGAGCATAAACACTAGAAGTCATAATCTTGCCCGGAGAAACAACTTGCAACTTCTGAGGCAAATTTGAAGTGGCAATACTGTGCTTGGATGCAAATGGTTGAGACATGAAAGAGCATGATGCACCCGAATCAAATAACACTTTAGCAGGTATAGAGTTCACTGGAAGGTTACCCAGAATGACATCAGAAGAAGCCTCTGCTTGTGCTGCATTCATCAGATTGACCCTTGCAGCCTTTGGATCATGCTTGACCATAGCGGTACCGACAGGAGGAGGAGGAGGAAGACGCTTCGGATTCGGACATCTGTTGGCATAGTGACCTTTCTGAGTGCATTTGTTGCAAGTCACTTCTGAGAGAGGACGGAACTGAGAGCCACTAGACTTGGAGCCTTGAGACTGAAACTGCTTCTTCGACTGGTTGCTTGGGTTGGGTGGGTGGGAGAAACCACGACCACTAGAGTTCTTGTTGTTGGAGTTGTTGAAGTTGCTGGAGTTGTTGTATGGAGCTCGAATCATTGGAGGAGGAGGAAGCCAGAATTTCTGTTGTTTCGCAGCCAACTGAGACGATGAGGTAGAGTGAACAGCATCTCGAATTCTCTTCTTAGAAGCCTCCATCTTAAGCTGAGCTGCTTCTTGTTTCAAAGCCATATTATAGAACTTATCGAATTCGTCTGGCTCGAACAAAGTGAGAGCAAGCTGAAGTTCATCTTTGAGACCTCCACGGAACTGATAGATTTTGCTCTTTGCATCAGGAATGTCTTGCTTTGCATAGCGAGCGAGGTTTTGGAACTTGACATTATACTGATAGACTGACATGGAGCCCTGCTTGAGGTTGCGGAATTGCTCACACATACCCTCGATAACACTTGTAGGAATGTGATGCGAGCGGAAATCCTTGCAGAAATTCTCCCATGAGATCACTTGACCCGGCCTTGAGTCTTTGTACTGCTGCCACCAATCAGCTGCTTGATCTTTCAGTTGGAAGGCTGCAAACTTCACATAGTCATCTTCTTTCACGTTACTGCACTCAAAATGCTTCTTTATGTCGGTCAACCAATCCTCAGCATCAAGAGGGTCGACACAGTAACTGAAAGCTTTAGGATTGTTGGCCAAGAACTGGTTGAGGGTAGCATGGTGCTGCTGGAAGAAGTTGCCTTGGTTCATTGGAACGCCCTGATTAGCTTGATTAGCTTGCATCATTTGCATCATCTGCATCATCAACTGAGTGTTCTGAGCAGTAGTCTGCATAATTGCTCTCCAAGCCTCAGGCGGAGGAGGAGGGGAAGGAGGACGTTCTGGGACCTCTTCACCCTCTGGGTTGGCATTCGGAACCTTTTTCGGAGCCATCATCTTTGTGCTGAAAGCATATGAACGCGTTACGAAAAGGTTTTGCAATCCCCGGATCAGCATAGCCAAGGACCCTTTAAGATGCAACTCCTGATAGTAACCTCGGTCATATAACTCCTTCACTCAATGTCGAACCCCGAACTCACTAACCTGCATTCGTTGGAAGAATGCCTACGATCTACTGGATAAAACCCACCTATAGCTTTCCGAAAGATTCCAGTTATGCAATCAGGTGTTGGGGATACACGGGAAGCACCGCGCAATCAACTCTAACCTACATCCAGGTGTATCCATCCTTCAACACATAACCAGTCTTTCTCGGAAACTGTGTACCTCGGACCTTCGAAAAGCATCCACTATAACAAGCTATGGCAATACTCCCGAACTACCTCCCCAGTACTGGGTGATGTCGGGGTTATCGTGCCACTGGCCGTATAGGGGAGATTTTCGATGTCGGCCGTCTTAAGTATTTAGTACTGTCGCGATATGCTTGTTACAATGATACCCCGAAGCTCAACTCCTCGGCAACAGGAGGCATCAGGAACAATATCCTTGTCACAAGAACATCGAAACAATCCCAGAATATTCGCGGGATTCCTAAAAAAAAATTTTGTGCAAATTTTGAAGATAGGAGAGACAAGAGTAGACGTCAGGAGTCCTCACCAGAGAGAAAAGGGATGAGAAGCAAAGAAATCCTACTCTCCGATATAATATAGGACTCAAAAAGTTTTCAGTGTGTGCCTAGACTCAACCGTCAACGGTTCGATCAAACAGTGGGGGCTCCTAGGTCGGAGAAGGCTCTGAATACCAACTTGTAATGCCCAGGATGGAGTTATACCTCCTACGTGTCGAGGCACGACTTAAAGGCATAAGTCCATCCTAGAATGATCTCAAGTTTGGTAATCTTTGCACAACTCATGTAAAAGAGGGATAGTAAACTTAAAATAGTTGGCTTACAATCGCCACGTCACAGATTAACAGTACAAGTCTCAAACATCATACATTAAGAGCACTACAACCCTCTAAGGGCAAAAGCCAAATGTCAAAGTACCAAACTCAGATAAATAAAACAACCACAGGCAGATCGAATCCTAGTAAGAGACTCCACTACTGATCGTCCGGGTAGCGCACGTAGTACCGACTACGCTCCTCGTCGTACTCCCAATCCAGCTCGGTGCCATCACTGTTGGGGAACGTAGCATGGGAAACAAAAATTTTCCTACGCTCACCAAGATCAATCTAGGAGATGCACATCTACGAGAGGAGAGTTGAATCCACATACCCTTGTAGATCGCTAAGCGGAAGCGTTCAAGAACGCGGTTGATGGAGTCGTACTCGCCGCGATTCAGATCGCCGAAGATCCTAGCACCGAAGCAACGGTGCCTCCGCGTTCAACACACGTGCAGCCCGGTGACGTCTCCCACGCCTTGATCCAGCAAGGAGAGAGGGAGAGGTTGGGGAAGACTCCATCCAACAGCATCACGACGGCGTGGTGGTGGTGGAGGAGCGCGGGACTCCAGCAGGGCTTCGCCAAGCGCTGCAAGAGACGAGGAGGGAGAGGGGTAGGGCTGCGCCAAGAGGGAGACGTTCTCGTGTGTCCAACAGCCCTAAAACCTCACATATATATAGGGGGAAGGGAGGGCTGCGCCCCCCTTTAGGGTTTCCCTCCCCTAGGGTGCGGCCAGCCCTAGATCCCATCTAGGGGGGCGGCCAAGGGGGAGAGAGGGGGAGGCGCACCACTATTGGGCCCTAGGGCCCAACTGCCTTAGGGTTTGCCCCCTTCCCCTCTTGGAGGCGCCCTGGGACTTGGTGGGGGGGCGCACCAGCCCCCTTGGGGCTGGTCCCCTCCCACACTTAGCCCACGCAGCCACCTGGGGCTGGTGGCCCCACCTGGTGGACCCCCGGGACCCTCCCGGTGGTCCCGGTACATTACCGATATCGCCCGAAACTTTTCCGGTGACCAAAACAGGACTTCCCATATATGAATCTTTACCTCCGGACCATTCCGGAACTCCTCGTGACGTCCGGGATCTCATCCGGGACTCCGAACAACATTCGGTAACCGCGTACATACTTTCCCTATAACCCTAGCGTCATCGAACCTTAAGTGTGTAGACCCTACGGGTTCGGGAACCATGTAGACATGACCGAGAAAACTCTCCGGTCAATAACCAACAGCGGGATCTGGATACCCATGTTGGCTCCCACATGTTCCACGATGATCTCATCGGATGAACCACGATGTCAAGGATTCAATCAATCCCGTATACGATTCCCTTTGTCTATCGGTATAGCACTTGCCCGAGATTCGATCGTCGGTATACCGATACCTCGCTCAATCTCGTTACCGGCAAGTCTCTTTACTCGTTCCGTAACACATCATCCCGTGATCAACTCCTTGATCACATATTGTGCACATTATGATGATGTCCTACCGAGTGGGCCCAGAGATACCTCTCCGTCACACGGAGTGACAAATCCCAGTCTCGATTCGTGCCAACCCAACAGACACTTTCGGAGATACCTGTAGTGCACCTTTATAGCCACCCAGTTACGTTGTGACGTTTGGTACACCCAAAGCATTCCTACGGTATCCGTGAGTTGCACAATCTCATGGTCTAAGGAAAAGATACTTGACATATAGAAAAGCTTTAGCATACGAACTACACGATCTGTGCTAGGCTTAGGATTGGGTCTTGTCCATCACATCATTCTCCTAATGATGTGATCCCGTTATCAACGACATCCAATGTCCATGGTTAGGAAACCGTAACCATCTATTGATCAACGAGCTAGTCGTTTAGAGGCTTACTAGGGACATGGTGTTTGTCTATGTATCCACATATGTATATGAGTTTCCTTTCAATACAATTCTAGCATGGATAATAAACGATTATCGTGAACAAGGAAATATAATAATAACCAATTTATTATTGCCTCTAGGGCATATTTCCAACAATCACCTGGATAGCTCACAGCTGGACCTGCATCTGGTGTGTGAAGTAACTGTGAGCCACAGAGGACTCAGCAATCCCGTTCCCGGGTAACAGAACTATTTAAGCCTTTAGGTGAGGGAAAGGCTGAAGAAAGAACAAGTCTGCAGCAGCAACTAGCATCTAGCTTACGCAAGTGAGAGCGAGAAGAGAAGGCAACGCGAGAAGTGATCACGAAGTGATCCTAGCTATAAGCTCACAAACATAACCCCTCCGTGTTCAACTCCCGAATCCCGATTCGGAAATTGACAGTCACGGAACACACGCTGGTAGTGTATTAGTATCATTGTGTCAAGTTTTCTACAACCGGAATTAACAAGCTCCCATCTGCCACATAACCGCGGGCACGGCTTTCGAAAGTTCAAACCCTGCAGGGGTGTTCCAACTTGACCCATTACAAGCCCACGATCCGCGGAGTCGCAACTCCAAAGTGGGAAGACCCGAGTATCCTCGGAATCCCGTGCTCAAGATATACCGAGCTAAGGTAAGGCTAATCCAGCAAATCCTCCCGGCGTGTCGACACCCTGATCGTAGCCGCGCGTATCTAGGTCTCAGGACACGACCGGATGGGCGATCCCACGGGTTTTTACCAAACCTTGAGTTTCCTCGAGGTGGCCCCGCGTAACCCCCGTTTCGGACCAACACTCATGTGGAGCACTGGCCCGGGGTTGTTGATTAAGAAAAGGGTTTATAACTCCATATGCAAGTTTAGTTTGTTATTAGGCAAAATAGTACCAATGTTGGGACTTGCTGGAAAAGACTTAGCACTTAGCGGTTTATCGAGGGGGTCCCATACACCCCAACCGTGTTAGGAACGCATAATCAAGGAACATAAAACCGGCTTATACGGATCCTAACGGCATGAGTGGAACAAAACACCAAGCAAAAGGCTTAGCCTTCCACCCTTGCCAATATATAGGTGATTTCAATTAAAGCATTTATATAGTGTGATATAACCCAACCAAACTTCAACATGGAGCAAGCATCTTCACTTCACCTGCAACTAGCAACGCTATAAGAAGGGCTGAGCGAAGCGTACTTAGCCAAACAACGGTTTGCATAGGTAGGGTGGTTAAACATGGCAATTGGTTACAAGTAGGAGGCTGACAAGAAGAACATGGGCATTGAGGCAAAACTATAGATCGAGACTACTAGCAATAGACAAAGATAGTAATGTTATCGGGGTTCGGTCATCTTGCCTGAAGAGAAGACGTTCGGATCGAAAGAAGGGTCCTCGTGCTCAAACTCGTTGGAAGCCTCGTGCTCAACCTCGTTGGAAAACTCGTGCTCCACTTCCGGCTCTAAACACAACAAACACACCAAACACCAATCAACAAAATGCAATGCGCACTCGAAAACATGAATGCATGATGGATGCACTAAAGATGCACATGGAGCACGTAAAACATCACTCAAGCAAAACACCTCAAAACAAGATAACAAGCTGATATTATTAATCTACACAGAAAATCACCCAAGTTTGATATAAGATTCGCTGAAATCGGAGTTACGGGCTAAAAGTTATGCCCGAAACAAGATTTGAGCGAAAACTGAAAATTACAGCAACATGGCATCTTTGGAGCTCAAAATAATTAATCTACAGCACCCAAAAAGCATGGCAAAGGACTTGAACACAAACTAGATATATAGTACAGCAACTTGGTCCAAAGTGCACCCCCAACGGAGTCACGGATCAATAGCAATGATCTTGGACATATTGAACTTTGAAATAAAATTCTGGCAGCAGAATTTTATTGAAACTTTAGAGCAAAAGATAAGCATGCTACAGCCACTCAAATGGACATGTGAGGACATGGATGGAAAGACAACAATATATACTACAAGGAACAATCAAAATCCACCCCAAAACTATCATGCTTTGTCCTACAACATCACACGAACATGGCATCGGAACGTTACAGATCTCAGACTTAGTGAAATTTCACTAAGTCCTAAAACAGCAACATCATCTTAGCACACAAAAGAGCGTGTTTGAGTCACCTCGAAACTAAACATGGCAAAGGGTAAGCACCTCATCAAAATACATATGACGGTGATCCCGAAACACACAAGCATGCATCATAGAGGTGAACACAACGATTGCAACGAGCTCAACAAGATGGCATTTCATAACAAGTGAAACACAACATGTGAACATGGCACTTTGCGATGATGATAACAAGGAAACAATAAATCTATCATGCAACCTATCACACACAACACGTAGTTCTTGTCAAGACGAAAACGTGGACATGTCATTTGCATCGTTTGGACAAACGAGCTAAAAGATATCACATGTCAAAGGTGGCATGAAAATAACACATAACAGCAGTTTATATCATGATGCACTCTTGCAACAGCAAAACAAGTGTCTAGATGACATCTAACATGCATGACTACAACAGGTAAAATGTAGAGGACATCCCCACGAACATCTGGACATGCTACACGCGCAAAACGGAGCAGCAGGCACAAAGTTAGAGCAGTTCAAAGATCGCATCTCAGATAAACAGATCTGAGGACTTAGTGGGGAAAACAACCTCTGGATCCAGATCCGGATGAACAGTACCGGCGGCGGCCCGGGCCTGCGAGGAACAGTGGCGGCGGCCCGGTAGGAGGAGGGAGGCGGCGGCCTCGCCGCGGAAGTGGGCCGGCGGCTGCGCGAGGAAGGCCCAGGCGCGCGGCGTCGGTGGCGATGCGGTGGCCGGCCTGATGGCCCAGCGAGGCCTCGGTGCCTCAGGC
Organism: Secale cereale; assembly: GCA_902687465.1. Taxonomy (NCBI): domain Eukaryota; kingdom Viridiplantae; phylum Streptophyta; class Magnoliopsida; order Poales; family Poaceae; genus Secale; species Secale cereale. The sequence goes on from LR738713.1 coordinate 835,060,167, forward strand.
CCGAGCCGGCGCAGAGAGGCGGGCGAGGCGAGGCTGGTCGGCGCCTGGCTGGCGCGGCCCGGGGAGCGGCCCGGCCGGCTGGACCTCGCGACGGGAGGCGAGCGGCGACGCGGTCCCGCTGGACCACTTCAACGGGCCGGCTGCTGGGAGTACGGGCCCGACGGGGCGAGCGAGCCTGGCGCGGTGCGCTTCGGCGCGAGGGGCCGACGATCTGGTCCCCCAGATCGGGATCCAGCGACTCGGCCGGTCGGCTCGGTCGACCTGGAGGCTGGGCGGCGGGTAGATCGAGGGAATCCCTCGGGATCCAGGCAGATAAAACTGGATCTGCAGAAATTCGGATCTGAAGTAAAAAACGAAAAAAAAGGAGGGGAGAGAGGAGGAAGAAGAAGGAGATGCCCAAATAGACTAGGGGGGTCTATATGTAGCAGTTTTAGACTAGGGTTTGGAGACTAGGGGTGTTTAGGAGCCTTCCGATCGTGATCCAACGGATCCGATCGCGGGGATAGAATAAAAGGGCCTAGACGGAGATAAAAGAAAGCAGTAGGGGTATTTCCGGGACACGAAGTGAAGGCACATCGGACCCACACGGACAACGGAGGGAAAAGTCAACGGAGTCCAAACGAGACGAGATTTGAGAGGCGGGTTGCACACAACAAAACAACAACACACAACACAACCTCGCGGCACACCGGTAACGAAAAACGCCCGAACAACAAAGTAGGCCTACGGGACGTCACGGACACGTGAGGGAGCTCCGGAACACGAAACGGACAACGGGAAGGAACGCCACGAACCGGATGCAACCCACAACACAAAAGCAAAGCAATGCACATGTCTACATGATATGAATGAATGCCACACACTCACACAACAAAACGACGAAAGCCCGAAAGACAAAGAACCCGAAATGGAAATAGATGAAGCCGGAGATTTATTATATACCCAAAAGGGAAAGTATTACATCCGGGGCATTACATTGAGGAAGGGGTGGGGATTGATCCCACCGAAGGAAACGGTGAAATGGCCCGGAGGAGGCAGCCCACCGGCGTCCCCTCGCAGTGAGTTCGTCGCTGGAGCACGAAGATGGAAACGGGGGCGAATGGGTATGGGAAGAAGAAAATCCCCGTGCCCGACTTAACCACGCAATCCCGCCCCGTAGCGGTAGTACCGCTCGGGCGGGCGGTAGTACCGCTTAAGTCAGTAAGCGGTAGTACCACGCGCACCCAGCGGTAGTACCGCCTAGCCAGGAACTCCAGCACTAAACTCTCCTTTTCTCATTTTTTTGGAAAGAAAATGACTTGGCTCACACAAACGAGAACACAAGAGACGAGAGAACAGAGCACAATCACAAACACAAAGGAAGAGAGAACACGAGACAACAAACACACACCTCTCAAAGAGAGGGCGGTGGCCGAGGCCACCTATGTTTGAGTGAAATGGTATGGCACCGTGAAGATTTTAACCTTGGGCCCATGACCACTACTCATCTTTGAAGCACATGTACCATCAACAATGGTGAATGTGAAAGAGTTGATCAATTTATGAATAATGGGGGGAGGGAAAGTTCATTGAGAGAAAAACACTCCCCCTATGTCCATGCATACACCTAAACAAGATAGCATGATGAGTGTGAAGGGGTGTGCAAAGTTTCAAACCACATTGCTCAAATCAATGATATTTAGCTCATGCCTTAACTCGCGAAATCTTGCTTCATCCAAGGGCTTCGTGAAAATATCTGCAAGGTTATCATGAGTGTTGACATAGTGAAGATCAATCTCGCCTCGTCTAATATGGTCTCGGATGAAGTGATACCGAATCTCAATATGCTTCGTCTTGAAGTGTTGCATCGGGTTGAGAGATATCTTGATGGCACTTTCATTGTCACACCAAAGAGGCACTTTGTCACAAATGACACCGTAATCCTTTAAAGTTTGCCTCATCCAAAGAAGTTTAGCACAACAACTACCAACGGCCACATACTCGGCTTCGGTGGAGGAGAGAGATACACAACTTTGTTTTTTGGAAGACCAACTTACTAAAGAGCAACCAAGAAATTGGCATCCTCCGAAGGCCGACTTCCTATCCACCTTGTCTCCCGCCCAATCCTAACCCGAGAAACCAACAAGATCAAAGTTTGCTCCTCTTGGGTACCATAAGCCAAAGTTTGGGGTATGAGCCAAATATTGAAAGATTCACTTGACTGCCACAAAGTGGCTTTCCTTAGGTGAGGCCCGAAACCGTTCACAAATTCCCACACTTAACATGATATCCGATCTAGATGCACAAAGATAAAGCAAAGATCCAATCATAGAATGATATACCTTTTGATCCACTGCTTTACCATTGGGATCACTGTTAAGTTGGCATTTGGTACGCATTGGAGTAGAGGCCGACGTGACATCACTTATATTGAATCTCTTGAGCATGTCTTGAGTATATTTAGCTTGGTTGATGAATATTGCTTCTCTTCTTTGTTTGACTTCGAACCCGAGAAAGAACTTCAACTCTCGCATCATGGACATCTCAAACTCCGCGGTCATTAGTGCGGCAAACTCATCATTGAAAGCTTTGTTAGGAGAACCAAAGATAATATCATCAACATGTAGTTGGCATACAAACAAATTCCCTTTGACCTTCTTAGTAAAAAGAGTGGGGTCAATTTTCCCAATTTCAAACCCACGATCTTGTAACAACTCGGTAAGATGCTCATACCACGCACGTGGGGCTTGTTTAAGGCCATAGAGTGCCTTATCGAGTTGATACACATGATTGGGGAACTTAGGATCCTCGAACCCCGGGGGTTGTTTGACATACACCAAGTCATTAAGAGGACCATTAAGAAATGCACTCTTCACATCCATTTGTTACAATTTTAAGTTATGATGAGAAGCATAGGCAAGCAACAAACGAATGGATTCAAGGCGAGAAACGGGAGCAAAGGTTTCACCGTATTCGATACCCTCGACTTGGGAGTAGCCTTGTGCCACCAAATGAGCCTTGTTGCGAATGACAATCCCGTGAGCATCTTGCTTGTTCTTGAAGATCCATTTGGTTCCAATTGCATTATGGTTCTCCTCCGTCCTTGGCACCAATCGCCACACTTTGTTGCATTTCGAAGTTGTGGAGTTCTTCATGCATGGAATTGAGCCAATCCAGATCTTCGAGCGCCTCATAGACCTTTTGGGGTTCAACACAAGAGACAAACGCATGATGAGCACAATAGTTTGCTAATTGTCTATGAGTGCTTACCCCCTTTGTGACGCTTCCAAGGATATTCTCCACGTGGTGCTCTCTAGAAGCGAGCCTGGAAGCAACTTTGGCGGCACGACACTCCAATTGCTCCTCAAGAGAGAGTTGGGGAGCGGTGACTTGATCATCATGAGCGTTGTCTTGAGCTTGTTCTTGATCTTGAACTTGCTCGGGGGAAGGAACTTGGCCCTGTGCATCACTTGGTGGATCATCACCGTCTTGTGGTTGATCTTGCACTTGGCCTTGTTCATTGGGTTGAAGCCCTTCACTTTGTTCGGAAGCGTGTGGGTCTTGAGTTGGTGATGTTTCTACTTGAGTAGACCATTGTCCTTCTCCTTCGGCCACAAGGGGTTCCTCAATGGGTAGGATATGACCAACACCCATTCTTCTTATGGCTTGGGGAGGAATTTCATCACCTACATCACAAGTACCACTTTGCTCCACTTGGGAGCAGTTATTCTCATCAAACTCCACGTTACACATATCCTGAATGAGTCCGGTGGACTTGTTGAGGACACGGTAAGCGTGAGAGTTTGTAGCATAACCAACAAATATGCCCGCATGAGCTCTAGCTTCAAATTTAGTAAAACGAACACCTTTCTTGAGTATGAAACACTTACAACCGAACACCCGGAAGTACTTGAGGTTGGTCTTGTTGCCGGTAAGTATCTCATATGGAGGCTTGTTCAAGCCTTTGCGGAGATAGAGCCGATTGGATGCATGACAAGCGGTGTTGATGGCTTCGGCCCAAAAGTTGTATGGAGACTTGAACTCCGCCATCATGGTCCTCGCCGCGTCCATGAATGTCCAGTTCGTCCTCTCCGCTACACCATTTTGTTGAGGGGTATAAGGTGCGGCATATTGATGCTTGATCCCGTCATCACTAAGAAACTCATCCAACGTGTAGTTCTTGAACTCGGTGCCGTTGTCACTTCGAATCATCAAGATCTTTGCATCATGTTGACGTTGAGCTTCATTTGCAAAGTTGATGACAGTTTGTTGGGTCTCACTCTACCTCTTGAAGAAATACACCAAAGTGTACCTTGAATAATCATCCACAATCACCAAGCAATACTTTCTACCCCCAAGACTATCAAAGGATGGAGGCCCAAAGAGATCCACGTGAAGGAGCTCCAAAGGCCACATCGAGTAGATGATAGTCGTGGGAAGGTGAGCCTTCTCATGTAGCTTCCCTTCGATAGAAGCACTGCAAGCACGATCTTTGGCAAAACTAACATTTGTTAGTCCATGGACATGGCCCCCCTTGAGAATACTTTGCAAAGAACTCATATTGACGTGGGCTAAACGGCGATGCCAAAGCCATCCCACATCAACTTTAGCCATTAGGCATGTCACGGTCTTAGTGGGTCCTTCCGAGAAGTTGACCACATAGAGACCGTTCTCGACATGCCCAACAAAGGCCACTTTAAGAGTCTCGCTCCACAAGAGGGACACATAATCAATATCAAAGAAAGTAGCAAAACCCATGAGTGCAAGTTGACGAACGGAAAGTAAATTATATGCAAGGGACTCAACAAGCATGACTTTCTCGATCGTGAGATCATGAGAAACGACAACCTTGCCAAGACCCAATACCTTAGAAGATGAAGCATCACCCCATTTGACATTGGTGGGCATAGATGAACCTTTGTGCATGTCCACCACCAAGTATTTGCTTCCGGTCATATGATTTGTGGCTCCACTATCGAGCAACCATGATCCCCCACCAGAAGCAAACTCCTTCAAGAAATCAATGCTTGGTTTTAGGTACCCATTTTGTAATGGGTCCTTTGATGTTAGCAACAAGTGTCTTAGGAACCCAAATAGGCCATTCAATGTACTCATAAGAAGAACCAACAAATTTAGCATACACATGTCCATCACTAGCACGACATAACACATAAGATGGGTTAAAGCCGCCGACTTTGTTGGAAGGAGTGGCAATGCCCTTCTTGACTCCACCACCCTTCACATTGTTCTTCTTCTCCTTAGAAGTACCCTCTCCATCCTTCATAAAGGTTTACTTGACAGGAAGAGGTTGCTTGGTCTTGTCATTCTTCTTCTTCTTGGCCTTCGGTGCAACCCAATCCCCTCCTTGGCAACAACTTCCTTTTGATTGCTCAAAAGGTCGTTGAGGTTCTTCTCACCTTGTATGCAAGACACAAGGCCTTTCTCAAGTTGCTTCTTCAACTTGGCATTCTCCTCCACAAGATGCACATGCTCACAAAAAGGGTTAGTAGCATTTGCATTATCAATTAAGACCATATGAGGAAAAGTGGATTTCTCCTTGGTTTGCGATACTTGGAGTTGATCATGAGACTTCTTGAGGCTAGCATAAACACTCTTCAAGACCTTTTGGGCCTTGTCAAGTGTATCAAACTCCTCCTTGAGTCTAGTTTGGTCAACTCCAAGTTTGGCCTTCTTGGAATTGAGCACACGAGAAACAACAAGAGCATGATCGAGATCTTTCTTTAATTTAGCATGATCATCGTTGTATGACTCCTCAAGAGCCAAACGATGACCACACTCTTCCTCAAGAGCATTAGAGAGATCCAATATCTGATCGGCATAGTCACGACTATGTCCTTCCATCTTAGAGATGGTCTCTTCGTGAGCCTCGATCATGTCATTGGCTTCATCAAGTTGTTCCAAGAGAGTAACAAAGTGCTTCTTGGATTTACCTTTGAGTTTACTCATAAAAGACTCAAATTCATTTTCCTCCTCCTCTGCCCCCTCACTTTCATTAATGCAATCCGTCAATGAAGGATTAGTAGTGATGGTAGATTTGATGTTGGGGGTTACCTTATGATATGTCCAAAACGTATCTATAATTTCTGCTTGCTCCATGCTTCTTTTGTGTGATATTGCTATGATATTGATGCACTTCCATACACTTTTGATCATATTTGGACTAACCTATTAACTCAGTGCACCACAGTGCCAGTTCCTGTTTTCTGCCGTTTTTCTATTTCAGGTTTCCCCCATATTAAAAGTGCTCCAAAAATTCCAGGAAAAATACATGAAAAATCAGCGTACAAGAAGCTTCACGAAGAACCAAAGATGGGCCAGAGGGGATCCAGGGGAGGCCCAGGCGGCCACCTGGCGCGGCCCCACCCCTGGCCGCGCCAGGGGGGCGCCTGGGGCCCCTGCTCCGCCTCTGGCTGCCCCCCTTCGCCTATATATCCCTCTCGTCCCGAAACCCTCAAGGATAGAACCCTTTTTTGCGATCTCGCCTCTATTCCGCCGCTGCAGCGCTTCCAAGATCGGGAGCATCAGGAGAACTCTTCCCGGCACCCTGCCGAAGGGGAGAACCACCACCGGGAGCTTCTCCACCACCATGGACGCTTCCCAGATGAGTCGTGAGTAGTCCACCTTGGACCATGGGTCCATGATTAGTAGCTATGTGATGTTCTCCTCCCCTCTTTGCTCTTCATGGTTTAGACCTCGTGAGCTGCCCTACATGATCGAGGCACATATGTAATCTTTCTGCTGTTGCTTTGCTGAGTTTGCTGGGATCTGATGGATTATGAGACTATGTTCAGATTATGTTTGAGTAATATATTTGATTCACCTCTTTTATATCTTTGTTCTTGAGTAATTCTTGCATGTTCTCCGTTGCTGTTTATTGCTTTGGCCAAGTAGTAGGTAGTAACTCCAAGAGGGAGCGTTCTGCTTGATTGTGGGTTCATGCCCCCTGATGACTAGCTTGAGTGACAGAAACATGAGTCTAGGGGATGTGCTGTTGCCACAAGGGAGAAAACAACAGTGCTTGTACTTGCGGGTGCAAGGGTTGCTTACTTTACGCAAAGTTCTTTTAATGCAGTTGTCTGTTGCTTTGAATTTACACTTTGGGTGGGATTCGCAACTTAATACCAGTGAGATGTTCTGGATGGATATCTCAAGGTGGATGATTAGTAGTAGATGCAGATGGATTTCGGTCTACTTGCCTTGGCGTACCGCCCATGCTTTTGAGCCTCTACCTTTCTTTGCAGCATAGTTAGCATTGGTTTGCGCACATAATCCTGTCAATTGCCCAGCTGTAATTTGTTTACCTCGCTTTGCTGTTTTATCGTCTTTTGGGAGAGAGACATCACTAGTGAACATCATGGGACCCCGGTCCATATTACCACCGCTGATCACACCTTCTATTTACTTCCTGTTTTTATTTCCTAGTTGCAGTCATAGCTATCATTATTATCTCTTGTGTTTGATCCTTTGTAAACAACAAGGCCGGAGGGATTGACAACCTCTCTGTACTCGTTGGGAGCAAAGTTATCTGTATCTGTGTGCAGGTCCCGTCAACCGCTAAGTTTCTGGCGCCGTTGACACCTACTTGTAGACCCTCGGAGTCTCACGGGATTCGATCCTTGGTATCTTTGCCAAGGGAAATTTGCCGCTACGCTACATCTCAACCTTCCACTTGGGGTAACCAACAAGGGGCGAGAAGCCATCAAGCAAGTTTCTGGCGCCGTTGCCGGGGACTCCACTCTTCAAGATAGGGGAGTTGCACGCTATCTTTTATCTTTGCTTTTTAGTCTTGTTAGTTTACCTTGCAGTTTTTGCTTTAGTGTCCCTTACCAAAAATCACAAAAATAGTTATCTTGCTTGCTGCTGCTATGGGTTCCACCGAGAACACCAAGTTGTGTGACTTCACTAGTCATAACAACAGTGACTTTATCTGCACGCCTATTGCTACACCTGCCACTTCAGCACCTTCTTATGAGATTAAACCTGCTCTGCTGAACCTAGTTATGAAAGATCAATTCTCCGGTGCTGGAGATGATGCTGCTTTGCACTTAAATAATTTTGTTGAGCTCTGTGATATGCAAAAGTACAAAGAAGTAGATGGTTATATTGTTAAGCTTAAGCTTTTTCCTTTCTCCTTGAGAGGAGGAGCTAAAATCTGGTTTCAATCCTTGCCTAGGAATAGTACAGATTCTTGGGACAAGTGCAAGGATGCCTTTATTGGGAAGTACTACCCCCTGCTAAAATTATCCAATTAAGGAGTAACATAATGAATTTTAAACAATTGGATAATGAACACGTTGCCCAAGCTTGGGAACGCATGAAATCTCTTGTCAAGAACTGCCCTACTCATGGTTTCACTACTTGGATGGTTATCCAAACTTTTTATGCAGGCTTGAACTTTACCTCGCGGAACTTGTTAGATTCGGCCGCGGGAGGAACCTTTATGTCAACTACACTTGGTGCTGCCACGAAGCTTCTCGACGAGATGATGACCAATTATTCCCAATGGCACACCGAACGCACTCCAACAGGTAGGAAGGTAAACTCTGTCGAGGAGATTTCCTCCCTAAATGAAAAAGTTGACTTGATCATGTCTCTACTTTCCAAGCAATCTTCTATTGATCCTCATGATGTTCCTTTAAATTCTTTGATTGCTCAAGATCAAGTAGATGTGAACTTTATCTCTAGAAACAATTTCAATAACAATGCTGATAGGAGTAACTTTGGTAGCAACCCTAGACCGTTCCCCTCTAATTCCTATGGGAACAACAATGCTTATCCTAGCACCAAGAACTCCACTTCTGAACTAGAGATTATGCTTAAAGACTTCATCACTACCCAAAAGGTAAGAGTGTAGAAGAAAAACTAGACAAACTAGATAATCTCTATTCGAAGGTAGACAATTTAGCCCATGAGGTAGAGTTGCTTAAAATTAGAACTTCTCCTCTTGAGGAGAGGAAGACCACTCATATGAATGCTATTCAAGTGCAAATTAATGAAAACATTAGGATGATGGCTAAACTTAAAGAGAGATGGGCTAGAGAAAAGGAGGAAGAAGATAGAATTAAGAGCCTTCCTACCCACCACACTGTTGCTACTATCCAAGTTATTGAGGATATCCAAACTCTTAGCACCCAATGCACTCCTAGTCCCATTGGACCTATTAATGGTGATGCTATGACCTCAACCGTAGAAGAAGAAACTCCTATAACCATAGAAGCTACCAAACAAGTGAGCCTAAAGGACACCACTACCACTTTACTTGATAGTAGTGACCTTGATTTTGATAATTGCACCCTTTCTGAAGTTATTGGTTTTCTTCACAAGATGTCTAGAGATCCCCACACTAGCACACTTAATCTTGCCTTCACGGAGCATATCACTAATGCTCTTATCAAAGCTAGGGAGGAGAAGCTTAGGGTAGAAGCCTCCATACCTAGAAAGCTAGAAGATAGTTGGGATCCTATGATTAAAATTAAGTTGAATAACTTATCTTGCTATGCTTTATGTGATGTTGGAGCTAGTACCTTCGTTATGCCCAAAATAATGTACGATATGTTTGAATTGAAACCTTTTGATCCTTGTTCTTTTGGTGTTCGTCTTGTTGATTCTTCCGTAAAGAAACCTTTGGGGAAGATCGACGATGTTCTTATCATTGTCAATGACAATTATGTTCCCGTTGATTTTACTATTATGGATATTGAATGTGAACCTTCATGTCCAATTATTTTGGGACGTCCTTTTCTTCGCACCGTTGGTGCTATCATGGACATGAAAGAGGGGAATATAAAATTCCAATTCCCTCTCAAGAAAGGGATGGAACACTTCCCTAGAAAGAAGATTAAGTTGCCTTTTGAGTCCGTTACACGGGCTAGCTATTCTCTTACACTTGATAAAACTTGATCTTCTCTTTTTGCATCATGCCTAGCTTAAAGGCATAAAAGAAAGCGCTTTTGGGAGGAAGCCCACAACGAATTAGGTTTTATTTTGCTTTTGTTGTGTCTTGGTGTTTGTTACTATAGTAGCATCATCATTGTATCTTTTCTTTTCAGCTTTGTGCCAAGTTTAGCCGCCGATTGCAAGAAAGTTCAAAAGTTGTGACGTGCTGTCCAGAAAACAGATTCTGTCATTGGACAGAAAAATTCGAATAAAATCACCAGATCATCTTTTTGATCTGAATTTTTTTGACAGCGTGCTCTATACAATTGGCTTTCGAGAGTCTGTTCTGAGTTTTTTGATTTGAGTTGCAGAAGTGCCCCGAAAAAATTATTTACTACCTGCTGGTCTGTTTTTCACAGATTCTGTCCTGTTTTGCCTTATCTTCGTTTTGCAAACCTTGAGCTTGCTTTTTCTTTGCAAAAACCTTTTGGCAATCTTGAGAAACAGTAGCTCTTCAAGATTATCTTTATTTCCAGTAGGGAAAAATATATTTTATTGTGGGTACTAACCTCGCTAATCAGATTATGATGAGTTATGTATGAAGGGAGTTTTCAAGTGTGCGAGGGAAGATGATAAAAGACGATTCAGGAGGGTCAAACGCTCAAGCTTGGGGATGCCCCCGTGCACCCCCAAGAAATATTCAAGAAGACTCAAGCGTCTAAGCTTGGGGATGCCCCCATGCATCCCCTTCTCCATCAACAATTATCAGTTCGTCTTTCGTTCCACTATAATTTTATCACTTCATGCGTTATGTGCTATGCTTGGAGCGTCTTGCTCTTAGTTTCTTTTTTTTAGGTTTCCTTAGCTTTGCTTGCTGTTCATAACAAGTTAGAACCCAACTTTCTTTGTGTGGGAGAGAAACACGCTCCACTTCAACCTAGAACACAAAATAGGATTTTCATGCTTATCTTTGTTGTGTGTGTTCTTTGTCTTTCCATAGCTGCTGTCATGTTTAGCTCTTAGTTTTCATGCTTTTCTTTTTAAAGAGATTTTGTTTAGTTGGTTGCTGAACTCTCTTGAGTTTTCATGTTTATCTTGTTAAGAGAGTTTGCCTGTTGCACTGAGTTGTGTGTCTTAACTTAAAGTAGGTAATTGAGGTTGCTATTTAATTTTAGTAGTAACTTGCAATAGTTTTGAGGTATTGCCATGAGTAATGTCTGAACTTTTGGTGTCAAGAGCTTTAGCCTATTAGTGATAGATGTCGTATTTTGGGCAATCCGTGTTTATTTTCGAAAACCTACAAAATAGTTGAGAACTTTAGCTACTAGATGGATCACTAATCTTTGGAGGGATCGAATATTAGAGTACACTCATGTACCATGAGTCGAGGATGCGCAAGGATAACCAAACCCCCATACACTCTTCCTCGGGGTACTTGTCTCTTTGTGAACCTCCTAATTAGATTGAGAGTTACCGATAATAAGTGCATGAGTTCTTCGGACTAATGTGAGTATTCGAAAGTTGACACTTCCACCTAGCCATATTTTTCTAGCCTCTTCAGTACCGTGCATGGCCCTTTCTCACCTCGAGATTTGGCGCATACTTCGCCGGTGCATCCAAATCCTTGGCACGATACGCTCTGTCATCATAAGCCTCATTATATCCTTCCTCAAAACAGCCACCATACCTACCTATCAAGGCATTTCCATAGCCTTTCCGAGATACATTGCCATGCAACATCCATCTTCTCATGACTTGATCTTCATGTCATACATGCTTTTTGGTTGATCGATGAGCCGCATGCTAGTTGGGCCTTGCCCTAATCATTGCTACATGACGCGCTAGTATCATTGCATATCCTGCTACACCGGCAGAGGCATACATTTGCATACATCATGATAGTTTCATTTTCTTTATGTTGAGTACTTTTGTAAAGTGTGAAAGATCTTCTATACTTCTTGTAATACATAGAGTGTTGCCCCTAAAGTGAGGAAAAGATCCCAAAGAGGACAAATCAAAAGATCCCAAAGAGGACAAATGAGAGTTAAATAGAAAGAGCCATTGAGGCCACAAAAAAATTAAAAAAATAGAAAAAAGAGAAAAAGAAATAAAAAGAGAGAAGGGGGCACACTACTATTCCTTTTGAGAGATCCACACTCGTACTCCATCTTATACCTTGTACTCCATAGAGATTATCATTCATGCATATAGCTATGTGGGGACCTTCACACTATAGAACTTGGCTTGTATATTCCAATGATGAGCCTCCTCAAAAGAGCTCTAGGTCTTCTTGAGCGAGCAAGTTGGATGCACCCCCACTAGTTCCATTGGAGAGCTTACCTTAGCTCATATGTGCATCCGTTGCATGGCAATCCCTTCTCCTCACATCATATCTATCATTTGGCTTTCTCTCGCCTATGATTGTCCTCATTGATGTGAGCCTTTCACACCTTTTTTGTCTTCCCCCTTCATCATTTTTCTCTCTTTGCCATCCTAAGTGTCAACTTTCTTGCTTACGCTCATCCATTGCATGAGTGCTCAAAATATCGAAAGGGAGTGGATCATTTTGACTTGTACCTGGCTAGTGGTCTGGGGATGAGTCAAGATAAGATTCCAAAGAAGACCAAGTGTGAAACTTTAGTAGATTAAGTTCTCAACAATACAAAAACTATGTTTTACTCTCTCGTATATCCCTATCCCCTTTCTTGCAAGCAAACACCATTCGGAGGCATTCGAGTCACGGACAGCGAGAGCTCTTGCACCTTTATGTTCTTATGTTGCTTCTTACAATGCTAATATAGACTCTTGCTTGTTATGACTTGAATTGAATTACATGCCTTGATTGCTTTACTTAAAAAGTTCTTATATGGTTGATAGCATGTCACCACAGAAATTATGCTTGTTATCATTTACCTACTCGAGGACGAGCAGGAATTAAGCTTGGGGATGTTGATACGTCCAAAACATATCTATAATTTCTGCTTGCTCCATGCTTCTTTTGTGTGATATTGCTATGATATTGATGCACTTCCATACACTTTTGATCATATTTGGACTAACCTATTAACTCAGTGCACCACAGTGCCAGTTCCTGTTTTCTGCTGTTTTTCTATTTCAGGTTTCCCCCATATTAAAAGTGCTCCAAAAATTCCAGGAAAAATATAGGAAAAATCAGCGTACAGGAAGCTTCACGAAGAACCAAAGATGGGCCAGAAGGGAGCCAGGGGAGGCCCAGGCGGCCACCTGGCGCGGCCCCACCCCTGGCCGCGCCAGGGGGGCGCCTGCGGCCCCTGCTCCGCCTCTGGCTGCCCCCCTTCACCTATATATCCCTCTCGTCCCGAAACCCTCGAGGACAGAACCCTTTTTCGCGATCTCGCCTCTGTTCCGCCGCCGCAGCGCTTCCAAGATCGGGAGCATCAGGAGAACTCTTCCCGGCACCCTGCCGGAGGGGAGAACCACCACCGGGAGCTTCTCCACCACCATGGACGCTTCCCGGATGAGTCGTGAGTAGTCCACCTTGGACCATGGGTCCATGATCAGTAGCTATGTGATGTTCTCCTCCCCTCTTTGCTCTTCATGGTTTAGACCTCGTGAGCTGCCCTACATGATCGAGGCACATATGTAATCTTTCTGCTGTTGCTTTGCTGAGTTTGCTGGGATCTGATGGATTATGAGACTATGTTCAGATTGTGTTTGAGTAATATATTTGATTCACCTCTTTTATATCTTTGTTCTTGAGTAATTCTTGCATGTTCTCCGTTGCTGTTTATTGCTTTGGCCAAGTAGTAGGTAGTAACTCCAAGAGGGAGCGTTATGCTTGATTGTGGGTTCATGCCCCCTGATGACTAGCTTGAGTGACAGAAACATGAGTCTAGGGGATGTGCTGTTGCCACAAGGGAGAAAACAACGGTGCTTGTACTTGCAGGTGCAAGGATTGTTTACTTTACGCAAAGTTCTTTTAATGCAGTTGTCTGTTGCTTTGAGTTTACACTTTGGGTGGGACTCGCAACTTAATACCAGCGAGATGTTCTGGATAGATATCTCAAGGTGGATGATTAGTAGTAGATGCAGATGGATTTTGGTCTACTTGCCTTGGCGTACCGCCCATGCTTTTGAGCCTCTACCTTTCTTTGCAGCATAGTTAGCATTGGTTTGCGCACATAATCCTGTCAATTGCCCAGCTGTAATTTGTTTACCTCGCTTTGCTGTTTTATCGTCTTTTGGGAGGGAGACATCACTAGTGAACATCATGGGACCCCGGTCCATATTACCACCGCTGATCACACCTTCTATTTACATCCTGTTTTTATTTCCTAGTTGCAGTCATAGCTATCATTATTATCTCTTGTGTTTGATCCTTTGTAAACAACAAGGCCAGAGGGATTGACAACCTCTCTGTACTCGTTGGGAGCAAAGTTATCTGTATCTGTGTGCAGGTCCCGTCAACCGCTAAGTTTCTGGTGCCGTTGACACCTACTTGTCGACCCTCGGAGTCTCACGGGATTCGATCCTTGGTATCTTTGCCAAGGGAAATTTGCCGCTACGCTACATCTCAACCTTCCACTTGGGGTAACCAACGAGGGGCGAGAAGCCATCACCTTGTTGGTGGCTTTAGCCATGAGGCACTTGGCGGTGATGTTCTAGTTGGGTGAATCGAAGAGGGATGACCGTGGAGTTGTTACAATGGCAACGGTGGCCATGGTAACCATCTCGTCATCTTCGTCATCATCATCATCCTCGTCATACTCTTCTTGTGCCACCAATCCTTTGGGAGGAGTCTTCTTGGTGAAGTTGTTCTTGTTGGGGAAAGGCTTGGCCTTGTCTTTTCGGATAATCTTGCCTCCATTGTCTTCCCTTTTCTCATATGGGCAATCCACAACAAAATGACTCACATTGCCACAATTGTAGCACGTCCTCACTCGTTGCTTGCCCTTGAAATCACTTGAATTGTTCTTGTTGAAGTTGGTTCTTGAGTTCTTTTTGTTGCCCCAAAATTGTCGTGAAGCAAGAGCCATGTGCTCATGATATGCATATTTGGTGTCTTCGGGGCAACAATCCTCTTCATCCTCTTCTTCCACACAAGCCTTGGCCTTCAAAGCAAGGTTGGCTTTCTTTGATCGTGGAGACCGCAACACCGCATTGTCAGCGGTCTTGTCCAAGATCCTCATAGCAACAAACTCGTCCAACACTTCACTTGAGGACAAGGTGTGGAAGTCCGGCCTTTGACGGATGATGGAGGACATGGCCTTGTGATAGTGCATCATGGCCTTGAGAAACTTGCGCTTGATCCAATTGTCATCCGTATCCTTGCTCCCATGATCTCGGAGTGAGACCGCGAGAGTGGTTAATCTTCGATAAAGCTCACGAGGTTCTTCATCTTCGATCATGGCGAACTCATCGGCCTCATCTTGCACCAATTCATAGTTTGAGCATTGAATGCTTGCACTTCCCTTGTACAAGGAGACCACATGTTCCCATGCTTCCTTGGCCACGGAGAAGGGTCGGAGATGAGCAATATCTTTGGGAGGGATAGCATCTTGAAGAATGCAGAGACCGAACTCGTTGAATTGATGATCCACGGCTTCTCTAGGAGTGAAGTTGTATGGATCGTGCAGATAGAAAACTTGCTCAATGATTCTCCAAAGATTAGTAGAACAATGATTTAAATGACGTTTAAAGCGAAAAAACCAAGTAGCGAAATCTGCATTTTTTACATACTTCGGGGGAGGACCAACATGATTTAGATGCATGGAGGGAACGGGTCCTCCATAGGTAATGGGAGGTTCAACATGGGCAAAGATTCCACTCCCTCTTTTAGGAAAATGAGCTTGGTCACTACTAGCTTGCCCCTTGTCGGGAAAAGCATCCGTCACCTTGTTAGTGGGACTAGCCACTTCCAACGATGCAGTGGATAATTTAAGCCCATCAAGAAATTCTTTGAACATGCCGTTGACCTCGGTCGTCATAGAGGTTTTCAATGTGTCCAAAGCCGCATTGAACTCCTCACGAGAGACCGAGGATCCCCTATCGGTCGTAGACAAAGACGGGTTCCCACCGGAGTGCTCCTCCGTCTCGACTATCGTGTCACCCATACTCTTTGGACGGTAAAGTCCTTAATAAAGAGACGAGGCTTTGATACCAATTGAAAGGATCGATATGGTTGACTAGAGGGGGTTAATAGGCAACTAACAATTTTTAGATTTTCTTGACCAAATTAAACTTAGCAATGAAATAGGTTGTCTAGATGTGCAACTAAGTGAGCGACCTATATGATGTAACAATAACAAGCACACAAGCAATCAAGGATCTAACACAATAAAGCTTGCACAAGTAAATGTAAGAGATAACCAAGAGTGGAACCGATGGAGATGAGGATGTGTTACCGAAGTTCCTTCCCTTTGAGGGGAAGTACGTCTACGTTGGAGCGGTGTGGATGCAAAATGCTCCCGAAGAAGCCACTAGGGCCACCGTATTCTCCTCACGCCCTCACACAATGCGAGATGCCGTGATTCCACTATTGGTGCCCTTGAAGGCGGCGACCGAATCTTTACGAACAAGGTTGGGGCAATCTCCACAACTTAATTGGAGGCTCCCAACGAAACCACGAAGCTTCACCACAGTGGAATATGGCTTTGAGGTGACCTCAACCGTCTAGGGTGCTCAAACACCCAAGAGTAACAAGATCCACAAGGGATTAGTGGGGGGGATCAAATTTCTCTTGGTGGAAGTGTAGATCTGGGCCTTCTCAACCAATCACTAGAAAATCAACAAGTTTGGTTGGCTAGGGAGAGAGATCGGGCGAAAATGAGCTTTTGGAGCAACAATGGAGCTTGGGGGGAAAGAGGTAGGTCTTCTTGGAGAAGAAGACCTCCTTATATAGTGGGGAGGCAAAGTGAACCGTTACGCTCACATCTGCCCGCACAGAGCGGTACTACCGCTGGTAGCAGCGATACTACCGCGACCCCCAGCGGTACTACCACGCAGTACAAAGCAGGGGCAACATAGGAAGATGGGAGAGGCAGAGAGGTACTAGCCACGGTAGTGGCAGCGGTACTAGCGCTTGTAAGCGGTACTATCGCTGCTACTACCGCAATATCCGACATGAGAAATTACCCCTCGAGTCGAGGCGGTAGCCGAGCCCGACCGGGGCGGTACTGCTGCTTATGCTTTCAAGCGGTACTACCGCTGTGAACAATGGTACTACCTCTTGGTGGCCATAAGTAGTACTACCGCTCCTACGGTGGTACTACCGCCACCACCAAACAACCACCACTACGGAAGAGACGGAAAGCTCCAAAGGGAGGAAAGGAGCTGGGGTGCCAAAAAGAAGTGTACGTGATGATTCCACCCTTGCATTTCCAAAGCGGACCCCCTCTTGATAGTATGGTGTCTCCTACGACTCAAGTCCACCAAAACCAAAAACGAAGGAGACGTCACGTCTTCACTTAATACTCCGAGAGAGAGGAATCGTCTCGTGCCAAAGGATGAGTCTCTGAAATACTTAGCACACACGATTAGTCCGCAAAATCATTGTCATCAATCACCAAAACGTCTTAGGAAGGAACATGCCCTTACAGACGGGAATATCATGTTGCTGCTGTTCGGCACACTCAAGGAATGCCTAACACCAATAGGACGCTACCCCCGCTACCACCATAGCCAGACTGTCGGCTTCGACCGTCGCCGGAAAGCAGTTGCCGCACACGCACCACCTACTCCGCTAGCGCACACTTGCTCTGACCTGACTAGCCAACCAGCGCCGACCCTCTGCCTGCCTCACCGTATGCAGCAGATAGAGGATTAGAGGGAGAGGGAAGAGGATCCGAGAGGCTCACTCACCTAGTAGTCTCGCCGCCCGATGCGCCCCTGGGAGAGGCCAAACCACAATCATGGCCTCTCTAATTTGCAGGATTCTGAAAACGTGGGAATAGAAGAAGTGGAGAATTGGAGTGTCATGACCACCTGAATTCTGTAGAGTTAGCAAGGAGTGTTTGATGCCACGAGAAAAACAAAGGAATTGTAAAAAGAGAAAACCGAAAAGAAAAATTTACGTATATGTCAATACAAGATCCCACTAATAATATCAACTATCGACGAGATTTAGAGCAACTCTAGCAGACCCCGCATCCGTCCGGCCCGTAAAACGCGTTTGCAGTTCGCGGAAAAACGGCTTTGCGGGCCGGCGCGGACGGCCGCAGATGCAGACCCTGCATAACGGACCCGTAAAAAAGGATATTCATGGAATATGCTCTTTTACGGATCAGCTTTGCGGGGTCTGATCTGCGCAGCTCCTCCCGGCTCGGAAAACCTAAATTTGCACCTTAATTTGATCCAACATAATGCATTTCTTTGCTTTTTCAACAACATTGGATACATAAGATATCACCAAATCTTTGCTAGAATAACAAGACCAAAGAAAACAAGAACCACAATGATGCATTTTAGAAGATTTCCAACTTCCATAACTGCTCCCACTAGTTGAAGCAATATCTTCTCCATGCACTCATTGTTAATATGCGGATTCTTGATCTTGCATTATTCATTATTCTTTTTTGGTTCTAAAGAAGTAGACGTTGCTTTCCCTCTAGTTGCACATGCAGTTGCTTCATTGCCTTCGATTCTACTAAGAAGTGCACGAACATCTATTAAGTTTCTTTATATTAATAAATCAATGTATTCGCCTTCCCAAAACCAAAATGAGCATCCATCTTCCTACACACATGAATGAGCATGAGCTACCGCAATTGAACCAAATAATGAGCTATCAAAATGAGCTACCGCTAGGGCACGTACCCCGTCGTATTCGCATTTGAAGAAGACCCATCCGGGGTGCTTCGGCGTGCCCGAAGTTAGCCGAAGCACTGTCCGCGTGCAGTCGTCGCACTGTATGAGCGGCATCGGCAAGCCACAGAGCAGTTGCGCGAGCGCCGAGCCCGGTGGACGGCTGGACGAATCCATGCCCGCAAACCGTCGTCGGCGGCGGGAGGACGAACCAGTACCTGCATGCGGCGATGCGACCTTGCTGGGGCTGCGGGATATGCTCCCCGACCATTCCATCGCTTGACGCAGCCATCGGCGGCCGGAAAAGCCAAATCCGACGGCCCGCGATGAAGGGCCACATATCCGCATCTTTCTGGTCCGCCAACGCAGGAGGGGGGGAGGGGAGGCCTCGTGCGTGTGGCGGCCTTTTGGCGTGATCCCGCCGGCTGCTTTCACCGGAATCTTGGGCGGCGGCCCGACGACGGGCCGAGGGGGAGAGGGGAGGTGGTTGGTGGGAAAGCGCGGGCTGAAATGTCCCCTCATCAACCGCTTCCGCTTATATGCAGGGCACCGCAGTTGCGAGGGGAAAAACCCGCATATTCGCGGGTTGGGGCCGTGATTTTGCTGCGCCCCTTAATTTTTTTTGTGGACCGGCCACGTTTGTGTGTCTTTTCGAGCGGAATTTTCCACGTGAACCCACATGCTTTTTGTGGGGTTGCTGTTAGCAAGACTGATTGCCAAATAGCAAAACCGAATCTTGTTGGCTTACCCATCGATCGTGTCCAAATCCCAACCATAGCCTGCCACGTACCGGTGCTCAGCATGTGTGCGGTGTTGTCAGCTTTTGTGCTTTTCCAGGTCGTTCTCCATCGCCTCGTTAATACCACACCCCCACCCCACGTCGTACTTGCAACGCAACCCAAGCAATTCTGCCGCGAAAATTCGCGCGCGTGTTGGCCGGCGGCGATGGACCAGGTGCAACGGAAGAGCATCCTGAGGTCAGCCAAGTCGCTGTCGCGGACGCGGTCGGAAGAGCAGCCCATGCTGTCCGACCTCGGTCAGCGGCGGGAGGTGGTTCTCAACATCGATGGGAACGGCAACGGCCCCGGCGCGGACGTCGTCGGAGCGGTGGCGAAGCCGACTGCCAGCAGGACGCTGTCGACCGCTACCAGCTCGCCGGCCCAGGGGTGGGCCGACGCGAGCTTCGACTTCTGGAGGAACGAGGGCGGCCCCGCGCGCCGCGGCGACGACTTCAGCTTTAAGAATCGGCCGGCGTCACCGCAGCCGCAGCCATCGTCCCCTTCGCTCTCGCCGACGAAGAAGGCGGTGGAGGTCATCGACGGCGAGGACCCGCCCACGCGCCTCATCGGGAACTTCCTCCGGAAGCAGAAGGCGGCCGGGGCCGAGCTACCGCTCGACCTCGACCTGGAGATGGACGACATCGGGAGGTCGTCACACTCACACCCGTTCTCATCCAACTCCCGAGAACGGGAGGCGCCGCATGTCTCATTCAAGGACCGCCAGAGGTCCTCGTCCTCTTCATCCGACTCCGATTCCGATACCGGCGGCGGCCGTAGGCCCGCCGGCGATGACGGAACATGCAAGACCTCCACTTCCACCCCAGCGGGACCGAGACCGTTACTGCGAGCCAAGACGCGCTCTCGGCTCACGGACCCGCCGCCGCAGTCACCCGCGGCCGTGGACAAGGAGCGCAAGAAGTCAGGTGCCTTGCGCCCTCCAAAGTCCGGCCAGTTTTCTGGGCGTGTGACCGGCAAATCCGGCCAGTGGCGCAAGTCAGGCCCCATAGAGGAGGAGGAGGAGGACCCGTTCATCGACGACGACATCCCCGACGACTTGAACCGCGGGAAGCTGGACGCTCTCACCATACTGCAGTGGCTCAGCTTGGTGCTCATCATCGGGGCACTAGTGTGCAGCCTCGCAATAAGGCCCCTGTCCCGGAAGAGGCTCTGGGAGCTGCACCTCTGGAAGTGGGAGCTGCTCGTGTTCGTGCTCATCTGCGGCCGCCTCGTCTCCGGCTGGGCCATCCGGATCGCGGTGTTCAGCGTGGAGCGCAACTTCATGATGCGGAAGCGCGTGCTCTACTTCGTGTACGGCGTGCGCGGCGCCGTGCAGAACGCGCTCTGGCTCGGCATGGTGCTCGCCTCGTGGCACTTCCTGTTCGACGAGGGCATGAACACGGCGGTGCTGCCCTACGTCACCAAGGTGCTACTCTGCCTCCTCGTCGCCACGCTCGTCCGCCTCGTCAAAACTCTTCTCCTCAAGGTGCTTGCCTCGTCCTTCCATGTCTCGACGTACTTTGATCGGATCCAGGAGGCGCTCTTCAACCAGTACGTCATCGACACGCTCTCCGGGCCACAGCTGGTCGACGAGGACTACGTGATCGCCGAGGTGCGCGAGCTCCAGCGCGCGGGCGCGGACATCCCCAAAGAGCTGCACCCCGCCTTGCCAACCAAGAACCTGTCCGGGCAAAGGAGCACCCGGGTCTCGGGTTTGATTTCCAGGGGAATCAATCCGCTGTCCAAGGAGAAGAAGCGGCGCGAGGCCGATGAAGGGATCACCATTGACAAGCTCCATAGGCTCAATCAGAGAAACGTCTCGGCGTGGAACATGAAGAGGCTGGTGAAGATTGTCCGTTTCGAGACGCTCGCCACAATGGACGAGCAGATCCAGCAGGCAACAACAGGAGAAGGGGCTGAGTCAGGGACACAGATTCACACTGAATATGAGGCGCAACTGGCCGCCAAGAAGATCTTTCATAACGTAGCCAAGCCTGGTTCCAAGTAAGCATATCTTTGGCATCTTTATCTTTTACTCCTTCTGAGTCCCATAATATAAGAACGTCTTTGACACTAATGTAGTGTTAAAAACATTCCTATATCATGGGACGGAGCAAGTAGTAGTTCTGGCAAGTTATACATCATTTTATATTCCTATTGTCTATGCTCTATGAATTTCGAGCTCAAGTACACCTATAGTACATTACAATTTTTTTTTTTTTTTTTTTGCGAAGATAACTTCCAATCTATTCATCTTCAATCATGGCAGTACAACGAACACAAGAAATAAAAATTACATCTAGATTCGTAGACCACCTAACGACGACTACAAGCACTGAAGCGAGCTGAAGGCGCGCCGCCGTCATCACCCCTCCATCGCCGGAGTCGGGCACACCTTGTTGTAGTAGACAGTCGGGAAATCGTCGTGCTAAGGCCCCATAGGACCAGCACCCCAGAACAGCAACCGTCGCCGATGAAAAATAACGTAGATCGAAAGGATCCAAAACGAAGACACACGAATGTATACGAACAACGACGAGATCCGATCAAATCCACCAAAGATTGATCTGCCGGAGACACACCTCCACACGCCCACCAACGATGCTAGACGCATCGCCGGAACGGGGGCTAGGTGGGGAGACCTTTATTCCATCTTCAGGGAGCCGCCGCCGTCTCGTCTTCCCGAGCAGGACACAAACCATAGCAAGATTGAAAAAATCGACTAAAAGCGGAGCCCTCCCGCCGGCCCTTGCCAGGATCCACCGCGCCTCCATGGCCCTAGGGCCACTGGAGACGAGACGAACCTGCGCCGGCGCCGGCGAGAGGCAGGAACCCTAAACTTTTATTTTAATTTCATTAAGGGACCAGTTAGAATTCAGTTGACTGATAATAAAATTTGGCTCAATTGACTGACAACAAATTTGCTTCAGTCAATTTTCTAGATTACTAGTATTTTTTTGAGAAATCTTTCCTAGATTGCTATTAGCACATGCCTTTTTCTCTCATTCAGTTAGAGCCATCAGCAACGAGTCCTATTTTTCTGGAAGGGAAAACAAATAGTAGCTACGTGGGTCTCTCATGCGTCCTTTTCGTTTGAGATTGGATCGTTCAAATGAACCCGCGCTAATTTTAGTGCTCAATCTAATATGCCTAACATTATGGGAAGGGGGGAGTTTTTTTTTTTTTTGAGGGATTGGTAGCACAAAGCGTGGCCTTGGCCCATCTACCGAGAGCATCGGCTAGCGATGCGAGGCTGGCCCAGGCTCACTCGATGGGTTATACTATGTGTGTATGCTATATTGTACCAGAAATCCACTTTGGCACATGGCTCCTGCCATTGAAAAATATATTTCAAAGTGTCAAAAAATTCCAAACACAAATTTGACGCGTACATCTCAACATTGTATGTACGCACGCCAAGTTTTGTGAAAAACCAACATTTTATACGTCTTATGTAAAAAAGACAAAATAATGTCTCATGAAAAGCCCTTTTTAACACTACTTTTGTCTTTTTACATGTGACACAAAAGTTGTCGATTTTCTGCAAAACGAGTTTCTGTGCACGTAGAATGTCAAAATGTAGTCAGGAATTATTTTACCAGATTTTTTTGACATTTCAAAATATGTTTAAAACACATTTTTAAAAACAGGAGCATATCCTCCCATGTGCCAAAACGCATATCTCGTACCATAAATTAACTTTGGCACATGTGAGTATACTATAAGAGAGTTTACATCACTAAAGCACTGCTTACTGTACATGCGCCTGCTATGGGGGCTAGAGCTTTTAACTTCATGTCTCACGAGATATTATTTGAAGGTTAAACTATTGGAACACACACTCACGAAGAAAATAGCATATTTTTTCTAACTTATTAGGGTAATTCAGATTTAACTATTGATATTCTAAGCAAGTATTCTTAGAATTTCACAACTTTCTTAATAACCATGGTAGAAATTACTGTGAGTTGCTAACCTAATAACCTAAAGGAAAAACCGGTCAGTTGCCTGCAAAGAATAAATTAAAAAATTAAACTTTTCCATGTAAGAATGAATTACTGGAATTGATATTACACTTTAAGAAGAAGAAAAAACAAAATAAAAAATTAAAGCAAACACTAAGAAAATTTCACACAATTTTAACACCGTAAATATAAAATAAGATGAAGTTTCCTAAGAAGAAACGAATTTGGTGGCATTAGTACTACCCTTAAATAAGAATGAAAACGATACAAAACCAAAAAAAAAGTTTCTAAGAAAGAATGAATTTTCGGCATTGGTACCACTCTTTAGGAAGAAACAAAATAATGAATACAATTGCACACAATTTACATAGAAATTGCGCTTTTCTATAATATGAAAGAATAAACATATAATATTGGAATAAAAAAATGAAGTTTCCTAAGAAGAATGAATTTAGTGGCATTGGAATTATCTAAAAATAAGAAAATAAAATAAGGAAAAAAATTGTGCCAAAATATTCTTTTTTATAATATGCAAGAATGAGCATATAATGGTGGAATTTTGAAAAAATTAGAGGTTTCTTAAAAAGGAATGAATTAGAGGCATTAGTATCAACCTTCTAGAAGAAATGAAATGAAATAAAAACTAAAAGATAATAAAAATGTAGTTTTTTCCCTTTAAGCAGAATGATAATGAAAAAAACTAAAACAAATAGCACACAACTTTGCACTTATTTAGTATGTATTGAATAATCATATAATGGTTTAATTTTTGCACTCCAATATAATTTATACACATGTTCTCGAATAGTGGCAATTGTGATTCCAATTCTTGATCACAAATTTATAAATAATAATGCAGGCACATATACTTGGCAGACATGATGCGCTTCATGAAGCAGGAGGAGGCCATCAAAGCTATGCATTTGTTTGAAGGAGCACAAGAGCATTGTAGAGTCAGTAAGAGGTCTCTCAAGAACTGGGTGGTAATGATCTTATTATATACAACCTTACTATTTAACTTGCATCGACCTTCAAGATGGATCTTCTAACATTATTTCATATATGCCCCGCTATGTAGGTGACTGCATTTAGAGAGCGCAAAGCTCTTGCCCTAACACTAAACGATACAAAAACAGCTGTTAACAAGCTCAACCAGATGGCCAACGTTGTTGTTGGCCTCATAGTGTTTGCTCTCTGGCTTCTTATTCTCGGCGTAGCGACGACACATTTCTTTGTCTTCCTCAGTTCACAGCTTCTTGTCGCAGTTTTTGTGTTCGGGAATACCTTGAAGACAATATTTGAGGCAATTATTTTCTTATTTGTGATGCATCCTTTCGATGTCGGTGACCGCTGTGAAATTGAAGAGGTTCAGGTAATGAATATATTGTCGATCATTGTTGCTTATTTATGAATTTGTTGAATATATTCCTGATCATCCCTTATTTACTTAATCGGATATTACCTTGCATTCGTGAATTGGCTGATATTGTAAGCACTTGAATTTCAGGTCGTTGTGGAGGAAATGAATATCATGACAACGGTCTTTCTTCGTTATGATAACTTGAAGATCTATTACCCAAATAGTGTGTTGGCTACCAAACCGATTTTTAATTTTTATAGGAGTCCTGATATGGGAGAAGGAGTTGATTTCTCTGTCCATGTTGCCACTCCGTTGGAAAAACTGGCGCTCATGAAGGAAAGAATACTACGGTGCGTCCCAGTTCTTTTCTTTTGTCATCGCAGTTTCACATATGTTCACAAATTGGGGGTAAACATAGTACCATTTTCTATTGATCTTTTGCCACATCGGATTGGACTAATACTAGTTTTGTTTTCTTCCTATGATCCAGTTACATTGACAATAAGAAGGAACATTGGTACCCCGGTGCGATGGTTGTCCTCCGGGATGTAGATGACACCAACAAGCTAAAAGTGTCCATATGGCTCCGGCACACACTCAACTTCCAGGACATGGGGATGAGGTTTGTGAGGAGGGAACTCGTGCTCCAAGAGATGATCAGAGTCTTGAAGGACCTCAACATCGAGTATCGGATGTTGCCTCTTGACGTGAACGTGCGAAACGCGCCTCCTCTGCAATCCACAAGGATGCCGACGACATGGAATTATTCATGAACTGGCGGGGCATCCCGTTTTGATATCACAGATATAATAGTAACCGTCCCTATGCAATGATGAGAACTGGTAGCAACTATAGCCATTAGCTAATTGAGCTGTCGGTGTGCATGGCCGTTCAAAATGTTGAAAGACAAAGCAGTGCTACACTTATGATGTCTGTTTTTCTTGTTCTTGAGTTGTCGGGAAAATGAATCACGGACAAATGAACAAAGTTGTCGAGGCGGCACACATGTAGGACAACATTCTAGAAATGAACCTTCACCTGATGACAATTAGATACATCGAATTAGGGCACGACTTCACCCGATGACGAATACATCCAGCGTATTAGGACAATGAGGGATACTTTTTTTCTTTGAGGGAAAGGAGACAACAGTTTGCGGCAAAAAATCGCTCGGGCCAACCCAATGCGTACTAGCAAGCCATGTCTTTTAAAAAGGTTTGTTTATGTTCTTGGGCCCGCTTATCTTCCCCCACGTCTACTACCCTCCTCCCAGGGAATGAACTTGCCCCAAAATATCTCCTAGACCTTCCAATCTCACCCTTCATTGTTGT
This sequence comes from Secale cereale, assembly GCA_902687465.1. NCBI lineage: Eukaryota > Viridiplantae > Streptophyta > Magnoliopsida > Poales > Poaceae > Secale > Secale cereale. The sequence continues at coordinate 835,086,256 of LR738713.1, forward strand.
ACATGGAGGGTTCAGCGCTGAAACTAGGCTCACCATCTGCTGAGCAAAACTACCACACTGAAGAACTGGATTACGTGGTTTGCCACGGCTTGGGACCCCGAAATAAGTGCTGATCTAGCCTTTTCTTTATTCCATACCCACAAACAACATGATCTTGCATCAAAGTGCCTCAAATTTTGCAGGCAACACCCTAAAGCTCTTGTTTCCTTATAAACAAGGACAATTATTTGAAAAGTCGTGGAAATTCCGGCTAGAAATTTTGGCCGCATAACATGTCGAATGGATTATAAAATGCGTCCACAACATCCCTACATGAGTGAAAAAAGAAATTTTGGCTACAAGAAAAATGATGGATTAAAACACGAGTGAAAGCAATTTGGCACCAAACATGCATCTCGGGATGACCACACGTGCAAAGTTTCCTGAATAAAAATCTAGATGCCAATTCATCATGACACTTTGTTACTAGTTCATTTGATTTTGAATCTGTGCTAGTGGTGACATCTAAAATCGACTCTAGTATTTCCCAATTACTATTGTGAATCGATTTAATCCTAGAATCCCGCCAGCATACGGCTATGCAGACGACCACCGTCGGCATAGGTCTGTTGATACGTCTCCAAAGTATCTATAATTTTTTATAGTTCCATGCTATTATAGTATCGGTCTTAGATGTTTTATATGCCATTATATGCAATTATATATCATTTTTTGGGACTAACATATTAACTTAGTGCCTAGTGTAAGTTGCTGTTTTTTGGCCTATTTTTGGCTTTTTAGGAAATCACTATCAAACATAGTCTAAACAGAGAATAAATTTTGGATTAATTTTTTCTGCACCATAAGTGACCCTAGAAGGTTCGGGAGAACACCAGACGAGCCACGAGGGAGCGACTGAAGGAAATATGCCCTAGAGGCAATAATAAAGTTGTTATTTATATTTTCTTATACATCATGATAAATGTCTTTTATTCATGCCAGAATTGTATTAACCGGAAACTTGATACACGTGTGAATACATAGACAAAATAGAGTGTCCCTAGTATGCCTCTACTGGACTAGCTCGTTAATCAAAGATGGTTAAGTTTCCTAACCATAGACATGTGTTGTCATTTGATGAACGGGATCACATCATTAGGAGAATGATGTGATGGACAAGACCCATCCGTTAGATTAGCATTATGATCATTTAGTTTTATTGCTATTGCTTTCTTCATGACTTATACATGTTACTCTAACTATGAGATTATGCAACTCCCGAATGCCGGAGGAACACCTTGAGTGATATCAAACGTCACAACGTAACTGGGTGATTATAAAGATGCTCTACAGGTGTCTCCGAAGGTATTTGTTGAGTTGCCATAGATCGAGAATAGAATTTGTCACTCCGAGTGTCGGAGAGGTATCTCTGGGCCCTCTCGGCAATACACATCATAATAAGCCTTCCAAACAAATGACTAATGGGTTAGTCACGAGATGATGTATTACGGAACGCGTAAAGAGACTTGTCAGTAACGAGATTGAACAAGGTATGATGATACCGACGATCGAATCTCGGGCAAGTAACATACCGATGACAAAATGAACAACGTATGTTGTTATGCGGTTTGACCGATAAAGGTCTTCGTAGAATATGTAGGAGCTAACATGAGTATCCAGGTTCCGCTATTGGTTATTGACCGGAGATATGTCTCGGTCATGTCTACATAGTTTTTGAACCCGTAGGGTCCGCACGCTTAGCGTTCGATGAGGATTTGTATTATGAGTTACGTGTTTTTGGTGACCGAAGTTTGTTCCGAGTCCCAGATGAGATCACGGACATGACGAGGAGTCTCGAAATGGTAGAGAGGTAAAGTTTCATATATAGGACAATGATATTTGGACACCGGAAGTGTTCCGGGTGATATCGGGTCACCGGAAGGGGTTCTGGGCACCCCCTGGCAAAGTTATGGGCCTATTGGGCCAAGTGAGGGACATACCAGCCCATGGTGGGCTGGTGCGCCCCTGGTGGGCTGGTGCGCCCCTCCTAGGCCGAATAGGAGAAGGAGGAAAGGAAGGGGAAGGAGAAAGGAAGGAGGAGGGTTCGGCCTCCACCCTTTCTTTCTCTTCCCCCTTCTCTTTCCTTCCCATATGTAAAAATAAGGAAGGGGGGGGGGAAATTGGGCTTGCACCCCAAGTAGGATTTGGCCTACTTGGGGGCGCCCTAGGCTGCCTCTTCCCCCTCCAACCTATATATACATGGGGGAGAGGGGGCACCTAGAACACACAAGTTTGTCTTAGCCGTGTGCGGTGCCCCCTCCACAGATTACACCTCAGATCGTATTGTCGTGCTGCTTAGGCGAAGCCCTGCGCGGATCACATCACCAACACTGTCGCCACACCGTCGTGCTGACGGAACTCTACCTCGAGCATCTGCTGGATCAAGAGCTCGTGGGATGTCATCGTGCTGAACGTGTGCTGAACACGGAGGTGCCGTACGTTCGGTACTTGGATCGGTTGGATCGTGAAGACGTTCGACTACATCAACCGCGTTAACATAACATTTCCGCTTTTGGTCTACGAGGGTACGTAGACACAATCTCCCCATCTCGTTGCTATGCATCTCCTAGATAGATCTTGCGCGAGCATAGGAAAATTTTGAAATTGCATGCTACGTTTCCCAACAGTGACATCATGAGCCAGGTCTATGCGTAGATGATTTGCACGAGTTGACCACAAAGAGTTGTGGGCGATAATAGTCATACTACTTACCACTAACGTCATACTTTGATTTGGCGGTATTGTTGGATGAAGCGGCCCAGACCGACATTACATGACCGCATTCATGAGACTGGTTCTACCGACGTGCTTTGCACACAGGTGGCTAGCGGGTGTCAGTTTCTCCAACTTTAGTTGAATCGAGTGTGACTACGGCCGGTCCTTGAAGAAGGTTAAAACAACACACTTAATGAAAAATCGTTGTGGTTTTGATGCGTAGGTAAGAACGGTTTTTGCTAGAAGCCCGTAGCAGCCACATAAAACTTGCAACTACAAAGTAGAGGACGTCTAACTTGTTTTTGCAGGGCATGTTGTGATGTGATGTGGTCAAGACGTGATGAGTTATACGTTATTGTATGAGATGTCATGTTTTGTAAATTATCAGCAACCGGCAAGAGCGTTATGGTTGTCTCTTTATTGTACGAATTGCGAACGCCATGTAATTGCAATACTTTATCTCTATGAGTTAGCGATAGTACTAGAAACAATAGTTGGCGAGACGACCATGACGCTACGATGAAGATCATGGTGTCAACCGGTGACGATGGAGATCATGACGATGCTTTGGAGATGGAGATCAGCACAAGATGATGATTGCCATATCATGTTACATATTTTGATTGCATGTGATGTTTATCTTTTTATGCATCTTATTTTGCTTAGAACGATGGTAGCATTATAAGATGAACCTTACAAAATTTCAAGGTACAAGTGTTCTCCCTGAGTTTGCACCGTTGCGACACTACGTCGTGCCGAGACACCACGTGGTGATCGGGTGTGGTAATCTCTACGTTCACATACAACGGGTGTAAGATAGTTTTGCACATGCAGAATACTCGGGTTAAACTTGATGAGCCTAGCATGTACAGACATGGCCTCGGAACACTGGAGACTAAAAGGTCGAGCGTGAATCATATAGTAGATATGATCAACATAAGATGTTCACCATTGAAAACTACTCCATCTCACGTGATGATCGGACATGGTTTAGTTGATTTGGATCACGCGATCATTTAGATGACTTGAGGGATGTCAATCTAAGTGGGAGTTCTTTAGTAATCTGATTAATTGAACTTTAATTTATCATGAACTTAGTCCTCATAGTTTTTGCATATCTATGTTGTTGTAGATCAATGGCCCGTGCTACCGTCCCCTTGAATTTTAATGCGTTCCTAGAGAAAGCTAAGTTGAAAGATGATGGTAGCAACTACACAGACTGGGTCCGTAACTTGAGGATTATCCTCATTGCTGCACAGAAGAATTATGTCCTTGAAGCACCGCTAGGTGACATGCCTGCTGCAGGAGCAACTCCCGACGTTATGAACGTCTGGCAAGCTCGATCTAATGACTACTCGATACTTCAGTGTGCCATGCTTTACGGCTTATAATCGGGACTTCAAAGACGTTTTAAACGTCATGGAGCATATGAGATGTTCCAAGAGTTGAAGTTAATATTTCAAGCAAATGCACGAGTTGAGAGATATGAAGTGTCCAATGATACGTCCAAAACGTATCTATAATTTCTGCTTGCTCCATGCCACTTTTGGGTGATATTGCTATGATATTCATACACTTCCATACACTTTTGATCATATTTGGACTAACTTACTAATCCAGTGCACCCCAGTGCCAGTTTCTGTTTTCGGCTATTTTTGTATTTCAGGTTTTCACGTTTCGAGAACTGCCCAGAAAAATCCAGAAAAATTATATAAAAAATCAGCGAACCGGAAACAACACTGCGTCCGAAGGGCAGCCTGGGGGGGGGGGGCACAGGGGCTCCAGGCGCCCTGTGGGCGCGCCCCCCCTGGGCCGCGCCGGGGGGGGCGCCTGGGCCCCCCGAGGCTCCCCCGGTGCCCTACTTTGGCATATATTTAAAGGGTTCCCCGTAACCCTCAGAACATGACTTCTTTTCGCGATCCCATCTCTGTTCCGCCACCGCCGCCGCTTCCAAGATCGGGAGCACCAGGAGAACTCTTCCCGGCACCCTGCCGGAGGGGAGGATCACCACCGGGAGCTTCTCCACCACCATGGACGCCTCCCGGATGACTCGTGAGTAGTCTCCCTTGGACCATGAGTCCATGACCAGTAGCGATGTGATGTTCTCCTCCCGTTCTTGTGCTTCACTAATTAGTCCTCGTGAGCTGACCTACATGATCGAGGCACCTATGTAATCCTTATGCTGTTGCTATGTTGAGTTTGCTGGGATCCGATGGATTATGAGATTATGTTCAGATTGATCTTGAGTAATATATTTGATTCACCTCTTTTATATTTTAGTTCATAAGTAATTCTTGCATGTTCTCCGTTGTTATTTATTGCTTTGGACGAGTAATAGGTAGTGACTCCAAGAGGGAACGTTATGCTCGATTGTGGGTTCATGCCCCTCGATGACTAGCTTGAGTGACAGAAACATGAGTCTAGGGGATGTGCTGTTTCCACAAGGGGGAAAACAACGGTGCTTGTGCCCGCGGGTGCAAGGATTGTTTACTTTACGCAAAGTTCTTTTAATGCAGTTGTCTGTTGCATTGAGTTTACACTATGGGTGGGACTCGCAACTTAATACCAGCGAGATGTTCTGGATAGATATCTCCAGGTGGATGATTAGTAGTAGATATTGATGGATTTCGGTCTACTTACTTTGGCGTACCGCCCATGCTTTGAACCTCAACCTTTCTTGCAATGTAGTCAGCATTGGTTTGCGTTCGTGGTCCTGTCAATTGCCCAGCTGTAATTTGTTTACCTCACATAGCTGTTTTATCGTCTTTTGGGAGAGAGACATCGCTAGTGAACATCATGAGACTCCGGTCCATATTACCATCATTGATCACATCCACTATTTACTTTTCGCTATTTTATTTACTATTGCAAAACACTATCTATCACTACTATCATATTGCTTTTAACCCTTTGTGAACTACAAGGCCGGAGAGATTGACAACCTCTCTGTACTCGTTGGGAGCAAAGTTATTTGTATCTGTGTGCAGGTCCACGTTGATTGCTAATTGCGCCGTTAGCAGTTGACACCTACTTGTTGAACCTAGGAGTCTCTGGGGATTCGATCCTTGGCATCTTTGCTAGGGGAAAACACTTCTACTTACTACATCTTACACCTTCCACTTGGGGTAACCAACGAGGGGTTCGAGGCCCATCAAGGAGTATTTTCTGGCGCCGTTGCCGGGGACTCCACTCTTCAGGATAGGGGAGTTGCATGCTATCTTTTACCTTTGCTTTTTAGTCTTGTTAGTTTACCTTTCATTTTTGCTTTAGTTCCTTTTATCGAAAATCACAAAAATAGTTATCTTGCTTGCTTGCTACTATGGGTTCCACTGAGAACACCAAGTTGTGTGACTTCACTAGTCACAACAACGATGACTTTATCAGCACACCTATCACTACACCTGCCACTTCAGCACCTTCATATGAAATTAAACCTGCTTTACTGAACTTAGTCATGAGAGAACAATTCTCCGGTGCTGGAGATGATGCTGCTTTACACTTGAACAACTTTGTTGAACTTTGTGATATGCAAAAGTACCAAGAAATAGATGGTAATATTGTTAAGCTTAAGCTTTTTCCTTTCTCCTTGAGAGGAGGAGCTAAAATTTGCTTTCAGTCTTTGCCTAGAAATAGCATAGATTCATGGGACAAGTGCAAAGATGCTTTTATCGGAAAATACTATCCACCTGCTAAAATTATCCAACTTAGAAGTAACATCATGAATTTTAAACAATTGGATAATGAACACGTTGCCCAAGCTTGGGAACGTATGAAATCTCTTATCAAAAACTGCCCTACTCACGGTTTGACTACTTGGATGGTTATCCAAACTTTTTATGCAGGCTTGAACTTTACCTCGCGGAACTTGTTAGATTCGGCCGCGGGAGGAACTTTTATGTCAACTACACTTGGTGCTGCCACAAAGCTTCTCGATGAGATGATGACCAACTATTCCCAATGGCACACCGAACGCGCTCCAACAGGTAGGAAGGTAAACTCTGTTGAGGAGATTTCCTCCCTTAATGAAAGAGTTGACTTGATCATGTCTCTACTTTCGAAGCAATCTACTGTTGATCCTCGTGATGTTCCTTTAAATTCTTTGATTGCTCAAGAACAAGTAGATGTTAACTTTATCTCTAGAAACAATTTCAACAACAATGCTTATAGGAGTAACTTTGGTAACAATTCTAGACCGTTCCCCTCTAACTCTTATGGGAACAACAATGCTTATCCTAGTACCAAGAACTCCAATACTGAACTAGAGACTATGCTTAGAGATTTCATCACTACCCAAAAAGCCTTTAATAAGAATGTAGAAGAGAAACTACATAAACTATATGATCTTTCTTTTAAGGTAGACCACTTAGCCAATGAGGTAAAATTGCTAAAAATTAATGAGAAAGAAGTCATCCCTATTAATGCTACTCAAGTACAAATTAATGAAAATATTAGGATGATGGCTAAGCTTAAAGAAAGATGGGCTAGAGAAAGGGAGGAAGAGGAAAGAATTAAGAGCCTTCCTACCCACCACACTGTTGCTACTATCCAAGTTATTGAGGATGTTCACACTCTTAGCACCCAATGTACTCCTGGTCCCAATGGACCTATTAATGGTGATGCTATAGAAACTACCAAACAGGTGAGCCTTAAGGACACCACTACTACTTTACTTGATGCTCGTGACCTTGATTTTGATAATTGCACTCTTACCGAAGTTATTGATTTCCTTCACAAAATGTCTAGAGATCCCCGCACTAGCACGCTTAACCTTGCCTTCACAGAGCATATCACTAATGCTCTTATCAAAGCTAGGGAGGAGAAACTTAGAGTAGAAGCCTCCATACCTAGAAAGCTAGGAGATGGTTGGGATTATATGATTAAAATAAGATAAACAACTTCTCATGCTATGCTTTATGTGATATTGCAGCTAGTACTTCCATTATGCCCAAAAGACTATATGATATGCTTAAATTGAAATCTTTTGATTCTTGTTCTTTTGGTAATGTTCTCGTTGATTCTTCCATAAAGAAACCTTTGGGGAGGATTGACGATGTTCTTATTGTTGTCAATGATAATTATGTGCCCGTTGATTTCACTATTATGGATATTGAATGTGATCCTTCATGTCCAATTATTTTGGGACGTCCCTTTTTGCGCACCGTTGGTGCTGTCATTGACATGAAAGAGGGTAATATAAAATTTCAGTTTCCTCTCAAGAAAGGGATGGAACACTTCCCTCGTAAGAAGGTCAAGTTACCTTTTGAGTCCGTTGTACGGGCTAGCTATTCTTTTACGTTTGATAAAACTTGATCTATGCATTATGCCTAGCTTAAAGGCATAAAAGAAAACGCTTTTGGGAGGCAGCCCACATGAATAAATTTTTTTGCTTTTGTTGTGTCTTGATGTTTTTTACTGCTGTAGCATCATCATTGTATCTTTGCTTTTCATATTTGTGCCAAGTATAGCCTCCGATTGCTAGAAAGTTCAAAAGTTGTGAGGTGCTGTCCAGGAAACAGATTTTGTCCTTGGATAGAAAAATTCGTATAAAATCACCAGATCATCTTTTTGGTCTGAATTTTTTCGACAGCGTTCTCTATATAATTGTCTTTCGTGCATCAGTTCTGAGTTTTTTGATTTGAGTTGCAGAAGTATCCCTAACAGGTCAATTACTGCCTGCTGTTCTGTTTTTCACAGATTCTGTCCTGTTTTGCCTTACCTTTACTTTGCAAATTAAGAACTTGCTTTTTCTTTGCAAAAACCTTTTGGCAATCTTGAGAAACAGTAGAACTTCAAGAATATCCTTTTTTCCAGCAAGGTGTAATTATTTTATTAAGGGTACTAACCTCGCTAATCAGATTATGATGAGTTATGTATGAAGGGAGTTTTCAAGTGTGCGAGGGAAGATGATAAAAAGATTCAGGCGCTCAAGCTTGGGGATGCCCCCATGCACCCCCAAGAAATATTCAAGGAGACTCAAGCGTCTAAGCTTGGGGATGCCCCCGTGCATCCCCTTCTCCATCAACATTATCAGTTCGTCTTTCGTTCCGCTATATTTTTATCACTTCATGTGTTATGTGCTATGCTTGGAGCGTCTTGCTTTTAGTTTTCTTTTTAGTTTTTCATAACGAGTCGGAACCCAGCATTCCTTTATGTGGGAGATAAACACGCTCCACCTCTACCTAGAACATTACATAGAATTTTCATGTCTATCTATGCTGTGTGTGTTCTTTGTCTTTTAATAGCTACTATCATACTCTGCTCTTAGTATTCATGCTTATCTTTTCAAGAGCTTTTATTTAGTTGGTTGCTTGAACTCTCTTTAATTACCATGCTCACCTTATTAAGAGAGTTTGCTTCCGTTGCATGGGTTAATGTGTCTATGATAAAGATGCTACTTTCATGATGGTGCTTAGTAGTTCAGGTTTTCTTTTGGTTAATCTCAAATAGCTGGGGGGTTCCCAATGTGATATTGGAGTACCAACTTGGTTTGTTTGCCTATGATATGGTATGGTTTAGTAATATCTTCCTTCGAAAATTTATTTTGATTGACTTGGCGTATGCTCACGCATATTCAAGACTGTAAAGAAAGTCTGTCAAGCCTTGATGATCTTTTGTTTCTGAGTAGCGATATAACTACCATGCCTGATTCAATATTGCTTTGTCGCTCTGCATGATTATGACCGTCATTGCTCTCTTAGTTGGTCGCTCCCAGTCTTTTGCTAACCTCCACCTGTACTAAGCAAACTAACCATGCAATACATAGCTCATGGGAAAGTAGCCTTAAAACTATTGTGGTAAAGAATATGTTGCCTATGTATCTTATTTCTTATGAGTTGCTTGCTGAGCGGTAACCATGTTTCTGGGGACGCCATCAACTGTCACACTTTTGTTGAATATCATGTGAGTTGCTATGCATGTTCGTCTTGTCTGAAGTAAGGGTGATTTACCGTGGGTTGAAATAACTATGCATATTGTTAGAGAAGAACATTGGGCCGCCAACCAAAGCCATGCATCATGGTGGAAGTTTTAGCTTGGACCTTAATCCTCAATCTCTCATGAGAATATGCTTATGCATTAAAGAGGAGTCCATCATCTATTTTCTATGTTGTCCCGGTATGGATGTCCTCAAGTTGAGATCTATCAAAAACAAGAAATCAAATGCGATCTATCTCCTTGGACCTTTGTACAGGTGGCATAGAGGTACCCCTTTGTGACACTTGGTTAAAACATATGTAATGCAATGATAACCCATGGGGATCCGAGCTAATTAGGACAAGGAGCGAGCACTATTGGTATTCGATGCATGAGGCTTGCAACTTATAGGATGTTTTGTGCATGACACATATGAAGTACTACTACCGTTGACACAATTGCTTCCATGTTTTCAAAATAAAAAGCTTTAGCACTTAACCTTTCTTTTACCTTTATGTTGAAGCACCAACTACTGAGAGCATGATTGTCATTCTGAGTGTAATGTGCATTGTCCCAAAGTAGCATTGTCTTTTGCATGATTGTGATATCGTTTATTCTGAAATGATTGTATCTAGTCATCACCTAAACCTTGAAGTTGCCCTTGCATTTATGTTTTGCATCACTAAAGGGGGCAAGCTAGATATCACTTGATCATATTTGCACATCATGTTCATTGCAAATCTTTTTGATGTTTCAGTTTCATGTTGTAAAACTTTCAGTCATTTGTGATTTTCTCTTGAGGCAACTTAATTACTTTAGAATCATTGTCTCAGTAAGCTTTTGTCATATGACTATGACAAAGTCCTATATGGTTAATAGCATGTCACCACAGAAATTATTCTTGTTATCATTTACCTACTCGAGGACGAGCAGGAATTAAGCTTGGGGATGTTGATACGTCCAAAACGTATCTATAATTTCTGCTTGCTCCATGCCACTTTTGGGTGATATTGCTATGATATTCATACACTTCCATACACTTTTGATCATATTTGGACTAACTTACTAATCCAGTGCACCCCAGTGCCAGTTTCTGTTTTCGGCTGTTTTTGTATTTCAGGTTTTCACGTTTCGAGAACTGCCCAGAAAAATCCAGAAAAATTATATAAAAAAAATCAGCAAACCGGAAACAACACTGCGTCCGAAGGGCAGCCTGGGGGGGCCACAGGGGCTCCAGGCGCCCTGTGGGCGCGCCCCCCCTGGGCCGCGCCGGGGGGGCGCCTGGGCCCCCCGAGGCTCCCCCGGTGCCCTACTTTGGCATATATTTAAAGGGTTCCCCGTAACCCTCAGAATAGGACTTCTTTTCGCGATCCCATCTCTGTTCCGCCGCCGCCGCCGCTTCCAAGACCGGGAGCACCAGGAGAACTCTTCCCGGCACCCTGCCGGAGGGGAGGATCACCACCGGGAGCTTCCCCACCACCATGGACGCCTCCCGGATGACTCGTGAGTAGTCTCCCTTGGACCATGAGTCCATGACCAGTAGCTATGTGATGTTCTCCTCCCGTTCTTGTGCTTCACTAATTAGTCCTCGTGAGCTGACCTACATGATCGAGGCACCTATGTAATCCTTATGCTGTTGCTATGTTGAGTTTGCTGGGATCCGATGGATTATGAGATTATGTTCAGATTGATCTTGAGTAATATATTTGATTCACCTCTTTTATATTTTAGTTCATAAGTAATTCTTGCATGTTCTCCGTTGTTATTTATTGCTTTGGCCGAGTAATAGGTAGTGACTCCAAAAGGGAACGTTATGCTCGATTGTGGGTTCATGCCCCTCGATGACTAGCTTGAGTGACAGAAACATGAGTCTAGGGGATGTGCTGTTGCCACAAGGGGGAAAACAACGGTGCTTGTGCCCGCGGGTGCAAGGATTGTTTACTTTACGCAAAGTTCTTTTAATGCAGTTGTCTGTTGCATTGAGTTTACACTATGGGTGGGACTCGCAACTTAATACCAGCGAGATGTTCTGGATAGATATCTCAAGGTGGATGATTAGTAGTAGATATTGATGGATTTCGGTCTACTTACTTTGGCGTACCGCCCATGCTTTGAACCTCAACCTTTCTTGCAATGTAGTCAGCATTGGTTTGCATTCGTGGTCCTGTCAATTGCCCAGCTGTAATTTGTTTACCTCACATAGCTGTTTTATCGTCTTTTGGGAGAGAGACATCGCTAGTGAACATCATGAGACTCCGGTCCATATTACCATCATTGATCACATCCACTATTTACTTTTCGCTATTTTATTTACTATTGCAAAACACTATCTATCACTACTATCATATTGCTTTTAACCCTTTGTGAACTACAAGGCCGGAGAGATTGACAACCTCTCTGTACTCGTTGGGAGCAAAGTTATTTGTATCTGTGTGCATGTCCACGTTGATTGCTAATTGCGCCGTTAGCAGTTGACACCTACCTGTTGAACCTTGGAGTCTCTGGGGATTCGATCCTTCGCATCTTTGCTAGGGGAAAACACTTCTACTTACTGCATCTTACACCTTCCACTTGGGGTAACCAACGAGGGGTTCGAGGCCCATCATCCAACAAGTTCTATAGCTGCAAGACGGAGGAGAACAATTCTGTTAGTGAACACATACTCAGAATTTCTGGGTACCACAACCACATGGCTCAACTTGGAGTCAAGGTTGATGATGATAGTGTTATTGGCAGATTTCTTGAATCACTACCACCAAGCTATAAAGGCTTCGTGATGAACTATAATATGCAAGGGATGCAAAAGACAATTCCCGAGCTCTTTGCTATGCTCAAAGCTACGGAGGTAGAAATCGAGAAGGCGCATCAAGTGTTGATGGTTAACAAGACCACTTGTTTCAAGAAAAAGGGCAAGGGAAAGAAGGGGAACTTCAAGAAGAATAGCAAGCCAGTTGCTACTTCCGGGAAGAAACCTAAGTCTGGAGCCAAGCCTGAAACTGAGTGCTTCTACTTCAAAGGGACTGATCACTAGAAGTGGAACTGCCCCAAGTATTTAGTGGATAAGAAGGATGGCAAAGTGAACAAAGGTATATTTGATATACACGTTATTGATGTGTACCTTACTAATGCTCGTTGTAGCGCCTGTGTATTTGATACTGGTTCGGTTGCTCATATTTGTAACTCGAAACAGGGGCTACGGATTAAACGAAGATTGGCTAAGGACGAGCTGACGTGCGCGTGGGAAATGGTTCCAAAGTCGATGTGATCGCCGTCGGCATGCTACCTCTACATCTACCTTCGGGGTTAGTTTTAGACCTAAATAATTGTTATTTGGTGCCAGCGTTGAGCATGAACATTATATCTGGATCTTGTTTTCACCCTTGATGAGTGGTCTATTTTTGTTGAATCTCGATCACGGTGATACACATATTCATAATATTGAAGCCAAAAGATGCAAAGTTGATAATGATAGTGCAACTTATTTGTGGCACTGTCGTTTAGGTCATATTGGTGTAAAGTGCATGAAGAAACTCCATGCTAATGGGCTTTTGGAATCACTTGATTATGAATCACTTGGTGCTTGCGAACCATGCCTCATGGGCAAGATGACTAAGACTCCGTTCTCCGGAACAATGGAGCGAGAAACTGACTTATTGGAAATAATACATACTGATGTATGCGGTCCGATGAATGTTGAGGCTCGCGGCAGGTATCGTTATTTTCTGACCTTCAAAAATTATTTGAGCAGATATGGGTATATCTACTTAATGAAACATAAGTCTGAAACATTTGAAAAGTTCAAAGAATTTCAGAGTGAAGTAGAGAATCATCATAACAAGAAAATAAAGTTTCTACGATCTAATCACGGAGGCAAATATTTGAGTTATGAGTTTGGTCTTCATTTGAAACAATGTAGAATAGTTTCGCAACTCACGCCACCTCGAACACCACAGCGTATTGGTGTGTCCGAACTTCGTAACCGTACTTTATTAGATATGGTGCGATCTATAATGTCTCTTACCGATTTACCACTATCGTTTTGGGGTTATGCTTTAGAGACAGCTGCATTCAAGTTAAATAGGGCACCATCTAAATCCGTTGAGATGACACCTTATGAACCGTGGTTTGGCAAGAAACCCAAGTTGTCGTTTCTTAAAGTTTGGGGCTGCGATGCTTATGTGAAAAAGCTACAACCTGATAAGCTCGAACCCAAATCGGAGAAATGTGTCTTCATAGGATACCCAAAAGAAACTGTTGGCTACACCTTCCATCTCAGATCCGAAGGCAAGATATTCGTTGCTAAGAATGGATCCTTTCTAGAGAAGGAGTTTCTCACGAAAGAAGTGAGTGGGAGGAAAGTAGAACTTGATGAGGTAATTGTACCTTCTCCCGAATTGGAAAGTAGTTCATCACAGAAATCAGTTCCAGTGATTCCTACACCAATTAGTGAGGAAGCTAATGATGATGATCATGCAACTTCAGATCAAGTTACTACTGAACCTCGTAAGTCAACCAGAGTGCGTTCCGCACCAGAGTGGTTCGGTAACCCTGTTCTGGAAGTCATGTTACTAGACTATGACAAACCTACGAACAATGAGGAAGCGATGATGAGCCCAGATTCCACAAAATGGCTTGAGTCCATGAAATCTGAGATGGGATCCATGTATGAGAACAAAGTGTGGACTTTGGTTGACTTGCCCGATGATCGGCAAACCATTAAAAATAAATGGATCTTAAGAAGAAGACTAACGCCGACGGTAATGTTAGTATCTACAAAGCTCGACTTGTTGCGAAAGGTTTTCGACAAGTTCAAGGAGTTGACTATGATGAGACCTTCTCACCCGTAGCGATGCTTTAGTCTGTCCGAATCATGTTAGCAATTACCGCATTTTATGATTATCAAATCTGGGAAATGGATGTAAAAACTACATTCCTTAATGGATATCGCTAAGAAGAGTTGTATATGATGCAACCAGAAGGTTTTGTCGATCCTAAAGGTGCTAACAAAGTGTGAAAGCTCCAGCGATCCATCTATGGATTGGTGGAAGCATCTCGGAGTTGGAATATACGTTTTGATGAGGTGATCAAAGCATATGGTTTTATACAGACTTTTGGAGAAGCCTGTATTTACAAGAAAGTGAGTGGAATCTCTGTAGCATTTCTGATATTATATGTGGATGACATATTATTGATTGGAAATGATGTAGAATTTCTGGATAGCATAAAAGGATACTTGAATAAGAATTTTTCAATGAAAGACCTTGGTGAAGCTGCTTATATATTGGGCATCAAGATCTATAGAGATAGATCAAGACGCTTAATTGGACTTTCACAAAGCACATACCTTGATAAAATTTTAAAGAAGTTCAAAATGGATCAGTCAAAGAAAGGGTTCTTGCCTGTGTTACAAGGTGTGAAGTTGAGTCAGACTCAATGCCCGACCACTGCAGAAGATAGAGAGAAAATGAAAGTCATTCCCTATGCTTCAGCCATAGGTTCTATCATGTATGCAATGCTGTGTACCAGACCTGATGTGTGCCTTGCTATAAGTCTAGCAAGGAGGTACCAAAGTACTCCAGGAGTGGATCACTGGACAGTGGTCAAGAACATCCTGAAATACCTGAAAAGGACGAAGGATATGTTTCTCGTTTATGGAGGTAAGAAAGAGCTCGTCGTAAAGGGTTACGTCGATGCAAGCTTTGACACTGATCCAGATGACTCTAAGTCACATACCGGACACATATTTTTGTTGAACGGTGGAGCTGTCAGTTGGTGCAGTTCCAAGCAGAGCGTCGTGGCGAGATCTACGTGTGAAGCGGAGTACATAGCTGCTTCGGAAGCAGCAAATGAAGGAGTCTGGATGAAGGAGTTCATATCCGATCTAGGTGTAATACCTAGTGCATCGGGTCCAATGAAAATCTTTTGTGACAACACTGGAGCAATAGCCTTGGCGAAGGAATCCAGGTTTCACAAGAGAACCAAGCACATCAAGAGACGCTTCAACTCCATCCGTGATCAAGTCAAGGAGGGAGACATAGAGATTTGCAAAATACATACAGATCTGAATGTCGTAGACCCGTTGACTAAGCCTCTTGCACGAGCAAAACATGATCAACACCAAGACTCTACGGGTGTTAGAATCATTACTATGTAATCTAGACTATTGACTCTAGTGCAAGAGGGAGACTGAAGGAAATATGGCCTAGAGGCAATAATAAAGTTGTTATTTATATTTCCTTATATATATCATGATAAATGTCTTTTATTCATGCTAGAATTGTATAAACCGGAAACTTGATACATGTGTGAATACACAGACAAAACAGAGTGTCCCTAGTATGCCTCTACTAGACTAGCTCGTTAAGCAAAGATGGTTAAGTTTCCTAACCATATACATGAGTTTTCATTTGATGAACGGGATCACATCATTAGGAGAATGATGTGATGGAAAAGACACATTCGTTAGCTTAGCATTATGACCATTTAGTTTTATTGCTCTTGCTTTATTCATGACTTATACATGTTCCTCTGACTATGAGATTATGCAACTCCCGAATGCCGGAGGAACACCTTGTGTGCTATGAAATGTCACAACGTAACTGAGTGATTATAAATATGCTCTACAGGTGTCTCCGAAGGTATTTGTTGAGTTGGCATAGATCGAGAATAGAATTTGTCACGCCGAGTATCAGAGAGGTACCTCTGGGCCCTCTCGGTAATACACATCATAATAAGACTTGCAAGCAAATGAATAATGGGTTAGTCACGAGATGATGTATTACAGAACGAGTAAATAGACTTGTCGGAAACGAGATTGAACAAGGTATGATGATACCGACGATCGAATCTCGGGCAAGTAACATACCGATGACAAAAGGAACAACGTATGTTGTTATGCGGTTTGACCGATAAAGATCTTCGTAGAATATGTAGGAGCCAATATGAGCATCCAGGTTCTGCTATTGGTTATTGACCGGAGATACGTCTCGGTCATGTCTACATAGTTCTTGAACCCGTAGGGTCCGCATGCTTAATGTTTGATGACGATTTGTATTATGAGTTACGTGTTTTTGGTGACCGAAGTTTGTTCGGAGTCCCGGATGAGATCACGAACATGAAGAGGAGTCTCGAAATGGTCGAGAGGTAAAGATTCATATATAGGACGATGATATTTGGACACTTGAAGTGTTCCGGGTGATATTGGGTCATCAGAAGGGGTTCCGGGCACCCTCCGGCAAAGTTATGGACCTATTGGGCCAAGTGAGGGATAGACCAGCCCCTGGTGGGTTAGTGCACCCCTCCTAGGCCGAATAGGAGAAGGAGGAAAGGAAGGGGAAGGATAAAGTAAGGAGGAGGGTTCGGCCTCCACCCTTTCCTTCTCTCCACCCTTCTCTTTCCTTCCCAAATGTAAAAAGAAGGAAGGGGGGGGGGGGCGAATTGGGCTTGAACCCCAAGTAGGATTCGTCCTACTTGGGAATGCCCTAGGCTGCCTCTTCCCCCCCTCCAACCTATATATATGTGGGGAGAGGGGGCACGTAGAACACATCAGTTTGTCTTAGCCGTGTGCGGTGCCCCCTCCCCAGATTACACCTCAGATCATGTTGTCGTGGTGCTTAGGCAAAGCCCTACACAGATCACATCACCAACACCATCGCCACGCCGTCGTGTTAATGGAACTATCCCTCAAGCATCTACTAGATCAAGAGCTCGTGGGAGGTCATCGTGCTGAACGTGTGCTGAACACGGAGGTGCCATACGTTCGGTACTTGGAACGGTTGGATCGTGAAGATGTTCGACTACATCAACCGCGTTAACATAACGGTTCCGCTTTCGGTCTACGAGGGTACGTAGACACACTCTACCCGTCTCGTTGCTATGCATCGCCTAGATAGATCTTGTGTGAGCGTAGAATTTTTGAAATTGCATGATACGTTTCCCAACATCGACAAGCTCAGGAGGCGCGCCTCGGGGCATACCCCAGGCTTGTGGGCCCCTCATGACACCTCCAACCCTAATTCGACCTCTAAAAATTCTCAAATATTCCCCTGACATCAGGGAGCCACCCGAAATACTTATTCCGCCGCCACAAGTTCCCTTTCTAGTGAGATCCCATCTAGAGGCCTTCCCGGTGCCCTGCCGGAGGGGGAATAGATCACAGAGGGGCTCTACCTCAACCTTGCTGCCCTTCCGATGATGTGTGAGTAGTTTACCACAGACCTACGGGTCCATAGCTAGTAACTAGATGGCTTATTCTCTCTCTTTAATCTTCAATACAATGTTGATGTTCTTGGAGATCTATTCGATGTAATGACTTTTTACGGTGTGTTTTTTGGGATCCGATGAATTGTGAGTTTAAGATCGGATTATCCATGAATGTTATTTAAGTATTCTCTAGACTCCTTTATGCATGATTATTACAACTTTGTATTTCTCTCTCATCTATTGATTTGGTTTGGCCAACTAGATTGATTTTTCTTGCAATGGGAGAGGTGCTTTGTGATTGGTTCGATGTTGCGGTGCTCACTCCTAGTGACAGAAAGGGACATGACACATATTTGTATCATTGCCATTAAGGATAAAAAGATATGGTTTATTCATGCATGAGTTTACTTTGTCTATAACATGTCATCTTTCTTAAGGTGTTACTCCGTTCTTTATGAACTTAATACTCTACATGCATGCTGGATAGCGGTTGATGTGTGGAGTAATAGTAGTAGATACAGGCAGGAGTCGGTCTACTTGTCCCGGACATGATGCCTATATATGATCATTGCCTTGGATATCGTCATGATTATTTGCTTTTCTATCAATTGCCCAACAGTAATTTGTTTACCCATCGTATGATATTTTCAAGAGAGAAGCCTCTACTGATAACAATGGCCATTGGGTCTACTTTATCATATATTAAATCCTAAAAATACTTTGCTGCAATTTTACTTTATTTATTTTATTTTGTATTTTTTTCAATCTATCTACCGAACACGATACAATTTAATCTTGCACGTAACTGCCGAGGGATTGACAACCCCTTGTTTGTGTTGGGTTGCGAGAATTTGTTGTTTATGTGCAGGTGCTGCTAACGAGGTGTTGCATGGTTCTCCTACTATAACCTTGGTTCCTAAGTGAGGGAAATACTCATATCTACTTTATTGCATCATCCTCTCCTCTTCGGTGAAATCCCAACACAGTTCACAAGTAGCATCCGTCGACATAGAATACTTTGGCATTTCCTTGTTAGACCGTCGACATACAAATGCTATCAGCATAACACCCTATGCCGACATAGGAGCACCATTTGCATAGGAGAACCACCGGCAAAAAAGTTGAGACGATAATTGACGACGCTGATATGTCTCCGTTGTATCTACTTTTCCAAACACTTTTGCTCTTGTTTTGGAATCTAATTTGCATGATTTCAATGAAACTAACCTAGACTCACGTTGTTTTTAGCAGAATTGCCATGACGTTGTTTTTATGTAGAAATGAGGGTTATCGGACTGACCTAAAAATTTATGGAGATTTTCTATGAAATTTATAAAAAATATTGGCGAAAGAAAATACTAGAGGGTGGCCACCCAGGAGCGACAAGCTCAGGGGGCGCGCCCACCTCCAGGACGCGCCCTACGAGCTTGTGGCCCCCCTGGACCTCCAGCAACCCTAACTCCGACTCCATAAGTACCTATTTGCCAAGAAAAAAATCAAAGAGAAGGATTCATCGCGTTTTACGATACGGAGCCGCCGCCACCTTACGATCTTGAGTCCGTTCGGGGCTCCGGAGGTTGGAATCCATGGCCATCGTCATCATCAACCTGCCTCCATCACCAATTTCATGATGCTCGCCGCCGGGAGTGAGTAATTCCTTCGTAGGCTTGCTGGACGGTGATAGGTTGGATGAGATTTATCATCTAATCGAGTTAGTTCTATTATGGCTTGATGCCTAGTATCCACTATGTTCTGAGATTGATGTTGCTATGACTTTGCTATGCTTAATGCTTGTCACTAGGGTCAAAGTGCCATGAATTCAGATTTGAAACCCTTTATGTTTCCATGAATATATTTGTGTTCTTGATCCGATCTTGCTAGTTATTCGCACCTATTACGCGTTATGATCCGCATACTCCAAGGTGACAATAATTGGCACTCTTTCCGGTAATTACCGTAGTTTGAGGAGTTAATGTATTCACTAAGTTCTAATGCTTTGTTCCGGTTCTCTATTAAAAGGAGGCCTTAATATCCCTTAGTTTCTATTACGACCCCGCTGCCATGGGAGGGTAGGACAAAAGATGTCATGCATGTTCTTTTCCATAAGCACGTATGACTATATACGGAATACATGTCGACATTACATTGATGAATTGGAGCTAGTTCTGTGTCGCTCTAGGTTACAACTACTACATGATGAATATTATCTGACACATTTATCATCATCGATCCAATGCCTACGAGCTTTTCACATATTGATCCTTGCTAAGTTACTTTCATCGTTGCTGCTGTTACAATCACTACAAAACTGCTACTTTTAGTATCGCTACTGTTACAGTTACTGCCAAATTTCCATACTAGTTTGCTACTGATCACTTTGCTACAGATATTAAGTCTTTCAGGTGTGGTTGAATTGACAGCCCAGGGGCTAATACTTGCAAATATTCTTTGGATCCTCTTGTGTCGAATCAATAAATTTGGGTTGAATACTCTACCCTCGAAAACTATTGCCATCCCCTATACTTGTGCGTTATCAAGAACTATTTCCAGCGCCGTTGTTGGGGAGCATAGCTATATTGGTTGAGTCAGGGGACTTATATATGTTGATCACCATGAAGAATCTGAAAGATACCAGAACTAAGATCGTTCCCTCTAAGACGATGGGAGGTAAAGAACTGCCATCACACTCTGCACTTGATTCACCTTCTGTTTTGAGTAAACTTGCAACACCACCACTTACTATTAATCCTGATATGTCGCAAGTAATTGATGAGGCTACTTCTGCTATGAATGATACTTATGATGATGCTAGTACTTTTCTTAATGATGATGTGCCACTAGGTGAATTTCTTGATGAATAACTTGCTAGAGCTAGAATCATTGAGAATGCTGAAACTGATGATGTCTTTGAGACTGAAAATTACGGAACACCTATTAGATCTAGCTCTCCTAGATATGAATTTCCTGATATACATGATGGTCATGTTTTGGATGGAGAGGTAGCTAGAGACTTTCTTGCCTGTAAGGATAGAGAAGATGTTACGAAATTATTATGCAAGTGGAAGGAAAAAAATCTTTGAATGCTAGAATGAAATATGATCCCGAGTTTGCTAATTCACATATATTTGTTACAGATAAGGACTATGAATTCTCTATCGATCCCGAGTTAATTACCTTGGTTGAATATGATCCTTTCCATGGTTATGAAACTGAAACTATTGTGGCACATCTTACTAAACTGAATGATATAGCCACCCTACTTGCTCATGAGAAAAATAATCACTATTGCTATATTCTTAATTTGTTTCCTTTCTCATTGACGGGTGATGCTAATATATGGTTTAATTCTCTTGCTCCTAGTTGTGTACGTAGTCCCCAGGATATGATTTACTACTTCTCTGAAAAATATTTTCCTGCTCATAAGAAACAAGTTGCATTACAAGAAATATTTAACTTTGTGCAAATTGAAGAAGATAGTCTCCCACAAGCTTGGGGGAGGCTTCTCCAGTTAATTAATGCTTTGCCTGATCATCCTCTCAACAAAAATGAAATACTTGATATCTTTTATAATGGACTAACCGATGCTTCTAGGGACTACCTAGATAGTTGTGCTGATTGTATTTTTAGGGAACCAACTGTTGAACAAGCTGAAGAACTGTTGAATAATATATTGAGGACTGATAATGATTGGACTCTTCCTGAACGACCACCCAAGCCAACTCCGAAGAAGAGGGGTATTCTATTTCTAAGTCCTGAAGATATGCAAGAGGCACATAAATCTATGAAAGAAAAAGGTATTAAAGCTAAAGATGTTAAGAATTTACCATCTGTCAAAGAAATACATGATGTTGATACCCCAACACATGTAGTAGAGGTAAATTCTCTCAATAGATTTGATGAAGGTGATATTCCTTGTACTAATTCTGCCAGTCAATGCTTGGATGCATTTAATAACATTGTTGTTAAACAAGAAAACTTTAATGCATATGTTAGTAGACAATTGAAACGAAATGCTTATATGATTGAACTCTTGAGTGACTTTATGTTTAGAACTGATAATGATGTCAAATTTGTGAGTAAACATGCATCTATGATAAAAACTCAAGTAGAACAAGTTCTCAAAGCACATAACGATGTGCTTAATGAGATGAGTAATAAGATGAATGATCATGTTGTTAGAGTTATGACCATGGGTGGTGAAATGACTCAGGAACCTTTGTATCCTGAAGGTCACCCTAACAGAATTGAACAAGACTCCCAAAGAATTAATACTGATGCACGTAGTCCTTCTAAAAGGAAAGATGATATGACTTTACATGATTCTAGTGAAATGTAGACACACCTGAGAATCCAAATGATTTTCAATTTCTGATGCTGAAACACAATCAGGTGATGAACATGAACCTAGTAATAATGATAATGATGATGTTCATGTTGATGTCCAACCTAGTAATGATAATGGTGTGGAAATAGAACCTGCTGTTGATCTTGATAACCCACAACCTAAGAATAAAAGATATGATAAAAGAGACTTCATTGCTAGGAAACATGGTATAGAAAGAGAACAATGGGTTCAGAAACCCATGCCTTTCCCTCCTAAAGCTTCAAATAATAGAGATGATGAAGAATTTGAGCGCTTCTTTGAAATGCTTAGACCCGTCTTTTTGCGCCTTCGTTTGACTGATATTCTAAAAATGTCTTCTTATGCTAAGTACATGAAAGATATTGTCACCAATAAAAGAAAGATACCGGAAGCTGAAATTTCCACCATGCTTGCA
Source organism: Secale cereale (assembly GCA_902687465.1). Lineage (NCBI taxonomy): Eukaryota > Viridiplantae > Streptophyta > Magnoliopsida > Poales > Poaceae > Secale > Secale cereale. The sequence goes on from LR738713.1 coordinate 835,108,902, forward strand.
AACTATACGTTTAAGGGTGGAATACCAAAGAAACTAGGAGACCCAGGAATACCAACTATACCTTGCTCCATTAATGGAAACTATGTTAAAACTGCTTTATGTGATCTAGGAGTCGGTGTTAGTATTATGCCTTTCTCTTTTTATCGAAGACTTGATTTGAATAAGTTGACACCAACTAAATTCTCTTTGCAAATGGCTGATAAATCAACTGCTATACCCGAGGATGTACCTGTCGTAGTTGCAAATGTTACTATCTTAATGGACTTTGTTATTCTTGATATACCCGAGGACGACAATATGTCAATCATCCTTAGTAGACCATTTTTGAATACTGTAGGGGATGTTATTGATTGCAACAAAGGCAATGTCACTTTTCATGTCAATGGTAATGAGCATACGGTACACTTTCCAAGGAAACAACCTCAAGTGAACAGTATCAACTCTATTGAATTTTTTTGACAGTACTATTGGAGGTTTTGAATTCCCTATTCCTACCATCAAAAAGAAATATGAAATACTTATTATTTGGCACTTGCATATCCCCGTTGAGGTAACCTAGTGTTATACGAATATTCTCTGGTTTCATGTCATTCAGAAGAAGTTTGTTAATAAGACTTGATCAACCTAATTAATGGATTCTTTTTAACGGGCATGTGGTCGATGAATTTAGTTAACACAACTCTCCGTACCCACTTTTTACTTTCCATTATTTACAATTAATAAAGTAGAAATACCCTGGTTATACAGCTTTCTGAATTATTCGTGCAATAAAAAATGACATGAAAATAAAAGTTCTCGAAATGCCTTGGAAATTCAGTATGATTTTTCTGTGATATTTGATTTTTTTGGCACTGAACACACCCCAGGGGGGTGCACCCTGTGAGCTTGTGGCTCACAGGGTGCACCCACCCCCTGGGCGCGCTTAGCAAGCTTGTGGGGCCCACATAGGCCCCCTCACTTATTGCTTCAACCCACCCTCTTCTTCTTCCAGAAAAAATCATTCCCTTGCTCAACCCGTGTTCTTGCTCATCTTACTGCAAATTTCGATCTCCTTGCTCCTTGCTCCATTTCCAAAACTGTTTTGGGAGATTGCTCATCAGTATGTGACTCCTCTAATGGTCCAATTAGTTTTTGCTCTAGTGGTTTACTATCTGCACATTTAGCTACTGTTGGTAACCATGGTCTTGAGGTTTTATGTCAAATTTATATAGTTCAAACTTGTTTTGGTGCACAATATAGCCTCTAGACACTTGTAGGAGTAGTTGCTATCAATTTTATCAATTTTGGTTCACTTTTTTTTTTGAGTTACTAAAAAAATTCAGAGAAAAAGAAAACCATGAGGTGGTTGATACGTCTCTGTCGTATCTATAATTTTTGATTGTTCCATGCCAATATTCTACAACTTTTACATACTTTTGGCAGCAATTTATATGATTTTCTTGGACTAACATATTGATCTAGTGCCCAGTGCCAGTTCCTGTTTGTTGCATTTTTTTGTTTCGCAGAAAATCCATATCAAACAGAGTCCAAATGGGATAAAAACGTACGGAGATTTTTTAGGAATGTATGTGAATTTTGGGAAGCGGAATCAATGCAAGGCGGTGCCCGAGGGGCGCACAAGCCATAGGGGCATGCCCCTACCCAGGGCGCGCCTAAGAGGCTTGTGGCCACCTTGAAAGCCGGTTGGAGGTGTCCTTCATACGCAAGGAAGCTAATATCCAGATAAAAATCATGTTAAAATTTCAGCCAAATCGGAGTTCTGGATCTCCAGGAATTAAAGAAATGGTGAAAGGCCAGAAACATGGGTCGCGAAATAGAAGAGAAACAGAGAGATAGATCCAATCTCGGAGGGAAGAGAGATAGATCCAATCTCGGAGGGGTTCCCGCCCCTCCGCCACCATGGAGGCCATGGACCAGAGGGTAAACCCTTCTCCCATCTATGGGGAAGGTCAAGGAAGAAGAAGAAGGAGGGGGCTCTCTCCCCCTCTCCCCCGGTCGCGCCGGAGCGCCGCCGGGGCCATCATCGTGACGATGATCTACACCAACAACTTCGCCACCGTCATCACCAACTCTCTCCCCCTCTATGTAGCGGTGTAACACCTCTTCTACCCGCTGTAATCTCTACTTAAACATGGTGCTCAACGCTATATATTATTTCCCAATGATGTACGACAATCCTATGATGATTGAGTAGATCCGATTTGTCCTGTGGGTTAATTGATGATCGTGATTGGTTTGAGTTGCATGTTTTATTTTGGTGCTGTCCCATGGTGCTCTCCGTGTCACGCAAGCATGAGGGATCCCCGCTGTAGGGTTTGCAATATGTTCATGATTTGTTTATTGTGGGTGGCATGAGTGACAATATCACAGACCCATGTAAGTAGGTTGTTTGCGTATGGGAATAAAGAGGACTTGATACCTTACAATGCTATGGTTGGGTTTTACCTTAATGATCTTTAGTAGTGGCGGATGCTTGCTAGAGTTCCAATCATAAGTGCATATGCTCCAAGTAGAGAAAGTATGTTAGTTTATGCCTCTCCCTCATATAAAATTGCAATAACGCTTACCAGTCTAGTTATCGATTGCCTAGGGACAAATAACTCTCTTGTGACAAAAAGCTCTCTACTAAAACTAACTTAGTTGCTTATTTATCTAAGCAACCTCTAGTTTTTATTTACGTGTTCTTTATTATCTTGCAAACCTATCCCATTACACCTACAAAGTACTTCTAATTTCATACTTGTTCTAGGTAAAGCGAATGTTAAGCGTGCGTAGAGTTGTATCGGTGGTCGATAGAACTTGAGGGAATATTTGTTCTACCTTTAGCTCCTCGTTGGGTTCGACACTCTTACTTATCGAAAGAGGCTACAACCGATCCCCTACACTTGTGGGTTATCAAGACCTTTTTCTAGCGCCGTTGCCGGGGAGCAATAGCATGGGGTGAATATTCTCGTGTGTGCTTGTTTGCTTTATCATTAAGTAATTTTTATTTTCTGTTCTAAGTTGTTTTCTATCTTTAGTTATGAGTAGGAAACGCAAAATACCAAAAAAAAAGTTGTACCTACTACACCAATGGTTGAAGAACCACTCAAAATCTATCACACTCCTAAAGCTTTTTACTTGGATCATCTTCGATCCATTTGTGCTCATGCTGAAAGCCCAACTAGCTTAGTTGAGGGCAAATCATTAGATGAGCATGCTTATCTTGTGCGACATCGCTTGTCTCAAAAGGAGAAACTTTTACTGGATCAAATTCAACATTTGGAGTGCTATGCTTGGAATTTATGTGAAATATATGATTTTACTTGTTGTTCCGAAGATCCTAAGAAACACCTTCCCTACCAATGTGTGTTTAGTGATAATGGAATTCTATCTTCGTATGCTAAGGGTGTTTATAATTACTATGAGGTTGAACAAATTGATGAATTTGTTGCTTTTAAGGGTGCTTATGAAATTGCTTCTTTGATTGAAAAGTATGATGCTACTCTTTACAAATCTAATTTTTTTGTCATACTTAAATATTTCTATCATAACTATCCTTCTAATGCTTATGTTAAACCATACGTTGAGCACTTCTCTGCTGTCCAAGAAGAGACTAATATTTTGCAGGAATCTATGAAAGAAGAAATTGATGACAGTTTGAGATCGTTGGATGAAAAAGATGACGAGGAGAGCGAAGAACAAAAGGAGGAAGAGCGGATTAGCTACCCTTGCCCACATTCTAATGAGAGTAACTCTTCAACTCATACATTGTTTAATTTCCCTTCGTGCTTACTGAAGGATGAATGCTATGATTGATTGGATTCGTTTGACATATCCCTTTTTGATGAACTTGATGCTTCCTATGCTTGTGGCCATGATGCCAATATGACCTATGCTTATGGATATGAACTTGCTATAGTTCCTTACGTTAAGAATGAAATTGTTGCTATTGCACCCACGCATGATAGTCCTATTGTCTTTTTGAATTCTACCAACCACACTATATCGGAGAAGTTTGCGCTTATTAAGGATTATATTGATGGGGTGCGTTCTACTTTTGCACATGATGCTTTTGATAAATATAATATGCATGTGCTTGCTACTCCTACTTGCAATTATTATGAGAGAGGAACTACATCTTCGCCTCTCTATGTTTCCAATACGATAAAATTGCAAGAAACTGTTTATGCTATGTATCGACCTTTACTTTGTGTGCATGAATTGTTCTTTTATGACATGCTGATGCATATGAAGAAAGTTAGACTTCATTGTTGCATGATATGAAGGAAATATGCCCTAGAGGCAATAATAAAGATGTTATTTGTATTTCCTTATATCATGATAAATGTCTTTTATTCATGCTAGAATTATATTAACCGAAAACTTGATACATGTGTGAATACATAGACAAAATAGTATGTCCCTAGTATGCCTCTACTAGACTAGCTCATTGATCAAAGATGGCTATGTTTCCTAGCCATAGACATGAGTTGTCATTTGATCAACGGGATCACATCATTAGGAGAATGATGTGATGGACTAGACCCATCCGTTAGCATAGCACTATGATCGTTTAGTTTTACTGCTATTGCTTTCTTCATGACTTATACATGTTCCTATGACTAAGAGATTATGCAACTCCCGAATACCGTAGGAACACCTTGTGTGCTATAAAACATCACAACATAATTGGGTGATCATAACTATGCTCTACAGGTGTCTCCGAAAGTGTTCGTGGTGTTGGCATAGATCAAGACTAGGATTTGTCATTCCGAATGTCAGAGAGGTATCTCTGGGCCCTCTCGGTAATGCATATCATAATAAGCCTTGCAAGCAAAGGACTAATGAGTTAGTCACGAGATGATGTATTACGGAACGAGTAAAGAGACTTGCCGGTAACGAGATTGAACTAGGTATAGAGATACCGACGATCGAATCTCGGGCAAGTAACATACCGATGACAAAAGGAACAACATATGTTGTTATGCGGTTTGACCGATAAAGATCTTCGTACAATATGTAGGAGCCAATATGAGCATCCAGGTTCCGCTATTGGTTATTGACCGAAGATGAGTCTCGGTCATGTCTACATAGTTCTCGAACCCGTAGGGTCCGCACGCTTAACGTTTGATGACGATCGGTATTATGAGTTTTGATGTACCGAAGGTAGTTCGGAGTCCCGGATGAGATCACGGACATGATGAGGAGTCTCGGAATGTCCGAGACGTAAAGATTGATATATTGGACGACTATATGCGGACAACGGAAGTGTTCCGTAAAAGTTTCGGAATTTACCGGAGTACCGGGGGGGTTACCGGAACCCCTGGGGAAGCTATGGGCCTTAATGGGCCATAGGAGAAAGAGAGAAGGAGGGCCAGGGCTGGGCCACGCGCCCCCACCCCTTGGTCCGAATTGGACAAGGAGGGAGGGGGGCCGACGCCCCTTTCCTTCTCCTTCTCCCTCTCTTTCCTTTCCCCCTTCTCCCTTTTGGTAGTTCCTACTAGGAATGGGATTGCAATCCTATTCCTAGTAGGATTGCACCTCCTAGGCACGCCACAAGGGGCCGGCCGGTCTCCCCCCTTTCTCCTTTATATACGGGGGCAGGGGGGCACCCAAAGACACACAAGTTGAATTGTTTTAGCCGTGTGCGGTGCCCCCCTCCACAGAAACACACCTCGGTCATACCGTTGCAGTGCTTAGGAGAAGCCCTGCACCGGTAGATACATGTAATGCCCAGGATGGGACTATATCTCCTACGTGTCAAGGCACGACTTAAAGACATAATCCCATTCTGGAATGATCGCGAGTTTAGTATCTTTGCACAACTCATGTAAGAAAAATGGGGATGGAAAACATAAAATAGTTGGCTTACACTCGTCACGTCACACAAATACATTACATGTTTCTATCAACATTCAAATGAACATCACAGCCCATCTAAGGGTAAAATCCAAATGACAAGATACCAAACTTAACATTAAACCACAGGTCTATATCGAATCCTAGTAGAAGAACCACTACTGATCAGACGGATAGTTCACGTAGTAACGGCTACGCTCCTCGTCGTACTCCCAGTCTAGCTCAGTGCCATCACCAGTGTAACTCACCATCGTACCTGCATCTGGTGTGTTGAAGTAACTGTGAGCCACAGAGGACTCAGCAATCTCGTTCCCGGGTAACATGACTATTTAAGCCTTGGGTGTGGAACAATGCTGAAGAAAGAATAAGAATAAGTGGTTGCAGCAGCACTAGCCTAGCTTACGTAAAAGAGAGCGAGAAGAGAAGGTGCCTCGGTCGAGAGAGGATCACTAAGTGATCCTAAACTATTCAAGTCAAACATAACCCCACCGTGTTCATCTCCCGAAACCCCTTTCGGAAAATGACAGTCACGGTACTCACGCTGGTAGTGTATTGGAACATGGTGTCAAGTTTTCTACAACCGAATATTAACAAGCTCCCATCTGCCACATAACCGCGGGCACGGCTTTCGAAAGTTCAAAACCCTGCAGGGGTGTTCCAACTTGGCCCATGACAAGCCCACGATCCGCGGAGTCGCAACTCCAAGGTGGGAAGGCCCGAGTATTCTCGGAATCCCGTGCTCAAGATACTCCGAACTAAGGTAAGGCTAATCCAGCAAATCCTCCCGGCGTGCCGACACCCTGATAGTAGCCGCGCGTATCTCGTCTCAGGCCACGACCGGATAAGTCATCCTACGGGTTTTTACCAGACCTCGAGTTTCCTTGAGGTGGCCCCGCAGTCTGCTCATTTCGGACCAACACTCATGTGGAGCACTGGCCCGGGGTTGTTGATTAAGAAAGAGGGTTAATTACTCCCTATGCAAGTTTTTAGTTATTAGGCAAATAGTACCAATGTTGGGATTTGCTGGAAAAGACTTAGCACTTAGCGGTTTATCGAGGGGGTCCCATAACCCCAACCGTGTGAGGAACGCATAATCAAGGAACATAAAACCGGTTTATACGGTTCCTAGCGGCATGAGTGGAACAAAACACCAAGCAAAAGGCTTAGCCTTCCACCCATTGCCAATATATAGATGATTTCATTTAAGCATTTATATAGTGTGATATAACCCAACAAACTTCAACATGAAGCAAGCATCTTCAACTTCACCTGGAACTAGCAATGCTATAAGAGGGGCTGAGCGAAGCCTACGTATAGCCAATCAATGGTTTGCATAGGTAGGGTGGTTAGACAGGTTCATGGTTACAATAGGAGGCTGACAGGAAAACATGGGCATCGAGGCAAATACTATAGAGCGATACTCTAGCAATAGGCAAAGATAGTAATGGTATCCGGGTTCGGTCATCTTGCCTGAAGAGTTGTCGATGGGATCGTAAGAAAGCTCCTCGTTCTCAACCTCGGTAGTAACCTCGTTCTCGAACTCGTACTCAGCTTCCGGCTCTACTCAACACAAACATACAAGGCACGAAATCAACAAAATGCAATGCGCACACAAAATATGCTGGATGCATGACTAATGCACTATGGGAGCACACGGAGCATGACAAGATGCGATCAAGCAAAATGCTTCAAAACATGATAACAATAAGATATTATGAATCTACAGGAAAAATCACACAAGTTTCATATAGGACTTGCTCAAATCGGAGCTACGGGCTAAAAGTTACACACAAAACAATAAACATGCGAAAGCTGAAAATCACAGCCACATAGCAACTTCGGGGCAATAGAAAAATAAGCTACAGCACTCAAACATCATGGGAAAGAGTATGGACATAAACTAGACATATCCTACAGCAAATAAGTCCATTGGAGCACCCCCAAAGGAGCCATGGATCAATAGCAACAAGCTATGACATATTGAACTTGATAACAAAATCCTGACGGCAGTATTTTATTGCAACTTGGGAGCAAAAGTTAAATATGCTACAACCACTCAAATAAGCATGTGAGACAAAACTCTCCCGTGAAGCTCAACTGGATCAAGAGCTCGTGGGACGTCATCAAGCTGAACGTGTGCTGAACGCGGAGGTGCCGTACGTTCGGTGCTTGATCGGTTGGATCGCGAAGAAGTTCGACTACATCAACCGCGTCACTTGACCCTTCCGCTCCCGGTCTATGAGGGTACGTAGACACACTCTCCCTCTCGTTGCTATGCATCTGGTAGATAGATCTTGCGTGATCGTAGGAAAATTTAAAAATACTATGTTGCCCAACAGTGGCATCATGAGCCAGGTCTATGCGTAGATGATATGTACGAGTAGAACACAATGAGTTGTGGGTGATACTGGTCATACTGCTTACCAGCATGTCATACTTTGCTTCGGCGGTATTGTGAGATGAAGCGGCCCGGACCTACATTACGCGTATGCTTACGCGAGACTGGTTTCACCGTTATGAGCACTCGTTGCTTAAAGGTGACTGGCGGGTGTCTGTCTCTCTCACTTTAGCTGAATCGAGTGTGGCTACGCCCGGTCCTTGTGAAGGTTAAAACAGCACATACTTGACGAAACATCGTTGTGGTTTTTGTATGCGTAGGTAAGAACGGTTCTTGCTAAGCCCGTAGCAGCCACGTAAAACTTGCAACAACAAAGTAGAGGACGTCTAACTTGTTTTTGCAGGGCATGTTGTGATGCGATATGGTCAAGACATGATGAGATATACGGTTTTGTATGAGATGATCATGTTTTGTAATGTTATCGGCAACTGGCATGAGCCATATGGTTGTCGCTTTATTGTATGAAATGCAATCGCCATGTAATTGCTTTACTTTATCACTAAGCGGCAGCGATAGTCGTAGAAGTAATAGTTGGCGAGACAACAACGATGCTACGGTGGAGATCAAGGTGTCGCGCCGGTGACAAAGGTGATCATGACGGTGCTTTGAATATGGAGATCAAAAAGCACAAGATGATGATGGCCATATCATGTCACATATTTTGATTGCATGTGATGTTTATCTTATTATGCTTCTTATTTTGCTTAGAATGACGGTAGCATTATAAGATGATCCCTTACTAAATTTCAAGGTATAAGTGTTCTCCCTGAGTATGCACCGTTGCGAAAGTTCGTCGTGCCGAGACACCACGTGATGATCGGGTGTGATAAGCTCTACGTTCAAATACAACGGGTGTAAGCCAGTTTTGCACACGCAGAATACTCGGGTTAAACTTGACGAGCCTAGCATATGCAGATATGGCCTCGGAACACTAGAGACCGAAAGGTCGAGCGTGAATCTTATTGTAGATATGATCAACATAAGATGTTCACCATTGAAACTACTCCATCTCACGTGATGATCGGACATGGTTTAGTTGATTTGGATCACGTGATCATTTAGATGACCAGAGGAATGTCTATCTAAGTGGGAGTTCTTTAAGTAATATGATTAATTGAACTTTAATTTATCATGAACTTAGTCCTGATAGTTTTTGCATATCTATGTTGTTATAGATCAATGGCCCGTGCTACCGTTCCTTTGAATTTTAATGCATTCCTAGAGAAAGCTAAGTTGAAAGATGATGGTAGCAATTTCACGGAGTGGGTCCGTAACTTGAGGATTATCCTCATTGCTGCACAGAAGAATTATGTCCTTGAAGCACCGCTAGGTGACAAGCCCCCTCCCGCTAATGTAGACGCTTTGAACGTCTGGCAGACGCGGTCTGATGACTACACGATAGTTCAGTGTGCCATGCTTTACGGCTTAGAACCGGGACTTCAACGACGTTTTGAACGTCATGGACCATATGAGATGTTCCAGGAGTTGAAGTTAATATTTCAAGCAAATGCCCGGATTGAGAAATATGAGATTTCCAATAAGTTCTACAGCTGCAAGATGGAGGAGAATAGTTCTATCAGTGAACACTTACTCAGAATGTCTGGGTACTACAATCATATGACTCAACTTGGTTGCAAAGTTGACGAGGATAGTGTTATTGATAGAGTTCTTCAATCACTGCCACCAAGCTATAAAGGCTTCGTGATGAACTATAATATGCAAGGGATGCAGAAGACAATTCCCGAGCTCTTCGCTATGGTCAAAGCTGCGGAGGTAGAAATCAAAAAGGAGCATCAAGTGTTGATGGTTAATAAGACCACTAGTTTCAAGAAAAACGGCAAGGGAAATAAGGGGAACTTCAAGAAGAATAGCAAGACAGTTGCTACTCCCACGAAGAAACCCAAGTCTGGAGCCAAGCCTCAAACTGAGTGCTTCTACTGCAAAGGGACTGGACACTGGAAGCGGAACTGCCCCAAGTATTTGGCGGATAAGAAGGATGGCAAGGTGAACAAAGGTATATGTGATATACATGTTATTGATGTGTACCTTACTAATGCTCCTAGTAGTACCTGGGTATTTGATACCGGTTCGGTTGCTAATATTTGTAACTCGAAACAGGGACTACGGATTAAACGGAGATTAGCTAAGGACGAGGTGATGATGCGCGTGGGAAATGGTTCCAAAGTCGATGTGATCGCCGTCGGCACGTTACCTCTACATCTACCTTCGGAATTAGTTTTAGACCTAAATAATTGTTATTTGGTGCCAGCGTTGAGCATGAACATTATATCTGGATCTTGTTTATTGCGATACGGTTATTCATTTAAATCAGAGAATAATGGTTGTTCTATTTTTATGAATAATATCTTTTATGGTCATGCACCGTTGAAGAGTGGTCTATTCTTATTGGATCTCGATTGTAGTGATACACATATTCATAATATTGAAACCAAAAGATGCAAGGTTAATAATGATAGTGCAACTTATTTGTGGCACTGCCGTTTAGATCATATTGGTGTAAAACGCATGAAGAAACTCCAAAGTGATGGACTTTTGGAATCACTTGATTATGAATCACTTGGTGCTTGCGAACCATGCCTCATGGGCAAGATGACTAAAACTCCATTCTCCAGAACTATGGAGCGAGCAACAGATTTGTTGGAAATCATACATACTGATGTATGTGGGCCAATGAGTGTTGAAGCTCGCGGCGGGTATCGTTATTTTCTGACCTTCACTGATGATTTAAGCAGATATGGGTATATCTACTTAATGAAGCACAAGTCTGAAACATTTGAAAAGTTCAAAGAATTTCAGAGTTAAGTAGAGAATCATCGTAACAAGAAAATAAAGTTTCTACGATCTGATCGTGGAGGAGAATATTTGAGTTACGACTTTGGTCTTCATTTGAAACAATGTGGAATAGTTTCACAACTCACGCCACCTGGAACACCACAACGTAATGGTGTGTCCGAACGTCGTAACCGCACTTTATTGGATATGGTGCGATCTATGATGTCTCTTACCGATTTACCACTATCGTTTTGGGGTTATGCTTTAGAGACAGCTGCATTCACATTAAATAGGGCACCATCTAAATCCGTTGAGACGACACCTTATGAACTATGGTTTGGCAAGAAACCAAAGTTGTCGTTTCTTAAAGTTTGGGGCTGCGATGCTTATGTGAAAAAGCTTCAACCTGATAAGCTCGAACCCAAGTCGGAGAAATGTGTCTTCATAGGATACCCAAAAGAGACTGTTGGGTACACCTTCTATCACAGATCCGAAGGCAAGATATTCGTTGCTAAGAATGGATCCTTTCTAGAGAAGGAGTTTCTCTCGAAAGAAGTGAGTGGGAGGAAAGTAGAACTTGATGAGGTAATTGTACCTTCTCCTGAATTGGAAAGTAGTACATCACAGAAAATTGTTCCAGTGATTCGTACACCAATTAGTGAGGAAGCTAATGATGATGATCATGAAACTTCAGCTCAAGTTTCTGCTGAACGTCGTAGATCAACCAGAGTACGTTCCGCACCAGAGTGGTACGGCAACCCAGTTCTGGAAGTCATGTTACTAGACCATGCTGAACCTACAAACTATGAGGAAGCGATGATGAGCCCAGATTCCGCAAAATGGCTTGAGGCCATGAAATCTGTGATGGGATCCATGTATGAGAACAAAGTGTGGACTTTGGTTGACTTGCCCGATGATCGGCAAGCCATCAAAAATAAATGGATCTTCAAGAGGAAGACCGACGCAGACGGTAATGTTACTGTTTACAAAGCTCGACTTGTTGCGAAAGGGTTTCGACAAGTTCAAGGAGTTGACTACGATGAGACTTTCTCACCTGTAGCGATGCTTAAGTCTGTCCGAATCATGTTAGCAATTGCTGCATTTTATGATTATGAAATCTGGCAAATGGATGTCAAAACTGCATTCCTAAATGGATATCTCAAAGAAGAGTTGTATATGATGCAACCAGAAGGTTTTGTCGATCCAAAAGGTGCTAATAAAGTATGCAAGCTCTAGCGATCCATATATGGACTGGTGCAAGCATCTCGGAGTTGGAATATACTCTTTGATGAGGTGATCAAAGCATATGGTTTTATACAGACTTTTGGAGAAGCCTGTATTTACAAGAAAGTGAGTGGGAGCTCTGTAGCATTTCTAATATTATATGTGGATGACATATTGCTGATTGGAAATGATATAAAATTTCTGGATAGCATAAAAGGATACTTGAATAAGAGTTTTTCAATGAAAGACCTCGGTGAAGCTGCTTATATATTAGGCATCAAGATCTATAGAGATAGATCAAGACGCTTGATTGGACTTTCACAAAGCACATACCTGGATAAAGTTTTGAAGAAGTTCAAAATGGATCAGTCGAAGAAAGGGTTCTTGCCTGTGTTACAAGGTATGAAGTTGAGTAAGACTCAATGCCCGACCACTGCAGAAGATAGAGAGAAAATGAAAGTCATTCCCTATGCCTCAGCCATAGGATCTATCATGTATGCAATGCTATGTACCAGACCTGATGTGTGCCTTGCTATAAGTCTAGCAGGGAGGTACCAAAGTAATCCAGGAGTGGATCACTGGACAGCGGTCAAGAACATCCTGAAATACCTGAAAAGGACAAAGGATATGTTTCTCATATATGGAGGTGACAAAGAGCTCGTCGTAAACGGTTACGTTGATTCTAGCTTTGACACTGACCCGGATGAATCTAAGTCACAAACCGGATATGTATTTTTATTGAACGGTGGAGCTGTCAGTTGGTGCAGTTCCAAACAGAGCGTCGTGGCGGTATCTACGTGTGAAGCGGAATACATAGCTGCTTCGGAAGCAGCAAATGAAGGAGTCTGGATGAAGGAGTTCATATCCGATCTAGGTGTAATACCTAGTGCATCGGGTCCAATGAAAATCTTTTGTGACAACACTGGAGCAATAGCCTTGGCGAAGGAATCCAGGTTTCACAAGAGAACAAAGCACATCAAAAGACGCTTCAATTCTATCCATGATCTAGTCAAGGAGGGAGACATAGAGATTTGCAAGATACATACGGATCTGAATGTTGCAGACCCGTTGACTAAGCCTCTTCCACGGGAAAAACATGATCAGCACCAGGACTCCATGGGTGTGAGGATCATCACTTTGTAATCTAGATTATTGACTCTAGTTCAAGTGGGAGACTGAAGGAAATATGCCCTAGAGGCAATAATAAGATGTTATTTGTATTTCCTTATATCATGATAAATGTCTTTTATTCATGCTAGAATTGTATTAACCGGAAACTTGATACATGTGTGAATACATAGACAAAATAGTATGTCCATAGTATGCCTCTACTAGACTAGCTCATTGATCAAAGATGACTATGTTTCCTAGCCATAGACATGAGTTGTCATTTGATCAACGGGATCACATCATTATGAGAATGATGTGATGGACTAGACCCATCCGTTAGCATAGCACTATGATCGTTTAGTTTTACTGCTATTGCTTTCTTCTTGACTTATACATGTTCCTATGACTATGAGATTATGCAACTCCCGAATACCGTAGGAACACCTTGTGTGCTATCAAACGTCACAACGTAACTGGGTGATCATAAAGATGCCCTACAGGTGTCTCCGAAAGTGTTCGTGGTGTTGGCATAGATCAAGACTAGGATTTATCACTCCGAATGTCAGAGAGGTATCTCCGGGCCCTCTCCGTAATGCACATCATAATAAGCCTTGCAAGCAAAAGACTAATGAGTTAGTCACGAGATGATGTATTACGAAATGAGTAAAGAGACTTGCCGGTAATGAGATTGAACTAGGTATAGAGATACCGACGATCGAATCTCGGGCAGGTAACATACCGATGACAAAAGGAACAACGTATGTTGTTATGCGGTTTGACCGATAAAGATCTTCATAGAATATATAGGAGCCAATATGAGCATCCAGGTTCCGCTATTGGTTATTGACTAGAGATGAGTCTCGGTCATGTCTACATAGTTCTCGAACCCGTAGGGTCCGCACGCTTAACGTTTGATGACGATCGGTATTATGAGTTTATGAGTTTTTATGTACCGAAGGTAGTTCGGAGTCCCGGATAAGATCACGGACATGAAGAGGAGTCTCGGAATGTCCGAGACGTAAAGATTGATATATTGGATGACTATATTCGGACAACGGAAGTGTTCCGTAAAAGTTTCGGAATTTACCGGAGTACCGGGGGGGGGGGGTTACCGGAACCCCTGGGGAAGCTATGGGCCTTAATGGGCCGTAGGAGAAAGAGAGAAGGAGGGCCAGGGCTGGGCCGCGCGCCCCCCACTCCTTGGTCCGAATTGGACAAGGAGGGAGGGGGGGCCGGCGCCCCTTTCCTTCTCCTTCTCCCTCTCCTTCCTTTCCCCCTTCTCCCTTTTGGTAGTTCCTACTAGGAATAGGATTGCAATCCTATTCCTAGTAGGATTGCACCTCCTAGGCGCGCCACAAGGGGCCAGCCGGCCTTCCCCCTTGCTCCTTTATATACGGGGGCAGGGGGGCACCCAAAGACACACAAGTTGAATTGTTTTAGCCATGCGCGGTGCCCCCCTCCACAGAAACATACCTCGGTCATACCGTTGCAGTGCTTAGGCGAAGCCCTGCGCCGGTAGATACATCATATCCGTCACCACGCCGTCGTGCTGACAAAACTCTCCCGTGAAGCTCAACTGGATCAAGAGCTCGTGGGACGTCATCAAGCTGAACGTGTGCTGAACGCGGAGGTGCCGTACGTTCGGTGCTTGATCGGTTGGATCGCGAAGAAGTTCGACTACATCAACCGCGTCACTTGACGCTTCCGCTCCCGGTCTACGAGGGTACGTAGACACACTCTCCCTCTCGTTGCTATGCATCTGGTAGATAGATCTTGCGTGATCGTAGGAAAATTTTAAAATACTACGTTCCCCAACATGATATATGTTACTTTGTGCTCTGTTACTAAATCACAAATCATTGTTGATTAAAATTGGCTTTGATATACCTTGAGATCTGGGTGGATCCATTACTTGAGCACTTTATGCCTAACTTAATGGCTTTAAAGAAAGTGCCACGAGGGAGACAACCCAGAAGTTTTAGAGAGTCATTTTAATATCACTTGGGAGAACTGCTTCAGCTCCATAAACCATGAAGAAGGGTGTATAACCTGTCGATCTGTTGGGGGTAGTTCTGATGCTCCAAAGCACTGAAGGAAGCTCCTCCACCTAACAACCCAGAGTCCTTTCTAAGGGCACCATGAGCTGGGGTTTTATTCCTCTCAAGGTCTCCTGGTTAGCACGTTCTGCCTGACCATTGGACTGAGGATGTGCAACTAATGAAACATCAAGCCTGATGTGCTCCCTTTGACAAAACTCTTTCATAACACATTTATAAAAAATGGCCCAATATCAGTGATGATACTATGAGGATATCCAAAACAAAAAAAATCAACTTCTTGAAATATTGAACTGCATTAGCTGCCTCACAATTGCTGACCGGCTCAGCCTCAACCCACTTGGTAAACTTATCAATCGCTACCATAAGGTGGGTCTTCTTATCCTTAGACCTCTTGAAGGGACCGACCATATCAAGCCCCCAGACCGCACATGGCCAAGTGATTGGGATCATCCATAATTCCTAAGCCAGCACATGAGCTTGTGCTACTTCTCGAGCTTGTGTTGTATTCCCTCGAAGAGGAAAGGGAGATGCAGCACAATAGCGTAAGTATTTCCCTCAGTTTTTGAGAAACAAGGTATCAATCCAGTAGGAGACCACGCGCGAGTCCCTCGCACCTGCACAAACAAATAAGAACTTCGCAGCCAACGCGACAAGGGGTTGTCAATCCCTTTACGGTCACTTACGAAAGTGAGATCTGATAGAGATGATAATTTATATTTTTGGTATTTTTGATTATAAGAACAGAAAGTAAAAGCGGAAAACGTAAAGTAGGTGTAGATTTATATGTTGAGAATAGACCCGGGGGCCATAGTGTTCTCTAGTGGCTTCTCTCATGATAGCGATATTCTACGGCGGGTAAACAAATTACTGTCGAGCAATTGATAGAAAAGCGAATAATTATGAGACTATCTAGGCATGATCATTATATATAGGCATTACGTTCGAGACAAGTAGACCGAAACGATTCTGCATCTACTACTATTACTCCACACATCGACCGCTATCCAGCATGCATCTAGTGTATTGAGTTCATAAGAACAGAGTAACGCCTTAAGCAAGATGACATGATGTAGAGGGATAAACTCAAGCAATATGATATAAACCCCATCTTTTTATCCTCGATGGAAACAATACAATACGTGCCTTGCTGCTCCTACTGTCACTTGGAAAGGACACCGCAAGATTGAACCCAAAGCCAAACACTTCTCCCATTGCAAGAACTATAGATCTAGTAGGCCAAACCAAACCAATAATTTGAAGAGACTTGCAAGGATATTATAATCATACATAAAGAGTTCAGAGAAGAACCAAATATGTCTCATAGATAATCTTGATCATAAACCCACAATTCATTGGATCTCGACAAACACACCGCAAAAAGAGTTTACATCAAATAGATCTCCTCGAAGACCGAGGAGAACTTTGTATTGACATCCAAAGAGAAAGAATAAGCCATCTAGATACTAGCTATGGACCCGAAGGTCTGTGGTAAACTACTCACAACTCATGGTGAGGCGATGATGATGATGTAGAAGCACTCTGTGGAAGATCCCCCCTCCGGCGGAGCTCCGGAACAGGCCCCAAGATGGGATCTCACGGGAACAGAAGGTTACGATGGTGGAACTAGGGTTTTCTCTGTTTGTCTGATGGTTTCGGGGTACGTAGGCTTATATAGGAGGAACGAGGGCACCGGGGGCCTTACGTGGGACCCACGAGGCAGGGGGGCGCGCCCTAGGGGGGGGCGCCCCCACCCTCGTTGGCACCACGTGGCCCCTACTCCGTGGTTCTCAAGTCTCCCGTGCGTGATTTTCTCCAAAAATATCTCTCCCGAAGGTTTCATTCCGTTTGGACTCCGTTTGATATTTCTTTTGTGTAAAACCCTGAAACAGGCAAAAAACAGCAATCTGGACTGGGCCTTTGGGTTAGTAGGTTAGTCCCAAAAATAATATAAAAGTGTATAACAAAGCCCATTAAACATCCAAAACATCATAAATATTAGCATGGAACAATAAAAAATTATAGATACGTTGGAGACGTATCAGCTTGCCTTGCGAATTTCGAACACCCGTCAAATTTACTAACAATGTCCTCTGCATTTGCATGAGCCGTCAACCAGAAAAATCCATGACAAAATGCCTTAGCCACCAATGACCGTGAGCCGGCGTGATGACCACAGCCGCCTGCATGTATTTCTTGCGAAATCTCACGGCCCTCCTCAGGAGAAACACAATGTTGGAAGACACCAGTCACGCAACATCGGTGTAACTCGCCGTTGATGATAGTCATAAACTTAGAACGCCGTATGATTTGTCTTGCTAAGTTTTCATCCTCAGGTAACTCGCCACGAGCAAGATAAGCTAGGTACGACAGCGTCCAGTCAGGAGTAGCATGGAGATCTGCCACCAATTGCCCTTCTGGGTCAGGTATAGCAAGATCTTCCTCAGATGGTAATGTGACTAAAGGATTATGTAAGACGTCGAGGAACACATTAGGGGGCACCGGCTTACATTGCGAACCAAGCTAAGATAGTGCATCAGTCGCCTCGTTTTTCTGTCGGTCAACGTGATCCACCTGATAACCCTTGAAGTGACCAGCAATAGTATCAACATCCTAACGATAAGCCGCCATGAGCGGGTGTTTAGAGTCCTACTTGCCTGAAACTTGCTGCACCACGAGGTCTGACTCGCCAAGACATCTGACCTAGCTTAAATTCATCTCCTTAGCCATACGAAGACCATGGAGTAAAGTTTCATACTCAGCTGCAACTCTGTCAAAGTGGATTGTCCAGTATGTATTGTCAGGCTTCTCCTCGGGTGTTTGCAACTCTGTCCAGTCATTTATAAAATCCACCAAAGCATGAGATTTGATAGTTGTCCTGGGCACATACTTCAAGCCATGAGGCCCATGCTCGATTGCCCACTTAGCAACCTAGCCGGTGGATTCTCTATTTTGAATGATACCCCCCAACGGAGCAGAACTGACCACCATAATAGGATGCCCAAGAAAGTAATGCTTCAACTTGCAACTCGCAATGAACACCCCGAACACCAGTTTCTGCCAATGTCGGTATCTTTGCTTGGATTCAGTCAGGACCTCGCTGACATAGTAAGCTGGCTGTTGGAATGGATATTCTTTACCCACCTCCTTGCGCTCCAAGACAACTACCACACTGACAACCTTATTATTAGCTGCCACGTACAGGAGCAAATGCTCTTTGTCTGTGGGAGCAGCCAAGATTGGCGGCTCAGCTAACTGTTTCTTGAGGGCCTCAAATGCTTGATCAGCAGCATCACTCCAGACAAAGTGGTCTGTCTTATTTATCATCTGATATAAAGGCATGTCCTTCTCTCCCAGGCGACTTATGAACCGGCTCAAAGCCGCAATACGACCCGCCAGACGCTGGACATCGTTGACACACGCCAGCTTAGAAAGTGAAGTTATGGCGTTAATCTTCTCCGGGTTTGCTTAAATGCCTCCTTTTGAAATCAGGATACCTAGCAATTTACCTGCAGGTACACCAAAAACACACTTGACCGGGTTAAGCATCATTTTATAGACCTAGAGATTGTCAAAAGTATCTTCCAAATCATCTAGGAAAGTCTTATTTTTCCTAGACTTGACGACAATATCATCCACGTAAGCATGAACCTTGCACCTAATTTGATCCTGAAAACAGTTCTGAACACAGCGCTGGTAAGTTGTCTAGGCACTCTTGAGCCCAAAAGGCATATAAACATAGCAGAAAGCTCCCAAAGGTGTAATGAAACATGTCTTCTCTTGGTCTTTGACTGCCATGTTGATCTGATGATAACCAGAATAAGCATCCAAGAAGCATAAGCTCTCCCAAGCTGTCGTTGCATCAATGATCTGGTCAATACAAGGGAGAGCAAACAGATTAGCTGGACACGCCTTGTTGAGATCCGTGTGATCAACACACATATGCCATGTGCCTTTTTCTTAAGTACAAGCGCAGGGTTAGCCAACCACTCAGGGCAAAAAACTTCCATGATAAACCCAGCCGCCAAGAGCCGAGCTACCTCTTCTACAATAGATTTATGTCGCTCTTCATTGAATCGACGAAGGAACTATTTAACCATCTTAAATTTGGGATCCACATTAAGAGTGTGCTCAGCGAATTCTCTCGGTACACCCAGCATGTCAGAAGGTTTCCATGCAAAGATGTCCCGATTCTCACGGATGAACTTGATGAGCGCGCTTTCCTATTTAGGATCCATATTAGCCCTCACAGTGAACTGTTTAGATGAGTCGTCGGGCACAAAATCAATTTATTTGGTATCATCGGCCGACAGAAATTTCAGCAAAGGATCCTACTCACTGCTGGGCTTCTTCAGAGGGGTCTTATCAACCGGGTCAACTTTGTCCTTATAAAATTTGAGCTCTTAAGTAGCACAAGCTGATTATGCATAAGCTACATCTCCTTCTTCGCACTCTAGGGTGATTTTTCGATTACCATGAACCATAATTGTTCTGTTTAGCCCTGGCATCTTAAGTTGCAAATAAACATAACACGGGCGAGCCATAAACTGAGCATAAGCCGGCCGTCCATATAATGCATGATATGGACTCTGGATTTTGACCACTTCAAACCACAACATCTCTGTCCTATAATTGTGCTCATCGCCAAAATCCACTTCGAGTGCTATCTTTCCAACCGGATAAGCTGACTTGCCTGGCACTACGCCATGGAACATTGTAGAAGACAACTTGAGATGTTTGTTAGTCAGATTCATTCGGCGAGAGGTATCAAAGTATAATATGTTGATGCTGCTACCGCCATCCATAAGAAGTTTTGTGAACTTATAACCACCCACTTGAGGGGCTACAAACAACGCCAGATGACCCGGATTCTCAACCCGCGGCGGGTGATCCTCCCGACTCCAGGTGATCGGATGCTCTGACCATCGAAGGTATTGGGGTACTGATACGTCCATTTTTCATCATGCTTTTATATCATTATTTATTGCGTTGTGGGCTGTTATTACACATTATGGCACAATACTTATGCCCCGACTCTCTTATTTTACAAGGTACATGAAGAGGGAGAATGTCGGCAGCTGGGAATTCTGGACCGGATAAGGAGCAAATCTGAGAGGCCTATTCTGGACAACTCCAAAAGTCCTGAAACTTCACGGAGAATTATTTTGGAAAATATAAAATATATTGGGCGAAGAAAGTACCAGAGGGGGCCCACCAGCCATCCACAAGGGTGGGGGTGCACGCCCCCTGCCTTGTGGGCCACCTGGCAGGCCCCCGATGCCCATGTTCTGCTTATGATGTGTTATGACCTGGAAAAAATCACAAGGAGGTTTTCGGGACGAAGCCCCGCCGTCTTGAGGCAGAACCTGGGTGAAACCAATCTAGGGCTCCGGCAGAGTTGTTCTGCCGAGGACACTTCCCTCTGGGAGGGGGAAATCGAAGCCATCATCATCACCAACGATCCTCTCATCGAGAGGGGGTCAATCTCCATCAACATCTTTAACAGCACCATCTCCTCTCAAACCCTAGTTCATCTCTTGTATCCGATCTTTGTCTCAAAACCTCAGATTGGTACCCATGGGTTGCTAGTAGTGTTGATTACTCCTTGTAGTTGATGCTAGTTGGTTTATTCGGTGGAAGATCATATGTTCAGATCCTTAATGCTATTTAATACCCCTCTGATTATGAACATGAATATTCTTTGTGAGTAGTTACATTTGTTCCTGATGACATGGGAGAAGTCTTGTTATTAGTAATCATGTGAATTTGGTATTCGTTCGATATTTTGATGAGATGCATGTTGTCTTTCCTCTAGTGGTGTCGTGGTTTTGTCACGGCAGATGTCCTAGCAAAAGGACTTAGTCGTGAGGCCATCGCTACGGGTTAGCTTAAAGGGGTTAAAGCGGACAAAGGACACATTGATTTTTATACTAGTTCGGCCCCTTCGATGAAGGTAAAAGCCTACGTCTAGTTTGTGTGTATTGCTAGGGTTTCGATGACCAGGGAGCGAATCCGCTTTGCCTGTGTCTCGAGCTGTAGTTGCCTGTCTTGAACCATCGCCGGGTCTTCCCTTCATATAAGAGGTGACGCCCAGTCTGGTTTACAGAGTCCCGAGGCCGGCTCATAAACGTGTCCGCCTCGGTCTCTACTCTTTCTACCTTACATCTCAAGTTAAATAGTATGGCGGTTTACAAATCATGGGCCCTAACACTTGGGCTCCAAACCTCTTGGGCCAAAGTCTCTTGCTTCATGCTCCGCTGGGCCTATGATAAAATAATCTTGATAACATAAATCGGCCCCTCCTAGGCGGTTTATTCCTGGTAGTAATATCCCTGACCTTAGGCCCCAGATTGATTTGAACATGTTCATGTCAATCTTCAAAGTCTTGTACAAATTTGCCTTTCCGCTGCTTCAGCATGCTTTGTAAACCGGCGTGACGTCATCTCCTCAGATCACTTTAAACCGTCGTGACGCCATCTGCGTATTTAATGCTTGTACCTGTTTTTTACCTTTATTCATTAAAACTCCGAAGATCGAGGCGACAAAATCGTCTATATCCGCTTTTTGGGCTCCTCGATTCCCACGCCTGCCGTTTTATCCCTTCAGCTTATAAATAGGGCCGAGGGGCGTCTCTTTTCCCCCCTTGCTTCTTCTTCCTCTGTTCTTCAGCGCTCGAGCTCCGCCGCCGTCCGTCGAGTTCTGCGCCTTCGTCGAGCCCGGCCGCTGCATCAACCTGAACGCTTCCAGAAACTTGCCAGCGCCTTTCCGCACCAGTTGTCTCGGGTATGTCTTCTTCTCCTCTTCTTATAGATCTCAGTTCTAGGGTTTCATGCGAGCTCGTAGATGAGTCCCTGTTCTTTGCGGTTCTTCGCCATAGACAATATTTAGCCATAGATCTCAAACTTCAGGTCAACCACCGTAAGCATGACTCCGCTCCGTCATTGTAATCTTATCTCTCCCAATGCTAGTTAAACTGAATTTGTTTAGGACTTCCATCGCGTCTGCTGAATATAACTTGAATTATTTCTGAATTTTCCATATGCTGTAGATCCGTATCTCATTGCTGCTTGCATTAAAGTTGTTTCCCCAAACTTTAGATCTGCGTCTTATCTGCCTGTGTTGGCGATTTAACTTTTCCTTTTAAACTTCATAATCCGGTAGACGTCATGGTTATAGCTGTTCCGGATATTTCATTCGGTAGATACCATTAGGCCCCTGCTTAAACCGCCTGCTATATCAGTACCTTCATAGAGCATACCGGTTTAAATCTGCGTAGATCATAAACCGGATCTTTATTGTATTTTCAGCCTTCCCTTTTGAAAAGATGACTACCGCAGCCAAACAGTTTATCTCCTGCAACTGGGTCCCATCCCGGATCACCGAGGACGATTTAGAGAAGATGGCCTCAATTGGCACTTTAGGTCCAAAGGATGTCCTTCACTGGAGGGCTCCCGGAAAAGAATGTCCTCCAAAGCCCAAGGAAGGAGAGATTGTTGTTTTCTTTGATCACTTGGCCCGGGGATTCAACCCCCCTAGGTCAAAGTTTTTCCGTGACGTATTAGCAAACTTTCAGCTTCATCCACAAGACATTGGTCCCAATTCGGTATCAAACATTTGCAACTTCCAAGTCTTCTGTGAAGTATATCTGCAAGAGGAGCCAACAGTGGAGCTATTCCGGGACTTCTTCCATTTAAACCGTCAGACTGAATTTCATGATGGCCCAAATACTGAGCTTGGCAGAATGAGTATTCAGAAGAGAAAAGATGTTAGTTTTCCTCACGCCACTCTCCACAGCCATCCAAAGGACTGGAATCAAACTTGGTTCTATTGCATAGACACTTCACCGGAAGGGGAAAATCCACTGCTGGGTTTTCGCCCCCACCATCTTCTAGAGAGCCATCCTTTTCCACAGCGCTTAAGCGCCCAGGAGCGAGCTCAATATGCCCCTCAACTTTCAAAGCTCAGGGCCTTTGTAGCCAATGGATTAACAGGAGTTGACTTTGTCTGTTGCTGGCTTTCTTGGAGTATACTCCCGCTAAGCCGGCGTTCTGGTTTAATGTGCGAGTACACTGGGAACCCCAAGGACCCTCTGCGCCACACAGAGACGGTGCTTCCAGAGAATGAAGTTAACGAATCCGTCAAAAGGCTGCTGAATATACCTCTAGAAGAGTGCAGTCAGACCGGATTGGAACCCTTATGCGTGACCAATAAATCGCCGTCGGTAAGAAATTCTTCCGTCCCTTTGCCTTGTTTTAACCCATCTATAGCGCTTGGTTTAATATGCCCTTATTCCGTTGAACAGGAGAACCGGCGAAGCCAGCTCGCAAAAAGACCCTGGCTGTGAAGAGGAACAAGAAGAAGCCTGCTGCCGCATCAGGATCCAATGCGGAGGAAGATGATCCGGCCTCTGAGGTACCACCTAGTTCTTATTATTCCTTAGCCTTTCCTTTTGCCTCCATTTTTATTAATAATGACTGTTCCCACGGTCTTGCTGAAGGCAGTAAAGCGGATGACGTTGATGTAATCTCTCTTTCCTCCGACTTAGAACCACAGCCACCAAAAATTCGTTGGGCAGTCCGGAAATTTCAGTTTTCTCATCCTTATGCTCATATGGATCCAAACTTTCTTTTGAAGAAGCAACAGCATGAAGCTCGCCGCACCACTCGCCACAGTGGCCATGCGATTGAATCCACCGAATTACCGCATACTCCGGCTCGAAGGCGTCGTTCTGAGGTTTTACTTACTCCAACCGCTCTTTACCCCAAAGCAGGTCTTATTTGTCAACCCCTTAATCCGTCTGACTCGAATTATCAGGAAACTCCTCTCTCTTCTTCTGGCGAATCAACCGCCACACAAGTTCCTGCCCTCAAGACTGTTCATGGGTAAGCTGTCTTTTACTCTGTCCGGTTTAACTTTTCATCTTTGACTTCTGATTTTCATTATCTCTTTAATCTTTTCACAGTATGCCCAAGCCTAGCAAAAAGGCCCAATTGAGTAAACCGGCAGTCGATAATTCCACTCCTGGACCGGTAGACGATCCTGAGCTTGCTAACCCCTTAGAAGACAATGTTGAGATTCCACATGATGATCCTCATCCTATGGATCAAGAAGATCTTGCTACTCACGGGGATGATCCCATTGTGACGCCCCCGATTTGTCCGTACACTAATCATGCACGCAAATGTGTACGGCCAAGATCAAGGACTCACTGGAAGATATCACAACACAACTCTAGACACAAATTAAAATAATACAAGCTTTATATTACAAGCCAGGGGGCTCGAGGGCTCGAATACAAAAGCTCGAAAACACAAGAGTTAGCGGAAGCAATAATATCTGAGTACAGACATAAGTTAAACAAGTTTGCCTTAAGAAGGCTAGCACAAAAGTAACAACGATCGAAAAGGCAAGGCCTCCTGCCTGGGACCTCCTAACTACTCCTCGAAGCCGAACTCCACGTAGAAACATCCTCGGGATCTTCTGGCTCCTGGACTCCATCAATCTGGTTGCATCATCCGAGAAGAAGGAACAAGAGGGGGAAAAGGGGGAGAAAGCAACCGTGAGTACTCATCCAAAGTACTCGCAAGCAAGGAACTACACTACACATGCAATGGTATCAATGATATGGGTAATATCGGTGGACTGAACTGCAGCAAGCGGGAATAAGAGGGGGATAGCTAATCCAAACGAAGACTACGCTTCTGGCCACCTCCATCTTGCAGCAGTAGAAGAGAAAATATGGAAGTAACAAGTATCCTCGCGTCTCGCAGCCTCCGTCTTGAAGCAGTAGGAGGGAAATAGATGGTAAGTTCACCAAGTAACATCGTATAGCATAAACCTACCCGGCGATCCTCCCGCACATCACCCTGTGAGAGAGCAACCACCGAGTTATATCTGGAACTTGTCTGGGTGTGTTTTATTAAGTATCCAGTTCTAGTTGTCATGAGGTCCGAGTACAACTCCGGGTCGTCCTTTTACCGACGGACACGGCTATTCGAATAGATTAACTTCCCTGCAGGGGTGCACCACATAACCCAGCACGCTTGATCCCATTTGGCCGGACACACTTTCCAGGGTCATGTCCGGCCTCGGAAGATCAACACGTCGCAGCCCTACCTAAGCACAGCAGAGAGGTCAGCACGTCGGTCTAAGTCCTAAGCACACAGGGGTCTGGGCCCATCGCCCAATGCACACCTGCACGTTGCGAGGGCGGCCGGTAAGCAGACCTAGCCTCTCCTAATACCAGAGCAGGCTTCCAGTCCAATCCGGCGCGCGCCGCTAAACCGCTGACGTCAAGAAGGCTTCGGCTGATACCACGACGTCGAGTACCCATAACTATTCCCACGTAGCTGGTTAGTGCGTATAGACCAAATGGCCAGACTCAGATCAAATACCAAGATCCCGTAAACGTGTTATTATGAAATAACCGCGGACAACGACCAGGGCCAGGCCCACCTGTCTCCTAGGTAGTCGCAACCTGCCCTGTCGCTCCGCCACAAAGTAACCAACAGGGGACTGTCGGGAACCCAGGCCCACCACTACCTGTGTGGAACCACCTGCCCCTTCAGCCCCCATCTCCGAATCATCATCATGTGTATGTAAAGTATGTATATAGTATATACCCGTGATCACACCCAAGTGATCACGGCCCGATAGAATAGCAGGGCAGACGGACAAGAGTGTAGGGCCACTGATGGAGTACTAGCATCCTATACTAAGCATTAGGATGGCAGGTAAAGTATCAACAGTTGTAGCAACAATGACAGGCTATGCAGCAGAATAGGAGTTATCGAATCAACAACAGTAGTAAACTAATGCAAGAGTAAGAGGGAGGAGAATAGGCGATATCTGGTGATCAAAGGGGGGGCTTGCCTGGAAGCTCGGCAGAGAGAGAAGGGTCCTCGATGACGTAGTCGTACACGGCAGCGTCGTCGGCAGTCTCGGGGTCTATCGAGAGAGAAGGAGGGGGGAGAAACAATAAATACAAAGCACACAATGTAACACAAAGCATAGCATGGCGATAGACAGTGCCGGGTGGGACCTAACGCAGTGCTACGCGATACCGATGAAGGGGGAACCCATCCGGGAATGTTTTCCCGGTTCCGGACATATGTCAGACAGATGACCGGAGGGGGAATGGAACTATTATTACACGGCAATGATGCAATAGGGGTGCATGACAGGTCTATAAGCAGTGCTAGTGCGATATACGGCCTACCTAAGTGCATTACTTATTTTAGGAATTTATTTGGAATTATTTTATTAAAGTCAGGCACTATTCATTTACTAAAAACAGTCTAAAAGTTCCATGTTCATATAGCTGCAGGCATCTGACAGGAATACGGAGGGCGTATCCGGGTTCGTATCGAAATTCTGAGCAAGTTTCATGTATAAATTATTTTCATCGGAGTTACGGATTATTTAATACGAGTTTCTAAAGTTTTTATCAATTTCTGGAATTTATTTAATTTATTTAATTCAACATTATCCAGAATAGTGTTTGCTGACGTCAGCATGACGTCAGCGGTCAGCAGAGGCGTTGACCGATCAAACTGACGTGTGGGTCCAATGGGACCCACCTGTCATTCACTGTTTAGGTTAATTAGTGTTTAACTAAACTAATTACAGTTTAATTAGATTAACTAATTTATTAGTTTAATTAAGCAGAATTAATTAACTTAACTAATTCGTTAATTAATTAATTAATTAATAATTAATTTTATTAATTCATTTTATTCATTTTATTTTAGTTTATAAAAAACGTTCTGGGGGCGGGGCCCCCTTGTCATTGGCCCCAGGGGCATCTGGCCCACTAGACAGTGGCCTGGGGGGGGACGCACGCACGGGCGCACACAGGCGCGCGGCGGCGCCGCCCAGTGAGCAGCGGGGTTGGGGGGGGGGGGCGCCAGGGCGCCGGAGCGCGCGGGGAGCGGCGTGCTGGGCGGTGGCCGGCGCGGAGCGCGCGGCAGCGCGAGCAGCAGCAGCAGCGGGCAGCAGCGGAGCGTGGCAGTGGCGAGCAGCAGCGCGGGGAGGGGCTGCGCGCAGAGACGGCGCGCGCGCGGCGCTGGAGGAGCGTGGCGAGGCCAGGGCGACGACTGGGAGCGGCGGCAACGAGCGGCGCGACGCGGTGGAGGCAAGTGGCGGCGCGGCAAGCGCCGGTGGCCGGAGGCG
>LR738713.1:835145407-835187335 GCA_902687465.1 Secale cereale
GCGGTGGTCGACGACGAGACGGCGACGGGCGAGGTGGGGCAGAGGAGGACGACGAGGCCAAGCGCGAGGGAGAGGAGTCGGGGGCGGCGGGGCACGAGGGAGGCCGTCGGGAGGGGAACGAGGACGGGGCGGCGACGGTGGGGCAGCGCCGGCGATGCGCCGGCGGCGGCGTCGGGCACGGGGTCGGGGGCGGGGAGAGGAGCGAGTGGGGAGTGGGGAGCGGGGGATTTGGGCTAGGTCACCGGGGGGTGACCTAATAGGCCAGGGGGGCAGCGGGGTGCTGGGCCGGCTGGGCCCGTTGGCTGGGCCAAGGCCCAGTTGGGCCGGGGGTTTTTGTTTCTTTTTATTTTTTTGTTTTTGTTTTAACTTATTCTTTTCTGTTTTGTTTTTAGATTCTTTTAAACTTTGTTTTATAAAACACACAACTAGTTTATAAATTAGTTTTAATAATTAGCCCACAGCCACATTTAACTTTATAGCTAAAATAAACAGTTTAACATTTTATTAATTAGAAAAGGTATTTAATTAAACGTTCAAGCTGCTGTTTTAAATATCATAGTGTATTTAATTTATCTATTAAAAATGTGGTTTCAACACGACAAAAACCCAGAGAATATTTGCCACACATGGAACATTTTTGTTTTCATGTTTGACAAATTTAAATTTTGACTTTAATTTGAATTTGAATCTGAACAGTATTCGGATTAACGAGAGATTATCAACAGTAACAGTGGTGACGTGGCATCATTAGCGTGTGGTTACTGTAGCTTAACTACCCGGGCGTCACACCCATGGAGCATACTGCTGAACCGACCATCCCTGCCCGGCCTAATCCGGCTCCTGCTAGTCCTGTTCATGTCAATCCCGCTGCTGCTGATCCTTCTAGGCCAACTGCTGCTTCAACTGAAGACGTTGAGATCACTTGGACCGGTTTTACCACCCAAGGAGAACCTGTTGCTTTGGCCAGACACACTGCCAAGGAAGAGTTTCTTTAGAAGGATAAGGGCAAGTGGAATACCGACTTGTCCAGCTATGCTCAGCTCAGTGCTCAGGAGCTTCATTCCGGGTACATAAACCGGCTACATACCAGCCGTGACTATGAAGCCGGCTTGGTGAATTTAATGAAAGAATGCTATGAGGTAACTTCCTTTACTTTGTCTTTCATTTCTGCTTGTGCCTTGTAACAATACTTTTAGTCCATCATAGCCCCAAGTGCCGGTTTAGCCTTTTAGGGTGAACCGGGACTTCAGTAGATCAAATATAGGACTTTTGACTTGCACGTGTAGCTCCCAAGGGCTGGTTTACTTCATTGAGGGTAAACCGGGACTTTTCCTATGTTTAGAACAATGTCACATTAGCCCCCAAGTGCCAAGTATATAACTTGTTATGCGCTTGGGACTTGTCTGAAAAAATTGCCTGTTTTCACTGCAAATGTACATTAGCCCCCAAGTGTCAAGTGCATAACTTGTTATGTGCTTGGGACTTTGATTGAATTGCTCCATGAATATCTGATATACTTTATCTTTGGCAGACTGACTTGAACCTCCCAAGCTCCAACTGAACTCCGGGATAGCTTAAAATCCCAAGAGACTGCTTCTGTTAAGGTCAAGGAGGAGATTACGCTTGCATTAGCTAATATAGAGAAGCTAAAGAAGGATTTTGAAGCGGAACGGTCAGCTTGGGAGGTGGAAAAGGCTGCTTTAGAGAAAAGAGCCAGTGATGCTGAGTCTGCTCTTAACCCGGTGACAGAAGAGCTGTCCGGGTTGAGGTAGCAAATAAATGACATGACATCTGCCATCTTCGGTAAGTTCTTTGACATAAGTTTATCCTTGCAATCCTGTACTGTTCCGGTTTGACTCATAATTCTTACGCAGGGAGGCGCATCACTCATCTTGGCGATGATGTGCGGAAGAAACTGAAGGCTGCATACACTTTGGTGGAGCAGCTATATTTCGGCGCTCAAAGGGCGATTAGCGCTATCTCCCACAACAAACCGGCTCCAACTACCATCCAAGGTACTTTGGAAAACTGTCAATTTTGCCTGCCCGCTTTGTCGAAGTGAAGAAGTCATCTGCAAGAGCCGGCGCCCTGATGGGCTTAACCGGAGCGAGGGCTTGGGTTCCTGATTTTGATCCAGCGGAAGCAATGAACGGCTATCCAAGCATGAAAGAAGACGGATCAGCCTTCTCCAGTGATGATCTTCGTGCTTTAACCAAGGATATGCGGCCTCTTGCTAGTAAACTTGCTGATGAAGCGGATCTATCAAGATATCATCCGGGCTATGATATGGAGAACGTACGGGTGGAGCATCCGTCCTATGATATTGAGAATCTTATTCCGCCCGTCCGTAAGCACACCTTTGCTCCTGACATTGATCCGTCAGAACTCATAAATGACGAAGTTTATTTCTGAGCCCTTGCCAAGATTAACTGGGCCACAACTGACTTCCAGCAGCTGGAAGAAACCGCCGAAGATCCGGAGCAGGCTGACCCTCAATCGTCACGACAGGTTGATGCAGAGTCTTAAACCAGCGCTGGTCTAACTTTATGTCCCAGTAGTTTGAGAAAAAACTGATATTCTTTTGGGCCTTCATGTGCCTTGTAATAGGATAGCTGAGATACTCTGTGTTTTGTCCCATACTATATTTGTGAGTTTGCTTTGATTGGCAACTTCTAAAATATATCCTGCTTTCGATGCTTTGACGGTTTATTCTACATGTTTCTGCATAAAACAATGTTCAAAGTGTCCTGGCGGTTTATCGCCGGACGGGTCATTCTGCCCAAGCACATGATCTAAGTTGATAACTTGAACTGTGTATATAATACAAGTATGTACCATACCTGCGATTAAGTATATCTTAATAAACCTTAATCCGGCAGGAACAATCCAAGGTGTAAGTGCTGATGACTCCCTTGATTATTTTTCGGCTCGCCATGAAGGCCGAACCGGGTTACAATGAACTCCAGTTTAGCTGTAATTTAGTACTGGTGTTTATAACCCAGACTATAACTCTGAAAACACAGATGTAGTGGCAACTTATAGCTATCCACTCCTTGAATCAATGGACTTGGTTGAAAAACCAATGACCTTGAAGATAAAGATTTGAGAAAACATAAAAAATAAAAAATAAAGTTTTTGGGCAAATAAGACCATGTAGTCGAGGCTTTTTACGAGCTGCCAGGCTCCAAATTTGAGGCTTTTTATGAGCTGCGAGGCTACTGTCATTAACCATTTTTGCAATGCCTGGTAAGATGGTCCGCAATCCTTAACCAAATCATCAATGTCAAATGCTACCAAGTTCAAAAAATCTCGTAAAGATTTGACTTGTGTAATCACTTGATGATCGTCAATTTAACGTTACCAAGTTCAAGGTCCAGAAGGATTGACTTGTGTGTACGTTCGATGGGTCATACCAGGTTTACCTGGGCGGCGTGACTTACTTGATGCAGGCAGGTTATTCCGGGGTTTTAGGTGTATACACCAAGCTTCCAAGCCGTGTTTACTACAAGAGTTTTCAACTCGCTGATGTCTTGCATCAGGAGCCCCCCGGTAGCATTTGAGCATTGCTCGTCGGGGCCTATGTTTGAGTTGTGCAAAGCATCAAACTCTCTTTTGCCCCTCATCATCATGTGGAAATTGTGGAAGCAACCAGAGATGTGTTCTTATGATGGCCTTGATGCGGTCGCCAGTTTAAGAGGCCATAGGAACTCCCTTGCCCACAGAAGCCCCCATGTGATACTCTTATGAAAAATGCGGCTGATACCCCGGTTTATCGGGGGCGCCGGTTTATTATATTGATCATAATTTATACATGTAAAGATATGTACATAAAGCGGAGCCTATGGCTCAAGTGTAGTAGGTCGAAGAAGAGCGATGTTCCACGGCCGCTTGGACTCCTCCTCCGCCGTACGTGAGTCCTTATGTTCTCGAACGTCGATGATGTAGTATGATCCGTTGTGCAGGTTCTTGCTGACCGCAAAGGGTCCTTCCCAAGGTGGGGATAGCTTGTGCATGTCCGTCTGGTCTTGGATGAGCCGGAGCACCAGATCTCCTTCTTGAAACGTCCTGGTTTTAACCCGGCGACTGTGATGCCGGCACAGATCTTGCTGATAAATCGCCGATCGAGCTACTGCCGTGTCCCTTTCTTCGTCTAGCCGGTCCAACGCGTCTTGCCTTGCTTTTTCATTATCCGCTTCAACGTAAGCCGCCACCCATGGCGAGTCATGAAGGATATCACTAGGGAGGACCGCTTCAGCTCCATATACCATGAAGAAAGCTGTGTACCCTATGGATCTATTAGGTGTAGTATTGATGCTCCATAGTACAGAGGGTAACTTCTCCACCCAACAACCCGGTGTTCTCTGCAAAGGAACCATAAGCCGGGGTTTGATGCCTCTCAAGATCTCTTGATTGGCTCTCTCAGCTTGTCCATTAGACTGAGGGTGTGCTACTGATGATACGTCTAGGCGGATGTGCTCTCGTTGACAGAACTCCTCCATATCCCCTTGGATAGATTGGTGCCATTATCAGTTATAATGCTGTGTGGAAAGCCAAACCGGAAAATCACCTTTTTAATGAACTGAACCGCCGTTGCCGCATCACAGTTACTGATAGGCTCCGCTTCAACCCATTTTGTAAATTTGTCCACCGCCACCAAAGGTGGGTATTTTTATCTTGGGATCTCTTGAAGGGTCCAACCATATCAAGCCCCCAGGTCGCAAACGGCCAAGTAATTGGAATCATCCTCAACTCCTGCGCCGGGATATGAGCACGCCGTGAAAATTTCTGGCAAGCATCACATTTTCTGACCAAGTCCTCTGCGTCGGCATGAGCCGTCAACCAGTAGAACCCATGACGAAAAGCTTTAGCCACCAAAGATTTTGAACCAGCATGATGACCACAATCTCCTTCATGAATCTCTCTAAGAATATCACAGCCCTCCTCTGGTGACACACACCGCTGAAACGCCCCAGAAACGCTGCGATGATGAAGTTCTCCATTGACAATAGTCATTGACTTGGACCGTCGGATTATCTGTCTAGCCAAAACTTCGTCCTCTGGTAACTCACCTCGGTTCATGTATGCCAGGTAGGGAAGCGTCCAATCCGAAATAACATGAAGTGCCGCGACCAACTATGCCTCCGGATCAGGGACAACCAAGTCCTCTTCTGAAGGTAACTGCACCGACGGATTGTGCAACTCATCCAAGAAGGTATTGGGCGGAACCGTTTTACGCTGAGAACCCGGCCGGCTTAACGCATCAGACGCTTCATTTTTTCGCCGGTCTATATGATCCACCTGATAACCCTTGAAGTGTCCAGCCACAGCGTCTACCTCTCGCCAATATGCTGCCATGAGTGGATCTTTGGAATCCCACTTGCCAGATACTTGCTGTGCCACCAGGTCTGAATCGCCAAAGCACTTAACCCGGCTTAAGTTCATCTCCTTGGCCATCCGTAGACCATGGAGGAGAGCCTCATACTCAGCAGCATTGTTAGTACAAGGGAACATTAAACGGAGGACATAACAGAACTTATCACCTCGTGGGGAAGTTAACATGACTCCAGCCCCTGAGCCCTCCAATTGCCTTGAACCGTCAAAGTGAATAGTCCAATATGTGTGATCCGGCTTTTCCTCAGGTGCTTGCAACTCCGTCCAATCGTTGATGAAATCCACCAATGCCTGGGATATTATCGCAGTACGGGGCACATACTTCAATCCGTGCGGGCTAAGCTCAATGGCCCACTTTGCAACTCGACCAGTAGCCTCTCTGTTCTGGATTATATCCCCCAACGGAGCTGAACTGACAATAGTGATTGGATGGCCTTGAAAATAGTGTTTTAATTTCCGGTTCGCCATGAAGACTCCATACACCAGTTTCTGCCAATGCGGGTATCGCTGTTTTGATTCAATGAGCACCTCACTGATGTAGTAAACCGGCCGCTGAACCAGATATTCTTTGCCTGCCTCCTTGCGCTCTACCACAATGGCAACGCTTACTGCACGGCCATTAGCAGCCAGGTATAATAACAGTAGCTCATTGTCAACTGGGGTAGCAAGGACTGGTGGCTCTGCTAGTTGCTTCTCCAGGTCTTCAAACGCAGTATCAACAGCATCACTCCAGATAAAGTGATCTGTCTTTTTCGTCATCTGATAAAGCGGGATAGCTTTCTCCCCCAAACGGCTGATAAACCGGCTGAGCGCTGCAATACGGCCCGCCACGCGTCGGACATCGTTGATGCACGCCGGTTTAGCCAGGGATGTAATCGCCTTAATTTTCGCCGGATTAGCTTCGATTCCCCTGTTCGATACTAAGAATCCCAGGAGCTTGCCTGCCGGAACACAAAAAATGCACTTCTCCGGATTAAGCATCATTTTATAAACCCGGAGATTGTCAAAGGTTTCTTTCAAATCTGCTATCAGCGTCTCCTCCTTCCTGGGCTTCACCATAATGTCATCCACATAAACATTCCGCCCAATCTGTCCATGAAGGCAATTCTGCACACAATGCTGATAGGACGCCTGGGCACTCTTAAGCCCAAACGGCATAGACACATAGCAGAAGGCTCCAAAGGGAGTTATAAAGGCTGTCTTCTCCTGGTCCTTGACTGCCATCTTGATCTGATGATAACCTGAGTATGCATCCAAAAAACATAGCCGCTCACATTCTGCCGTAGCATCGATGGTCTGATCAATACGGGGGAGGGCAAAGGGATCAGTTGGGCAAGCTTTGTTTAGATCTGTGTAATCAACACACATTCTCCAAGTGCCATTTTTCTTAAGTACTAGCACCGGATTAGCCAACCACTCTGGATGAAACACCTCAACTATAAAGCCTGCCGCTAAGAGTCTAGCCACTTCTTCTCCAATAGCCTTGCGCCTCTCTTCATTGAAGCGGCGCAGATATTGCTTGACCGGTTTAAACTTAGGATCAATATTGAGATTGTGCTCAGCGACTTCCCTCGGTACACCTGGCATATCAGAAGGCTTCCATGCAAAGATGTCCCGATTCTCACGGATGAACTCGATGAGCCCGCTTTCCTATTTCGGATCTAGGTTAGCACTGATAGTGAACTGCTTGGATGAATCACCAGGAATGAAGTCAACCTGTTTGGTCTCTTCAGCCGATTTGAACTTCAAAGCCGGATCATGCTCTCTGGTTGGTTTCTTCAGCGGAGACATATCTGCCGGATCAACATTGTCCTTACAAAACTTCAGCTCCTCGGTTGCACAAACCGCTTCAGCATAAGATGCATCACCTTCCTCGCATTCCAACGCAATCTTGCGACTCCCATGGACCATAATAGTTCCCTTGTGGCCTGGCATCTTGAGCTCTAGATAGACATAACACGGCCTAGCCATGAACTTGGCATAAACCGGCCGCCCAAACAAGGCGTGGTACCTCAAAGGTCACGGTCTCTGACCTGGAGTCGTGTTCATCTCCAAAGGTAACCTCTAGATCAATCTTTCCAACTGGATATGCCGATTAACCGGGTACCACCCCATGGAACACTGTATTGGACTGCCGAAGCTTTTTATCTGTCAGCCCCATGCGCCGGAAAGTCTCATAATACAGAATGTTGATGCTGCTGCCTCCGTCCATAAGCACTCTAGTGAATTTGTAGCCACCTACCTGCGGTGCCACAACCAGAGCTAGCTGACCCGGATTATGAACCCGGGGTGGATGATCCTCTCTGCTCCACACAATGGGCTGCTCCGACCAACGCAGAAAACGTGGCACCGCCGGTTCAACCGAATGTACTGCCCTCTTTAGAACTTTCTGGTCACGTTTGCACAAGCTCGTGGTGAAGACATGATACTGCCCACTGCTCAGCTCCTTCGGATTCTTCTGATATCCGGATTGCTGTTGCTGCTGTTGACGCTGTTGATTTCCCTGATTGTTATATCCGCCCTGACCATGCTGCTGGTTATGCTGATTGTGCCCATTATGGTTGCTGTTAATACCTTGGTATCTTGAACATGATCCACCACCTTGATAACCCAGACCTTGGAAGCCTGGGCCTGATCCGCCGGAGGGCCCGTGATCGTACCTAGTGTGGTTCATGAATTCCTGCATAATAAAGCAGTCTTTCCAGAGATGCGTAGCTGGCTTTTCTGGTGTACCATGTTTCGGGCAAGGTACATTCAATTGGCGTTCCAGATTAATAGGCGGCCTCCCATTACGCGGAGGCGGTCTACCCTTGCGGCGCTGTCCATCCTCCTGAGCATTGGTGTTGGCCACAAAATCTGAATTACCATCCGCTTTACGCTTACCGTTGTATCCTTGATTCGCCGGGTTGGGCTGCGGTGCCTTACCATTCTTGCTTGCCTTCCCTGACTTGTCTCCATCAGCGTCTGGATGTTTGGTGTTATCAGAGTCCCCATATTTCACTAGAGCGCCCATGAGTGTCCCCATGTCATTACAATCACGTTTAAGCCGTCCCAACTTCAGTTGCAAGGGTTCAAACCGGCAATTGCCCTCCAAGGTTACCACTGCTGTGCTTGGGTTGATGCTATTGGAGGAATGCAAAATCTCTGACACTCGACGCACCCAAATGCTTGTAGACTCATGCTCTCCTTGAATGCAAGCAGTTAAATCGACAACAGACATTGGCTGCTTGCATGTGTCTTTGAAATTATTGATAAACCGGCGCCGCAATTCGGCCCGTGACCCAATGGAATTAGGCGGCAGACCCTTTAGCCAAGTGCGAGCCATGCCTTCGAGCATCATTGTGAAATACTTAGTGCACACTGCGTCATCCACATCCAGCATCTCCATTGCCATCTCATAATTCTCAACCCATGCCTCTAGAGCCAGATCCGCAGTGTAATTGGGCACCTTGCACGGTCCTTTGAAATCTTTGGGCAGTTTCATGCTCCGTAAAGCGGGGATAAGACAAGGCACTCCCAGGGAGCTAGACATGACCCCCGGTTCAACGGTGGTGGACCGGCGTTGCCTGACGGGCTTCGTACTGCGCTGTTACTTCGGCCTCCCGGCGTTGCCTGGCCTGATCCACCACGTCCTGCCTGTTTGCCTCTCCTCCTGCCGGATTATCCCGCCTCGGCGAATTACGTCTCCGTGCACTGCTTGACACGGCCGGTTCATCCAGACGCCTAGTGTAACTCCGGCTTGGGCGGGAAGTCGAATGAATCCTCTCCCGGCTATGAGAATAAGCTTGCTATTGAGTTAGCACCGTGTCCAACAACTCCCTGGCCCGTCGTGCTTCCACTGCTATGGGGGATGTTCCTTCAATGGGAAGGGCGGCCAGCCGTGAAGCGGTGGCGACTATGTTATCCAACGGATTAGAGTAATGACCAGGTGGGGTGGGCACATGCTACGAGGGTACAAACTGGCGGGTTGGCTCTGCAGCCGGCGGCTGGACCGATGCTCCCATGCCCGGTGCCACTCCCCGATTCACCTCCTGCTGGTTGCTGGTTCCTGCTCCTGGCGTGCTAAAGAGATTCCTTGCCTCATAAACCGGTGGCAAGCGAGATCGTTGCCTCCTCATCATTACCTCGTGTGAAGCGGTTTGATCCAACATGAGTCGATAGGCCTGAGCGTCAAGCTCCGACTGCTTTGTAGCCATCCTAACTTTTTCAGCAGCCAGGTCCAACTTGGCTTGTTCACTCCGGCCCTTCACCTGAGCGACCTCCGCATCATGCTGCTCCTTGTTGGCCTGGGCTACCTCTGCTATCAACAACGTTGTCAAAGTATCGACCAAGACGGATAAAGTATCAGACGGCGACGGGGGAGGGTCTCCAGCTCTAGCTCCCATCACGTCTGATGTCAACGCCGCTGTAGTTGAGGACTGCTGCATTGGTTGTGATCCGGCCATGAAGACAGCAACCCGGTTTGGCGGATCGAGGGGGTCCGGAATACTGTCCCCATCGGAGCAGCCCTCAGATCGGCCATCCTGCAGCAGATATAAAGATTATGTTTCCCCGGAAGATGATTCATCACCAGAATAGACAATAGTCTCGCCGCCAGAGTCTGGTCCGTCCTCGGCCTGTACTCCATGCACTGCTCCAACGAAGACGTGCTTCACGGCGGGCTGAATCCGGGCAGGTCTCGCACGCTGAGCCGGCCCGATGATGTTGGGGAAGATGTCCGGCTCAGGGCCCAGTTCGTGATCTTGCCGATGAAGACGTGGATGCCCCCGTAGGGGACCCGGTGCCCGTATTCGATTGAATCGGCCTCGGGTCCCCAGCCTGCATCGTTGATGTAGATCTTGCCGCGACGACTCTTAGTCATCCGGCCCACTGCGTAGCCCTTGAGTCCTTCAAAGCTTCCCTTCAAGAACTCGAAACCATCGTGCAATAGCCCCACGGTGGGCGCCAACTATCGTGGTTTTGTCACGGCAGATGTCCTAGCAAAAGGACTTAGTCGTGAGTCCATCGCTACGGGTTAGCTTAAAGGGGTTAAAGCAGACAAAGGACGCAGGGATTTTTATACTAGTTCGGCCCCTTCGTGAAGGAAATATGCCCTAGAGGCAATAATAAAGATATTATTTGTATTTCCTTATATCATGATAAATGTCTTTTATTCATGCTAGAATTGTATTAACCGGAAACTTGATACATGTGTGAATACATAGACAAAATAGTATGTCCCTAGTATGCCTCTACTAGACTAGCTCATTGATCAAAGATAGTTATGTTTCCTAGCCATAGACATGAGTTGTCATTTGATCAACGAGATCACATCATTAGGAGAATGATGTGATGGACAAGACCCATCCGTTAGCATAGCACTATGATCGTTTAGTTTTACTGCTATTGCTTTCTTCATGACTTATACATGTTCCTATGACTATGAGATTATGCAACTCCCGAATACCGTAGGAACACCTTGTGTGCTATCAAACGTCACAACGTAACTGGGTGATCATAAAGATGCTCTACAGGTGTCTCCGAAAGTATTCGTGGTGTTGGCATAGATCAAGATTAGGATTTGTCACTCCGAGTGTCGGAGAGGTATCTCTGGGCCCTCTCGGTAACACACATCATAATAAGCCTTGCAAGCAAAAGACTAATGAGTTAGTCACGAGATGATGTGTTATGGAACGAGTAAAGAGACTTACCGGTAACGAGATTGAACTAGGTATAGAGATACCGACGATCGAATCTCGGGCAAGTAACATACCGATGACAAAAGGAACAACGTACGTTGTTATGCGGTTCTGACCGATAAAAGATCTTCGTAGAATATGTAGGAGCCAATATGAACATCCAGGTTCCGCTATTGGTTATTGACCGGAGATGAGTCTCGGTCATGTCTACATAGTTCTCGAACCCGTAGGGTCCGCACGCTTAACGTTTGATGACGATCGGTATTATGAGTTTATGAGTATTGATGTACCGAAGGTAGTTCGGAGTCCCGAATGAGATCACGGACATGACGAGGAGTCTCGGAATGTCCGAGACATAAAGATTGATATATTGGACGACTATATTCGGACACCGGAAGTATACCGGAAAAGTTTCGGATTTAACGGGATTGCCGGAGGGGGTTACCGGAACCCCCTACGAAGGGGGATGGTCCATAGTGGGCCTTATGGAAAAGAGAGAGGCAGCCCATAGGGCTGGCCGGCGCCCCACCTAGGGTTCCTAGTTGGACTAGGAGTTGGGGGGCGCCACCTCTTCTTTTTTTCCTATTCCCTCTCTTCCTTCTTTGGTGGTTCCTACTAGGAATAGGATTGCAATCCTATTCCTAGTAGGATTGCACCCCTAGCCGCACCAAACAAGGGCCGGCCGGCCTTCCCCCTTGCTCCTTTATATACGGGGGCAGGGGGGCACCCAAAGACACACAAGTTGAATTGTTCCAGCCGTGTGCGGTGCCCCCCTCCACTGAAACACACCTCGGTCATACCGTCGCGGTGCTTAGGCGAAGCCCTGCGTCGGTGAATACATCATATCCGTCACCACGCCGTCGTGCTGACGAAACTCTCCCGTGAAGCTCAACTGGATCAAGAGCTCGTGGGACGTCATCAAGCTGAACGTGTGCTGAACGCGGAGGTGCCGTACGTTCGGTGCTTGATCGGTTGAATCGCGAAGAAGTTTGACTACATCAACCGCGTCACTTGACGCTTCTGCTTCCGGTCTACGAGGGTACGTAGACACACTCTTCCCTCTCATTGCTATGCATCTGGTAGATAGATCTTGCGTGATCGTAGGAAAATTTTAAAATACTACGTTCCCCAACAGTGGCATCAGAGCCAGGTCTATGCGTAGATGATATGCACTAGTAGAACACAATGAGTTGTGGGCGATACTAGTCATACTGCTTACCAGCATGTCATACTTTGCTTCGGCGGTATTGTGAGATGAAGCGGCCCGGACCGACATTACGCGTACGCTTACGCGAGACTGGTTTCACCGTTACGAGCACTCGTTGCTAAAGGTGACTGGCGGGTGTCTGTCTCTCTCACTTTAGCTGAATCAAGTGTGGCTATGCCCGGTCCTTGTGAAGGTTAAAACAGCACATACTTGACGAAACATCGTTGTGGTTTTGTATGCGTAGGTAAGAACGGTTCTTGCTAAAGCCCGTAGCAGCCACGTAAAACTTGCTACAACAAAGTAGAGGACGTCTAACTTGTTTTTGCAGGGCATGTTGTGATGTGATATGGTCAAGACATGATGAGTTATACGGTTTTGTATGAGATGATCATGTTTTGTAATGTTATTGGCAACTGGCAGGAGCCATATGGTTGTCGCTTTATTGTATGAAATGCAATCGCCATGTAATTGCTTTACTTTATCACTAAGCGGTAGCGATAGTCGTAGAAGCAATAGTTGGCGAGACGACAACGATGCTACGATGGAGATCAAAGGTGTCGCGCCGGTGACGAAGATGATCATGAAGGTGCTTTGGAGATGGAGATCAAAAGCACAAGATGATGATGGCCATATCATGTCACATATTTTGATTGCATGTGATGTTTATCTTATTATGCTTCTTATTTTGCTTAGAACGACGGTAGCATTATAAGATGATCCCTTACTAAATTTCAAGGTATAAGTGTTCTCCCTGAGTATGCACCGTTGCGAAAATTCGTCGTGCCGAGACACCACGTGATGATCGGGTGTGATAAGCTCTACGTTCAAATACAACGGGTGTAAGCCAGTTTTGCACACGCAGAATACTCGGGTTAAACTTGACGAGCCTAGCATATGCAGATATGGCCTCGGAACACTGGAGACCGAAAGGTCGAGCGTGAATCATATAGTAGATATGATCAACATAAGATGTTCACCATTGAAACTACTCCATCTCACGTGATGATCGGACATGGTTTAGTTGATTTGGATCACGTGATCATTTAGATGACCGGAGGGATGTCTATCTAAGTGGGAGTTCTTTAAATTAATATGATTAAATTGAACTTTAATTTATCATGAAGTTAGTCCTGGTAGTATTAGCATATCTATGTTGTAGATCAAAAGCTCGCGATGTTGCTCCCCGTTTATTTTTCATATGTTCCTAGAGAAAACCAAAGTTGAAAGATGTTAGTAGCAATGATGCGGAATTGTTCCGTGATCTGAGGATTATCCTCATTGCTGCACAGAAGAATTATGTCCTTGATGCACCGCTAGGTGACAGACCTATTGCAGGAGCAGATGTAGACGTTATGAACATATGATGACTACTTGATAGTTTAGTGCACCATGCTTTACGGCTTATAACCGGGACTTCAAAAACATTTTGAAACGCCACGGAGCATATGAGATGTTCCAAGAGTTGAAATTAGTATTTCATACTCATGCCCGTGTCGAGAGGTATAAGACCTCTGACAGTACTTTGCCTACAAGATGGAGGAGAATAGCTCAACCAGTGAGCATGTGCTCAGATTGTCTGGGTAATACAATTGCTTGAATCAAGTGGGAGTTAATCTTCCAGATAAGATAGTAATTGACAAAGTTCTCTAGACACTATCACCAAGTTAGTAGAACTTCGTGATGAACTATAATATGCAAGGGATGACGAAAGTAATTCCCGAGCTCTTCGCAATGCTGAAATCGGCGAAGGTAGAAATCAAGAAAGAACATCAAGTGTTGATGGTTAATAAGACCACTTGTTTCAAGTAAAGGGCAAAGGGATAGAAGGGGAACTTCAAGAAGAATGACAAGCAAGTTGTCACTCCCATGAAGAAACCCAAAGCTAAACTCAAGCCTGAAACTAAGTGCTTCTACTGCAAAGGAAATGGTCACCGGAAGTGGAACTGCCCTAGATACTTGGCGGATAAGAAGGATGGCAAAGTGAACAAAGGTATATTTGATGTACAGATTATTGATGTGTATTTTACTAGTGTTCATAGCAACCCCTCGGTATTTGATACTGGTTCAGTTGCTAAAGAGTAGTAACTTGAAATGGGAGTTGCATAATGAATAGAAACTAGTTAAAGGATGAAGTGACGATGTGTATTGGAAGCAGTTCCAAGATTGATATGATCATCATCGCACACTCCCTATACTTTCGGGATTAGTGTTGAACCTAAATAAGTGTTATTTGGTGTTTGTGTTGAGCATGAATATGATTTGATCATGTTTATTGCAATACGGTTATTCATGTAAGTTAAAGAATAATTGTTGTTCTGTTTACATGAATAAAACCTTCTATGGTCATACACCCAATGGAAATGGTTTGTTGGATCTCGATCGTGGTGATACACATATTCATAATATTGAAGCCAAAAAGATGCAAGGTTAATAATGATAGTGCAACTTATTTGTGGCACTGCCGTTTAGGTCATATTGGTGTAAAGCGCATGAAGAAACTCCATAGTGATGGACTTTTGGAATCACTTGATTATGAATCACTTGGTGCTTGCGAACCATGCCTCATGGGCAAGATGACTAAAACTCCGTTCTCCGGAACTGTGGAGCGGGCAACAGATTTGTTGGAGATCATACATACAGATGTATGTGGACCAATGAGTGTTGAAGCTCGCGGCGGGTATCGTTATTTTCTGACCTTCACTGATGATTTGAGCAGATATGGGTATATCTACTTAATGAAGCACAAGTCTGAAACATTTGAAAAGTTCAAAAGAATTTCAGAGTGAAGTGGAGAATCATCGTAACAAGAAAATAAGAGTTTCTACGATATGATCGTAGAGGTAAAATATTTGAGTTAGCGAGTTTGGCCTTCAGTAAAAACAATGTGAAATAGTTTCACTACTCACGCCATCTGGAACACCATAGTGTAATGGTGTGTCCGAACATCATAATCGTACTTTATTAGATATGGTGCGATCGATGATGTCTCTTACCGATCTACTACTATCGCTTTTGGGGTTATGCATTAGAGACAGCTACATTCACGTTAAATAGGGCACCATCTAAATCCGTTGATACGACACCTTATGAAGTATGGTTTGGCAAGAAACCAAAGTTGTCGTTTCTTAAAGTTTGGGGCTGCGATGCTTATGTGAAAAAGCTTCAACCTGATAAGCTCGAACCCAAGTCGGAGAAATGTGTCTTCATAGGATACCCAAAAGAGACTGTTGGGTACACCTTCTATCACAGATCCGAAGGCAAGATATTCGTTGCTAAGAATGGATCCTTTATAGAGAAGGAGTGTCTTTCGAAAGAAGTGAGTGGGAGGAAAGTAGAACTTGATGAGGTAATTGTACCTTCTCCCAGATTGGAAAGTAGTACATCACAGAAAATTGTTCCAGTGATTCCTACACCAATCAGTGAGGAAGTTAATGATGATGATCATGAAACTTCGGATCAAGTTTCTGCTGAACGTCGTAGATCAACCAGAGTACGTTCCGCACCAGAGTGGTACGGCAACCCAGTTCTGGAAATCATGTTACTAGACCATGATGAACCTACGAACTATGAGGAAGCGATGATGAGCCCAGATTCCGCAAAATGGCTTGAGGCCATGAAATCTGAGATGGGATCCATGTATGAGAACAAAGTGTGGACTTTGGTTGACTTGCCCGATGATCGGCAGGCCATCGAAAATAAATGTATCTTCAAGAGGAAGACCGACGCAGACGGTAATGTTACTGTTTACAAAGCTCGACTTGTTGCGAAAGGTTTTCGACAAGTTCAAGGAGTTGACTACGATGAGACTTTCTCACCTGTAGCGATGCGTAAGTCTGTCCGAATCATGTTAGCAATTGCCGCATTTTATGATTATGAAATCTGGCAAATGGATGTCAAAACTGCATTCCTGAATGGATATCTCAAAGAAGAGTTGTATATGATGCAACCAGAAGGTTTTGTCGATCCAAAAGGTGCTAACAAAGTATGCAAGCTCCAGCGATCCATCTATGGACTGGTGCAAGCATCTCGGAGTTGGAATATACGCTTTGATGAGGTGATCAAAGCATATGGTTTTATACAGACTTTTGGAGAAGCCTGTATTTACAAGAAGTGAGTGGGAGCACTACAACCTTTCTGATAAGTATATGTGAATGACATATTGTCGATCAGAAATGATGTAGAATTTTCTGGAAAGCATAAAGGAGTGTTTGAAAAGAGTT
Organism: Secale cereale; assembly: GCA_902687465.1. NCBI lineage: Eukaryota > Viridiplantae > Streptophyta > Magnoliopsida > Poales > Poaceae > Secale > Secale cereale. The sequence continues at coordinate 835,161,904 of LR738713.1, forward strand.
TTTCAAAGAAAGGCCTTGGTGAAGCTGCTTACATATTGGGCATCAAGATCTATAGACATAGATCAAGACGCTTGATAAGACTTTCGATGAGTGCATACCTTGATAAGATTTTGAAGTAGTTCAAAATGGATCAGTCAAAGAAGGAGTTCTTGCCTGACTTGTAAGGTGTGAAGTTGAGTAAGACTCAAAGCCAGACCACGGCAGAAAAATATAGAGAGAATGAAAGTCATTCCCTATGCCTCAGCCATAGGTTCTATAAAGTATGCCATGCTGTGTACAAAACACGTTGTGTACCTTGCCATGAGTTTGACAGGGAGGTACAATAGTGATCCAGGAGTAGATCACTGTACAACGGTCAAAATTATCCTTAGTAATTGGATGACTAAGGACATGTTTCTCGATTATGGAGGTGATAAAGAGTTCGTCGTAAAGGGTTACGCCGATGCAAGCTTTGACACTAAATCTAGATGACTCTAAGTATCAATCTGGATGCGTATTAAAAGTGGGAGCAATTAGCTAGAGTAGCTCTATGCAGAGCATTGTAGACATAGAAATTTGCAAAATACATACGGATCTGAATGTGACAGACCCGTTGACTAAACTTCTCTCACAAGCAAAACATGATCACACCTTATTACTCTTGGGTATTAATCACATAGCGATGTGAACTAGATTATTGACTCTAGTAAACCCTTTGGGTGTTGGTCACATGGCGATGTGAACTATGGGTGTTATTCACATAACGATGTGAACTATCGGTATTAAATCACATGGCGATGTGAGCTAGATTATTGACTCTAGTGCAAGTGGGAGACTGAAGGAAATATGCCCTAGAGGCAATAATAAAGATATTATTTGTATTTCCTTATATCATGATAAATGTCTTTTATTCATGCTAGAATTGTATTAACCGGAAACTTGATACATGTGTGAATACGTAGACAAAATAGTATGTCCCTAGTATGCCTCTACTAGACTAGCTCATTGATCAAAGATGGTTATGTTTCCTAGCCATAGACAAGAGTTGTCATTTGATCAACGAGATCACATCATTAGGAGAATGATGTGATGGACAAGACCCATCCGTTAGCATAGCACTATGATCGTTTAGTTTTACTGCTATTGCTTTCTTCATGACTTATACATGTTCCTATGACTATGAGATTATGCAACTCCCGAATACCGTAGGAACACCTTGTGTGCTGTCAAACGTCACAACGTAACTGGGTGATCATAAAGATGCTCTACAGGTGTCTCCGAAAGTATTCGTGGTGTTGGCATAGATCAAGATTAGGATTTGTCACTCCGAGTGTCAGAGAGGTATCTCTGGGCCCTCTCGGTAACACACATCATAATAAGCCTTGCAAGCATAAGACTAATGAGTTAGTCACGAGATGATGTGTTACGGAACGAGTAAAGAGACTTACCGGTAACGAGATTGAACTAGGTATAGAGATACCGACGATCGAATCTCGGGCAAGTAACATACCGATGACAAAAGGAACAACGTATGTTGTTATGCGGTTCTGACCGATAAAAGATCTTCGTAGAATATGTAGGAGCTAATATGAACATCCAGGTTCCGCTATTGGTTATTGACCGGAGATGAGTCTCGGTCATGTCTACATAGTTCTCGAACCCGTAGGGTCCGCACGCTTAACGTTTGATGACGATCGGTATTATGAGTTTATGAGTATTGATGTACCGAAGGTAGTTCGGAGTCCCGGATGAGATCACGGACATGACGAGGAGTCTCGGAATGTCCGAGACATAAAGATTGATATATTGGACGACTATATTCGGACACCGGAAGTATACCGGAAAAGTTTCGGATTTAACGGGATTGCCGGAGGGGGTTACCGAAACCCCCTACGAAGGGGGATGGTCCATAGTGGGCCTTATGGAAAAGAGAGAGGCAGCCCGTAGGGCTGGCCGGCGCCCCACCTAGGGTTCCTAGTTGGACTAGGAGTTGGGGGGCACCACCTCTTCTTCTTTTCCTATTCCCTCTCTTCATTCTTTGGTGGTTCCTACTAGGAATAGGATTGCAATCCTACTCCTAGTAGGATTGCACCCCTAGCCGCACCAAACAAGGGCCGGCTGGCCTTCCCCCTTGCTCCTTTATATAGGGGGGCAGGGGGGCACCCAAAGACACACAAGTTGAATTGTTCCAGCCGTGTGCGGTGCCCCCCTCCACAGAAACACACCTCGGTCATACCGTCGCGGTGCTTAGGCGAAGCCCTGCGCCGGTGAATACATCATATCCGTCACCACGCCGTCGTGCTGACGAAACTCTCCCGTGAAGCTCAACTGGATCAAGAGCTCGTGGGACATCATCAAGCTGAACGTGTGCTGAACGCGGAGGTGCCATACGTTCGGTGCTTGATCGGTTGAATCGCGAAGAAGTTTGACTACATCAACCGCGTCACTTGACGCTTCCGCTTCCGGTCTACGAGGGTACGTAGACACACTCTTCCCTCTTGTTGCTATGCATCTGGTAGATAGATCTTGCGTGATCGTAGGAAAATTTTAAAATACTACGTTCCCCAACACTTCGATGAAGGTAAAAGCCTACGCCTAGTTTGGTGTGTATTGCTAGGGTTTCGATGACCAGGGAGCGAATCCGCTTTGCCTGTGTCTCAAGCTGTAGTTGCCTGTCTTGAACCGTCGCCGGGTCGTCCCTTTATATAAGAGGTGACGCCCGGTCCGGTTTAAAGAGACCCGAGGCCGGCTCATAAACGTGTCCGTCTCGGTCTCTACACTTTCTACCTTACATCTCAAGTTACATAGTATGGCTGTTTACAAATCATGGGCCCTAACACTTGGGCTCCAAACCTCTTGGGCTAAAGTCTCTTGCTTCATGCTCCGCTGGGCCTTCGATAAAATAATCTTGATAACATAAACCGGCCCCTCCTGGGCGGTTTATTCCTGGTAGTAATATCCCTGACAAGTGGTGTTATGTGAACATCGACTACGTGACACTTCACCATTATTTGGGCCTAGGGGAAGGCAATGGGAATTATAAGTAGATGATGAGTTGCTAGAGTGAGAGAATCTTAAACCGTAGTTTATGTGTTGCTTCGTAAGGGGCTGATTTAGATCCATATGTTTCATGCTATGTTTAGATTTATCTTAATTATCCTTTCGTAGTTGTGGATGCTTGAGAGAGGGGTTAATCATAAGTGGGAGGCTTGTACGTAAGGGCAACACCCAAGCACCGGCCCACGATATCAAATTATCAAAGTAATGAACGCAAATCATATGAGCATGATGAAAACTTACTTGACAACAATTCCCATGTGTCCCCGGGAGCACTTTGCTTTATATAAGAGTTCTTCCAGGCTTGTCCTTTGCTAGAAAAAGGATTGAGCCACCTTGCTGCACCTTAGTTACTCTTGTTACTTGTTACCCATTACGAATTATCTTGTCACACAACTATCTATTACCGGTAATTTCAGTGCTTGCAGAAAACACCTTGCTGAAAACCGTTTGTCATTTCCTTCTGCTCCTCATTGGGTTCAACATTCTTACTTATCGAAAAGACTACGATAGATCCCCTATAGTTGTGGGTCATCAAGATTCTTTTCTGGCGCCATTGCCGGGGAGTGAAGCGCCTTTGGTAAGTGGAATTTGGTAAGGAAACATTTATATAGTGTGCTGAAATTTACTATCACTTGTTACTACGGAAAATAATCCTTTGAGGGGTTTGTTCAGGGTATCTTCATCCTGACCAGAAGAGCAAGGAATTGTCCCTCAACCTACTGCACCTAATGAAAATATTTATTATGAAATCCCTTCGGGTATGATAGAGAAACTGCTAGCTAATCCTTATGCAGGAGATGGAACATTACAACCCGATATGCACCTAATCTATGTGGATGAAGTTTGTGGATTATTTAAGCTTGTAGGTTTGCCCGAGGATGATGTCAAGAAGAAGTTTTTCCCTTTATCTTTGATGGGAAAGGCATTGACATGGTATAGGCTATGTGATGATATTGGGTCATGGAACTACAACGATTGAAATTGGAATTTCATCAGAAGTTTCATCCAATGAATCTGGTTCATCGTGATCGGAATTATATATATAAGTTTTGGCCTCGTGAAGGATAAAGTATCGCTCAAGCTTGGGGGGAGGCTTAAGTCAATGTTATATTCATTCCCCAACCATGAGCTCTCAAGAAAAAATATTATTCAGAATTTTTATGCACGGCTTTCTCGTAATGATCAATCCATGCTCGATACTTCTGGTACTGGTTTGTTTATGAAGAAGACTACTGAATTCAAATGGGATTTATTGGAAAGAATTAAACACAACTCTGAAGATTGGGAACTCGACGAAGGTAATGAGTCAGGTATAAACCTTAAGTTTGATTGTGTTAAATCTTTTATGGATACCGATGCTTTTCATGAATTTAGCACTAAATATTGACTTGACTCCGAGATAGTAGCTTCTTTCTGCGAATCATTTGCTACTCATGTTTATCTCCCCAAAGAGAAGTGGTTTAAATATCACCGTACCATTGAACTGGAAGTAGTAGAACCTATTAAAGTTGAAGAATAAACTATCACTTATAATGTTGACCTTATTGTTCCTACTGCTTATATTGAGAAACCACCATTTCCTGTTAGAATAAAGGATCATGCCAAAGCTTCAACTGTGGTTCGTAAGAGTAATACTAGAACACCTACACCCCCCTGAGCAAATTAAAGTTGAACCTAAGCATAAAAATTCTAAATAATAATTTCTCTTGAGAGCTCATGGTTGGGGCATGAATATAACATTGACTTAAACCTCCCCCAAGCTTGAGCGATACTTTCTCATTCACGAGGACAAAAATTATATATATAATTCCGATCACGATGAACCAGATGCATAGGATAAAACTTCTGATGAAATTCCTTTTTCAGTCTTGGGAAAGTAATGATCAATCCATGCTTGATACTTCTTGTACTGGTTCGTTTATGAAGAAGACTATTGAATTCAAATGAGATTTATTGGAAAAAGTTAGATGCAACTCTGAAGATTGGGAACTCAACGAAGGTAATGAGTCAGGTATAAACCTTAAGTTTGTTTGTGTTAAATATTTTATAGATACCGATACTTTTCATGAATTTAGCGCTAAATATGCACTTGACTCTGAGATATTAGCTTCTTTCTGCGAATCATTTGCTACTCATGTTGATCTCCCTAAAGAGAAGTGGTTGGGTGAAGTCATGCATATGCTATGTCATTGCTACTTCCACCGTGATTGACGGGTTAACCACGAAAAAGACAATTAGTTAGAAAATCCCTCAAAAATTAGAAACATCTGACCATTTATTTGATGGGTTAGAGAATAACAGCCATTTGATCTTGCTAATGTCTTAAAAAGTCAAGTAAATTACCCACCACTGCCCTTACGTAAATAACCTTTCAATCAGTAAAAAAACTTCCACAAATGGATGGACGTCATCAGGTCCTCTTTCACATGTTGAGACTTCATCTTCCCCTAATCACCTACCCAACAACACCATGATCGCTCTAAAAAAATGTCACCATCGATTCTATAATCCTTCATGCCTCTTTTCTTTTGCGGCGTCTCGCACAAGCTACAGCCTCCTCGCTCAGGTAGATACGTACCTTCGTCTCAATCTGATCTCAGGAGACCTTGACGCAACTCATCTGCATTGCTGCCTCTTCTCTAGCCATTCTCTGTTTCAATCTTTCAATGGTGGTGAAAGTGATATTAAGTAAAGGTACGATCCAATCAAAATTGTGCAGCTCACTTCCCCTAATCTATTATTTCTACAAGATAGATGGCGTCATCAAATGTGAGTCCATGCCCTCTTCTCCACGACGACCCCTGCAGTTTTTTCCGTCTCAAGATAATCAGGGGCCATCGTCACCGCCACAGGGACCACCACATCCTAACTCCTATCAGCACGCAAGAGCTCTCTACCGGCCACCTACTCGACTCAAGATCTCCAAATGGACTAGCGATGGAACATGCTGGCCACGGGGATGGAATAAGAGATCGTGGTGAATGTTACTTCTCCACAACTGAAGTTGTGAATGTAAAAATAATAATAAGTATAGCTAGCATGTTTTTATAGTGATTTATGTGAAAGGTTATAGTCATTTGTTTAGAGGTTGATTCCAGACACAGTTATATAATTTGGAAGAATTTTTTTGCATCAGGGTGCAGCTGGTGCATGCATTAGGAATGTGTCATGACCGTTTTGTAGGACCACTCTCCACTGATGTTTTTTAGTTGGTCTGATCTTATTTCTTGAAATTATAAATTTTGCACCACAAACAATAATGTTCATTCATTCTTGGAAATATAAGTGGGTTAGTTTATCATTCATATCTTTATCGTAAGATGTATCATGCCAAGGATATTTTGTCCTAACATGAACTTTCTCTGCACATGCTAGAGCTACAAGGATGTTACTTAAGTTTACCAATTATGTTTGATCTATGATCATATCCTTCTTTGCAGATTCAGATATGTGTATTACTACAGCTACCACTAGCATTTGCCAGAGATTAACAAGCTTAAGTGTGTCACTAAGTTAATTTCACATACTTTGTTAAGTAAAGTACTCTTATCCTAAGCATATTGGCCAAAAGATGCACTATATTTACAATGAGCGTTCTTATACTTTACATGTTCACTTTCCTGAATAATATTAACCATTCCATACTCTAAATGTCATAATATACAACAAGAGTACGTTTTATTTTGTGATGAAAATACGAGATATGTTAGTTCCTGGCAAATTTCATGGACAGAGTCATTCATACAACTTTTGTGAAGCCAATAAACTAATATTTTTCGCTCCATAGTGCGAAGTCATGCATATGCTATGTCATTGCTACTTCCACCATGTCTTCTTCTTAGACGTTAGAGCCCAAAGCTATGGTAGAGTGGTGGTACTCAGTTCGAATTCTAATGATTGAAGTATTTGCCATCACACCAAATGATGTAATTTAATAATGTGTCTCACAATAATTACCTTCTTTGTTGTTTTAGATCTATTTATTTAGTTGCATATTCGAAAAATATCATAAATTTAATTACGTAAAGAACAAGCAGTTGAATCTGTTGTGCACAACGTGTGCGAGCCACTATTCGGGGCTGACAAACAAGGTCTCATACAACATTACAGTTTTCAGACAACCGTTCAGATTATCATTGGGTTACTAAGCCCTTTCCAGGACTTGCTTCAGAACTAGAAACAACAATATTATGGATATAGCATGAATAAAAGAAATCCTCAAAAAAGATGTCTACTTATTTAAGAGATGTTTCCAACGCAAATCGATTCATCGTAAAAGTATATTTACTATAGCATGCATAGACAAAATTATGTTTGCAGTCTTATATATTTGTAAATATCATCACGTTTGGTCACGATTTAAATTATAAAAATCACATAATATGTTCATATTGTTATACATTCTAAAGTTCTAGCCCGCGTATCGAGCGGTCCACTTTGCTAGTTGTAATGAAACAAATAAAGAGGAAAGTTGTCCTTCTCCTCACCGGCCTCCTTCCTCTCTAAGAAATCTCCACCTATCTTCCTCCTCCTCTTCTCAATCTAGATCAGGTTCCTAACATTTGGTATCAGAGGTCCAGTGATCCGGCGACCTGCGTTTGGTCACAATTTAAATTATAAAAATCACATAATATGTTCATATTGTTAAACATTCTAAAGTTCTAGCCCGCGCATCGAGCGGGCCACTTTGCTAGTTGTAATGAAACAGACAAAGAGGAAAGCTGTCGGGGATATACCCCGCGGTATGAACCGGCCGGAAATATGACCCGGCCGGACTTGGCGGTTTACTTGAGAGACGGTTTACACTTGATGATTCACTGACAATCCGTCTTAACCAGATGGTTTACAAGAAACCTGCCTAAATAATACCACTCATTGGTTACCCGGTTGGCGGATCACGGATGACAAGGCGCAAGGCCCAGAAGGCCGGTTCATGTTATGGTGAGCCGGTTTATGAAGAAAGCACAAGGAATATTCTCTTACAAAGGAAGCAAGACTAGGACTCCTTGTAAATTGTAATAAAGCAATCCTAATCCTACTAGGACTAGTCATGTAACCCGCCCCTTCAACATATATAAGGAGGGGCAGGGCTCCCCAAAGAGGGACAAGTGATTCACGAGGAGAGATGACTAGACACAAAGAGCCGGTTTACCGGCGACCCCATGAGGATCATAATGAGACCTAGCCACAAACAACATGTAGGGCTATTACCGGATGATGTTTCCCGGGGCCCGAAGCTGTCTAAACCCTTGTCTTGCGTTGCGTCTCTCGATTCCGCTCAACCCCTCTCAAGCTACTACATAGATGCGCGGCTTCACACCTAAGTCCGTTAATCCGGACATCTGCCGTGCTAATTCCACGACAGTTGGCGCCCACCGTGGGGAAGCGCACGGTGGTGTTGAGTTCTTGGAGGGATCTTTTCTATGGAACGAGAAGCTCGCGATGTGCCGGATTACAGAAGAATCTACATCATCAACACGACGAGTGGTCGGAATAGCGAAGACCAGATTGAGATGGAAAATAATTGGGGTCTGACGTTCTGTGCGCCGCCGACGCGAGATGATCTGTTAAACCGACGAGAGTTTCGCCGAGTCTTGCAAGTGGTCAGGTCACAGTTTCCGTCGAAACGGACAAGGGGTTTCCGCTGTCCAATCCGCCGAATTCTTTAAAGTTTCTGTGGCTGGGCTATAGTCTCAAGTCCAGAGGCTGTTGGGTGCTACTAGTCCACGTGGACACAAAAGGTAAATCAAGTGGAGATCAAAACGAGTACTACTAGTACTGCTATGAGTACCGGTCAATTACATATGAAAAGAGGATAATCCATTGGTGAAGCGCCTGCTTCCAAAGAACACTGGCAAGACTCGGAGTTGGTTACGGCCATGACTCAGAGCATCTCCAACAGCCGCGCTATACAAGCGTCGCACCGTAAAAAAGGCAGTTTTAGCACGCGCACAACGCGGCGGGCAGCTCCAGCGGATGCATAAAAACGGCACGTGCGCCATTTCCAATTCAGCGCGCTGGCCGAAACGCAATCCCGCGCCCGTTATTTGCTGCGCCGGCTCGCGCGCGCGACTCTCCTGCGCTCGCCACTGCTCTCTCCCGCGCTCGCTCGCTCCCTCCTCCACTCTCGCGACCGCGCCGCCGCCCTGATCCGACCGCGCCGCCGCCGCCGCTCGCGCCCCCGGCGACCGTTCAGCGCTTTCCCGGTCTATCCCCGCACCGCCGTCACCGCCCGCGCCCGCCGGCGACCACTCAAGCGCTTCTTCGGTCTGTCTCCGCTGCGGCCGCCGCCCGCGCCCCCCGGCGACCGTTCAGGCGCTTCGCCGGCCTCCCCACGCCGCCGCGCTTCCGCCCCACCCCCTTCTAGTCCGGCCGGACCTCGCGCGCCTCCGACGTCCGAGGAACAGCGCCCGAGGGCTCGCTGCTGCGCCGCGCCTGCAACGCACAATGATCTTCAGAAGGATCTGATTGAAGAGTGGTGGGCATGGCATGGACGACAAAGAGCATGATTTCATTGCATTATTTGTATTGTATTTTTCATGAACTATTGGTTGTGTTTATTGCATTATTTGTTGTACTAAACGATAAACTATTTGTTTGAGTTGTAATAACTATTTATTGTTGATTTATTTTGTTTGTTTGATCGTTTTCTCCTATTTTTTGAATTGTATATGTGGTTTGTGCTTGCTGCGCGCGCTGCATTTTTGGGCACTGCTGGAGCGGCGCGCGCGCGCTACATTATAGCGCGGCTGTTGGAGCCAGTGCCTATCCCCGCGCTAAACCTGCCGAAGCACGCGCGGCAAACGTTTTTTTTGGGCGCGGCGTGTAACGCGGCTGTTGGAGATTCTATCAGGAACGGATACATCCGTTGCTGCAACTTCGCTTCTGGCCGCCCGTCGGCACCGTGACACGGACCGGCCCATTCACCTCCACTACTTCGAGTCGCGGCTGCAAGTAAACAGGAAACATCCAGCCCAGCCAGCCAGCATCAATTGCCGAGCCGCTTCCGCCTCTGCGAGCAACCGCTCCGCCATGAAACTCCTCAGCCGGAGCACAAGCTGTCAGAGTTGCTGCCTCCGCTGTCTTTTACTCCGCCTCGGGACGCCGCCTGAGGGTCGCGGTCATTACCGCCGTTCACTGCTGTGGCCCGTGCTTCGCCAGTCTGCCGCCGTCTGGTTCGGTTTCAAGCCGTCATCTCCGTTGCCGAGCTGGTCCGTTTCGAGCTCCGCCGCCGCCAGCAGCCCATGGCCACGTACGCGGCCTCGAGTCTCTAGCTGCCTCAGCTCGCCATCACCGGACTCATCCATAGCTGTGATGAATCGCCACCTATCGTGAGCCGTCTGTACTGCCGCCTCCGCTAAAAAGATGTCACCTCGCCTTGCTCTCTGCCCGCAGTGGCTGGCACCGCGCGCCCTGCACTTCCATGGACCTCCGAGCGCCGAGACCGAGCCGCCCAAATCTCGACTCCGAGTCGCTTCGGCACACCTCCATCCGACCCCTTCGATTATGAGTCCCAAAGGAATTAAGTATTGCTCATGTTATTCCGATGAGGACCCCGTTTCTGATCGGGCAGTGGCTCGACGCCTTGATTGAGGCCGACACGCCCAGCACCGTGCGCGGCCCAGCGTCATGCGCGGCCGCACTCCGAGCCACCCGCTACCTCCAAGGCGCCTTCGCCCCTGCGACTGACCGAGCAGCTGCCTGCTCCGTACCGCGCCGAGCTATTGACATATGTGTGGCTTTTCAAGTTACTAAAGGATCGAGATGGATGCATAGTTATGGCGCTAGAAGAAGGGCCATTATTTGATGAAATCACATGCGACCCATTTATCCAAAGGACACATCAGGTGATGTCCATCTTATCTATTTCATCTATATACAGTAATTTGTCTACGAACATTTACTCTGGTCTTTGGTATTTTTTTTCGCAGGACCATTATTTGTTACAATGGTGTCGCAAAGGCGCGCGCGCCAATATTTTTACACTAGGACTTGTCCATACCATGCTGCTGGACGGATACGTGAGTAAGTCGCTGCCTCCCGCTTCATCAACACACGGGACTGACTCGTCGTCTGTGCCCGCGGCCGGATCACCCGTGTCCATACCGTTTTCTAACACCGCTGCCGACTCACCCGTCCGCACCGGTTTATAATGTCGTGGACGTCTTTCGCGGCCGCGCCGGCTTACAATGCCGCGGCCGACTCATCTGTTGTCCGGACAAATCAGGTGATATCTATCCTATTTATTCTTAATAACATATTAATTCATCCGATCAAAAATACCTCGCTCTGCTATATTTTAAACGCAGGAAAATTATTCATTACAAAGTGGTATTATACCGCGGAGATGGAGGCCTGCCAACATCATTCGGCACAAGTGGACGTCGTTACTCAACGGACTCCCGCACCGGTTTACAACGCCGTAGCCGTCCCTCGCAACCGCGCCGGTTTACAACGCCGTGGCCGTTTCTCGCGACCGCGCCGGTTTACCATGCCGTGGCCGTCTTTCACAACCGCACTGGTTTAACACCAGGAGGACAAATAGCCCGTCGGCGCCGGCCGACCCATCTGCTATTCGAGCAAATCAGGTGTTATCCCTCCTATATATTTTATCAAGACATTTTATTTCCTCTGAGCACCATTACACTGCCCTATTGGTGTTTTCTATATACAGGTAAAATCATTGTTATACTGCGGATATGAAACACGGACTGACAATGTTCTACAACGGCATTTTCCTCTGTGTCACATTATTTGATGAACGGATGGTCGGTTCACGCGTCTGCGCCGGTTTACAACGCGGAGGACAAATTGTTCATCTACGCCGGTTTACAAATACGGCCGATCATGTGTCTGTGCTGCCTCTGATGCTGTGGTCGCTTTACTATCCGCACCTGCGGTCCGGCCTACTCAACATGCTGGTTTATGTTGCCGGTTTGATTAACAGACGCCGATGAGGATCATAAGGTCCAAATACGTCAGGTGATATCCATCTAAATCTATTTTCTTGGTATATATTATTTTCATCAAGAAAATAAGATGCTTTGATCGATCTACTTTGCTATGCAGGACAATTCTATAAGGGACCAACCAGGACTTGCCATTCAAGCGCAACTCTTTCATAGGTACCCTACCTCCATGGTCACTAGGGGGCTACGGATCACATTCGAATCCTCGCTTAATCCCTTCTCGTCGGGTTTATATGATCGCCTTCGAATCATCGCCCTTTGGATAACATCCATTGATTGGCAAAATAAGTTCTTGCCCCTTGGAGTACATCCATTGATTGGCAAAAGAAATAAGTTCGTGCCCCTTGGAGTACATCCGTTGATTGGCAAAAGAAATAAGTTCTTGCCCCTTGGAGTACATCCGTTGATTGGCAAAATAAATACATTCTTGCCCCTTGGAGTACATCCATTGATTGGCAAAAGAAATAAGTTCTTGCCCCTTGGAGTACATCCATTGATTGGCAAAAGAAATAAGTTCTTGCCCCTTGGAGTCATCCGTTGATTGGCAAAAGAAATAAGTTCTTGCCCCTTGGAGTACATCCGTTGATTGGCAAAAGAAATAATTTCTTGCCCCTTGGAGTACATCTGTTGATTGGCAAAAGAAATAAGTTCTTGCCCCTTGGATTACATCCATTGATTGGCAAAAGAAATCATTGCTCCTTGGATTGCACCCATTGATTGGCAAAATGAATCATAGCTCCTTGGATCACATCCATTGATTGGCAAAATGAATCATAGTCCTTGGGTCACATCCATTGATTGGCAAATATGGAGCCTGGCAGCTCGCAAAAAGGCTCGACTACATGGTCTTATTTGCAACAATGTTTTGTTTTTTGCGATTTTTTCAAAGTCTTCTGTGGTTAACCAAGTTTTTTGATCCGGAACTGGGCAACTTCAAAGTTGACCACATATCTACAAAGAAAAAGTCTGGGTCATGAACACCAGCATAAGTTCAAAGTCTGGGTCATAAACACCAGCAAGAGTTAAACCGGCGTTCATCATAACCCGGATCGGCCTTCATGATGAGCCGACAAAGAGCCAAAAAACAGATTGGCAGTACATGATCAGTTATAATGACCGGTGTTTATTAAACCGGCCTGGCTTTTGACTATAAGTCGCCAGTATGAGATAAAATAATGACCGTTGTTCATTAAACTAACCTGGCTTTCGACTATAAGTCGCCAGTGTGAGATAAAATAACGACCGGTGTTTATTAACCCGGCCTGGTTGTGATCAAATATCATTGGAACCCGTTTTCAAACCGGATTATAGTATTCAAAATCTTTAATAGCCAACATGGCTGGATTATTATTATGGTTATCAATATTATGATTGAGGTTTTCAAAGTCGCTTTAAGCGCAATGGATATTATTTCATTGATGCAAGTGATTTATTTTACAAAGGAATAGTCCCGAGTTGCTGCAGGCTTACAACCCGGCACTTGGGGGCTACATTATTCAAATTGAGATTACATCAAATACACAAGTCTCATGTCGCTGCAAGCATGCACCATGACACTTGGGGGCTAATGCAAAGTCCTTTTTTGCTCACCTTATTGAAGACCCGACCCTTGGGGGCTACCAATCGCTCATATCAACAATTCAAGGTACACAAGTATAAATCCATTATATTAAAGGGTCCGCTGCTCAGTTGGTAAAGCACAAAGCTCTTAACCTTGTGGACATGGGTTCAAACCCCACGATGGAAGTTACATTATATAATGTTATTTTCAATGATTATATTTACAAAGTCCCTGCTCATTATTGCATAATAACCCGGCCCTTGGGGGCTACACTGGTTGAAGTTTTTGAGCATCAGGCAATTACAAGTCCCAGGTTGCTGCAAGCATTACAACCCGGCACTTGGGGGTTACATAATATGGAATATTCAGTTTCATAGTGATTGGGATGAACAATCCGGATTTCTTCAAGATTGCAATTTTTATATTGAAACAAGTCTTAAGCTATCACTATGTTCTCCTCTTCAGACTTGGGGGCTACAGGTAATATGCATATAAAGGAGGAACATCTTCAAATTCTCAGTTTTGGACATGACCCGGGATCATCAGTTTTTATAACCCGGCAATTTTGGCAATCATAAACCGGCAAGTTGTACATCTTCAAGCAGGCTGGATATCAATTGGATATTTAAAGACCAATATTTTTATCAAGTCAGAGCATTGAAGGCCGAGTCAAATGGATTCTTTATTTGCAATATTTTTTCTACAAACAAGTTGATTATGAAGCTGGTCTGTTGACCCGGATTTGCTAGAAGAAGGAAAGACAAGGATTTAAGGATGGTCAGACGCCGGTTTACAAGAATTCTTAACCCGGAGCACAACCTATCAAATTTGTTCTTGTGGTTATTTTGTAGCATAAGTTTACCATGGATAAATCCAAGCTAAACTGGGGGCTAATGTCGGGGATATACCCCGTGGTATGAACCGGCCGGACTTGGCGGTTTACTTGAGAGACGGTTTACACTTGATGATTCACTGACGATCCATCTTAACCAGACGGTTTACAAGCAACCTGCCTAAATAATACCACTCATTGGTAACCCGGTTGGTGGATCACGGATGACAAGGCCCAAGTCCCAGAAGGCCGGTTCATGGTATGGTGGGCCGGTTTATGAAGAAAGCACAAGGAATATTCTCTTACAAAGGAAGCAAGACTAGGACTCCTTGTAATAAAGCAATCCTAATCCTACTAGGACTAGTCATGTAACCCGCCCCTTCAACATATATAAGGAGGGGCAGGGCTCCACAAAGAGGGACAAGTGATTCACGAGCAGAGACAAGTTCTCACAAGTTTCTAGGACTAGACACAAAGAGCCGGTTTACCGGCGACCCCATGAGGATCATAATGAGACCTAGCCACAAACAGCATGTAGGGCTATTACTGGATGATGTTTCCCGGGGCCCGAAGCTGTCTAAAACCTTGTCTTGCGTTGCGTCTCTCGATTCCGCTCAACCCCTCTCAAGCTACTACATAGATGCGCGGCTTCACACCTAAGTCCGTTAATCCGGACATCTGCCATGCTAATTCCACGACAAAAGCTGTCCTTCTCCTCACTGGCCTCCTTCCTCTCTAAGAAATCTCAACCTACCTTCCTCCTCCTCTTCTCGATCTAGATCCGGTCCCTAACAGTTGGTATCAGAGGTCTAGTGATCCGTCGACCTGGAGACGACATACCCCCGACCCTGCTACACCACCAAGCAGGCCACGAATACAGTGGCTATGGAGGAGGAGCTAGCAACGCTCATCCAGTCAGTACAAGAAGGCCGCGCGGCCAACGGCGCTCGGTTGGACGCAATCCAGACCTCCCTCGAGCTCTGGCGCCTGGTGGTGACAAACCTGGAGAACCAGGTCGATGAGCTCCGCACCCAGGTGGGGCGCATCGCCCTCCACCCTGCATTGACAGATCCGACAAGCGCTGAAGTAGATTCCGCACAAGCTGCGGTGGATCCCGCGCGATCTGGTGGAGATCGAGTGGCGCGCACCGGAGAAGCACCCCCGTCGGCCGACCCGGGGCACCACGCGCCAAGTTGCCACAGTGACATCAACAACTTCGGGGGCCTGGTACACGGGGTGGTTACCACCTTGGCACCACCTCCGGGCAAGGGTGCGCTCTATTCCCCTGCTGTAGATTCAATTTCCCGCAACCTAGAGTTGAGTCACGTTCTGGAGGATGAGCACCACCACTCGCACCATGCTCATCGGGCTTTTCTGAAATTGGATTTTCCGCAATTCGATGGGGAAAACCCACAATTCTGGAAGTCCAAGTGCGAGAAATATTTCGATGTTTACATAATTCCCAAGGAGGTGTGGGTTCGGGTCTCAACCCTGCACTTTCCAGGCAACGCAGCACGCTGGTTGCAGTTGCACAAATTAGGCACAAAATCATTCACTTGGTATGCAATTTGCACCGCTCTGTGCGGCAAATTCGGATGGGACCAGTACCAGGCGCAGCTCCATCAATTTGTAGCACTCTGTCAGATAGGGACAGTGTCTGAATATATGGTACGCTTTGAAGAATTGATGCATCAGATCTTAGCTCACAATTCAGGGTTTGATTCAGTGTACTTCACCACTAATTTTTTGGATGGGTTGCGTGCTGTGATTAGAGTAGGGGTTGAATTACATAGACCCCAAGACTTGGATACTTCTTTTTCCTTGTCGAAGTTATAGGAGGAGCTCGTGGACGCGATGCCTCGACGGGAATTCAGGCGCCAAGAACATGGTCATGTACAATAGAGGCCTCTGCTGGCACTTGTGGCGCCCCCACCGCGCGCTGTTTTGCCTCCTCCACCAGCCACCGTAGAGGAAAGCCGCGGCGTTGATGGAGTACATGCAGCAGGTCGGCGACAAGATTATGGCGGAGGAGACGATCGCGTGGAGGTGCTTCGTAGCTACAGTAGAGCAAGAGGGCTCTGTTTCAAATGTGGGGAACGCTGGGGCCAAGGCCATTAGTGTGCCGCCACAGTACAGCTGGATCTTGTGGAAGAGCTACTGGACTTGCTTAAGGTCTATGGTGAAGATCGCTAAGAGCTGGCAGCTGAAGAAGAACAAGAAGACTAGCTCATGTCCATTTCTAAGTTGGCCACCATAGGGAAAACAATGCCTCGCATAGTCCGTATGTTGGGGCGCATTGACAAGCAACATGTACTGATCTTGGTTGATTCATGCACCTCCCATAGCTTCATCAACGAATCAGTGGCAGCGCAGTTTTCTAGTCGAGTTTGCCAGTTGAAGCCGGTGACCGTCAGGGTAGCAGATGGTGGCAAGCTCACTTGCTCTGGATACATCCCAGGATGCCAATGGCAAACGCAGAAGCACAAATTCACCATGGATCTGTGGGTACTCTCCATTGGCTGCTACGATATGGTCATTGGCATGGATTGGTTGGAAAGTTGTGGATCAATGTTGATTAATTGGACAGAGAAAACACTGTAGTTCCACCACAAGGAGCAGTTGATGAAATTGCAAGGGTTGCAGCACGAGGTTAAACCAACGCACATCTCAGTTGAGCAGCTCGAACAATTGGAACAAGCAAATGCAGTTGAATGTGTTGAGATGCTTTGTCTGTCAGACCAAGCAGACCAATCTGAACCCCTTCCAGCTGCTATTCAGCGCGTCCTGGACCAGTTTCAAGTGGTATTCGACGAGCCGTCGGGGCTCCCCCAAAGGAAACCATGGGATCATGCCATTCCACTGGTTTAAGGCGCAAAACCAGTGAATCCTAGGCCATATCGCTACACCCCGGAGTAGAAAAACGAGATTGAAGCACAAGTGAAAGAGATTTTGCGGCTAGGGCTCATCACACCCAGTGTCAACCCGTTTTCTTCTCCTGTACGGGGTGACAGGTGGACCTCCAACTTTCCAAGGCACCATGAACATAGTGTTGTCACCCCTGCTGCGAGAGGGAGTTCTCGTGTTCATGGATGACATCGTAGTCCATTCCAGAACCTTAGAGAAGCATGTGAGCCTGTTGTTGCAAGTGATGCAATTGCTGCAACAAAATGGTGTGTACATAAAGCGTTCGAAGTGCGCCTTTGCCTAGAGAAAAATCATCTACTTGGGGCACGTGATCAGTGAGCAAGGTGTGTCGACGGAAGACAGTAAGGTGAGCACCATCAGGGATTGGCTAGTCCCAGATACAGTGAATAAATTGCATGGGTTCCTTGGGTTGGCGGGATACTACCGCAAGTTCGTCAGAAACTTTGGAGTAATCAGCAGACCTCTAACGGATCTGTTATGCAAAAGTGTGGTTTTTGTGTGGACACCCACAACTGCTGCGGCCTTCCGAGCTCTCAAGAAAGCTCTAACTGAGGCTCCCGTGCTGGCACTGCCAGATTTATCAAAACCCTTCATATTGGAAACTGATGCTATCGCATTGGGGATCGGTGCCGTGCTGATGCAGGACTCCCACCTAGTGGCTTACCTGAGTCGAGCCTTGGCTCCACGCAACTTGGGGCTGTCGGCGTACAAGAAAGATCATGCATCTGCCTGTCCAGTGCCTGAACACCCCCATTCAGCAGCGAGAGTTTACAAAACTGCTCGGCTTGCAATACGTGATTCAATACAAGGAGGGCATCTCGAACAAAGCAGCTGATGCCATATCAAGGAAATAGCATGGGCAGGATGCAGAGCTGGCAGCCTTGTCTATATGCAAGCATACATGGCTGGAGGCAGTGCGGGCAGGGTAGTAGGAGGATACTGCTACACAGGAACTGCTTGCGTGAGTCGCGCTGAACCCAAAGGGCGAACCAGACTACCAGCTTCAAGGGGGGGGGTGCTGAGGTTTGAGGGACATGTTTGGCTCGGACCGGATACGGATACCCAATGACATGTGATCAGATCGATGCATGACAGTGCGACAGGAGGGCACTCAGGGTTTCATGCTACGTACAACTGTATCAAACACTTGTTCGCTTTGAAAGGAATGAAACAAGAAGTTAAGGAGTTTTTCAAGCAATGCCTGACCTGTCAGCACGCCAAAACAGAGAGAGTCTCGCCGGTATGGCTGCTTCAGCGACTCCCCATTCCAAAACGGCAGTGGGCAGTGGTATCCCTCGACTTCATAGAAGGCTTACCCAAATCTGGTGGCTACAACACTATCCTCGTGGTGGTTGACAAGTTCTCCAAGTACGCATAGTTTGTGCCGCTGCGACACCCATTCACGGCCCTCGACATTGCCAAGACCTTCATGCACGTGATCAACCGCCTCCACGGGATGCTACTGGGGATTGTATCGGACAAGGACCACATCTTCACTAGTCAGGTATGGCAAGAGCTATTTCGCCTATGCAGAACAGAGCTGAGGATGAGTTCTTCATACCATCCGCAGACAGACGGGCAAACCGAGCAGGTCAACCAGTGCCTGGAGACTAACTTGCGCTACTCGGTGCATTCCTGTCCTGGTAACTGGTCAAAGTAGCTCTCGCCGGCGGAATATTGGGACAACACCAGTTTCCACTCGGCACTCGGGCGTACTCCCTTCGAGGTGATCTACGGGCCTTGCCACGTGAGTTCGGCATCGATCAGGTGGACAACAACACAGTACCAGACCTGGAGGCGTGGCTACAAGAGCGTGAGATCATGTTGGACCACTTGCAGCAGGAGCTGCAGAAAGCTGAGGACCGAATGAAGAAACAAGCAGACCGCCACCATACTGATCGGTCATTTGAGGTAGGCAACACGGTGTTGCTCAAACTACAACCTTTCATTCAAACTTCGCACTACAAGGAAAAGGGCTATAACTAATATGGATATTAATGACGCACCATGTATGTGGTCACTAGTAGAGAACGGGCCTTTAGTCCCGGTTGGTAAGGGCCTTTTGTCCCAGTTCTTGAACCGGGACTAAAGTGTCGGTACTAATGCCCTAGCCCATTAGTCCTGGTTCAAACTAGAACCGGGACAGATGGGCCTCCACGTGGCCTGTGCGCGGAGCCCAGGAAGGAGGGCCTTTGGTCCCGGTTGGTGGCACCAACCGGGACCAAAAGACATCCACGCGTCAGCATTTCTGTGGCTGAGGTTTTTGTTTTTTGTTTTTGAAAGGGGGATGGGTTTGGGGGGTTTTGGGGGGTTAATTTAGGTGTTTCATATATTGTGTTAATTAGCTAGCTAATTAATAGAGAGAAGTGTCCTCTCTTATGTCCGTACTTGGTCGACGCTATGTACTACACATACGTATAGAGAGTACTAGACACGCTAGCTAGCTAGCTAGTAAGCAAACGAAGGAAACAGAAGATCGTCATCAACATATATATGCATACAGAGAGAAGTGATATCGACCACCTCTCCTTCTCCGAGAGATTGGTCGAACAACAAGTTCTCGTATATCTATCCGACACTACCGGGTACATATATACAATAATTATATCTTACAAATATAATCTCCTATCATACGGACGCATGGTCCACATAGTATTCTCCGTCTTCAGCGATCACGTGGTCAAGGAAGAATGCCGCCAGTTCCTCTTGAATTGCTCGCAGACGATCTGGTGCTAGGAGTTCATTCCGCATCCGAAAGATCTAATTTGAAGAAGGGGGTCAATATATATATATATATATATATATATATATATATATATATATATATATATATATATATATATATATATATGAATAAATGAAACTCAACACAAATGATGGTAATGAAATAAAATTGTGAATATTATTAATTGCTTACGCACTTCAAATTGTGCGTCAGAGTAGCCCCCCTCACAGGTCGTGTGGCGGATGGACTCGCAAATGTAGTATCCACAGAAATCATTCCCTTATTCCTACCACAACCACTTTACAAGAAATAGAGGTCAATCAAACTGATAAGCAAGAATGCCAAATGGTATTGATGAAACTAGCGCTTGAATCAATAGGAGATGCGCGGAACATGCTACTATATAGTACTTACTTTCGGGTGTCTAAATTGCAGCTTCTTCGGCAGTCCCGGAGCTTTTTTTGGTGAATTTTCTCCAAACCCTGCCAGACAAAGAAAACAATTACTTGATATCAGAAATGAACAAAGTTGCTGATATGCATGGTGGATAATGATCGATTTAACTTACTTCTCGAGCATTTGAGTCATGTCTGCATACTCCTTGGGATCTTTTCGTTTAGAGTCCAAGGCAGTTACTACTCCCTGCTCAAGCTTAATCTCTAGGAGAATATAGTGGAACCTGCGCATGCATGCATGAACTCATCAATTACATTACTATAATCTTGACTAATATATAAGGGAAACCGAATATGCATAAGACAGTAACACTCACTTGAAGTTGTAAGGAAAGAGTATTATATCTTTGTTTTCATTTACCACCAACGATTGTAGAAAGTCGGCCTCGGTATCTGCGGCACACAATTCAACCTCAATTGCATCTATGAGATATGTGTTAATGAACCCTATATCACCGACTTGTCTTTTCTTCGATTCGACAATCTTCAATCTGCATAATATAGTGAGGATAATTATAAATACATGCAACGAAAGAGCTGAGCTATATAGAGAGACTTAATGACAAAAGTAGTACTACTTACAGACAGTAGCAGGTGACCGTTGCTTTATCGAGGGCCAATTGATTGAAAAACTGATAGAACTCCTCAAATGGAATAGGCAACAGTTCAATTCCAACGAGGTCATGCTCCGGTTTAACTCTCACATACAAACCATCCCTCCCCCCGGACTCTCTGCAGATTTTCAAGTACCAATCATGCAATCTTCACATCATCATTGATAGAGATCTTTCATCTTTGACGAGAGGCTTCCCATACTCATATCTTTGTATCTGCACCTCCAAGAAATCATAATGTACATCGCCGGGCAGGTAATCTCCAAGATTGCTATAACCGGGCACCATCCTCGGATCATTAGCGACGATGTCGCTAGACACCTTGAGCGGGGGGCACGATTGGTCCGCTTGTTCGCCGAGCTGGGCAATTTGTTTCCCAGCTCGTCCTTCTGATAACCTTTGATCACTTCTAGTACTTCCCGACCGCTTCGCTTCGTGAAATGACTTTTCAATAATGCGGTCATAGTTGTCTTTCGGCGGACACTTCGCTGGTTTCTTCAGGGTAGCCAGAGTGCGCTTTGCTTTCACCGGATCTATCTTCTCCTCCGGAGGTGGATGTCTCTGTGCTTTCAACCCTTCAAGCCAGTCCTTCACTTCGCCTTCAGCGATCTTCGTGTTTTCCTCGTCGGACCTCTCGTATGGTAACTTCTCTAGAGGCGTGTTGAGAGAAGGACCGAATCTGTATTGCCTCCCGCCTCTGGCTATACCGCTCGACGCCGGCAGAGCAGACGGAGCGACTGTCTTCTTTCCTTGCTTACGCGGCGGAGGAGAAGGACTACGACGCGCTGGAACAGCCGAAGCGGCGGCGGGTCTCTTCCGCCTTTGCTGACGAGGCGGAGAACGAGGAGGCTGGCTGCTCGGGCGCGCCGGCGCGGGCGGAGAAGGAGGCGGAGTGCCGCCACGCGCCGGAGAAGGAGCCGGAGTGCCCTGATCATCACTCGCCAGAGGAGGAGGCGGAGTGCCCTGACTCGCCGGAGGAGGAGGAGGAGGCGGAGGCGTCTAGTTCAGAATGTTGATGAGGTCCTTCCGCCATAGGCATGGAGTCTTCAGTGAAGAACCCAGACGAGTCTCCCCTTCACCGGTTGGGTGGTCAAGCTGGAGGTCCTCAAATCCCTCCGTTATTTCATCCACCATCACCCTAGCATATCCTTCTGGAATCGGCCGGCAGTGAAAAGTTGCACCGGGTCCAGTAGGATAAACAGAGCCAGCAGCCGCCTTGACCTTCATATTTATCCATTGCGTCATAAGGTGGCAGTTTTGAGACTCCGTGATAGCATCCACGGGATAGCTGGCAGGAGCCGTCAAGACATGCTCCGACTGAAGCAGCTCGGTGGAAGCCATGCTGCTTCTCCGCTGAGATGGCGGGGTAGCTTCGGGGGAAGCTTCGGCAGTTATTTTGCTGCGATTTGCTTCTCGTTCCTCGATTGCTTGTATTCTGGCGTGCAGCGCCTGCAGTTCAGTCTGCTGCACTTTCTTGCTCCTCTCGTGGCATTTGTAACCGCCTGCGTCCGGAAACCCAGCACTCCACGGAACGGAGCCTGGCGTGCCTCGTGTCCATCCAGGGTGCTCAGGATTCCCGAGTGCCATTGTGAGCTCATCGTTCTCTCTGTCGGGAACGAACGTCCCTTTCTACGCTGCTTTGATATAGTGCCGCATCTTCCTGAGTGGTATTTCCAATTGCTTGTCCGTCCAAATGCACCACCCTGATACAGGGTCCAAGGTTAGGCCAGCCCCGAAGAACCAAGTCCGGCAACGGTCTGGCCAGTTCATTGTCTCTGGTTCGATCCCTTTCTGAAGCAGATCATTCTCAGCCTTGGCCCAGTTAGGCCGGGCTCTAAGGTAGCCACCTGACCCCGTTCGATGGTGATGCATCTTCTTCGCAACATTTTTCTGGTTTGTCGCCGACATCTTCTTACTCTTTTCCGATGTCTTATAGGCCACAAATGCGGGCCAGTCATCTCTGATCTTCTCATATATGCCCTTGAATTCTGGTGTCTCTTTTTTGCGGACAAACTTATTCAGGTGTTTCTTCCACCCCCTGAATAGGTCTGCCATCTTCGTAAGAGCAAAAGACTTGATTAATTCCTCTTTAACTGGCTTCGCCGGATCATCCTCTGGCGGTAGGGTGAAATTTGACTTCAGCTTAGTCCAAAGATCTTCTTTCAGCATATCAGTGACATAAGACACCTAAGGGTCTTCTGCAGCCGGCTTTAACCATTGGTGGATGCTGATCGGGATCTTGTCCCTAACCAGAACCCCGCACTAATTAACAAATGCGTTCTTTGTCTGGATGGGTTCAATCGGTTGGCCGGTGCGCGCGATTTCTGTGATCTCAAACTTTTCATCCGAGCTCAACTTTTTCTTCGGGCCTCGTCTCCTTACCGAAGATGTGCTCGATCCGGAGGGCTAGAAAAAAGAACAAAGACGAGATTTAATTAATACGTGTACATACCAAAATAATGAATGCATAAATTAACTAGTCAGCACAGGCTTAACTAATATATATACCTGCTGGCCGGACTCGGTTCGATCACTGGAGCCATCATCATGGTCTCCTTCTTGCACCGGCATTGAGTCACCGGAGCCATCCTCACGGTCTACTTCTTGCATGTGCATTGGGTCACCGGAGCCATCATAATCATAACCTGTTTCTTCATCCTCTCTTTCCAGCAGCTCATCGGTGTTGTTGAGAAACGACAAGACGGCATCACATCCGTTTGCGATTATGTCCAGCAACATCGCTTCTTGTGCTTCGTCTCGGGGGGTGTCGTCCATAGTTTCTACAAATATTTACAACATGGCAATTATTATTCAAACATGACATATGGATATATTAATGGCAAACGTAGAACTAGCTAGCTAATCACAGTAAGGAATCATATATATTAATTTGTGGCCTCGACGCTGCTTCTCTAGGGTTTTGGGTGGCCTCGACAACGCTTCAAGGGTTAGGGGTGGCCTCGAGAACGCTTCAAGGAGGGGGTAATATCGACAACGATGAGATACATACACGGGAAAATAATGTTATCGGGGAGGGGGTATATCGACGATGACAGATCCCCCCCACGTGTTGAAGTTATCGGGAGGGGGTATATCGACCCCCCTGTGTTGAAGTTATTGGGAGGGGGTATATCGACCCCCCACGTGTTGAAGTTATCGGGAGTTTATATCGACACGACATACGTACATGGGAAAATAATATTATCGGGGAGGGCGTATATCGACCACCCCCCCTCGTGTTGAAGTTATCAGGAGGGGTATATCGACGACGACAGACCCAATAAAACATAAGAAAACAAAGAAGAAATAAAAAGAGGAGAAGAAGAAAGTAATAGCTAGAGGAGAAGATCGAAGAAAAAAAGAAAAAAAAGAGGAGAAGAAGAGAAAATAGAATATATTCTATTTTCTCTTCTTCTCCTCTATTCCTTTCTTCTTCTCCTCTTCTTTTTCTCCTTTTTTCTTCTTCTTATTTATTTCTCCTCTTCTTCATCTCCTCTTCTTCTTTCTTTCCTCTTCTTATTTTCTTCTTTCCTATCCTTCTTTTTTCTAAAATTGTAACTTTTGCATATATAAACTTTTCTAAAATTGTAACTTTCTATATATGAACAAAAAAAATTCTATGAACAAAAAAACATTTCTAACATATATATTTAGCAAATTCCTAAGAAAAGAAAAATTATAGCCACATACACATATACATCACATACACATATACATTATAGCCACATATAGCAACTATATACACATATACATATACACATACAGCAACTATATACACATACACATATATATATACATCACATATGAACAAAAAAATTAAAAAAAAACATATAGCAAATATATATGAATAGAGCCGGGCGGCGGCTCACAGCGCGGGGGCAGGCGAGGGAGCCGGCGACGAGGAGCGGGCGGCGACGGCGAGCCCGTGGCAGGGGAGCTCGAGGCGACGGCGGGGGCGGAGAGGGCACCGGCGCGCGGGGGCGGGACGGGGCAGGGGCGCTCTAGGCGACGGCGGGGGCGGCGAGGGCGATGGCGACGAGGAGCGGGCGGCGACGGCGAGCATAGGGCAGGGGCGCGGGGCGACGGCGATGGCGAGCATGGGCAGCCTGGCGGCGTCGATGAGCTCGGCGTCGTCGGGGGGAAATGGGGATTGGAAACTGAAAATTCCTAAGTGCTACTTATATACCCAGAGCATTGGTCCCGGTTCGTGGCACAAACCGGGACGAATGCCCCCTTTGGTCCCAGTTCGTAGCACCAACCGGGACCAAAGGTCTCTTTTCAGCAGCCCAAAGGGCGGGAAGAAGAGACCTTT
>LR738713.1:835187547-835199627 GCA_902687465.1 Secale cereale
CCTTTGGTCCCGGTTGGTGGCACCAACCGGGACTAAAGGCCATGTGCTGCCCCGCGGCCAAAATCTTTAGTCCCACCTCGCTAGTTGATAGAATGGCAGGGGCTCAGAGTTGTTTATAAGCCCCACTGCGGGCGCTGTATTGAACTCCTCTCTATTGCAGGCTTCTGGGCCTAACTTTGCGCGCTGCCCTGTGAGCCTCCTGGGCCTTATAGTCCAGCTGCATGTTAGGCCGTAGGCCTTGCAGGCTCACTGGGCAGCGCCGAATTTTTTTAATGTAGTTTTTTTTTTCCTTTTCTGCTTTATTTATTTCTAAGTTGTTTTTTGCTGTATTTAGAGTTTCTTTGTGAATATTATTGCTTTAGGTAAAACCAATTACAAACTTTCTGTTAGTGCCAGTAGTATTCAAATTTGAATAGTTTAAATTTGAAATTATTTGTTTTCTTTGTTGCTTTATTTATTTATTTTCTTTCTACTTACAACAAAATACTTATTATTGCTATTTTTATTTTTATTCTAGTTTTTTTGTTTTGTTTTCTGCATTGTTTATTTTCTTTTGTTTTCTGCTTTATTTTTTAATTCTTTTTGCTTTTAGGTCAGCAAAATTATAAACTTTCTGTTACTGCCATTAGTTTTAGAAAAATTATAAACTTTCTATTAGTGCCATTAGTTTTCAAATTTGAACAGTTAAAATTTGAATTCTTCGAAATTTGTGTGAATCACAAGTTTGTGGTTAACTTTACTAAAAAATGAACATAGATGCACCTATATAGAAAATTTGACCTAAATTCATAGTTTTCAAATGAACTCTGAAAAAGTTGGCATAGCATGTGCATGTACAAAACGGACAATGGTATCATACTCGTCTGTTACAAAGTTGGCATGGTATCATCATAATAGTTGCGGAAAAAAGTCTTCACTTTTTCTTCGCTTGTGTCATTTGCTTATTGCGCCGTAACCATGGATAATCTTCATCGTTTATCAGGATGCTTGGGCCAGCCTTGACTTTGAAGGGAGGAATTTCATGAAACTTTTCATAATCTTCAGATATGTCTGTCTTGCCCTCCACTTCCAGGATGTCCCTTTTTCCTGAAAGAACTATGTGGCGCTTTGGCTCATCGTATGATGTATTCACTTCCTTATCTTTTCTTTTTCTCTGTCTGGTAGACATGTCCTTCACATAGATAACCTGTGCCACATAATTGGCTAGGACGAACGGTTCGTCAGTGTACCCAAGATTTTTCAAATCCACTGTTCATTCCGTACTGTGGGTCTACCTGTACCCCGCCTCCTGACAGATTGACCCATTTGCACTTAAACAAAGGGACCTTAAAATCATCTACGTAGTCAAGTTCCCATATGTCCACTATGTAACCATAATATGTGTCCTCTCCCCTCTCGGTTGTTGCATCAATGCGGACACCGCTGTTTTGGTTGGTGCTCTTTTGATCTTGGACAATCGTGTAAAATGTATTCCCATTTATCTCGTATCCTTTGTAAATCAATACAGTCAAAGATGGTACCCTAGACAACAAGTACATCTCATCACAAACAGTGTTGTCACCTCTGAGATGTGTTTCCAACCAACTGCTGAAAGTCCTGATGTGTTCACATGTAATCCAGTCGTCGCACTGCTCCGGGTGTTTGGAGCGCAGACTGTTCTTGTGTTCATCGACATACCGGGTCACCAAGGTAGAGTTCTGTAGAACTGTGTAGTGTGCTTGAGACCAAGAATATCCGTCCCTGCATATTATTGAGTCCCTTCCAAGCGTGCCTTTTCCAGTCAGTCTCCCCTCATACCGCGATTTAGGGAGACCTATCTTATTAAGGCCAGGAATGAAGTCAACACAAAACCCGGTGACATCCTCTGTTTGATGGCCCATGGAGATGCTTCCTTCTGGCCAAGCGCGGTTACGGACATATTTCTTTAGGACTCTAATGAACCTCTCAAAGGGGAACATATTGTGTAGAAATACGGGCCCCAGAATGACAATCTCGTTGACTAGATGAACTAGGACCTGTGTCATGATATTGAAGAAGGATGGTGGGAACACCAGCTCGAAACTGACAAGACATTGTGCCACATCACTCCTTAGCCTTGGTACGATTTCTGGATCGATCACCTTCTGAGAGATTGCATTGAGGAATGCACATAGCTTCACAATGGCTAATCGGACGTTTTCCGGTAGAAGCCCCCTCAATGCAACCGGAAGCAGTTGCGTCATAATCACGTGGCAGTCATGAGACTTTAGGTTCTGGAACTTTTTCTCTGGCATATTTATTATTCCCTTTATATTCGACGAGAAGCCAGTCGGGACCTTCATACTGAGCAGACATTCAAATAAGATTTCTTTCTGTTCTTTCGTAAGAGCGTAGCTGGCAGGACCTTCATACTGCTTCGAAGGCATGCCATCTTTTTCCTGCAAACGTTGCGGGTCCTCCTGTGCCTCAGCTGTATCTTTTGTCTTTCCATACACGCCCAAGAAGCCTAGCAGGTCCACACAAAGGTTCTTCATCACGTGCATCACGTCGAATGAAGAGCGGACCTCTAGCTCTTTCCAGTAGGGTAGGTCCCAAAATATAGATTTCTTCTTCCACATGGGTGCGTGTCCCTCAGCGTCATTTGGAACAGCTAGTGCGCCGGGGCCCTTTCCAAAGATTACGTGTAAATCATTGACCATAGCAAGTACGTGATCACCGGTACGCATGGCGGGCTTCTTCCGGTGATCTGCCTCGCCTTTGAAATACTTGCCTTTCTTTCGACATTGATGGTTGGTCGGAAGAAATCGACGATGGCCCAGGTACACATTCTTCCTGCATTTGTTCAGGTATATACTTTCAGTGTCATCTAAACAGTGCGTCCATGCGTGGTATCCTTTGTTTGTCTGTCCTGAAAGGTTACTGAGAGCGGGCCAATCGTTGATGGTCACGAACATCAACGCCTTTAGGTTAAATTCCTCCTGTCTGTGCTCATCCCACGCACGTACACCGTTTCTATTCCACAGCTGTAAAAGTTCTACAACTAATGGCCTTAGGTACACATCAATGTCGTTGCCGGGTTGCTTAGGGCCTTGGATGAGAACTGGCATCATAATGAATTTCTGCTTCATGCACATCCAAGGAGGAAGGTTATACATACATAGAGTCACGGGCCAGGTGCTGTGATTGTTGCTCTGCTCCCCGAAAGGATTAATGCCATCCGCGCTTAAAGCAAACCATACGTTCCTTGGGTCCTTTGCAAACTCCTCCCAGTACTTTCTCTCGATTTTTCTCCACTGCGACCCGTCAGCGGGTGCTCTCAACTTCCCGTCTTTCTTACGGTCCTCACTGTGCCATCGCATCAACTTGGCATGCTCTCCGTTTCTGAACAGACGTTTCAACCGTGGTATTATAGGAGCATACCACATCACCTTTGCAGGAACCCTCTTCCTGGCGGGATCGCCGTTAACATCACCAGGGTCATCTCGTCTCATCTTATACCGCAATGCACCGCATACCGGGCATTCATTCAGATCCTTGTATGCACCGTGGTAGAGGATGCAGTCATTAGGGCATGCATGTATCTTCTGCACCACCAATCCTAGAGGGCATACGACCTTCTTTGCTGCGTATGTACTGTCGGGCAATTCGTTATCCATCGGAAGCTTCTTCTTCAATATTTTCAGTAGCTTCTCAAATCCTTTGTAAGCCACAACATTCTCTGCCTTCCACTTCAGCAATTCCAGTATGGTACCGAGCTTTGTGTTGCCATCTTTGCAATTGGGGTACAACCCTTTTTTGTGATCCTCTAACATGCGATCGAACTTCAGCTTCTCCTTTTGACTTTCGCATTGCGTTCTTGCATCGACAATGACCCGGCGGAGATCATCATCATCGGGCACATCGTCTAGTTTCTCTTGATCTTCAGCAGCTTCACCCGTTGCAGCATCATTGGGCACATCGTCTGGTTCCTCTTGATCTTCACCAGCTCCCCCCATTGCAGCATCACTGTATTCAGGGGGCACATAGTTGTCAGCGTACTCTTCTTCTTTGCCGTCTTCCATCATAACCCCTATTTCTCCATGCCTTGTCCAAACATTATAGTGTGGCATGAAACCCTTGTAAAGCAGGTGGGAGTGAAGGATTTTTTGGTTAGAGTAAGACATCGTATTCCCACATTTAGTGCATGAACAACACATAAAACCATTCTGCTTGTTTGCCTCAGCCGCATTCAGAAACTCATGCACGCCCTTAATGTACTTGGAGGTGTGTCTGTCACCATACATCCATTGTCGGTTCATCTGCATGCATTATATATAATTAAGTGTGTCAAAAACCATTACAGAACATCATAAATAGATAATTAAGTGAACAAATTAATAGAAGTTCATCATCACATTAAAACCAAAGTACATACATAGTTATCATCTAACAACATATAGCTCTCCAGAGCGTCTAATTAATTTTCACCATACAACGAAACTATGTAAAACATTTCAATGCGAAAACAAATGCAATCATAATCGCAACCAAGGTAACAATTAATCCAACGGCATAATGATACCAAGCCTCGGTATGAATGGCATATTTTCTAATCTTTCTAATCTTCAACCGCATTGCATCCATCTTGATCTTGTGATCATCGACGACACCCGCAACATGCAACTCCAATATCATCTTCTCGTCCTCAATTTTTTTTTATTTTTGACTTCAAGAAATTGTTTTCTTCTTCAACTAAATTTAACCTCTCGACAATAGGGTCCATCTTGATCTTGTGATCATCGATGACTTCCGCAACATGCAACTCCAATTCCATCTTCTCCTCCTCCATTTTTTCCAATTTTTTCTTCAAGGAAATGTTTTCCTCTTCAACTAAATTTAACCTCTCCACAAGAGGGTAGGTTGTAATTTCCGGTTCAACTACCTCCTCGACATATAAAAACATCTATGCATGTGAGGTTGGTGATGACCCACAACCGTAAGGGATCTATTGCAGCGTTTTCGATAAGTAAGAGTGTCGAACCCAACGAGGAGCAGAAGGTATTGACAAGCGATTCCGAGCAAGAAATTACTGCAAGCACTGAAAGATAACTTTTAGGGGTTTTCTCGGTATAAGCAACAGGATAGTAAAAGCAAGTAATATAAAAGGTACTGAGAGTAACAAGTGGCCCGATCCTTTCTTAGCAAAGGAGAGGCCTAGCAACTAAACTTATAAAGACTAAAGCGTTCCTGAGGACACACGGGAGAGGTAGTCATGTGCTTTCACCATATTCCGTATCGATACTATGTTATGTGTTGATAAGTGTTGAGTGGGTGGATCTATGCTAGTGCACTCTCTAGACTAAGATGAATGCACTCTTATGATTAAACACATTGCAAGCATCCGCAAATACAAGATAGAATTTAAGGCAAATGCCTAACCATAGCAATACGATCGAGGATCCATTATTCCCTTATGCAAAAGCGTGCGAACTGGGGTTCAGGTTTCTGTCACTCCGGCAACCCACCATAAGCATTCTTTATACACAATGTATTCTCTTAGGTCCTTAATAAGGCGAAGTGTTGGGTGTTCGACTCACACAACACCACTAGTAGAATGACAACGCAACTTAAGTATCAAACAACACATATTACTTCAACAACATATGACTACTAACAACAAGACTTTCCCCATGTCCTCAAGAACTAAGGTAACTACTCACGAGACATAAAAGAGACCATGATCAGCGGGGATAAATATGTGATAAACAATCTGGACATAATAATATTTCTCCAACAAAACTCAATAGCATTCACCACATAGTAGTAATCAACACCGATGGAGTAGAGAGAATAGGTAGTACAAGTTACAACACGAGTTGTGATTGTAAGATGAGATTTGGATGAAGATGGAGATGGTGCTGGTGATGGGGATGATGTTGATGATGATCTCGATGATGCCCGTGACGATGGTGATGACGATGGCGACGATCTCCCCTTCCGGGAGGTGATCTCCCCGGCGGAATCTGCCGGCCGGAGATGCCCTTTTATTCTCCGTAGGGTTCCGCCTCGAAGCGGCGGCGGAACTCCGTAAAAAGTCTTATTTTTAGGGTTTTCGGAGAACGGAGAATATATATGCAAAAGGGGGCATCCGGAGGTGGGCCAGGGGCTCCAGACGCCCCCCCGGCGCGGCCAGGGGGGGCGCCCCCAGGCCGCCTGGGCACCCTTTGGCCCCCCTCTGGCTCCCCTTTTGCGTGCCTTCGTGATTCTTCTGAAAAATATGTCCCGTTAATTTTCAGGTAATTTGGAGGTATTCTTCTTCAGCAACTCAGCGTCCACTTTTTACTGCTGAATCCTGCGTCTGTTGTTCCGGCATCGGAGAGTTTCCAAACTGTGTAAAATAGACCAAAACAACATAAGAACATCACCATAATGTGAAATATATCAATGAATAAGGATAAATTATGATACAAAATAGTGATGCATTTTGGACGTATCAACACCCCCAAGCTTAGACCTCGCTTGTCCCCAAGCGAATATGAACTCGGTAAACCTGTCCACAAGTTTAGAGAGTGAAGTGTCGATAAATAGAATACGGACAAGAAGCATCATAGTTTCTTTACCAACTCAAATATCCTCAACAGCAATCTTCAACTCATAAGGCCCTTATGAAAGAGTGATAACACTTATATTCGAAAGTAGGGCTAAGGAAACTCATTATATCATGGCAAACATGTCCTTTGGTCAAAGAACAACAATAGATTTAACTTTTGCTCTTATATTTGATGAGATCAATTGAAGCTTTTTGAAAATAACATGTTAATAGGCAAGAAGTGAAAATGTTAACACAAAGGAAGATGTTTGCCTCAGCTGGGCATGACAAACAACTTACTTATCGAATGATAATGTCAACAAGGATATGATATGACAAATCGTAATGCAGCTTTATATGAATGAATCCTTATCAACATCAAACGTCTGCTCTCTTTGAGAAATAGAAGGAAGTAGAAGTAACTGACTCAACTTAAAATTAAAAGATAGGCCCTGCTCTAGGGTAGTAGGGAAAACTCATGTGCTATCCTCAAATCAAACAGAATGAAAACAAGTTTTTAGGGGTGCATGATTTGTCAACGAATGCTAATAGATAACTCAATTGCTTTTTGAGCTGGACAAGTTTCGAGGAACGGCTCCCGCACGAGGACGATAACATCCTCTTATTCTCCTTTGTTTATCACTGCGAAAGTTTTCTGATTTCTCATGAACAAAGCGTGAAGGAGGGTTTGTTTGTTATATTATTTTTAAGCCGAGCGCACTCTATGCCAGCTCCTTCTCGTATTATGGGTTTGCACATTATACATGCAATCCCGAGGTGAAGCTTGTCCAACACAAAAAGACTATGAATTAGCTATTACTTCCTCATGAGCTAGAACAGAGGAACAAAATAAAAGATTTTGAACATTTGAGGATAACACATAAATTATATACTTTTAGGAGGTGGTAGCGGAATACCACGAGTAGGTAGGTATGGTGGACTCATATGGAAGGTATTGGCTTAAGGGTATGGATGCACAAGCAGAATCCCGCTTAGTACAGAGTTAGGCTAGCAAAGGTCTTGAGAGAACAGACAATTGATGATGACTAAGATGCAAAGCAATATAAAGCATGAACATTGAAATAAGCATAACACATCAAGTTGTCTTCCTTGTCAGCATAACACTTCAAGCATAATAACATAAAGTTTTGGCTATGTTGATAATTTAAGAAAATCATGCTTGTTGTTATGAACAAAGCTATGTTTGCCAAGATTAAATAAAGTTTCATAGCCATACCTGACATAAGGTCAATACTCCCCATAAGAATCATCATATAAGGTCGATTGCATGAAGAGAATACCGAGTGCAGCAAAAGGAACCGATAAACTTCTCATTAATATTCCATCATAAACGACTCCACACTCACGGATACAATTCCTCACCGAAGGAGCGATAGACCTCAATGCACACACCTATCCCATATAATAACCTCCCTAGACATGATACGACTCTACTTGACTCTAAAAGACAAAAGGTAAAGATAAAGATACCGGGCACTCCCCCAAGCTTGGAACAAGCCAAGGGAATGCCATTACCCCAGGAGATTTCACTCATCATCCTTGTTGGCGTTGATCAAGTAGTCCTTGGCGAAACGCTTCCATGGAAGGGGTTCCCCAGTCTCATATGAGAAGCTCGTCTCCTGAATCCTGCATTCAGCACCCAAACCCATGCGCAGAAACCTTAGTTCATACTCACAGTTCTGGTTATGTAGATCATTAATTTGCCCTTGGAGTTCTATAATTCTGTCTTCAGACGCGGCGATTCTTTCCCACATCTCCTTCATCTCCTTCAGGAAGTAGTTCTTCAGCTCGTTGGTGATATCAAAGTTAGCTTCGACACCACGCTCGGTCATCTTCTTGTATTCGAAGACTTCTTGCTCCACTTCTTCCAGCCTGGCCTGGATGTTCCCCTCCTTGATAGGTCCCTTCAGATCTTCTTGATGAAGGACACCGTCCTCCATCCGAACAACCTGAGGGTGCTTCTTCACCTCAGCAAGGTAAGGGTTGATGACGTTGACGACGAACTTGTCGTTGGGGGAACTTGGAGAAGCCATGGCACCTAAATTTAGCTGAAAGATTCCCTGGCAGAAACAGATCAGCTATAGGGGGCATCCGGAGGTGGGCCAGGGGCTCCAGGCGCCCCCCCGGCGCGGCCAGGGGGGGCGCCCCCATGCCGCCGGGGCACCCTGTGGCCCCCCTCTGGCTCCCCTTTTGCGTGCCTTCGTGATTCTTCTAAAAAATATCTCCCGTCAATTTTCAGGTAATTTGGAGGTATTCTTCTTCAGCAACTCAGCGTCCACTTTTTACTGCTGAATCCTGCGTCTGCTGTTCCGGCATCAGAGAGTTTGCAAACTGTGTAAAATAGACCAAAACAACATAAGAACATCACCGTAACGTGAAATATATCAATGAATAAGGATAAATTATGATACAAAATAGTGATGCATTTTGGACGTATCAGTTGGTCGGCATAATTGTCATAAACACTAAAACAAATAGTTATAAATTAAAGATAA
Organism: Secale cereale; assembly: GCA_902687465.1. Lineage (NCBI taxonomy): Eukaryota > Viridiplantae > Streptophyta > Magnoliopsida > Poales > Poaceae > Secale > Secale cereale. The sequence continues at coordinate 835,196,611 of LR738713.1, forward strand.
TATACCACATCCGAATCATAGACAGGACGAGGGCCCACGTGGGCGGATATCAAAACCATCGCACTATATAATAACAAGCAATAATAAACATAAGAAATTAGAGAAATATCTATCTAAAGCAATAATAACAAGCAATAATAAAAGTAAGAAAAGCATGGACATAACAAGAGGCTCACCACGGTGGTGCCGGTGACGAGATCGGCGGGGGCGATCGACGGCGGCGAAGACGGGCACGGGACGTGACGGACCGCTAAACCTAGACAAATCTCGGAGAAAATGGAGCTTCGAGTTCGAGCTTCGATAGGAGAAAAGCTTAACTAGTGTGGCTCGGGCATTCCATCGAATACGTTGTGTGCATAGGAGGTGAGCTAGAACACCACCAAGCCCTCTCCCCCTCGGCCAGAAAAAACAGAGCAGTGTTCTCTGCTCTTACACGAGGGGGTATATATAGGCACCTCATTGGTCCCGGTTGATGATATGAACGGGGACTAAAGGAGAGCCTTTGGTCCCGGTTAAAGTCACCAACCGGGACCAATGGTGGTGGGCCAGGAGCAAGACCAATTGGTCCCGGTTCGTCGCACCAACCGGGACCAAAAGGTCCAGACGAACCGGGACCAATGGCCCACGTGGCCCGACTGGCCCCCTGGGCTCACGAATCGGGTCCAATGCCCCCATTGGTCCCGGTTCTGGACTGAACCGGGACTAATGGGCTGGACCAAGTGCGCTATTATTGACATATTACTAATGGCGCACCTGATGTGTGGTGCACCATTACTAGTTTAGAAAATAAAAATAAAAAAACATTTGTTAGCAGTGGCGCACTAGGGGATAGTGCGCCATTACTAGTTGACATAGTAATGGCGCACATTCAAAAAGTGCGTCATTACTATGTGTATGACTTGGTCAAACCTTGGTCAAACTTAGTAATGGCGCACTTTGCATATGTGCGCCATTACTATGTCAAACTTAGTAATGACGCACCTACACAAAGTGCGCCATTACTAACTTTGACCAAGTCATACACATAGTAATGGCGCACTTTGTGAAGGTGCGCCATTACTAACTTCCTTTGCACCCCCCGGTGGATCGCCTTTTCAGTTTAAAAAAATAAAAGAAATTGATGGAAATGTGAAAAAAATAAAAGAAATTAAGTTTCCCATGTGAAATGTGGTCTAGTTGTTGGGAAAATTTACAAATATGAATTTTGACTTTATTTGCAAAATCTCTCTGGAATTTAATAAAATGGGTGTAACTTTTGCATACGAACTCGGATTAAAAAGTTTTTTATATGAAAAATCATCTACTCGAAAAGTTACATCCGAATTCAATCGGGGGAACCCCGTTGAACATTTTCAAAATCCCCAAAAACCTAACAGAACGAAAGTTATGGGGCTTTTAAGATCTAGAGGGGGGAGAATGAAAAAAAAATCAAAGTTACTAGTGGCGCACCATTTGCTAGGTGCGGCACTAGTAACAGGAAAAAAAATTGGTTTCATTTTTTTTTTCAAAATATGATACGTAATATGATCAGGAAGTTTGAAATATTTTTTCAAAATTTCATCACACTCATGAACATGAACAAAGTCCTAGACATCAACAAGGTTTAAAAGGATTGATATGATAGATATATCAACAAGTACGTGTGAAGTGAGCTGGTGCTGGGGTTGGATAGAACTGCGAAGTTAAGCGTGCTTGGGCTGAAGTAGTGTGAGGATGGGTGACCTTCTAGGAAGTTTGACCACAGAGTGCGATTTGACTTGAGATTAAGCATATTGACCCAAGATTAAGCCATAGTGACCTGAGTTTAAGAAAAAAAAATTAAAAAAACTTTTGAATTTGTTTTTTAAAAAAAATCTGAAAAAAGTAAAAAAATGTTAGTAATGGCGCACTTCTATGTGGTGCGCCATTACTATGTCAGATAGTAATGGCGCACCAGATAGGCATAGTAATGGCACACTATAGGTGCGCCATTACTATCTGGGATACTAATGGCGCACCAGAGGTCTGGTGCGTCATTACTATTTGTTACTAATGGCGTGATAATAGTGGCGCACCTGTAGTGCGCCATTAATGGCCAAAACAGGTGCGCCACTAATTAGCCTTTTCCTAGTAGTGTCGGTGGCGAGGCCACCATTCCATAAGCTGGCTTTCCGCTACTATGGGCCATACATCACTCGAGCTAAAGTGGGTGTAGTTGCATATCGACTCGACTTACCAGATACCAGCAAGATTCACCTGGTGGTGCATGTGTCTCTACCGAAGAAAGCAGTGGGAGCAACAATTCTGGTTAGTGCAGAACTACCACCACCTGATTCCGTTTTGCAGGCGCCTCACTCGCCCAGCCAAGTCTCAGAGTGCAAGATGGTTCGTTCCCAGGGTGAGATGAAGCTTCGCGCCCTGGTGTAGTGGAGCGATTTGCCAGCTGCCTTAGCTACTTGGGAGGATCCAGAGAGGCTCCAAGTGCAGCTTCCATCAACACTGCCTTGTGGTCAAGGTGATTCGCAAGGAGGGGAGAATGTCATGATTGGTAAGCGGGCTCTCATCAAGATACCACCAGAGACTAGTGGGGTCACCGTGGTAGAGAAGTAGAGTGAGGCACCAGTCGCGTAAACGTTGTAGCTGGGCCTATCAGGCTGGTGAGCTGGCGTGTGTTGTGTGTGGCATGGTGATGAGGTTAAGTAGTTGTGCGGGTAGCGACCTAGAGGCATAAAGAATTATTGTAATGAAACAAACGAAGAGGAAAACTATCATTCTCCTCCCTGGCATCCTTCCTCTCTAATAAATCCCCACCTACCTTCCTCCTCCTCTTATCGATCTAGATCCGGTCCCTAACAGGATCCCCCATGATCGACGGTCACTGCCCCATAATGAGATGGAATGTCAGACACCTCAATGGCCCCGCCCGCTGTTCAGTCATCAGCGAGACGCTGTTGTGCATGGCCTCGCCATCCTCTCCCTCCAGGAGACAAAAATCGAGGGGTGGACGGCTGCTTTAGCTAGAGACACATGGGGGGGGG
>LR738713.1:835206773-835234525 GCA_902687465.1 Secale cereale
CAAAAAAAAAAAAAAAAAAAAAGAAACGTGCGTAATGCTAGTGCTTTTTTTTTGTTGTGTATGCGCGCTTGGGGTCGGGGTCGGGGAAATACGACGGCCGGCCAGTGACAGAGCCGAAAGCAGCAAAGATCAGATGCTAAAGCCAGCGTGTGCATGGATGCACGGATGCACCCCACCCAAATACTTTCTACCGATCGAGATTATAGCACCGCCGATCAACGTGACTATCATGCTGTACGATCTTTGATTGACTGCAGCTGTACTGCTGTAGAAGCCAACCCCGCTCCTAGGGTTCCCTCCCCATCAGTGGCGGAGCCAGGATTGACTGACGTCACAGGCGAGAACTTAAAAACTAAAAACTACCCCTAAAAAACTCTAGTTTCAAGGCATGCAAAAGTGAATCTATGTTGCAAAACTAATAAGAAACTAACATAATATTCACTGGCAACATTTATTCCATGATGGGTCAACTAATAAATTAAGACAAATCAAAAAACAATATGTAGCATACATATAGATCAGTACCGCAAATATTTGGAGCAAGTAGATTAGCTGGATCGGTTGTAATGATCCATTGGCCTGTTTCTGCTACCTCTCTAAATAAACTTGGAAAAATGACTAACATAGGAAGTACTGTGTAGAAGATATGCTCCTATTTGATAAAAGTGAACCCATTTAAATTAGTCAAAATTGGACTATGCTGCCATGTTTCATCTTTATCTAACAGTGCATTACAGTAAATCATTATCAGTATTTCTCATAATCGATGAATGTTTGTTTGTGAAATATTGGCCTATTTGTGAACTACTCCCTCCATCCCTCATAATCGATGGACCCATGGGCCTGTTTATGAACTATTTCTCATAATCGATGAACTTTTTTGAAGTTTGTGAACTTTTGTTTGAATATCGATGAATGTCTTTAAATTTATGATTTTACGAAAGTAAAATAAAATAAATGATAAATAATAGCGAGGCCATACTAGTTCATGTACTGTTAGCGCAATAAAAATAACAGGTGCCCAATCGGTGTGGTGGTCTACCTAAGCTAGAATAAGCATTTCCTTTGCTAGCGATGCAGGTTCGGTTCCTGAATCAGTCATTTTTTTCGTTTTTTTTGGTGATTTCTGTTCGCTGCCTTTTCCCATTGTTGGCCGGCCCATCAAAGCGCTGCAGTGCCTTACGCCCCAGGCGAATTGGGCCAGGCCACGAAGGAGATGGGCCGCCGCCGGGCTGCCTGGGGCCTGTCTCCGCCCATGCTCCCCACCGCTGCCGGCTCCCCCGCGCGGAGCCGCCGGCGTGGCTGGAGCCCGCCGTCGCCGCTAGCCCCCTCCCACTCCTCTACCCCTCCCCACCTCCCCTCTCCCGTACCCCAGCGACCCCTCCCAGAGCGAGGCAACTGGGGGCCTCTTCCACGCCTCGCTCCAGCGCCCCCCGTCGCCCATCCCTCCTCCCGCCGCCGCCAGCGAGCGCCGCCCTGCCTCGACCGCGTGGTGCGGGCGGGGGCTTGCCCTTCCCGGCGCACGGCACCCCCTGCTCGGACAGTGGTGGCCGCGGCGGTGCTCCTCAGCCGACATTGGTGCGGCCTGTCGGTGGCGTGCTGCGGGGCCGGTGGTTCCCGACGCGGCGGTGCGGTCGTTGGCCGTGGGGCGGCGCGGTGGCGCTGTGGCTGGCGGCGCCTGCCCAGACCAGATTTGGGCCTATTTGGGCCTCATCTGGGTTGGGGCGGGCCGGTGGCCCGGTTTTCGGCGGCGAAGTTCCGTGGTGGTGGCGTGGTGGCGGCGGTCTCGGGTCGTGACGACTTCGTTGGTCGGCGAGCTGCAGCGTGGTGACAGGACTGTCCGGGTCCAAGTGGGCCCGGCCGGGCCGTCGTGGCCCGGCAGGTCCTCGTCGCCGCGTTTGGTCGGCTCCGCTGCGGCGGCGGAGGCGGTCCCCTCCCTCCGGCCGAGCTGTGGTCACTCCCGTGGCCGGTGTCTTCTTTCCCCCTCCAGGTCTCGTGTTGACAACTCCAGTGAGGCGGCAAGTGTTGTCCGGTAATCATGGTGGCACAGGATGGTAGGCGGATGAAGGGGTGGCGCATCTCGAAATGCTTGGCTGGTGGTGGTGGTTGTGGATCGGGAGAAATCCCTGTCGGCCTGTTCGGGCAATAGTGGCGACATCGTCGCATTCCTTCATGAAGGTGTTGCTTGGTGCGCGGCGCTTCGGGTTGCTGTGAGCGTGGTGGTACTTCTTCAGAGGGTACAGAGGTTGCCAGTCTTCCTTTCTTCGTTGATTTGCCGGTGCGGACATTTATTTCTCTTTCTTTTCTTATTTTTTTCCTTTGGGTTTATCTGCCGGTATCGAATGTATCAGATGTTTGATTTATATAATATAAAGCGAGGGAAACCTTTATCGGATTATAGCACCACCGTGATCGAGACCGATTGCAGCGAGGCAACCACTCTCATAATCTCATTAGGCGTGTATAAGGTGTGGTACCATACAGTGACGCGTCACGCCTAACGTACCACCATAGGAATATATCTTCTTTTCAGAAAATATAAAACGAGGGCACTTTATTGGAACAGGATATCGTATAGTGGACGATCTTCTCTTCTATTTGGTCGGCAACCAGAGGAGCTCTCACTTTCGCGCCGCTAATCTCCGACGTGATAGTTCATACGCCACGCACCCAAATCTTAACGGAACTGTCTACGCATCAGTTGTCTGGAAAAACAAAATTGACTTCTTTTTCCTTTCTGACTTCATTGTCTGTATATTTTGGGAGGTATGCGTCACCTTTTAATCGGTCTTTGAATTTACTTTCGAAATAATACAAATCCTTTTCACTAACAAAACTGGCGGCACCCACGACGGAAAGGCATCCCGGGTGGCCGCTAGCGACCCCGGAGCCGTCCACGCCGCGACACCCAAACTCCCCCGCCAGCCATCCAATCCCTCGCCGCTGTCGGAGGAAGCCACCCGTAGGAGGATGACGTCGGCGGGGAGCTCCATCATCGCATATTTTTCTTCATTTTGCATCTTTTCCCATCCTCTCGTCCCTCTGTCACCCCTCGTCACGGACCGTTGCTGAAATTTTGTCTTATGGGCCAGTCCAAATATTAATTTCAGAAATTCCTAATAAATTTTAAAGGCACATTTAGCCCATTCGTGCAAGGCAAGGGCATTACTAAAGTTTAGTCTCACATTGCTAGTTTAGAGGGAGTTGGACCTCTTTATAAGGAAGACTCTTTCTCCACTTGTACGAGCATGAAAATAAGAGGGACATCCACGCGCGCTCCTCCGCCGCCCGCCGCGCTGCGCCACGCCTTCCTCTTGCCACCGTTTTTGGGGAGCGCTCAGCGCGACTACTGGCTGCTTCATCACGGACAATCCGGTCGCCGACGACTACTTCCCCGACGTTGACAACCTCTTCGACGACGTGGCCGGTGAGGACACCGCACCCAAGACCAGGGCTTCTGTCGCTGCTTCGTATGTCTCCATGATCTCTCTAGTTTATCTTGTTCTATTCTTTGTCCCCTATGTGTTGTTCTTGCTCTTTCTGTTAGAAGTCCTGTCACAGTTCTTTGTTCTAGTATTTGCTCTAAATATGTTAGGTTCTACTTCATATATGCAACTAGTTCCACTGTATGTTCTAGATATATTGAGTTACAGTTCATATATGAAGATACTATTTACCTTCTCTTGTTCTGATCGCATGACTTGCTCTATTACTGCTATACTAGTCATGCTTTATCTAGTAATTCTGCTAATTAAATCCTTCGGTAAATTGCTCATTTCTCCAACAACCCTTACGTCCTGATCAACAACAGCTCGGAGCGCGCCCAGTTCTTCACGTGGGAGGGAGACTAGCACCGTGGGGCGCTTCTCACCATGGCTAGGGGTGTGTTCCTGATTGTGGCAGCGACCGCTCCGTGTGCGGGCCGTTCTCCAGTCAGATCCGATTGGATTTGGCGTCAGGGGCCCATTGTGCATCACGCTCTCTGCTGGATGTGGGCCGCGACGGCGAGGTGCTAGCCTTATGCACATGCGGTCCCGGCCAGCACCGCTACGGTCCATCGTTTGGTGGTGGTGATTCAAATTTGATCAGTCGGATGGTGGTGACGGCAAACAGTACTGTAGTGACTACCTACGACTCTACGACAATAATGGTCATCGATAGGTCTTTGGGAGGGGTCATCTCTCCTGGTCTGGTGATGGACTTTGGCGGTGAGACACAAATTATGGATGATGAGTTAACACAGAGGGATGATTGTGCAATGGCAACGGCTGCATCGTATGTACCTGCTGGGATCACGGAAAGTGATAGTGACAACACATGGGTGACTTCGATGGTGGTGCTACTCGAGCACTCAATCTCGAGCTCCAGGGTCAAAGCCTAGGTCGTACTTGAGTGGTTATACCTAGCAATGGCGATATGTTTCTAATGTCATTAGCTTGTTGAAGGCATTGCTTGGATATTCTGGAACCGATTCTTCTGGTGAAAACCTAGATTTTGGCCTTGTGCTTGGATCCAGTGATGGTGGTGCTTGACTATCGCTCCCTTCTTGAAGGCGTTGTTCTTGAAGAACCTCGTCGTACATCTGGTGTCAGGAGATGATTGGTGCATATATGGTCCTTGTTGTAGTTCGCCGATTACAAATCTGTTCACTTTGCTTTTTCTTTTCTTTTTTCGTCGCCTATGCATAGCTTTGGTGTGTGTGTGAGTTGATGTTTATTGCGTGCATCTTAACTATGCAGATGTTGGGTATGCGCTCATTGTGTTATGTTTCTTCTTGATTATTTAATTTGAGATAAAATCCATCCTTTGTCGAAAAAATCCATTGGAAAGATGCTCTAGCAAAAAAACGCAGTCGACTGCTCAAAACAGAATTTTTGGGGGGTCTGTGGCAAAAAAGGCTCCAACAACGGACCATATGCGATAATTATTTTTAAAACTATAGCATAAAATTTTCTATAGCATTGGATTATATGGGTGTCCACTAGCCGGAGACCCAACCATCCGAAATAATGACGCCAAGCCTAACCGCCGCTTGATGAACTTTCACAATCATCGCGCCGCCTCACCCTCCTCTATGTCATCTTATCTCGGCCGCCGGCCGCTGCCACCACGTGCCCCGCTGCCACCTTGCTCTTGGGTGGGGGAGGGGGCGCCGCCGTGACCCCCCATGACCATTGTTATCCCGCGTAGCCGCAACCCGATCACCCACAATTCTTGTCGTCCCAATGTGCTCCACACTGTCGGATCCACCTGGCTGCCCGCCCGAAGCTGCCCCAACACTACCCTCGAGCATAACGTCGTTGTATCTAAGCTCTCACCGCCAGCCGATCCACCCAATTTCGGTCATCCAACCTCACTCCACACCGTCGGATCCGGCCCCAGCCGCTGTCCACAAGCATCGCACAATTGTATTCGAGCTCTCGCCATCGTCCCCGAGCTCCCAGTACCGTCCACGAACTGCCCAGCCACCGCTTTCCATCGTCCCCACCGTCATATCTGCCTCCCGGCCTCGACGCCGTCGGATCATCATGTCCCATGTGGGTATGAAAATATAGACAGCTAGTTTATTTCTGTTGTAAATGCAGGCAAAATTTGGCTACCTAAAACTGTTTTTAGGTATCCAACTTTTTGGTCTGCTGTTGGAGATGCTCTCATGGCACGCTCCAACCGATGAGACCACTGTGACTAGCATTTTCTACTTAATGACAATTGTAGGTACAATGTGGTAGTAAAAGACAAGAGCGAAAAAAATCAAATAAAAGACGTTGTGCTATTATAGGTAGAATTCGTGTAATAATGTTACCCACATAGGAAATAAATAGATTCGATCAAAAAACAAGAACAAATACAATACTAACTAATAAACAGATCCGTATCATATCATGTGGCAAAAACCGTCTCAGGGACTGGTCAAGATTAATATAGAGGCATCACTTCACGTGGATACGTTATCTGGAGCTTGCAGTGCTGTCGTGTGTGATGAACGAGGTGATTTCCTGGCAGCATCAACTTGGTTTCTTCAGCATATCTGAGATGTTGATTCAGCGAAGCTCATGGCAATTAGAAATGGAATCTACTTGCTGGCAAATTTGGGGCGCAACAATGTGGAGATTGGATCTAATTGCTCACTTGCGGTGAAGGCAATTCAACAAATGCACTCTTATCTAGGACTTGGCGTTGCATTGGTCTCTGAATGCAAGGAGTTGGCAATGGACTTTGCCAAAATATCATTTAAACATTGTTTCCGCGAAGCTAATCAGGTAGCAGATGATCTAGCTAAGCATTCTTTTAGTGCTAGATCTCCGGGTTCTTGGGATGATGTAATCCCTGACTACGGATCTCATTTACTTTTAAGCGACATGAACATCATATGAGAAATAAAGTCTATTTCCGTGCCAAAAAAAACTAAAAAACAGATTCATCATGCTAAACTTGACACTAATGCTCATATTTTCATTTATTTATTTCAGCCTTTTCGGCGATGTTTGTTGAGGGAGAAGAGATATTCTGCTCGACTACGGATGTGTGTGTGGTGACTTAGTCAATCATAAAATGATGTGTCGGATCAGTCTATCGAAGATGCTCATGAGGGTGGGATGTGCGTGTGCGCGTTTATAGAGGTGAATGTATGTGTGTATATATGAGCGTCTGCGTCTATGTGGTAAAAAAGAATGAATTCAAGACATTGGTATTACCTAAAAAAAGAAAGAGACAAAAAGAATGATGAAAAAATGCACACACCTCGCACATAAATTTCAACACTAGCACATAATTGGCCATTAGTCCCGGTTCGTGGCGGCCTTTCGTCCCGGTTCACCAACCGGGACTGAAGGGTCGGGACTAAAGCCCCCCCTTTAGTCCCAGTTCGTCATGACCCGGGACCAAAGGCCCAGCACGTGGCACGAGCCCTCGCCGGGGACTGGGGTTCCTTTAGTCCTGGTTGGAGCGTTCCATGAGGGTCGTTGCGAACAGGGCGGAGGAAGTATCCCGTTCTCTTTCTCTCCCGGTGCGCGATTGTGGAGGAGGCGGGCTTGGTCTTGGGCGATGGCGTCCACCTGGCAGAGAGAGAAAGAACAAGATTCATCAGTGACCAAGGCAGATTGGCTTCGTCGGCTCTTGAATGACCTGCTGGTAGTTGAGAAACATGTACCGGGTATCCTTATGAACTGCGACAATCAAGCTGTGATCACGAAAATGAGCAACTCAAAGGATAACATGAAGTCATTAAGACACGTTCAGAGAAGGTTAAAGTCTGTCAGGAAAATGAAAAACTCCGGAGTAATTGCATTGGATTATATCCAAACTTCTAAAAATCTGCCAGATCCTTTTACTAAGGGTTTATCACGAAATGTGATAGATAATGCATCGAGGGAGATGGGTATGAGACCCACAATATGAGTTGTTCACAGTGGTAACCTAGTCTATGTGATCGGAGATCCCGTGAATTAGATGTGGAAGACAAGCTGTTGGTCATCTGAGTGGTGAGTATCCTTACTATCAATACCACTCCATGAAGATGCAATACTCTCCTAAATCTGCATGGCAGGTTGATGTATATCTTAATGTGTTCTAAGTGGCTCATGTAAGCAGAGATGTTCTCCTGCAGAACATCTTTTGAAGAACACACCTATATGAGTCTAATTGTCAAACGTCGCAATCTATAAGAGTAGGGTTCTCTCTAGTAAACTCATGAAAGGTCACGGAGTATGACGCATAAGCTCCACCCGCAGGGAAGACCCACGGTAGCCAAGTATCGGTCAAGGTTTTGTGTGAAGCTAGATTCGCAGAAAACTTGCAGTTCAAGGTCCAGTCCACTGTTCAAGTTGCTTACTAGTGTAACGTAGAGTTCTAGGTGGAAGTTCAACTTAACAGTCTCCACTGCAGTACCGGTATATAAAATAGTGTTTTGGAACCAAAGGCAAATTTTGTGTGCCTCTAGGATCTGGTGGGGGATTGCTGGAATTTTGTCTTATGGGCCAGCCAACCCAAATATTAATTTCAGAAATTCCTAATAAATCCTAGAGTCCCACTTAGCCCATTCGTGCAAGGCAAGGGGCACTACTAAAGTTTAGTACCACATTGCTAGTTTAGAGGGAGTTGGACCTCTTTATAAGCGAGGCTCTTTCTCCACTTGTACGAGCATGAGAATAAGAGGGGCATCAACGCGCGCTCATCCACCACCGCCCTGCCTCGCCACGCCACACCACGCCTCGTCACGACGCGTCGCGGGTTCCGGGAATGAGCCGAGCCGATGTCTAATTTTTGTCACGCACGATGGGTATACGAAAGGTCACGCTGAAGCTGAAATGTTTTTCTATAGTGGACACTGAATCCGAACGGCGTGCCTCTTCGGTTGCTGCATGTTCGTTTCGTCTCCCTCACTCCCTTTAGCTCCCGTCGCTAGCTTCTCACCTCCTTCTCTTGCGCCTATAAAAGGGAGGTTGCTCCTCCTCAGAGAGACGCACCAGAACCTCTCCTTCCTCTCGCCACCGGTTCCATCTCTGAGTTGCTGCTATCTTCCTCATCCCGGCTTGCGGCGTGCACCGCAGGTCGGGATAGTAGGCCTCCGAAACCACACCACTTCGAGTCCTGTATGGGATAAGGGTGATAAGGTTTTTGGGGAGCGCTCAGCGCGAATACTGGCTTCTTCATCACGGACAATCTTGTCGCCAACGACTACTTCCCCGACGAACAAAGAACTATGGCATGGCCGGCGAGGACACCGCACCCAAGACTGGGGCCTCTGCCGCTGCTTCATATGTCTCCATGATCTCTCTAGTTTATCTTGTCCTATTCGCTGTCCCGTATGTGTTTTTCTTACTCTTTCTATTAGAAGTCCAGTCACAGTTCTTTGTTCTAGTGTTTGCTCTAAATATGTTAGGTTCTACTTCATACATGGAACTAGTACTACTGTCTGTTCTAGATATATTGAGTTACAGTTCATATATGAAGATGCTATTTACCTTCTCTTTGTCAGATCGCATTACTTGCTCTATTATTGCTATACTAGTCATGCTTTATCTAGTATTTTTGCTAATAAAATCCTTCGGTAAAATGCTCATTTCTCCAAAAACCCTTACGTCCTGATCTACAACACCTCGGAGCGCGCCCAGTTCTTCACGTCAGAGGGAGACTAGCACCGTGGGGCGCTTGTCACCATGCCTAGGGGCGTGTCCCTGATTGTGGCAGCAACTGCTCCGTGTGCGGGCCGTTCTCCAGTCAGATCTGATTGGATTTGGTGTCAGGGGCCCATTGTTCATCACGCTCTCTGCTGGATGTGGGCCACGGCGGCGAGGTGCTAGCCTTATGCACATGCGGTGCTGGCCAGCATCCCTACGGTCAATCGTTTGGTGGTGGTGATTCAAATTTGATCAGTCGGATGGTGGTGACTGCAAACAGTACTGCAGTGACTACCTACGACTCTACGACAACAATGGTTATCGATAGGTCTTTGGGAGGGGTCATCTCTCCTAGTCTAGTGATGGACTTTGGCGGTGAGACACAAATTATGGATGATGAGTTAACACAGAGGGATGATTGTGCAATGGCAACGGTTGTATCGTATGTACCTGCTGGGATCACGGAAAGTGATACTGACAACACATGGGTGACTTCGATGGTGGTGCTACTCGAGAACTCAATCTCGATCTCCAGGGCCAAAGCCTAGGTCGTACTTCAGTGGTTATACCTAGCAATGGTGATATGTTCCTAATGTCGTTAGCTTGTTGAAGGCATTGCTCGGATATTTTGGAACCGATTCTTCTGGTGAAAACCTAGATTTTGGCCTTGTGCTTGGATCCAGTGATTGTGGTGCTTGACTATCGCTCCCTTCTTGAAGGCGTTGTTGTTGAAGAACCCCGTCGTACATCTAGTGTCAGGAGATGATTGGTGCATATATCGTCCTTGTTGTAGTTCGCCGATTACAAATCTGTTCACTTTGCTTTTTCTTTTCTTTTCTCGTCGCCTATGCATAGCTTTGGTCTTATATGATTTTACTAGTTGCTGGTGTGTTTTCTCGTGTGTGTGTGTGTGTGAGTTGATGTTTGTTGTGTACATCTTAACTCTGCAGATGTTGGGTATGTGCTCATTGTGTTATGTATCTTTTTGATAATTTATTTTGAGATGTTGGTTAGCCGGAGACCCAACCATCCGAAATGATGACGCCAAGCCTAACCGCCGCTTGATGAACTTTCACAATCATCGCGTCGCCTCACCCTCCTCTATGTTAGCTTATTTTGGCCGCCGGTCGCTGCCACCACGTGCCCTGCTGCCAACTTGCTCTTGGGTGGGCGAGGGGGCACCGCCGTGACCCCCCATGACCATTGTTGAGCCCGCGTAGCCGCAACCCGATCACCCCCAATTCTTGTCGTCCCAATGTGCTCCACACTATCGGATCCACCTGGCTGCCCGCCAGAAGCTGCCCCAACACTATCCTCGAGAATAGCGTCGTTGTCCCTAAGCTCTCACCGCCAGCCGATCCACCCAATTTCGGTCATCCCACCTCATTCCACACCGTCGGATCCCCCCCCCCCAGCTGCTGTACACAAGCATCGCGCCATTGTCGTCGAGCTCTCGCCGTCGTCCCCGAGCTCCCACTACTATCCTCGAACTTCCCAGCCGCCGATTTCCATCGACCCCACCGTCATATCCGCCTCCCGGCCTCGCCATCGTCGGATCATCATGTCCCATGTCGGTATGAAAATATAGACAGCTAGTTTATTTCTGTTGTAAATGCAGGCAAAATTTGGCTACCTAAAACTGTTTTTAGGTATCCAACTTTTTGGTCTGTTGTTGCAGATGCTCTCATGGCACGCTCCAACCGATGAGACCACTGTGACTAGCATTTTCTACTTAATGACTATTGTAGGTACAATGTGGTAGTAAAAGACAAGAGCGAAAAAAATCAAAATAAAATACGTTGTGCTATTATAGGTAGAATTCGTGTAATAATGTTACCCACATAGGAAATAAATAGATCCGATCAAAAAACAAGAACAAATACAATACTAACTAATAAACAGATCCGTATCATATCATGTGGCAAAAACCGTCCTATGGACTGGTCAAGATTAATATAGAGGCATCATTTCATGTGGATACTTTATCTGGAGCTTGCAGTGATGTCGTGTGTGATGAACGAGGTGATTTCCTAGCAGCAGCAACTTGGTTTCTTCTGCATATCTGAGATGTTGATTCAGCGGGCTCATGGCAATTAGAAATGGAATCTACTTGCTGGCAAATTTGGGGCGCAACAATGTGGAGATTGAATCTAATTGCTCACTTGCGGTGAAGGCAATTCAACAAATGCACTCTTATCTAGGACCTGGCATTGCATTGGTCTCTGAATGCAAGGAGTTGGCAATGGACTTTGCCAAAATATCATTTAAACATTGTTTCCACGAAGCTAATTAGGCAGCAGATGATCTAGCTAAGCATTCTTTTAGTGCTAGATCTCTGGGTTCTTGGGATGATGTAATACCTGACTACGGATCTCATTTACTTTTAAACGACATGAACATCATATGAGAAATAAAGTCTATTTCTGTGCCAAAAAAACTATTAAACAGATCCATGATGCTAAACTTGACACTAATGCTCATATTTTCATTTATTTATTTCAGCCTTTTCGGCGATGTTCGTTGAGGGAGAGGAGATATTCTCCTCGACTACGGATGCGCGTGTGGTGACTTAGTCAATCATAAAATGATGTGTTGGATTAGTCTATCGAAGATGCTCATGAGGGTGGGATGTGTGTGTGCGCGTTTATAGAGGTGAATGTATGTGTGTGTATATGAGCGTCTGCGTCTATGGTAAAAAAGAATGAATTCAGGGCATTGGTATTACCTAAAAAAGAAAAAGACAAAAAGAATGATGAAAAAAATGCACACAACTTGCACATAAATTTCACCACTAGCGCAGAATTGTCCATTAGTCCCGGTTCGTGGCGGCCTTTAGTCTCGGTTCACCAACCGGGACTGAAGGGTCAGGACTAAAGCCCCCCTCTTTAGTCCCAGTTTGTCATGACCCGGGACCAAAGGCCCAGCACGTGGCATGAGCCCGCGCCGGGGACTAGGGTTCCTTTAGTCCTGGTTGGAGCATGCCATGAGGGTCATTGCAAACAGGGCGGAGGAAGTATCCCGTTCTCTTTCTCTCCTGGTGCGCGATTGTGGAGGAGGCGGGCTTGGTCTTGGGCGATGGCGTCCACCTGGCAGAGGGAGAA
Source organism: Secale cereale (assembly GCA_902687465.1). NCBI lineage: Eukaryota > Viridiplantae > Streptophyta > Magnoliopsida > Poales > Poaceae > Secale > Secale cereale. Next base: position 835,218,994 of record LR738713.1, read on the forward strand.
AGAACAAGATTCATCAGTGACCAAGGCAGATAGTTTCTGTTTAAAAACGATGAAATGCACTCACTTTGCAAGTTTGAACATTCGATATGGCGGCATTGCACCATTCATGAAGTTATGACAGACCTAGAATGGAAATATTCAGTTAAAGAAATCTATATTCTGTCTGAACTATAACATATTTTCAGTTGAATGTGTATTGACAAGTACAACCATCCACAGTAGAGAAGCTACAAATAAGTCTCAGATTGTCACATAAGCAGACCAACATCGTCAAATAAGCCATCAAAATCTCAAAAATTATCATGGGACAGGTGCACAACATAAAAAGGTCTTGAGTTTCAGTTTAAGTGGGACGGAGTACAGCATGATGCCAACATTGTACAAATGAAAGGAGGGGTAATCCCTAAATTGCAGTCTTTGCAGCCACAATAACAAATTAACCATCTTTTGGAAACATGTGTGATAGATTACGAAGGTTGAGTAATTAATTAAACACACAAACAAGAATAACAAACAATATGAGATGTCTTCCTAGTATGAGTACACATTACATGGAGCAAGTTTCAATATGGTAGTACTATCCTTCCTGTTGTCTTACTTATACAAATCAGCACGACCTATCTATAATTACAATGTTTTTCATATATAGGAATTAGCTATGGCATGATTTCGGGATCAATCATCCTATATCCTATAATGTAATGATTCTACTTTTGGCATCAGGAGCCATGAGTTAAACACCCAAAAGAAAACCTAGTTGCCATGGCATGAAATGTGATGCAGAGAGAGTGGAAGAGAGAAGAGAGGAGTGGGGTATTACCTAGACCTGAAAGCAATGGGGATGGACGAGTCGGGAAGAAACAGCAGAGGGGCCGTCGTGGATGGATGGATGGATGAACATAGGGAGCGAAAAGGCCTGACCCGAGACGTTCAGGGGATCTCCGCGTTGAACGCCTTCATCACGACCATGCTGCCGGCCACCTGTCTGCATGAGGAAGAGGAAAGAAATCGCCTACCTTAGTTGCATGCATCGGGGGAGGGAAGGGGAGGGAAAGGGAGGAAGAGCAAATCGAAGAGAGGGGGGCTGACCTTGACGAGCGGCGTCCCAGGCAGAGGATATCCACTCTATCTCGATGGCGTCTGTGGCTGCCGCCTGACCTCTCCCGGTTAGGGGATGGGCGGGGAGGGAGAGGATGGCAGCGGTGGGTGACGAGGTCGCGAATGAAGCTCCATGACGTCAGGGCCACGGAGCAGCCATTCGTCGCGTCGTCGGCTCGATCTACCGGCGCGCACCTCCATTGAGGGAGGCCTAGGTCGAACGACAGCGCTGGCGAGCGTGGCGGGTCGGGGACAACTTGATCTGCAACCTAGTATAGGGTATGAAGAAGGTGAAGGCGAGGTGAGGAGGAGAGGGAGGGGGCGGCGGTCGCCGTCTGTTTGGGAGAGGGTTGGGGCCAGCGGCGAGGTGTGAAGTCGTGGTGGGTGGCGGCGGGGGCGGCGCTTGAAGGTGGAGGTTTGGGGAAGTGGGAGTAGCAGAGATTAAAGGGATTTATGCTGCCTGTTGGGTTTCGACATTGGCTTTGCTCGCTGTGAGGCCAACTTCAGTGCACGCCCCCATCTAAACGTCTGTTTTGCTCGGATTTTGTCCGTTTGGGTAGAGCAATGGGGTCATGTCCAAGCCTTTCCTGGGATGCGGTGACCGTGCGCCGAATGCGCAGACACATCCTGTAACACTCCAAATTTTTGGATTTGTTCTCTTCAAAACTTTTTGATCTTTTGGAAGGGGGATATTTGATCTTCTCTTAAAACCCCTTTCTAAAAACTTTTCTGACAAAAGTTTGTGTGTCCTTCTCAAACTTGATTCTGGTCTTGAAGGTTTGCTACTTGTGTTAGCTCAACACAAGTTGTTTTTCAAAAAGGTTTTTGTTTGACTATTTTCCCTTCATGAAAAACCTTCATATAAGAACCATGGACTTGTCTTCCCCATCCCAACTTTTTCCCTTGCCATGGCACCCAATAAAAGTCTTTCTCTCCAAAACATCCTTTCCACCTTGAAACAAGTCTCCCATCAATTCCAGTAGGTTTCAACCTAATTGGGATTTTTCTTCTAATTATTTTATACCAAAAACAATTTATGTCCTTTAAATTGAACCTTGGTGATTTACAAAGGAACCACCAATTTCATTTTGATTTTGATTCCAAACCAACTCCCCTGGCTAGTCCTTGGTACCCACAACCTAGATCCATCTTGTTTCACTGGTACACAGTTCAAAATTTTCAAATTTCACTTGCTGCAAGTTTGGACCAGATTTGCCAATTTTGGTGAAATTCATATTTTCTCTCTTCCTAAAAATCTGTGAAAATTCAGGCAGCCTCTAGATGCATCAAGAGACCACCTCACCAAATATCAGCTCCAGAAAGATTTTCCACATGCCAAAAACATTTCATCGAACACCTGGTGTGCACTGTTTTTGTCAAGTTCAGAAAAGTTAACTGAAGATCACAGTCGACAGTGTAGCTTCGTGAGTTTCATCAGATTCTCGTCAATCTCACCAGTGTCACTTTGGATCATTGCTGCACTGCACCTCGCACTTATCCTGAGTGCCGCACGCTCGCTTGGCTCGTTGCAAGCGTCGGTGGCGACGTGGCCTGCCTGCGCCGTCACCTTCCACGGTGGTAGAGCCACCCGTGGCGGCCGACAGGGGGCACCCTGCAGTGCAACGTCGTTCGGCACCGCCCAAGCCACATGGAAGCTCCGCGTGGCCGTCTCCTTGCCTGCGCACGCTGCAGCACCGTCGCCGTGGCCTGAGATGCACAGAGCGCGCTCTCTGCCGCCGACGTGCCCGCACGGCCGTTCCGTTGGGGACAGGCCGTAAACACCCCTGCCCTGCTAAGTTCTGCACCGGAATGGAATCAGTACACCAACTAGTCGATGCTCAAGCACTTAAACCACCAGTCCAGCCACAGCACCGCCGTAATCGCTCGCCGAACTTATCCCGTTCACGGCAACCGCCTCGGGCCGGCTATAAATAGATACTCCAAGCTCGCTCTCGACCCCGCACATCTCCACCACCTCACCAGACCCCGCCCAGCCACTGGAAGAGCCTCGAGAGGCCCTTCTTCCTCAACTCCGGCCGCCTCGGTCCGCTTCGGGCTCCGGCAGCTTCCTCTCTGGTGAGAGCTCCTCCACCGCCCTAGACTTGCCAGTAGTCTCCTGACATCCCCAGGAGACTAACCCTCGCTCCAATTTGACCCCAGCAGCCCTCTCCGATGAGACCCGCAACCACCCGAGCCGCCGTCTGCCGGAGATAGGGTCGCCGTCGACGTGTTGCTCGCCGACGTCCAACTCCACCACCCACCGACGCGGAAGAGCACCAGGAACACGTAGGTACCACCCACTCCCTCTACCTCGCCGTGGATCGGCGCCGGCGACCACCACAGCTCTCTGGCGCCGGCGCGGCTCTGTTTTCGGTTTTCAAACCTGACGAGTGGGACCCCCTCGTCAGTCTCTCAATCTCATTCGAATCATTTTTCTGGAAGGCGCCTTCGGGCAAAGTACGTTTTCCCTATTCGGCTGGCGTACTGCGTACCGAATCGCTTTCTGTTTTTATATTCTAGCCCCTGGAAACTTTCTGTTTCATTACAAACAAGTCCCTGGACAGAAACTTTAATAACTTTTAAACAAAAGATAATTTTGAGTTGATTCTTTTTCTATCCTCTTTAGTTTTCTGTCTAGTTTTTTTATCATGTTTATTTGAAAAATATTTGGGACAACTTTTTTGCACGCGCGGTATTAATGTTAGTACTCATTTTATTTGTATACGTAGATACCGAAGGAAGTGACGGAGCCGCAAACTTCACCGAGTTAGACTCCGACTACTCTGAACCAGGCAAGCATGTTTGAGCCTTTGATATGAAGAGTGTGTTGCATGTTTGCTTGAGTAGCTCTTCTTCATAGCATGGTAATATAAGCATTTATGAATGTTATATTTCATGCAAGCAAGCTTCGGGAGAGCCCCGAAAGATGATGATGGACCACCCTGATCATGTGGTGACATGATGGGTTGTGAGCTGGTATTGTTGGAGCATGCCAGTCAACTGTTAACTCTAGTATCAACATGGATCAAGTCATGATCCCGTTCGTCTCTTTTTTTGTACCATCACATGCCTTCTGCAAAGATTACGGTTTAGTCAGTTGCAAACCTCTTTCCGTGTACACACCAAATAGAGGGGGCCGGGATGAGGGTTCCATGGCCCTGGATTAAAGCCCGTCATCCGGTCAGGGGGGCATGGGTGTTTCCAGTTGGTACCGAGAGGGGGCACCCCTTAGAGCGCGCGATATAAATTTGATCCCATGCTATTCGAGGTTGTAGCCTCCCCGTCCTAAAGTTTTTCGTGGGTGTTGTCTCGGGTGATTCCGGGCAGCAGGATGTGAAATGGGTGTGTACTGGTTAGTTGTGTTTCTGCTAAAACATCGTAGATGGAACTAGTCCTTGTGGCTAGTGAAATCCGTTGGCTGTGATTTAAGAGTACAAGCTCTCCAGAGTCAAAATCTTCCGAGAAGCCATGTCTATGGCCTAGTGTCAATCTCCGTGTCAACCCCAGTGACCGTCTCGGGTAATTTATGATACTGATAAGAATGGTGATTTAGTCAAAAGTCATTTTTGGTAGATGAACTAACCAGTTATTTCTGCACTGATTAATCTCTTGAAATATTTTACCGTTATACCAAAAATTATATAAGCCCTTTATGTGATGTCGCTCAGACGTCCGACTATGGCATTCTTGTTATTTAATTTTCTTATAAGCCCTTTATGTGATGTCGCTCAGACGTCCGACTGTGGCATTCTTGTTATTTACTTTTGAATATAAGCCATTTATGTGATGTCGCTCAGACGTCCAATTGTGGCATTCTTGTTATTTAATTTTGTTATAAGCCATTTATGTGATGTCGCTCAGACGTCCGACTGTGGCATTCTGGTTATTTACTTTTGAGTATAAGCCATTTATGTGATGTCGCTCAGACGTCCGACTATGGCATTCTTGTTATTTACCTTTGAATATAAGCCCTTTATGTGATGTCGCTCAGACGTCCGACTATGGCATTCTTGTTATTTACTTTTGAATATAAGCCCTTTAAGTGATGTCGCACTAACGTCCGACTGTGGCATGTTTTTATTCATTTTCCTCATGAGGCGTTGCTCAGACACTCGATTGGTTTTCGTTTATTTCTCTTTGGAATTTCGGGAGGACTACCGCCCGACTTCCATTTTTACCTGCAGCGCAAATTATATTATTCGGATACATATTGCTAGATTACTCATATACATCATGTTTGCATTTGTTATATCTTATGTCCGAACTGTCTTGCGAGTACATTCAAAGTACTCACCTGGCTTGTTGATTTGGCCAGATGTTAACGAAGGCGATCTCATGGATGAAGAGTTCGATAGCGAGTACGACGTCTAGTGGAGTCCCAGTCAGTCCCTTGCGATCCTGGAGTTGATCACTGTTTTATAACCGCTTCCGCCAACCACCAAATAAATTCATCGGGTCTCACTCCGACACTCGCTGAACTGTAAGATATTGGAGTCATGTCACCCACTACACTGTGACATATCCACCACCTCTTTTTATTACGAGTTAGTAGTTATGCCACCCTACCATTGTGTCATATCCGCCCTTATGTACTATATCGGCGTGCTTGTAATAATTTGTTGAGCAACCTCAGCTCAACCATGTATAATATTCAGTACTCTGGAATTCTGTATCAAGGATTTGTCTACCAGTGAGAAGTATTCTTCTGTGCTAGTTCGATAAAAAAGTCGGTTCTCTCGGTAATTATTTTACTGGAAAGCCGGTCCTGACACATCGTTTGGCCCCATCCTGTCCGCCACGGCCAATATGCTCATATTCATATTTCAAAGTTTGAAACAAGTTTGCACGTCCAAATATTAATTGTCTAAAAACAAAGTTTTACAACCAAATCAAAATTGTCTCGAATAAAATAGTTTCACTACCAAATCGAAATTGTCTTGAATAAACATAATGAACCAAGGTTTACAAGGTGATTCCACATGTGCTCAACCAAGTCGTTTTGAAGATCCAAATGAGTGTACCTATCTCGTTATCACGCTCGTCCTCGACGATCATCTTGTGCATGATCACACAAGCAGTCATCACTTCCCAAAGCTTCCCTTCATCCCATGTCAGTGTAGAGTTTCGAACGATACCCCGTCGGGATTGAAGCACACCAAAATCCCGCTCCACATCCTTTCTAGCACTCTCTTGCATTTGGGAAAATCTCTTTCTCTTCTCACCTTGGGGGCTCAAGATTGTCTTCACAAAAGTTGACCACTTAGGATATATACCATCAGCTAGGTAGTATCCCTTGTGGCCATTGATCTCAAAGTTGATAGATGGGCAGTGTCCTTCTGCAAGCCTTGGGAAGACTGGAGAATGTTGCAGCACGTTGATATCATTGTGAGAACCTGCCATGCCGAAGAAAGAATGCCATATCCAAAGATCTTGCGAAGCCACCACTTCTAATATGATAGTGCACGCTTTAACATGCCCCTTGTACTGCCCTTGCCGAGCAAATTAATGGACAGTTCTTCCATTCCCAATGCATACAATCTATGCTGCCAAGCATGCCTGGAAAGCCTCTATCAGCGTTGATTGACAACAACATTTCTGTATCAGTGGCATTTGGCTCCCTCAAGTACTCAGGTCCAAACACTGCTACCATGGCCTTGCAGAAGTTGTACATTGACAGCAGTCATGTGGACTCACTCATGCGCACGTACTCATCCACCAGATCGCCTGGAATTCCATATGCAAGAATCCGAACGGCCGCAGTGCATTTATGATAAGAGGAGAATCCAAGATTGCCAAGGGCATCCATTTTGCACTCAAAAAATGGATCATGAGCAACAACTCCCTCTCGGATATAATTGAACACATGCCTTGCTATACGAAAACGACAACGGAATTTTTCCGATTTGAACAGCGGGGTATTCTCAAAGTAATCGGCAGAGAGCAGGGTGTGGCCTCTCTCTCTCTCTGTTGCGGTTCACGTTGGGAGCATGGCCAAGGACTGACCCCCTGTACCGAGGCCTGAAAGTGCTAGTTATCGACTAGGAGGGGGTGAATAGGCGATTTTTATGAAAGTCTTCAAAACACGATGTCTTTCAAGACAAACAGTTAATATGAACCTATATGATATGCAGCGGAAGATGAACTACTCTAGACGATTCATAGTCATGCAAGCAATATAGTAAAAGGACGAAGACTAAAGGCGGCTAGGTAGTATGGATCGGAATGGAAGACAGTATGAAGCCAAACAGGTAATAGTCTTCACATAGTGAAGTCAAACAGATCAGGCGAGCAAGCAATGACTTCACGAAGACAAACTGAAATGTAAATCAGTTGAAAGATAGAACCAGTAGCTTGGTGAGGACAAGGATTTGGTAGACCAGTTCTAGTTGCGGTGACAACTATGCATCTGGTTCGGGAGGCTGGGATTGAACTCAGAAGACCACGTCTTCACCTTATTTCCCTTGAGCTAAGGACACCCAGTCCTCGCCGAATCACTCTGGTAAGTCTTCAACGTAGACTTCCAAACCTTCACAGAGTCCGTTCACCAGCGATCCACAATGACTCTTGGATGCTCAGAACATGATGCCTAGCCTTCTGGAGGATGCACAGTCCTCAAGTGTAACAAGACTTCAGGTTACACGGACATAAATAATTCAGTGATGCCTAACACTCTTTGGCTCTGGGTGTTTTGGGCTTTGTCCTCGCAAGGATCTCTCTCTCTCAAAGGGTTTGGAGGTGGATTGCTCTCAAACGACAAAAGTCATGCACTAACTATGAGCAGTCACCAATTCGTGGGGTAGGGGGTGGGCTATTTATAACCAGGAGGCAACCCGACATGATATGTCCGAAATGACCTTGAGTCACTAAGGAACCGATACGTGTCCAACGGTCGGATTTGAAACACACGCGACAGGTTGGCTTGGGCTACAAGCAAAGCTATCTTATCCAACTCTGGATAAGATTTGCTCTCATAGTCTTCGCTCGAAGACATAGGTTTTGGTTGAGCATCACTTTAGTCATCTGACTTTGTTCTCTTGGACCCCACTTGACAGCGCGGTGGTTCCTATGACTCGATAAAGAAGAAAATGAAACTACGAAAGAAACTATATCTTCGCACTCCATAGTCTTCAAGTGAAACCTTCATCGTCATTATCTTCAACGTGAATATATTCACGAACCACCATTGTCTTCAAGTTCTTCATACATTTTTAGGGGTCATCTCAGGTGGGTAAACCGAATCAATGAGGGACTACTACTTGTGTTATCCTGCAATTCTCACAAACACATTAGTGCCCCAACCACGTTTGTCGTCAATACTCCAAAGCCAACTAGGGGTGGAACTAGATACACTTATAATCTCCTCCTTTTTGGTGATTGGTGACAAACTGGTTGAAGTTTTCAACGGGGATATAAATATGTGAAAGTTAAAGAACACGATCATTGGCTTCATGAAATTGAGAGGGCTCCCCCTGAAGATGTGCATATAAGTAGTTTGCCTTTGAATGCGAATGCACATGGCATGTTTTGCTTTGTAGAGATCTCCCTCAATCTTATGAAGACAATTCATCATGCATACAAAGATGTAGTGAAGATAATGATATGCATAATGAGAAATGTGCGTCTGCTGAATGATTTCATGCGCATAAGATAGATATTCAACAACGCAATAGAAACAGCAGAAAAATGTAGTAGATGTCCCATCAAGTTTTTAAGTGTTACAACTCAAAAACTAATAGTTCAAGAACGAGAGTTGTAAGAACTTAGTAAAAATAAGCACACTTGAAGACTATCAACTCATATGCTTCCCCCCTTTTGTCAGGAATGACCAAAAATGTTTGAAGACATAGAGTGTCTACTCGTTCCCATGAGGTGTTGGTGAAGATGTTGGGGCAGCAGGATCGATGTTGGAGTTGGGCGGTGCAGAGAATCCTGATGCAGTGAAGCCATCGCTGGTGAAGTGGCATTGTCTTCTTCATCTATGAATAATGCAACAACAGTTGGGGCCAAAGATGAATACTCAGAATCTTCAAGAGAAGGAGTTAGACGCCAACTTGCTGATTGTGGAGGCCTAGAGTCAAATTTGAAGCGCTCAATGAAGCCATCTGCTTGAAGATCAACTTCAGAACTAAGTAGTGTGAGGCTCTTCCAGAACCGCTGACGGGATTCATGGGCAACAAATGAGTTATTGGTTTCCTGATACGTCTCCAATGTATTTATAATTTTTGATTGTTTCATGCTATTATATATGATGTTTTGGATGTTTAATGGTGATAACCCTCAACCGTAAGGGATCGAGATAGTCTTCGCGGTTAAGAATAACCCAATTTATTGATTCGACACACGGGGAGCCAAAGAGTATTTATAAGCTTTGACAGTTGAGTTGTCAATTCAACCGCACCTGAAATATACTTACTTGCAACAAAAGATAAGTGGTAACAGTGATATGATAGTGATGATAGTAATAGTAAAAGTAAACAGCAAAAGTAAATAGCAGTAATAAATCGCAAAAGTAGCAACTAGTGACAAGCAGGGTTTAAAACACTGTAGGCTAGGGAGATGGATGGTTGGGCGCTGCATGGATGAGATAGATTCTAACTTGGGGCACGGCACACGGAAAAGTAATGATCATCTAGGCAAATATCAAACATTAGGCATGTATCCCATAGGTAGTTGTACGTGCTTGCAATAAGAACTTGCACAACGTCTTTTGTCCTACCATCCCGCTACGAACGGGGCCAAAAGGAACTAATGGAGATTAAGGTGCTCCTGTCAAAGAGCACCGGAACAAAGCAATGAACTCAATGGATACATGTAATCCTCAAACTACGGACCATCCCCTTTGGTGTCCCAAGCTGTCACTTTTGGGATCGCCGGTTCCGAACCGTAATAGGTGCAAACAACTCATAGATAGGATCACGAACACAAATATATTCATACAAACACATATGGTTCAGATCTGAAATCATGGCACTCGGGCCCTAAGTGTCAAGCATTAAGAATAACAAGTTGAAGCAAAGATGATAAACACCATAGTAGATGATAGGCAACATGCCCCCAACGATCTGATAAACTATTACATGATCTAACTCATCCAATCCCTACCATCCCCTTCGCCTATAGCAGGGGAATTACTCACACATGGAGGGAGAAGTCATGGAGGGATGATGGAATGGTGATGGTGATGACGATGGCGACGATCTCCCCTCTCCGGAGGCCAATTCAGCCTCCAGATTAGCCCTCCCGAGGAAGAACAGAGGGTGGCGGCGGCTCCGCGACGGAAAACTGCGAAAGAACTTCCGATCTGGGGTTTCTGCGTCGGGAGTAAAAATACGAGGCAAAGTAGGGCACCAGGGGGTGTGGGACCCACCCAGGCGGCCCCCCGGCGCGGCCCAGGGGGGGGGCGCGCCCACGGGGCGCCTGGGCACCCCCTGGCCCCCCTCTGGCCCCACTTCTGGCACCTGGTTCCTTCGGGTGCGTGGATTTTCTGTGATTTTTCGTGGATTTTTCTGAGATACCTAAAAATCCGTTTTCCTGCACACAAATAAACCATACAGGCAGCTCTACTGAAAACAGCGTCAGTCTGGGTTAGTTTAGTTCAAATCATGCAAGAATGAGGCCAAAACAATATCAAAAGTGTTTGGAAAAGTAGATACGTTTGAGACGTATCAACTCCCCCAAGCTTAGCATATTGCTTGTCCTCAAGAAATTCAGTTCAACGAACTGGACGCGACAAAGAAAACTTTGACAAACTCTTTTGCTTCATTAGATGTATATAAGCATGTACTACGAAAAGAGTTTAGCAAGTATTGAAACAGTACTATGAGGACAATGCAAGGAGCAATCCTTCTTTCAAGTGACTAGTCACAAATACTTAAAAGTAAATAATATACTACTGAAAATCAAGACAAGATTACATTGCACATAGCTTGAGCATATTAGGGTGGTATCTCGCTAGTCTCCATGAGTGAAGCAAAACATAAATGCAGAAACTCCTCCAGAGTTTTAAAGGAGACTAGAACTAAGAATTTCAGAATAAATCATATCACAAGTATGCAGAAGACAATGTAATACTTTGGGACAATGCACATTACACTCAGAATGACAATTATGCTCTCCTAGTTGGTGCTTTGAAGAAAGAAGGTGAGACTCTCGAACCGTGGCTTTTATTGGCAAGGTTGAAAACCCGTGGTCGGAAACAAAAACTAAACATGTACCAGAGCTCTTGGTTTTAAAAACGGAAATAAACATGTTTTGAGAAGTGCATATTTCGTCAACGAATGCTAGCAGATAACTCAATCACTTTTTGAGTGGACAAGTCTCGAGGAACGGCTCCCGCATGAGGACGATCACATCCTCTTAATCTCCTTTGTTTATCACTGCCAAAGTTTTCTGATTTCTCATGAACAAAGCGTGAAGGAGGGTTTGTTTGTTATATTATCTTTTTGAGCCGGGCGCACTCAATGCCAGTTCCTTTTCGTATTAGGGGTTTGCACATTAGACATACAATCCAGGGGTGAAACTTGTCCAACTTAAAAAGATCATGAATTAACTACTACTTCCTCATGAGCTAAAACATAGGCACAAAAGAGAAATGCTTTTGATTAGTTTCGAGATGGTACATGAAAGTCTTTGTTAGGAATGGCAGGTAAATACCATGTATAGGAAGGTATAGTGGACTCGTATGGCATAACTGGTTTTAAGGATTTGGATGCACAAGCAGTCAGTCCGCTTAGTACAGGCGGAGGTTTAGCAAAAGACTGGGAAGCGACCAACTAGAGAGCAATAGTGGTCATAATCATGCAGAGCGACAAAGCAACATTGAATCGGGCATGAAAGTGATATAACTATTCTAAAACTCAAAGATCATCAAGGCAAAGTAGACTTTTTAGTCTTAAACATGTGTAAGCATGTGCCAAGTCAATCCAAAAATTCTCTAAAGGGAAATACCACCTTAGTATACCAGACTATGAACAGTGCAATGCATGTAGATCATTTCAATAACACATTATATACTCTAGTTATTCGAGACTAGCCACAAGGAAAGCATGAACCACCGAAAGAGCATTGTAAACATAGCACTATGTCGCTACAAGCTGGTCTCTAGATCATAAGTACAGGCATATGTACAAAAGTAGAAACAAAAAGAGTTCATACCGGTCTTCCCTGTTGCTTCCCTTCAGTCGATCTTCGTCATTACTGCTTGTCACTTGCGCGATCGAACGTAGGAAATATAATTAAATGCCATCACGGACTCGAGCTGAACTCTGAAAACAAAGCAAACTACAGAGAGAAAGGAAATCTTTTTGGATTTTTCAAAGGTTGGATAAAAGCAAAAGAAAGAGAAAATCTTTTTGTTGTTTTTGCAAAGAGAGAAATAAAGAAGAATGGGCAAAAACTTCGAAAAGATCAAAGTGAATAAAACGGATAATACAATGGAAAAGTGAGAAGGGCACGTACTCCCCCAAGCTTAGGCTTTTGGCCTAAGTTGGTAGCAGCTACTGCCCCCAGGAGCCTCCTGCTCCAGGGGTATGGTGGTGAGTCCAAGGGTCGTAGAAGGATGCTGGCGCGTACACCGAACTCCTCGGAGTCTCCCACGAGGAAGGTTCCGAACGCCAAACAGAGGAAGACCCTTCACCAAACTCGATGGCGGTCTCTTCCTGAAAATGTGGTATCTCACCGTGCCTCTCCTCGTCGGGCACAACCCCCTCCATGGGGTTATGAAACTGATGCTGGACCATGAACTCATCGAACTGAACAACATCAAAGGACCATCCGTTCCTGCGAGAAAAATCAAACAAAAGAGGTGCAGGTAGACAGATCTCGCATTCCGCGGCAGTTCCGAAACGCAAGATATAAATAAGATTATCAAGCTCAGAACCCATGGTAACAAACTTATGCCTTTTCATAGCAGCAAGATCAAAGCTTAAATAAGTAAAAGGAGTATCATCAGGGTGTGGGGTGCCTCCAAGATGCTCTAAGATAAGTGTGGCGTAAACGCCACCATATAAGTCCCCCTTGTTACCGTTCATAGCAAGGCGTCGAGCAATTAAGGTACCCAGATTATAATCAGACCTCCCTGAGAGGGCTGCTGCCAGGATAGCAATATCCGGAGCAGAAATGCTGCTCGTGTTGTCACGAGCTAACACCCCTCTAGCAATATAATATGCAAAATACCTGAGGTGAGGAAATAAGATGCTGGAGATCTTTGACCGATGAATATCCCTCGTACCCATGCTGTAGAGAGAGTTGATGACGGTTTTCAGCTCGGAGGGCTGAGTGGCCATCCTAGCCGTCCTCCCAACGTTCGGCACACCTATTATTTCACAAAAATTTCCCAAAGTCATGGTGATAAGATCATTATAAATTTTAAACTCAATAGCACCTGAATGAGGATTATATCTAAAACTGTTAATGAAACCGGAGGTGAGTTTTTGATACTGAGTAACACGGCTCGTGACGAGTCGTGTCAAACCTGCATTAGCACAAAGATTATAAAACTCATCCTTGATTCCCGCAGCTTCCATGAATTCATCACATGGAAATGTCATCGCACGTGCTGGACTTGTGTCTTCCAACAACTCCAGGGGCACATGATCTTCATTATAGCTCACCCTAGCAGTCGATGGTGAAGTTGCAGCTCTAGTAACTCGATCGGAGTGTGCGGGCCTCCTCTTCTCAAGCCACCCTTTTGCCCTTCCTAACAAACTCATTTCTGAAATTTTTTACAATTTACAAAAACGAGGATTAAAACAAAGTGAGCTAAGGCAAACTACTCAACTCACTTGCCCAAGGCATAAACTTGCATCAAAACTTGGAAAATAACTTTCTACACATGCATGCAAGCTCATCTCTACAGCACCAAGAACTACTAAATACTCACAAATGAGGCCACCAATCAAAAATCTAATTGGAGGGGTGGAGGAGTCACATACCAGGGAGTATTTGCTCAAAATTTCAGCTCAAATGATGGGCTGTAGAGAGAGATCAAAGAATCGCCTCCAAGAACAGCAAGAACACAAGAACAAGAGCAGAACTCGTGTTTTTGGAAAAAGAGAGAGAGGGAGGAAGAAGACATACCTGGAGGGGGGTCCTGTGGGCCCCAGGCGCCCTATGGGCGCGGCCAGGGGCTGGTCCGCGCCAGCTGGCCGCCTGGGCCACTGGTGGCCCCCCCTGGCTGGCTCCAGGCCCCTCTGGGTCTCTCCCGATGTGGAAATTTTTATAATAATTTTTCTGGAATTTTTCTGAAAACTTCACTGTTGAAAATTTTTCGAAGTTCAAAAAGCTGCGAAACTCTCTGAAATCTTGAAGCAGTTAGTAGTATTGTGAAGCTTCAAAAACATAAATACTTGGTACAAAAAGTAGGAGAAAACTAAAAACAAGTGAAAACATAACAAGCTCAACTTTTTATCCATATAAAACATGTTCACTAGTAAGGTTGATCAAGTCTTACCAAAAAACAAGCGATATATAGAGCAAAAAGTCTCACCTCTTACGAAGTAATCACTGAACCATTACTTTGATGGACATTGTCCCTACCATGATAGTTTTGTATTTGTGAGGCACATGTAGTGGACAGTCCCATTCTCCAATTTTCACGGTCTCGATATTCTCTATAGAGTTGAGGCCATGCCTCCTGTCGATCTTCTTCGGAAAATATACCGTGTGTTCTTTATCATTCACTGGAAGGTAACCTTCCCTTTATTGCAATCAATAATAGCACCTGCGGTGTTAAGAAAAGGTCTACCAAGAATAATGGACATGCTCCCATCCTCGGGCATGTCAAGCACAACAAAATCAGTAAGAATTAAACAATTAGCAACTTCTACGGGAACATCCTCACAAATACCTATCGGAACAGCGGTTGACTTGTCAGCCATCTGAAGGGAGATATCTGTAGGAATTAGTTTCTCTAAACAAAGCCTCTCGTAAAGAGAGAGAGATGCATAACACTCACTCCTGCTCCAAGATCACATAAAGCAGTTTTGACATAATTATTCTTTATGGAGCAAGGAATGGTGGGTATACCTGGATCACCGAGCTTCTCAGGAATCTTGCCACTGAAAGAGTAGTTAGCAAGCATAGTAGATATTGCATCATTAGGAACTTTTCTTTTATTAGTGACAATATCTTTCATATATTTTGAATAAGGAAGTAACTTAATAGCATCAGTCAAAGGGATTTGAAGAAAAAGAGGTTTAATCCACTCACAAAACTTATTGTAATGCTCTTACTCTTTAGATTTGATGGACTTACCTGGAAAGGGCATGGGTTTCTGTACCCATGGTTCTCTTTCCTTCCCATGTTTTCTTGCGATGAAGTCTTCTTTAGTGTACCTCTTACGTTTGTCAGGTGCTTCTTCTTCTCGAATTTCAGGCGGATCATTCTTCTCATTATCATTACCTTCAGGTTCAGCACCGTCTTTAGTCTCAGCATC
>LR738713.1:835244410-835264628 GCA_902687465.1 Secale cereale
CCCCCCCCCCCCCCCGGCCGTCCTTCGGGCGCACGGTTGTTTCTGGAACGCTGATTTTTTATATAATTTTTCTGGATTTTTCCTGGCAGTTCTCGTAACGTGAAAACCTGAAATACAAAAACAGCCGAAAACAGAAACTGGCACTGGGGTGCACTGAGTTAATAGGTTAGTCCAAATATGATCAGAAGTGTATGGAAGTGTATAAATATCATAGCAATATCACCCAAAAGAGGCATGGAGCAAGCAGAAATTATAGATACGTTTTGGACGTATCAACATCCCCAAGCTTAATTCCTGCTCGTCCTCGAGTAGGTAAATGATAACAAGAATAATTTCTGTGGTGACATGCTATTAACCATATAGGACTTTTCATAGTCATATGACAAAAGCTTACTGAGATAATGAATCTGTAGTAATTAAGTTGCCTCATGAGAAAATCACAAAGAACTGAAAGTTTCACAATATGATACTGAAACATCAAATAGATTTGCAATGAACATGATGTGCAAATATGATAAAGTGATATCTAGCTTGCCCCCTTTAGTGAAGCAAAACATAAATGCAGGGGCACCTTCAAGGTTTAAGTGATGACTAGATACAATGATTTCAAAATAAACGATATCACAATCATGCAAAGGACAATGCTACTTTGGGACAATGCACATTACACTTAGAATGACAATCATGCTCTCAGTAGTTGGTGCTTTGAAGAAAGAAGGTGGAGACTCAATATAAAAGTAAAAGAATGGCCCTTCGCAGAGGGAAGCAGGGATTACTCATGTGCTAGAGCTTTTTATTTTGAAAACATAGAAACAATTTTGTCAACGGTAGTAGTACTTCATATATGTTATGCATAAGACATCCTATAGGTTGCAAGCCTCATGCATCGAATACCAATAGTGCTCGCACCTTGTCCTAATTAGCTCGGATTTCCATGGATTATCATTGCATTACATATGTTTCAACCAAGTGTCACAAAGGGGTACCTCTATGTCACCTGTACAAAGGTCCAAGGAGATAGATCGCATTTGATTTCTCGTTTTTGATAGATCTCAACTTGAGGACATCCATACCGGGACAACATAGAAAATAGATAATGGACTCCTCTTTAATGCTTAAGCATATTCTCATAAGAGATTGAGGATTGATGTCCAAGCTAAAACTTCCACCATGATACATGGCTTTGGTTGGCGGCCCAATGTTCTTCTCTAACAATATGCGTACTCAAACCATTCAACCCATGGCAAATCACCCTTACTTCAGACAAGACGAACATGCATAGCAACTCACATGATATTCAACAAAAGTGTATCAGTTGATGGCATCCCCAGAAACATGTTTACCGCTCAGCAAGCAACTTATAAGAAATAAGATACATAAGCAACATATTCTTTACCACAATAGTTTTTAAGCTACTTTCCCATGAGCTATGTATTGCAAAAACTGAAGGTTTTAAAGGTAGCACATGTAAATTTACTTGGAGTGGCGATGAAATACCACATATAGGTAGGTATGGTGGACTCATATGGCATAACTGGTTTAAAAGGATGTGGATGCACCAACAGTCAGTCCGCTTAGTACAGGTGGAGGTTAGCAAAAGACTGGGAGCGACCAACTAAGAGAGCAATGACGGTCATAATCATGCAGAGCGACAAAGCAACATTGAATCAGGCATGGAAGTTATATCGCTACTTAGAAATAAAAGATCATCAAGGCTTGACAGACTTTCTTTACAGTCTTAAATATGCGTGAGCATACGCCAAGTCAATCAAAATAAATTCTTGAGGGAAGATATTACTAAACCATACCACATCATTGGCAAACAAATCATGTTGGTACTCCAATAACACATTGGGATCCCCTAGCTATTTGAGACTAACCACAAGAGAACCTGAACTACCAAGCGCCATTGTGCACGCAGCATCTTTATCATAGACATATTAACCAATGCAATGGAAGCAAACTCTCTTAATAAGATAAGCATGATAATTAAAGAGAGTTCAAGCAACCAACTAAACACAAGCTCTTTAAAAAGATAAGCATGAATACTAAGAGCAGAGCATGATAGTAGCTATTAAAAGATAAAGAACACACACAGCAAAGATAGTCATGAAAATTCTATGTTATGTTCTAGGTAGAAGTGGAGTGTGTTTCTCTCCCACATAAAGAACGCTGAGTTTCGACTCGTTATGGAAAACTAAAAAGGAAATTAAAAGCAAGACGCTCCAAGCATAGCACATAACACATGAAGTGATTAAAATATAGTGGAACGAAAGACGAACTGATAATGTTGATGGAGAAGGGGATGCACGGGGGCATCCCCAAGCTTAGACGCTTGAGTCTCCTTGAATATTTCTTGGGGGTGCACGGGGGCATCCCCAAGCTTGAGCGCTTGACACTCCTGAATCTTTTTATCATCTTCCCTCGCTATCGGTGTACTAGAGTAGGGGTACCTTAGTATCCCGACTTGTGCACGGGCAGTAGCAGCATCCCGTGGTCTGGCTCACCACGTGTCCGCCAAGGCCCGCTCCAGACCCCTTTTCTAAGCCATTCAAGAACAAAGTATTCAAGTTAGAAGGCAAGACCCCGGCAAGAGGAGCTTGCCGGGAAGGCCGCACCAGGCTCAAAGTCATCATTCCAGCACAAGACCCTGGCAAGAGGAGCTTGCCAGGAAGGCCAAAAGAACGGCACTCCAAGAAGATATATCGCGGCACGTCATGTGCCCCGACAGGACCCGGAGAGCGGCAAGCTTCCGGGCCCGGCAAGGTTGCGACCCTGGCAAGGTGCTTGCCGGGGAGGCTTACGCTGTGTGCCTGCGCTCCAGCTCATCTGGCCACGCGTTGCCCTGAGGCCCTTCCAGGGGGCACGTGGTAGATGGCTGTGCAGCCTGGGGTACACGGTGGCAAGCTGCGGTGACGAGGCTATCGCCGTGGCGAACGGAGACGCATGGACGGGCGCTTTTGGGGCGACGGCGACGGGCATTCAATGCCCTTGTCCCCCACCGTCAAAGTTAGGTAGAGACCACTGTTCATACACTGTTCAAGCACTATTACAACTACCACCGATTTTACGTTTTTACCCTCCTCTACGTTGACACCTGTCGGTGACCCCTTTGAGCTATAAAAGGAGGCCCATGCACAATGTAGAGGAGGTTCGATCCCAGACACTCATTCACTCGCTTGCTCGGTGTAGCTGGTACTGTAGATCTTCAAGCTCCCGAGCCCAAGAACTAAATACAACCAAGGCAGGAGTAGGGTTTTACGCGTCATCGCGGCCCGAACCTGGGTAAACTGCCCGCGTGTGCTCCTCGATCTGCTCTCCGTGCTCCCTCCGCTCCCTTACCGCAACGTAGAAGGGGCTCCGGTCCCATAGGTGCTCGTGGGAGGACAGTTTCCCCCGACATCTTTGGCGCGCCAGGTAGGGGACGTCGAGGTTGTACGAACCTGATCCGGCGCTCACGCGGGCGCATTCTTCATCAACCTCTCCAACTTCATCGGCTACGTCAACATGCCTCCGAAGAAGAAGGCTTCGGAGGTCGGAGGCCCGTCCGCGTCGATCCCACCACCACCAGAACCGGCGGTTGGTGGAGGAGACGCTGGCGGAAGGGTGGACGCCGGTGGGGAAACTCACGGCGCCACCAAGTCCAAGGACAAGACGGACGACCGGGCGAACTCCAAAGCCTCGGTGTCCGTGCACGCACCCCGTCCCTCTCAGGAGGTGCCGGGCCAGCAGCGACATGGTACCCACGGTGCCATCCGTCTGCTGGGACAAGCTCAAACCGGTGGGTCGCGGGACGCTCAAGGCCAGCGCGCTGGTACGAGCAACGTGCGGTCGCCGGGGCGAGACCCTGCTCCTTCTAACCCCGTTAGAAGTCCGAGCATATCTCGCTCCTCGCACCGTTCGCCACCGTTTCCCTCCTCTCTAGCAGAAGCCCTGGCCAGGGCTCAGCTACTCCTCGACTTCCCTCCAGCGGCGGACAAGGCCGAAGACTGGAGGGCCACGATCCAGAGCCTCATCGCCTTCGCCAACAACGACGCGCCGCAGCAGCCGGCAACTTCACGGCCGCGGCAAGTCGACCAAGCGAAGGCCGATGGAGACAAGACCGCCGGGGGTGCAACTACCGTGCACTCCCCGCCGCGGAAGCAGAAATCGCCGCCCCGCCGGATCAACGTCGATGACGACTCCACGGCATCGTCGGATCCACGGGCTCGCCGCGATCAGCGCCAAGTCCTCGACGACAGGCGACAAGAGGACGCTCGAACCCGCATCGAGCGTCGACGAGAAGCTCGAAGGCAATCTGATCAGCGTGTTGGGACCGCTGACGACATGCACGCGCCCGGTGAACTAGGCGACTTGCCGTACGCGGCAGGCTGCCCTGCGTTCACCCGAGAGCTGCGGCAAGTCCAGTGGCCCAGCATGAAGAACTTTAAGCCCGACGTACCCGAGAAGTACGACGGCAAGACCCATCCCTCGGAGTTCCTCAGCATCTACACCATCGCGGTGCAGGCTGCCAGGGGATGTGACGAGAAGATCCTAGCCAACTATTTCCCGCTCGTGCTTAAGCCAAACGTCAGGTCTTGGATTATGCACTTGCCGGAGAACTCCATCTCTTCATGGGCAAATTTGTGCCACCAGTTTGTCGGCGCCTTCACGGGCGGCCACAAACCCCACGGCCAGGAAAGCGATCTCCACATCCTTGCCCAGAAGGAGGGAGAGTCCCTGCGCAAGTACATCCAAAGGTTCAGCCGCGTTCAGCACAACATTCCCGACGTCCACCCTGCCGCGGTTATCAGCGCGTTCCACCAGAACGTGCGTAACCGCCGGATGAGGGAGGAGATGGCCATGACCAAGATCCGGGATGTCAGCGAGCTTTACGCTCTGGCTGACAAATGTGCACGCGCTGAAGAGGGGAGGAGGCTCCCCGGAGAGGATACCGGCGCAGGAGGAAGTGACAGCGACGATGCCGCCCCGGCAAGGAAAGGCCGGCGGCGAAACAAGAAGAAGAAGAACAAGGAGGTACTAGTTGTCGAGCAGTCCGGCAAGGAGGCTCCCGCCAAGAAGACACAGGCTGGTGGCTCCGGCAAGGAGCCCGCCCCTGTAGCGGCAGCCGACAAGCAGGACGGCTCCAACAAGCAGTACTGCAAGATCCACCGCACCAAGGGCCACGATCTCCAGAACTGCAAGAGAGTAGAGTACCTCGTAGAACAGCAGAAGGCTGAATACGAGCGTCGCGACAAGGAGAAGACCCAAGGAGGCGGAGGAGAGCCAAGCAAGAAGCGGCCGTTCAATGGCCGGGGGGGACGCCGCGGCAAGGCCAAGCAGCGGCAAGGAGACAGACCTCCCCGGGGCCGCGACAAGGATGAAGACGAAGACGACGATGAGGATATGGACGAAGGAGACAACAGCGAGCAGGAGTTCTAGAAGGCCACAGAAGTCCTGTGCGTCGACGGAGGTGCCTCTCTGCACACTTCCCACCGCCAACACAAGCAATGGGTGCGGGAAGTGAATGCAGCTGAGCCACCCGTCGAGTCACGCAGGCTGCTGAAATGGTCCGGCACGCCCATCATCTTCGACCTTGAGGACCACCCTGACCGCACAACTGCGGTCGGGCGTTTGCCGATGTTGGTTTCACCAACCATCCGCAACCTCAAGGTCACCAAGATGTTGGTTGACAGCGGGGCCGGCCTCAACTTGATCTCCTCCGCTGTGATCAAGAAACTGCAGATCCCCGACGGCGAGCTCGAGGAAACCGGAACGTTCCAAGGAATCAACCCGGGAAGGAGCAAGCCGAAGGGGAAGATCACGCTGCCAGTGACCTTTGGTGGAGAGCTCAACTTCAGGACGGAGAGGATCATGTTCGACGTTGCCGATATCCCATTACCATACAATGGGATACTTGGCCGTCCTGCGCTCGCCAAGTTCATGGCAGCTTCCCACTATGCGTACAACATACTCAAGATGCCGAGGCCGATAAGCGTCATCTCTGTCCCTGGCGACAAGAAGGATGCGCTTATTTGCGCCGACAAGATCTACCGGGATGCAGCAGCCGCGGCAGACAGCAAAACACTTGCCGCTGAAGCTCCCGGGGGGAAGACCAAGACCAAGTCCGGCAAGGGCTCTGGAGCCCACTCCGGCAAACGCACCTCTTCGGAGTGCTGCGCTGCCGTCGAGGACGCACCATCGAGCTCCACCGGCAAGTGCAAGAAAGGAATGGCAGCTCCACCGGCAACCAAGAAGGTGTCCACCAACGAGGACGGCACTGGTGGTACCTTCACCATCAGTGCTACACTCGACCCCAAATAGGAAAGCGCGCTCGTTGCCTTCCTGCGGGCGAATGTGGACGTGTTTGCGTGGCAACCGTCTGACATCCCCGGCGTTCCCAGGAAGGTAATTGAGCACAAGCTTGCTGTTTGTCCTCATGCGCGGCCCGTCAAGCAGAAGGTCAGGAAGCAAGCCGTGGAGCGCCAAGAATTCATCGCCGAAGAAATCAAGAAGTTGGAAGCAGCGGGCCTGGTTAGAGGTGTACTCCCACGTGGCTGGCCAATCCAGTTGTCGTCCGCAAGGCTAATGGGAAGTGGAGACTTTGTATAGACTTCACCGATGTGAACAGAGCTTGTCCTAAGGATCCATTTCCATTGCCACGCATCGACCAGATTGTGGACTCCACGGCTGGATGTGAGTTGCTTTCATTTCTCGATGCATACTCAGGTTACCACCAGATATTCATGGCTGAGGAAGATGAGGAGAAGACTGTGTTCATTACTCCATGTGGCACATATTGCTTCGTACGCATGCCCTTTGGATTGAAGAATGCAGGCTCAACATTTGCGAGGGTGGTACACACTGCTTTTGAACCACAGATACACAAGAATGTAGAAGCCTACATGGATGATATAGTGGTCAAGAGCAAGAGCAAGAACACCCTGATTCAAGACTTGGAAGAAACGTTTGAGAATCTGCGCAAGATACAACTCAAGTTGAACCCCGAGAAGTGCGTTTTCGGAGTCCCCTCCGGCAAGCATCTCGGGTTCTTTGTGTCCCAGAGGGGGATTGAAGCCAATCCCGACAAGATAAAATCCATCGAGCAGATCGAAGCCCCGAAGCGCGTCAAGGACGTAAGGAGACTTGCTGGTTGTGTGGCTGCCCTCAGCAGGTTCATTTCAAAGTCTGCAGAACGCGCCCTGCCTTTCTTCAAAATCTTGAAAAAGGCGGGTCCTATGAAATGGACTCCGGAAGCGGAGGCAGCGCTGCAAGACTTGAAAGAATACCTGTCCTCCACTCCGATACTTGTCGCACCTAGACCACAAGAGAAGTTGCTGCTGTACTTAGCGGCAACCAATCAAGTGGTTAGTGCTGCGTTAGTAGCGGAGAGGGAGGCGGATGAGGAACCCACATCCCCGGCAAGCGCATCCAGCGGCAAGCAGGGGGCTTCCCCGACAAGCTCTGGCCCCGACAAGAACAAGTCTGCGCAAGAGCAAGAAGAAGTGCGAAAGAAGATGGTGCAGCGCCCAGTTTATTTTGTAAGCTCCCTCTTGCAAGGGGCTAGGTCAAGATACTTTGGGGTGCAAAATTTGCTTTTCGGCCTCCTCATGGCCTCAAGAAAGTTGTGCCATTACTTCCAAGCACACGAGATAACAGTGGTCACTCGCTTTCCGTTGAAGAGGATATTGCAGAATCCAGAAGCAACAGGCAGGATCGTCGAGTGGGCACTGGAGCTATCAAGCTTTGGTCTCAAGTTTGAGAGTACTTCAACCATACAGAGCAGAGCTTTGGCAGAGTTCATAGCGGAATGGACCCCAACACCAGATGAAGAAGTTCCAGAGACGAGCATCCCGGTTCAAGAAGCAAGCAAGGAGTGGATAATGTACTTTGATGGTGCCTTCTCGCTGCAAGGCGCCGGCGCTGGCGTGTTACTCATAGCGCCCACCGGAGAGCACCTCAAGTATGTTGTTCAAATGCACTTTCCCAAGGAGCAAGCAACAAACAATACTGCAGAGTATGAAGGTTTGCTTGCCGGTCTCAGAATTGCGGCCGAACTTGGGATCAAGAAGTTGATTGTGCGGGGAGACTCACAGTTGGTGGTCCGACAAGTGAACAAGAGTTACCAGAGCCCTCTGATGGAAGCTTATGTCGATGAAGTGAGGAAGCTTGAAGAACACTTTGAAGGCCTACAGATGGAACACGTTCCAAGAGCTCAGAATGATATCGCAGATGGCCTCTCAAAGTGTGCTGCAATGAAGTTACCTGTGGAACCAGGGATCTTCGTGCTCAAGCTAACTCAGCCATCCGTTACACCATCAGTTGGGCAAAGCAAGAAGAGGAAGTTGGTCTCCGGTGACTACTTGCCGGCGGATCTTCCAGAGACCGCCGCCAAGATCCCCAAGATCAGCAACCAAGATGCTGAGGAACAGTCTGCTCCTACGGACCCAAAGGTCTGTACAGTTGAAGCAGGCGTTCCCGACAAACCTTGCCCCGGCAGGCTTGCCGGGGAACACTCAGCTCCGGCAGAATCACAGGTTCTTGTCGTAGAAGCTGAGGTTCCCGCAGCAGCCCTGATGCCTTTAGTCCTTGTTGTCGAGCCTCAGGCTCCAGCATGGGCGCAGCAAATCGTCTGTTTTCTTCAATCTGGAGAACTTCCCGAAGAACCAGAAGAGATAGAAAGGATTACCAGACAGTCAAGTATGTACCAGTTCATCGGAAATGAACTGTACAGAAGAAGACTCAACGGTGTCAAGTTGAAGTGCATTTCCCGGGAAGATGGACAGAAGCTGTTGGCAGAGATACACGGAGGCATATGTGGTCATCACATTGGCGCGAGAGCACTTGCCGGGAAGGCGTTCCGACAAGGTTTCTTTTGGCCAGAAGCCCTCCAAGATGCAACTGCACAAGTAACCAAGTGTGAAGCGTGCCAGTTCCATGCGAAGCAGATTCACCAGCCAGCTCAAGCTCTCCAGACGATCCCTTTGTCCTGGCCCTTCTCGGTCTGGGGGCTCGATATCCTCGGCCCCTTTCCCCGTGCAGCCGGGGGCTTTGAGTACTTGTACGTTGCAATCGACAAGTTCACAAAGTGGCCAGAAGTGGAACCAGTGAGAAAGGTGACAGCACAGTCAGCAGTGAGGTTCTTCAGGTCAATTGTTTGTTGTTTCGGAATCCCTAACAGGATCATCACCGACAACGGCACACAGTTCACAAGTCGCACCTTCATGCAGTACGTCCAAGACCTTGGCGCCAAGGTCTGCTTTGCTTCCGTCGCTCACCCAAGGAGCAATGGTCAAGCAGAGAGGGCCAATGCTGAAGTGCTGCGCGGGCTCAAGACAAGAACCTTCGACAGACTGCAGAAGTGCGGAAGAAACTGGATAGAGAAGTTGCCGGCGGCTCTTTGGTCAATCAGGACGACACCAAATCGAGCCACCGGACAGACACCCTTTGCTCTTGTCTATGGAGCAGAGGCAGTTCTCCCCACGGAACTCGTATACAGATCTCCTCGAGTACTCGCTTACGACGAGCTCGAGCAAGAGCAACTGCGGCAAGATGATGCATTGCTCCTCGAGGAGGACCGTCTCCAGGCTGCTGTACGAGCTGCTCGGTACCAGCAAGCCTTGCATCGCTATCATAGCCGCAAGGTCAAGGCCAGGAGTCTCGAGGAAGGCGACCTTGTTCTTCGGCGTGTTCAGTCCGCCAAGAACTCCATCAAGTTGACGCCGAAGTGGGAAGGCCCTTATCGGGTGAGACAAGTCAGAAGGCCCGGCGCTGTCCGCCTTGAGACCGAAGAAGGCATACCGGTGAGCAACTCCTGGAACATAGAGCATCTTCGCAAGTTTCACCCATAAGGCGCGGTTGCCGTGATCCGCTCCGGCAACCACCTTTTGTACAAGTCTTGCCGCTGTTGCATGTAAACCTTTGTACAAAGCCGGGCGCAGACCCCGTGCATCAGTAAAACTTTTGTGCTTTGCACCATTTGTCGTTTCATGCCTTTCTTTCTCGCTTGCATGTATCTTCTGACATTTTGTGCAGCACATATCCCCGGTAAGCAGTAACAAGCCGCAAGGCTCCATATTTGTATTTCCTCCTCTTTTTGCTTTTCTCTCTGAAGCAGAAGAAGTGTTCCTCGCGCACAAGTTTGCCGGGGGGGAAGGAGATAGAAGTATGGACCAAGTTCTGTTCAAGAGAAGCTAAGCCTTGCCAAGTGCTGTTCAAGAGAAGCTAAGCCTTGTCGGGAACCAAACAACCCATAAAAGCTAAGTTACCAAAGTTTGAGCATTCAAGTTTTTAAATTTTTAGTTGTCTTCCTTGAACAACCACACTTTGTATGGAAAACCTGTGCGCGGAGGAACCTACCCGCGGCTAGCCGCGCCCTTATTTTGTTTCGAGCACGCTCAACGGCTTAAGTGAGCTGCGACAAGTGTCACGCCCTTACTTCGTTTTTGAGTTCGCTCAGCAATCTAAGTGTGCTGCGACTAGCTGCGGCAAGGTTTCTTGCCGGCAAAGGCATTGCGAGCAGGCTGCTAAGAGTCCTGCACTCAGCGCTCGCGGCAAGGGTCCCTTTGCCGGCAAGTTCCCTGAAAGCGTAGGGCGGAAAGCATACAAAGTGAAGGACCAAAAGCAAGGGAGATAACACTGCATTGATTACCCGAAACAAAAGTATATATGACAGAGATAACTTGCCCCTGTTCTAAACAACTACTGCCTATGACTTAATTCACAGCGGCGAGGGAAGCAAGGTGCCTAGTCTCTTCGGTCTCCGTCGATCCTCTGGATCTTGCCCACCTTGGCGACGATGTGGGCAACTTGGGCCTTCAACGCCTCCTGATCAGCCTCGGGCGGCAAGGTGCGGAGGACGTTGACGAGGTTGATCCCGGGGTTGCGGTAGACGATCTTCGACAGCACCCGCTCCATGGTGCCCATGCAAAGCCGGCGCGCCTCGTCGGCCAGCTGCACGGGGATCTTCTCCCGCAGCCGCGCAAGCGTCGGCGCCACTCCCCTGAAGAACAGACTCAGTTTGGCGCTGTGAGGGAGGTTCTCGTCGGGGGAGTACACGAGATGCTCCGCCCTCAACGCCATCATCTCCATGTCGATGTTGGCGGCGGAGGTGACGAGATCCTCAGTCCATCGCTCCACCGTCTGCTGGAAGTGGTTTTGCGAGACGGCGGTGCTTTCCAGCAGGGCCCTCTCAGTGCGGAGATCGTCCTTCAGCTTCGTCTCGCGGTCCCGGGCAGCGTCAAGCGAGTCAGTAAGGGTGGAGACCTTCAGCTCTAAATCAGCAATGGAGTCCCTGGCATCAGTGAGCTCTTTACCCTTCTCGGAGAGGTGGATTTGCAGCTCCGAGTTGGTGTGGGCATCCTTCTCCCGCTCCACGTTGAGCGCGGTGACCCTGTCTTCACTCGCCTTCAAGAACAGCTCCATCTGCGCCACCCTGGCCTCCAGATCCTTCTTAGCAGTCTCCGCGGCAGCAGCGGCGTCCCTCGCCTCCTGCAGAGCCCCGCCGATGGCTTGTTCCCGGGCGGTGAGGTCGTCCTCGTGGTTGTCGAGGTCGACCTTCCGCTGGTTGAGTTCTCCTTCCCGCCGAGACAGCTCCTCGGCGGCCAGTCGCTGCTGCTCCTCGACCTCGGCCTTTTCGAGGACGAATGCTTGCTACGCCTCGGCAAGCTCTTCGCGCTCCTCCGCCAAGTTTCGGAGGGCCGCCTGGTTGGCGGCACGGAGCTCCGCGGCGCGCTTCTCCAGGTCAGCACCAGCCTTGGCAGCCAGATCCTCCCGAGACTCCAACTTCGCCTGCCTGGCCCGGTACAAGGACAGGAGCTGGCGAAGGAGTCGTTCCTCTTCGGGCTCGTCACTGCTGCCGGGTGCATCAACGACCTTCAACCCGGCGGAGGCGAGGACTTCTCCATCGAACGTTTCTCCCTCCGCGGGTGCCCTTGATGAAGACGCCCACGGGACTTGGATGAAGACCCCGTTGGCGGCCTCCAGATAGATACCCGCCCCAGGTGCGGAGGCGGAGGGGTCGGCGGCCGGCGCAGCGTCCGGCGCTCCCGCGGCCTCCGGGCCAGTGGTATGGTCGCCGGTCCCTCCCCCAGCCACGGCGTCGGCGGTTGGGGCAGTCTCCTCGGCAGCTGGCTCGTCGGCGCCGACCGTTCCTTCCGCGGCGGTGCCGTCGCCAGTCTCGCCGCGCACCTCCTCCTCGACGATGGTTTCCGTCTCCATCGGCTCCGGAGCGGGCGGGTCTGACAACAGAAGAAAAAGAAAAGAAAGATTTGTCAAGCAAATATCCAAAAAGAAGAATTCAAGAAGAAGAAAGTACAAGGGCTTACCTGCGCGGGCCTCTTCGATGACGGGGTCCCTCGCCGGGGAGTTATCCCTTGGCGGCGTAGAAGAAGCCCCCGCCGGCGGAGGGCCTCCGGTGCCCTCCCTTGGCGGGGAGTCCACCCTTGGCGGGGTGCTCGCCCTTGGCGGGGTACTCGCCCTTGGCGGAGTACCCATCCTTGGCGGAGCACCGTCCCTTGCCGGGGAGCTCATCCTTGGCGGGGAGGGTGGAGCAAGCGGCTCGTCGGGGGCGACCTCCTGGTGCTCCTGCGGCTGCGGCTCCACTTCTGCACAAGACATCAAGACATCAAGACATCAATAAGGATTAAAACCTCAAGCGCGCCCATCAAGCAGAAAAATGAACACCGGACTTACGCCGGGGGCTGCGCTGGGGGCTGCTCTCCGGAGCAGCAGGCTGGTTCGGCAAGTCCGTCGCTGGCGCGTCCCCTGCCGCTGCGATGGGCTCGTCATCCTCAAGATCGACCACGGGGATCTTGGCCCTCTTCGCCATCCTCTGGGTCAAGGTCCTAGAAGCCAAAACAAGATCAGAATCAAGCAAGAAAAATCAATACAGAATCAAAGGAGATATAAATTGCAAGTACTTACTCTTCCTCCTCTTCGTCGGAGCTGAGGGCGGAGAAGTCAAACCCCGCCTCGCACGCTCCAGCGCGAGGAGCTGGAGGAGAAGGCTCCCTCGGGCGCTTGGCGGGCTCCGGGGCTGCGGGCTGCGAAGACCCAGCACCGGTTGTCGCTGAGGACCGAGGAGCAGAAGGAACCCCAGAGCCACTCCGGGAAGACCCCCCTCCGCTTGTCGCTCGGGCACGGGGCGCCTCCTTGACGACCTTGCTCGTCGTGGTGGCGTGCGTCGCCCGGCGCTGCGGTCGTTGTTGGGGCGCTGGCGGCCTCACCGTCTCGACGGCCTTGCGGAGGCGCTTCTTCGGTTGCGGCGGAGGGCTTGGGCTTGGTGGTGGCGGAGAGTTCTCCGAGGATGAGGAGGCGTCGTCGTCAAGATTCAGGGATCCGCCAGAGTCTTCATCAGAATCACCGGACTCGGCCTCCTCCTCCTCCTCCTCCTCAGCAGGCCCGCTGGACTCAGTACCCTGCCCGGCAGCCTCGCCAATCCCGGCAGGCTCCCCGGTAGGCTCCCCGGCAAACTCCTCGGGCGTGATCTGCAGTAGCTTGAGGATTTCCTCCTCCTCGGCCTGGCTCACCGCGTCCGCCGCCTCCGCTTCATCAACAGTGTATCCAAACTCGCCTGCCGCTGCTGCCGCGGCGGCCTCCTCCATCCTGGAGGCAATGTACGCCACATCCCGCGCGGTGGTCTCCCGGGTGAGCCCCTTCCTCTCATCGGCGTTGCGTGGTTTTTCAACCAAGTTGTCGAAGAAGGCTTGCACGGTCTCCGCTGAAGGCTCCAGCCAAGTGGGGACGACGCCGTGGGAGTCGCACTCAGGCATTGCCGCGCGGATGGCACTGAGGGCGGTATTGTTGCACAAGGGAACTACTCCGGTCGACGGTTTGAACCACTCCGGGTGCTTGGGGTCGTGTTTGAACAGCTCCCAGACCATCCCCTTCAGCTCCAAGACGGTGAAGTTGTAGTTCAACCCGGGGCGCAGCCTCATGCGGTCTGCCGCGTTGCCGAACTCCCAAGCAGGCCTCTTCCTTTCCTGCAGAGGGGCAATGCGGCGGCGGAGGAAATCAGCTCCAACTTCACCCACAGTCAGATTGGCAGCCCGGAGACGAAGAATCCTAGTTAGGGCGATCTGCAGCTTGTCGTCCTCCGGGGCCAAGTCACTCCAATCCTTGCCGCGCACTATGGCAGTCTGGCGCGGCAAGGTAAACTGCTCGGGCTCCTTTTCCAGAATCCAACACCAATCTGCCCTCCACTCCTCCCACTTGCCGCGGAGCTCTCCCTTCAAGTACGCCTCCTTCTTGTTCAGCCTGAAGATCCAAGAGATGCCGCCGGAGAGGGGGGATCCGGACTCTACTCTAGGCGTGAAGAAGTGGCGGAAAAGAGCTACATTTGGGTGGACCCCAACGTAGTTTTCGCACAGATGTGCGAAAACGGCCAAGGTAAGAACGGCATTTGGGGTGAAATCCAAGAGACGGAAGCCGTACGTATTCATCACATCGCAGAAGAACTCCGAGAACGGAGGACAAAGACCGCAATAGAAGAATGCAGCGAAGAAGTAGTAACCTCCCGGAAACATGTCGACGGCCACGGCGGGGAGGACTTGGGTGCGGGGATGATCCTTCGTCTCCCTCGCCCAGAACAAGTAGTACTTGTCCCGCAGCTCCCTCGGGCCGAGCCTTGGCGGGAAGACCACCCTCTTTCTCCTTATGGCTGCCAGCTTCGCCGCCTGCTCAGACTTCTCCTTCTTCGCCTTGTCGCTCTTCGCCTTGTCGCTCTTCGCCTGGTCGCTCTTCGGGGCCATGGCGGGGGCGGCGAGGGAGGACGGCGGCACGGCGAGTGGGGAAGACGGTGGAGGAAGGGCAGAAGCAGGAAGCGGCGGGGGTTTCTGAGGACTCAAGGCGCAATGAAGACGATGGGGGGAAACTGCCCCTGCTTCCTCTGCTTTTAAGGGGGAAGTGGGGGACGTTCCGCATTTCCCCATTAAAGAAACAGGCCACGATCTCTCCCACGACGCCGCAATCGACGCGTGCCGTTTGGGAGGGATGCGGCGAATCTGGAGTAGGAAACGACGTGCCGTGGGCCGCGTGTGCCCGTGCACTGTTCTGGGCCTGGCCCAATAGCGCTCGGCACCGTGTGTGGCCCAGGCCCGGGGGCTCCTGTCGGTGTACTAGAGTAGGGGTACCTTAGTATCCCGACTTGTGCACGGGCAGTAGCAGCGTCCCGTGGTCTGGCTCACCACGTGTCCGCCTAGGCCCGCTCCAGACCCCTTTTCTAAGCCATTCAAGAACAAAGTATTCAAGTTAGAAGGCAAGACCCCGGCAATAGGAGCTTGCCGGGAAGGCCGCACCAGGCTCAAAGTCATCATTCCAGCACAAGACCCTGGCAAGAGGAGCTTGCCAGGAAGGCCAAAAGAACGGCACTCCAAGAAGATATATCGCGGCACGTCATGTGCCCCGATAGGACCTGGAGAGCGGCAAGCTTCCGGGCCCGGCAAGGTTGCGACCCCGGCAAGGTGCTTGCCGGGGAGGCTTACGCTGTGTGCCTGCGCTCCAGCTCATCTGGCCATGCGTTGCCCCGAGGCCCTTCCAGGGGGCACGTGGTAGATGGCTGTGCAGCCTGGGGTACACGGTGGCAAGCTGCGGTGACGAGGTTATCGCCGTGGCGAACGGAGACGCATGGACGAGCGCTTTTGGGGCGACGGCGACGGGCATTCAATGCCCTTGTCCCCCACCGTCAAAGTTAGGTAGAGACCACTGTTCATACACTGTTCAAGCACTGTTACAACTACCACCGATTTTACGTTTTTACCCTCCTCTACGTTGACACCTGTCGGTGACCCCTTTGAGCTATAAAAGGAGGCCCATGCACAACGTAGAGGAGGTTCGATCCCAGACACTCATTCACTCGCTTGCTCGGTGTAGCTGGTACTGTAGATCTTCAAGCTCCCGAGCCCAAGAACTAAATACAACCAAGGCAGGAGTAGGGTTTTACGCGTCATCGCGGCCCGAACCTGGGTAAACTGCCCGCGTGTGCTCCTCGATCTGCTCTCCGTGCTCCCTCCGCTCCCTTACCGCAACGTAGAAGGGGCTCCGGTCCCATAGGTGCTCGTGGGAGGACAGTTTCCCCCGACACTCGCACACTTGAAAACTCCCTTCATACATAACTCATCATAATCTGATTAGCGAGGTTAGTACCCATAATAAAATAATTATACCTTGCTGGAAATAAAGATATTCTTGAAGGTCTACTGTTTCTCAAGATTGCCAAAAGGTTTTTGCAAAGAAAAAGCAAGCTCTTGGTTTGCAAAATGAAGGAAAGGCAAAACAGGACAGAATCTGTGAAAAACAGAACAGCAGGTAGTAATTGATTTGTTCGGGGCACTTCTGCAACTCAAATCAAAAAACTCAGAACAGAAGCACGAAAGACAATTATATAGAGAACGCTGTAGAAAACATTCAGACCAAAAAGATGATCTGGTGATTTTATACGAATTTTTCTATCCAAGGACGGAATCTGTTTCCTGGACAGCACCTCACAACTTTTGAACTTTCTAGCAATCAGAGGCTACACTTGGCACAAAATTGAAAAGCAAAGATACAATGATGATGCTACAATAGTAAACAACATCAAGACACAACAAAAGCAAAATAAAAATTTTATTCATGTGGGCTGCCTCCCAAAAGCGCTTTCTTTTATGCCTTTAAGCTAGGCATAATGCATATAGATCAAGTTTTATCAAGAGTAAAAGAATAGCTAGCCCGTACAACGGACTCAAAAGGTAACTTGATCTTCTTTCGAGGTAAGTGTTCCATCCCTTTCTTGAGAGGAAACTGAAATTTTATATTACCCTCTTTCATGTCAATGATAGCACCAACGGTGCGCAAAAAGGGACGTCCCAAAATAATTGGACAAGAAGGATCACATTCAATATCCATAATAGTGAAATCAACGGGAACATAATTGTCATTGACAACGATAAGAACATCGTCGATCCTCCCTAAAGGTTTCTTTATGGAAGAATCAACGAGACGAACACCAAAAGAACAAGAATCAAAAGGTTTCAATTTAAGCATATCATATATTCTTTTGGGCATAACAGAGGTACTAGCTCCAACATCACATAATGCATAGCAAGAGAAGTCATTCAATTTAATTTTTATCATAGGATCCCAACCATCTTCTAGCTTTCTACGTATGGAGGCATCTACTCTAAGTTTCTCCTCCCTAGCTTTGATGAGAGCATTAGTGATATGCTCTGTGAAGGCAAGGTTAAGCGTGCTAGTGCGGGGATCTCTAGACATCTTGTGAAGGAAATCAATAACTTCGGTAAGAGTGCAATTATCAAAATCAAGGTCACTAGCATCAAGTAAAGTGGTAGTGGTGTCCTTTAGGTTCACATGTTTGGTAGTTTCAATAGTCATAGCATCACCATTAATAGGTCCAATGGGACCAGGAGTACATTGGGTGCTAAGAGTTTGGATATCCTCAACAACTTGGATAGTAGCAACAGTGTGGTGGGTAGGAAGGCTCTTAATTCTATCCTCTTTCTCCCTTTCTCTAGCCCATCTTTCTTTAAGTTTAGCCATCATCCTAATGTTTTCATTAATTTGCACTTGAGTAGCATTAATAGGAGTGACCTTCCTCTCCTCAAGAGGAGAAGTTTTAATTTTAAGCAATTCTATCTCATTGGCTAAATGGTCTACCTTCAAAGAGAGATCATCTAGTTTATGTAGTTTTTCTTCTACACTCTTATTAAAGGCTTTTTGGGTAGTGATGAAATCTTTAAGCATAATCTCTAGTTCAGTAGTGGAGTTCCTGGTGCTAGGATAAGCATTGTTGTTCCCATAAGAATTAGAGGGGAACGGTCTAGGATTGCTACCAAAATTACTCCTATAAGCATTGTTGTTAAAATTGTTTCTAGAGATAAAGTTCACATCTACTTGTTCTTGAGCAATCAAAGAATTTAAAGGAACATCACGAGGATCAACAGAGGATTGCTTCGAAAGTAGAGACATGATCAAGTCAACTTTTTCATTTAGGGAGGAAATCTCCTCGACAGAGTTTACCTTCCTACCTGTTGGAGCGCGTTCGGTGTGCCATTGGGAATAGTTGGTCATCATCTCATCGAGAAGCTTCGTGGCAGCACCAAGTGTAGTTGACATAAAAGTTCCTCCCGTGGCCGAATCTAACAAGTTCCGCGAGGTAAAGTTCAAGCCTGCATAAAAAGTTTGGATAACCATCCAAGTAGTCAAACCATGAGTAGGGCAGTTCTTGATAAGAGATTTCATACGTTCCCAAGATTGGGCAACGTGTTCATTATCCAATTGTTTAAAATTCATTATGTTACTTCTCAGTTGGATAATTTTAGCAGGTGGATAGTATTTTCCGATAAAAGCATCTTTGCACTTGTCCCATGAATCTATGTTGTTTCTAGGCAAAGACTGAAACCAAATTTTAGCTCCTCCTCTCAAGGAGAAAGGAAAAAGCTTAAGCTTAACAATATTACCATCTATTTCTTGGTACTTTTGCATATCACAACGTTCAACAAAGTTGTTCAAGTGTAAAGCAGCATCATCTCCAGCACCGGAGAATTGATCTTTCATGACTAAGTTCAGTAAAGCAGGTTTAATTTCATATGAAGGTGCTGAAGTGGCAGGTGTAGTGATAGGTGTGCTGGTAAAGTCATCGTTGTTGTGACTAGTGAAGTCACACAACTTGGTGTTCTCGGTGGAACCCATTGTAGCAAGCAAGCAAGATAACTATTTTTGTGATTTTCGATAAAAGATACTAAAGCAAAACTGAAAGGTAAACTAACAAGGCTAAAAAGCAAAGGTAAAAGATAGCGTGCAACTCCCCTATCCTGAAGAGTGGAGTCCCTGGCAACGGCGCCAGAAATTGCTTTGCTAGGTGGCTTCTCACCCCTCGTTGGTTACCCCAAGTGTAAGGTTTGAGATGCAGTGTAGCAGAAGTTTTCCCTTGGTAATACCAAGGATCGATTTCCCAGAGACTCCCAGTTTCAACAAGAAGGTGTCAACTGCTAACGGCGCCAGATATTAGCAATCAACGTGGACCTGGACACAGATACAAATAACTTTGCTCCCAACGAGTACACAGAGGTTGTCAATCCCTCCGGCCTTGTAGTTTACAAAGGATCAAACGCAAGTGATAATAGTGATAGGTATAATTGCAATAGTAAGTAAATAGCGGAAAAGTAAATAGCAGATGTGATCAATGATGGTAATATGGACCGGAGTCTCATGATGTTCACTAGTGATGTCTCTCTCCCAAAAGACGATAAAACAGCTATGTGAGGTAAACGAATTACAGCTGGGCAATTGACAGGACCATGTGCGCAAACCAATGCTGACTACATTGCAAGAAAGGTAGAGGTTCAAAGCATGGGCGGTACGCCAAAGTAAGTAGACCGAAATCCATCAAAATCTACTACTAATCATCCACCTTGAGATATCTATCCAGAACATCTCGCTGGTATTAAGTTGCGAGCCCCACCCATAGTGTAAACTCAAAGCAACAGACAACTGCATTAAAAGAACTTTGCGTAAAGTAAACAATCCTTGCACCCGCGGGCACAAGCACCGTTGTTTTCCCCCTTGTGGCAACAGCACATCCCCTAGACTCATCTTTCTGTCACTCAAGGTAGTCATCGAGGGGCATGAACCCACAATCAAGCATAACGTTCCCTCTTGGAGTCACTACCTACTACTTGGCCAAAGCAATAAATAACAACGGAGAACATGCAAGAATTACTTACGAACATAAATATAAAATAGGTGAATCAAATATATTACTCAAACACAATCTGAACATAATCTCATAATCCATCGGATCCCAGCAAACTCATCATAGCAACAGCATAAGGATTACATATGTGCCTCGATCATGTAGGGCAGCTCACGAGGACTAATTAGTGAAGCACAAGAACGGGAGGAGAACATCACATAGCTACTGGTCATGGACCCATGGTCCAAGGGAGACTACTCACAACTCATCCGGGAGGCGTCCATGGTGGTGGAGAAGCTCCCGGTGGTGATCCTCCCCTCCAGCAGGGTGCCGGGAAGAGTTCTCCTGGTGCTCCCGATCTTGGAAGCGGCGACGGCGGCGGAACAGAGATGAGATCGCGAAAAAGAGTTACTGTTTCGAGGGTTTCGGGCGACGCTTTAAATATATGCCAAAGGGGGGCATCGGAGGAGCCTCGGGGGGCCCAGGCGCCCCCCTCCCCCCCCCACCCCCGGCGCGGCCCAGGAGGGGCGCGCCGCCAGGGCGCCTGGA
>LR738713.1:835287524-835309211 GCA_902687465.1 Secale cereale
GCCCCTCGGCGATCTCTCGACCCTTGACGACCCTCGGTCCCTCGACGACCCTCGACCCCCCCCCCCTAATGTCGAAGTTATCGGGGAGGGTGTATATCGACAACGACATATCCGATAAAAAAAGAGGAAGAAGAAGAAAAAAGGAACCGCTAGAGGAGAAGATCGAAGAAAAAAAAGAAAAAAAAGGAGAAGAAGAAAGGAATAGAGGAGGAGAAGAGAAAATTTATCTTCTCCTCCTCTATTCCTTTCTTCTTCTCCTCTTTTTTTTCTTCTTTTTTCTTCTTCTTATTTATTTCTCCTCTTCTTCCTCTCCTCTTCTTCTTTCTTTCCTCTTTCTTATTTTCTTCTTTCCTATCCTTCTTTTTTCTAAATTTGTAACTTTTGCATATATAAAACTTTCTATATATATTTAGCATATATAAACAAAAAACTATATAGCCACATACACATATATATCCATCACATACACATCACATACAGCAACTATACATCACAATTGTAACTATCTATATATAAACAAAAAACATTCTATGAAAAAAAAACATTTTTAACATATATATTTAGCAAATTCCTAAGAAAAAAAATATATACACATACAAAATATATATACAGCAAATATATACACATAAACACATATACACATATACACATATATATATACAGCAACTATATACACATATACACATATACACATATATATACACATACAAAATATATATACACATACAAAAAAATACCTCACATCGCGACGGCGTGGGGCGGGGCGACGGCGCGGGGCGGGGCGGCGCGACGGCGACGGGGCGGCGTCGGGGGCGACGGCGACGGGGCGGGGCGACGGCGCGACGGCGACGGGGCGGCGTCGGGGGCGACGGCGACGGCGCGAAGGGGCGACGGCGACGGGGCGACGACCGGGGCGACGGGGGCGGGGAAGGAGAGAGGAGGCGTCGGGGGCGGGGAAGGAGAAGTGAATGAAATTTTCGCAACTGCTGATTATATAGGAGGGGCATTAGTCCCGGTTCGTGGCACCAACCGGGACCAATGCCCCCCTTTAGTCCCGGTTGGTGCCACCAACCGGGACTAAGGGTGTGTTTGGTTGGGGTCACCAAGTAGAATGTAACGGGTCGGTTCCGCACCCAGAGCCCATTCCAGTGTTTGGTACATCGAAGGAACGAGAACGTACTGATTCCTCGGAAAGGCATATTCCTTGTTTATCCGGAACCGATGCATACCTCCAGATCGAGCGGACCACGCGGAACGGGTGTTTCCTTCTCCCACGACTCGCACGCACCCTCTCGAACCTCAGCGCCGCCACCCTCTCGCCTCTCTCCTTCTCGCGATCTGATACGCCGGCGAGCACTCCCACCTCTCTGCCTCTTCAGCGCGGTGACAGGCGCGCATGTGGGAGGCGGAGAGGCGGGCGACTGCGACCGGCAGGGGTAGCACAGGAGGGCGCGCGGCTCGCGGCCGGGAAGACGGGTGGCGGCGTCCAGTGCTCAGGCGGCAGACGCAGAGGAAGACAACGGTGGCCGGCGTGGATGACACCAGAGGGCGCGTGGCTCGCGGACGGGAAGACGGGCGACGTCCTCCAGTGCTTAGCCGGCAGCCATTGGGCATGCCCATCCCCGTCCTCTTCCTATCTTCATGGGCGATGAGAAACAGAGAGCAACAGTGGCTTGCATCAGCGGGAGGCAGCGGTGGCGTGAGGCATTGTGAGAGGAGATTAACAATTCTTTGGATTTAATTTGTTTTGGTTCCCTTCTAGCTTGGATCTTCCTTTTGTTTAGGTCCAACAGCCACTGGTTTGGATTGATTTGTGAGAGGCAATGAACGATTTGATTAATACTCCTGCTTTAACCAAACGATTCTTTCGATTTAATAGTTGCTCAATGATGTTTACTAGCAGTACTAGCACTTGAAAATAATAATGCTTAGCAAATTCGAGTGATACATATTACATTCTACTCCTCTAACCAAACGCTGAGATGGAACCATTCTGTTACATCCTATTAGCTCTACCAAACATGAAGACGGAACCATTCCATTCTCATGGAATGGAACCATTCCATTCCATTCTACTTGGTTCTACAACCAAACACACCCTAAAGGTCCCTTTTCAGCAGCCCAAAGGGCGGGAAGGAGGGGCCTTTGGTCCCGGTTGGTGGCACCAACCGGGACTAAAGGGGGGTATTAGACCCGGTTGGTGCCACGAACCGAGACTAATACCCCCCTTTAGCCCCGGTTGGTGCCACCAACCGGGACCAAAGCCCTGTGCTGGCGCGATGCGGTGGGATGTTTAGTCCCACCTTGCTAGTTGAGAGAGCTCGGGTGTGGTTTATAAGCGTTGCTGCGCCCACCCACTCGAGCTCCTCTCAATAGCAGGCTTCTGGGCCTAACTCTGCGCGCTGCCATGTGAGCTTGCTGGGCCTTATAGTCCAGATGCATCCTGGGCTGTAGGCCTTGCAGGCTCACTGGGCAGCGCCCAATTTTTTTATTTTTTTTCTTTTTTTGCTTTATTTATTTCTAAGTTGTTTTTTGTTGTATTTAGAGTTTCTTTGTGAATATTATTGCTTTAGGTAAAACAAATTACAAACTTTCTGTTAGTGCAAGTATTATTCAAATTTGAATAGTTTAAATTTGAAATTATTTGTTTTCTTTGTTGCTTTATTTATTTTATTTTATTTCTACTTACAACAAAATACTTATTGTTGCTAATTTTTTTTCAAGTTTTTTTGTTTTGTTTTATGTATTATTTATTTTCTTTTGTTTTTTGCTTTATTTTTTAATTATTTCTGGTAAAACCAATTACAAACTTTCTGTTAATGCAAGTAGTATTCAAATTTGAATAGTTTAAATTTGAAATTATTTGTTTTCTTTGTTGCTTTATTTATTTTATTTTGTTTCTACTTACAATGAAATACTTATTGTTGCTATTTTTTATTTTTTTGCAAGTTTTTTTTGTTTTCTGCATTATTTATTTTATTTTGTTTTTTGCTTTTTTTTATTCTTTCTGGTAAAAACCAATTACAAACTTGCTGTTAGTGCAAGTAGTATTGAAATTTGAATAGTACAAACGGACAATGGTATCATACTCGTTTGTTACAAAGTTGGCATGGTATCATCATAATAGTTGCGGTAAAAAGTCTTCACTTTTTCTTCGCTTGTGTCATTTGCTTATTGCGCCGTAACCATGGATAATCTTCATCGTTTATCAGGATGCTTGGGTCAGCCTTGACTTTGAAGGGAGGAATTTCATGAAACTTTTCATAATCTTCAGACATGTCTGTCTTGCCCTCCACTCGCAGGATGTCCCTTTTTCCTGAAAGAACTATGTGGCGCTTTGGCTCATCGTATGATGTATTCGCTTCCTTATCTTTTCTTTTTCTCGGTCTGGTAGACATGTCCTTCACATAGATAACCTGTGCCACATCATTGGCTAGGACGAACGGTTCGTCAGTGTATCCAAGATTTTTTAGATCCACTGTTGTCATTCCGTACTGTGGGTCTACCTGTACCCCGCCTCCTAACAGATTGACCCATTTGCACTTAAACAAAGGGACCTTAAAATCATGTCCGTAGTCAAGTTCCCATATGTCCACTATGTAACCATAATATGTGTCCTTTCCCCTCTCGGTTGTTGCATCAAAGCGAACACCGCTGTTTTGGTTGGTGCTCTTTTGATCTTGGACAATCGTGTAAAATGTATTCTCATTTATCTCGTATCCTTTGTAAATCAATACAGTCGAAGATGGTCCCTTGGACAACAAGTATAACTCATCACAAACAGTGTTGTCACCTCTGAGACGTGTTTCCAACCAACTGCTGAAAGTCCTGATGTGTTCACATGTAATCCAGTCGTCGCACTGCTCCGGGTGTTTGGAGCGCAGACTGTTCTTGTGTTCATCGACATATGGGGTCACTAATGTAGAGTTCTGTAGAACTTTGTAGTGTGCTTGAGACCAAGAATATCCGTCCCTGCATATTATTGAGTCCCTTCCAAGCGTGCCTTTTCCAGTCAGTCTTCCCTCGTATCGCGATTTAGGGAGACCTATCTTATTAAGGCCAGGAATGAAGTCAACACAAAACCCGATGACATCCTCTGTTTGATGGCCCATGGAGATGCTTCCTTCTGGCCTGGCGCGGTTACGGACATATTTCTTTAGGACTCCCATGAACCTCTCAAAGGGGAACATATTGTGTAGAAATACGGGCCCCAGAATGACAATCTCGTCGACTAGATGAACTAGGACGTGTGTCATGATATTGAAGAAGGATGGTGGGAACACAAGCTCGAAACTAACA
This sequence comes from Secale cereale, assembly GCA_902687465.1. Classification (NCBI taxonomy): domain Eukaryota; kingdom Viridiplantae; phylum Streptophyta; class Magnoliopsida; order Poales; family Poaceae; genus Secale; species Secale cereale. Next base: position 835,291,824 of record LR738713.1, read on the forward strand.
AGACATTGCGCCACATCACTCCTTAGCCTTGGTACGATTTCTGGATCGATCACCTTCTGAGAGATTGCATTGAGGAATGCACATAGCTTCACAATGGCTAATCGGACGTTTTCCGGTAGAAGCCCCCTCAATGCAACCGGAAGCAGTTGCGTCATAATCACATGGCAGTCATGAGACTTTAGGTTCTGGAACTTTTTCTCTGCCATATTTATTATTCCCTTTATATTCGACGAGAAGCCAGTCGGGACCTTCATACTGAGCAGGCATTCAAAGAAGATTTCTTTCTCTTCTTTCGTAAGAGCATAGCTGGCAGGACCTTCATACTGCTTCGGAGGGATGCCGTCTTTTTCGTGCAAACGTTGCAGGTCCTCCCGTGCCTCAGCTGTATCTTTTGTCTTTCCATACACGCCCAAGAAGCCTAGCAGGTTCACGCAAAGGTTCTTCGTCACGTGCATCACGTCGATTGAAGAGCGGACCTCTAGGTCTTTCCAGTAGGGTAGGTCCCAAAATATAGATTTCTTTTTCCACATGGGTGCATGTCCCTCAGCGTCATTCGGAACAACTAGTGCGCCGGGGCCCTTTTCCAAAGATTACGTGTAAATCATTGACCATAGCAAGTACGTGATCACCGGTACGCATGGCGGTCTTCTTCCGGTGATCTGCCTCGCCTTTGAAATGCTTGCCTTTCTTTCAACATTGATGGTTGGTCGGAAGAAATCGACGATGGCCCAGGTACACATTCTTCCTGCACTTGTCCAGGTATATACTTTCAGTGTCATCTAAACAGTGCGTGCATGCGTGGTATCCTTTGTTTGTCTGTCCTGAAAGGTTACTGAGAGCGGGCCAATCGTTGATGGTCACGAACAGCAACTCCTTTAGGTCAAATTCCTCCTGTCTGTGCTCATCCCACGCACGTACACCGTTTCCATTCCACAGCTGTAAAAGTTCTTCAACTAATGGCCTTAGGTACACATCAATGTCGTTGCCGGGTTGCTTAGGGCCTTGGATGAGAACTGGCATCATAATGAACTTCCGCTTCATGCACATCCAAGGAGGAAGGTTATACATACATAGAGTCACTGGCCAGGTGCTGTGATTGCTGCTCTGCTCCCCGAAAGGATTAATGCCATCCGTGCTTAAAGCAAACCATATGTTCCTTGGGTCCTTTGCAAACTCCTTCCAGTACTTTCTCTCGATTTTTCTCCACTGCGACCTGTCAGCGGGTGCTCTCAACTTCCCGTTTTTCTTACGGTCCTCACTGTGCCATCGCATCAACTTGGCATGCTCTCTGTTTCTAAACAAACGTTTCAGCCGTGGTATTATAGGAGCATACCACATCACCTTCGCAGGAACCCTCTTCCTGGCGGGCTCGCCATCAACATCACCAGGGTCATCTCGTCTCATCTTATACCGCAATGCACCGCATACCGGGCATGCGTTCAGATCCTTGTATGCACCGCGGTAGAGGATGCAGTCATTAGGGCATGCATGTATCTTCTGCACCTCCAATCCTAGAGGGCATACGACCTTCTTTGCTGCATATGTACTGTCGGGCAATTCGTTATCCTTCGGAAGCTTCTTCTTCAATATTTTCAGTAGCTTCTCAAATCCTTTGTCAGCCACAGCATTCTTTGCCTTCCACTGCAGCAATTCCAGTACGGTACCGAGCTTTGTGTTGCCATCTTCGCAATTGGGGTACAACCCTTTTTTGTGATCCTCTAACATGCGGTCGAACTTCAGCTTCTCCTTTTGACTTTCGCATTGTGTCCTTGCATCGACAATGACCCGGCGGAGATCATCATTTGGTTCCTCTTGATCTTCGGCAGCTTCACCCGTTGCAGCATCATTGGGCACATCGTCTGGTTCCTCTTGATCTTCACCATCTCCCCCCATTGCAGCATCACCGTATTCAGGGGGCACATAGTTGTCATCGTACTCTTCTTCTTCGCTGTCTTCCATCATAACCCATATTTCTCCGTGCCTCGTCCAAACATTATAGTGTGGCATGAAACCCTTGTAAAGCAGGTGGGAGTGAAGGATTTTCCGGTTAGAGTAAGACATCGTATTCCCACATTTAGTGCATGGACAACACATAAAACCATATTGCTTGTTTGCCTCAGCCGCATTTAGAAACTCATGCACGCCCTTAATGTACTCGGAGGTGTGTCTGTCACCGTACATCCATTGCCGGTTCATCTGCGTGCGTTATATATAATTAAGTGTGTCAAAAACCATTACAGAACATCATAAATAGATAATTAAGTGACCAAATTAATAAAAGTTCATCATCACATTAAAACCAAAGTACATACATATATAGTTCTCATCTAACAACATATAGCTCTCCATACACATCGAAACTATGTAAAACATTTCAATACGAAAACAAATGCGATCATAATCGCAACCAAGGTAACAATTGATCCAACGGCATAATGATATCAAGCCTCGGTATGAATGGCGTATTTTCTAATCCTTCTAATCTTCAACCGCATTGCATCCATCTTGATCTTGTGATCATCGACGACATCCGCAACATGCAACTCCAATATCATCTTCTCGTCCTCAATTTTTTTTTTGCCTTCAACAATTTGTTTTCTTCTTCAACTAAATTTAACCTCTCGACAATAGGGTCCATCTTGATCTTGTGATCATCGATGACTTCCGCAACATGCAACTCCAATTCCATCTTCTCCTCCTCCATTTTTCCAATTTTTTCTTTAAGGAAATGTTTTCCTCTTCAACTAAATTTAACCTCTCCACAAGAGGGTCGGTTGGAATTTCCGGTTCAACTACCTCCTAGACATAATAAAACATCTATGCATGTCAGGTTGGTCGGCATAACTATCATAAACACTAAAACAAATAGTTATAAATTAAAGATAATATACCACATCCGAATCGTAGACAGGACGAGGGCCCACATGGGCGGATATCAAAACCATCGCACCATATAATAACAAGCAATAATAAACGTAAGAAAATTAGATAAATATATATCTAAAGCAATAATAACAAGCAATAATAAAAGTAAGAAAAGCATGGACATAACAAGAGGCTCACCACGGTGGTGCCGGTGACGAGATCGGCGGGGGCGATCGACAGCGGCGAAGACGGGAACGGGACGTGACGGACCGCTAAACCTAGACAAACCTCGGAGAAAATAGAGCTTCGAGAGGAGAAAAGCTTAACTAGTGTGGCTCGGGCATTCCATCGAACACGTTGTGTGCATAGGAGGTGAGCTAGAGCACCACTAACCCCTCTCCCCCTCGGCCAGAAAAAAAAACAGAGCAGTGTGCTCTGCTCTTGAGCGAGGGGGTATATATAGGCACCTCATTGGTCCCGGTTGGTGCTACAAATCGGGGCTAAAGGGGTGCCTTTGGTCCCGGTTCATACAACCAACCGGGACTAATGATGGTGGGCCAGGAGCAACACCCATTGGTCCCGGTTCGTCGCACCAACCGGGACCAAAAGGTCCAGACGAACCGGGACCAATGGCCCACGTGGCCCGGCCGGCCCCCTGGCCTCACGAACCGGGTCTAGTGCCCCCATTGGATCCGGTTCTAGATTGAACCGGGGCTAATGGGCTGGACAGGCCTGAACCAAAGCCCTGTTTTCTACTAGTGTTCCCCAACCGAGACAAATGACCCTTATTCTACCGGTGTATCCCTCATTGTGCATGTCTCGTGCACTTGGCATCCGAGGCCTGACACTCCATGCAAGCTTCGGCCTGACTGTGGGTTAAGAAACAAAGGTAGAAACCGCTATAGAATGTGACAAATGAACATCTATGATTAAGTTATTGTTTAATATAGAAAAGAAATGATTTCGAGTTAACTATATATGATATGGGCAGTACATCGAGATTGTTATAAACCCATGAGGAATATACAACACCGGTAGGTAAACAGAATCGTGTGTGCACTGTCGTTCACGAAGGGGGTATGCAGGGAGGCATGCGATCAATGCACAGCAAACGGAGAAGTACACTGGGAGCATGGACATTTGCGTGCAAGGCGTCATGTCGCTCGTTATTTTATGTTAAAGGTTTTAGATGGCTTCATGCACGCCGCACACCACACAATCGGTGGTATCGACGGCTATTTTTATGTGAAAGAAATGATCGAGCTAATTACCATTTCACGTGTTTCCCGTCTATTTCTCTTGCCCAATATCTCATGCCATGTGTTCTTCTCTATTTTGTACCGCACAATATCTTTCTCTGTATGTTTCGAGCTTATTACTTCCGGTGGCTAGCGGAGCTACGAAAGGCAAGGTGAACCAGCCAAAAACATAGGGAATGCACGTGACTCCTTTTCCTATTCTGTTTGTAAGCACGGTGTCACCGAACAGCGCCTCGCCCACGTAATCGCTTGGCTTGTAGGCAGCTGCCACCTCCGCCTCCCGTGGCGGTACCGCAAGTGGGCGAGGCGGTCTCATGGGCGGTGCGGTAGGAGTCGAGCAATGCATCCTACTCCGCCATGTCCGCGTCCGGCACTATCATCCAGCCGACGGCGATCTGCTCCTCTGCCTGCAGATGCTTCTGGAGGAGGCAGTGGTTGTAGTTGGCGTCAGCCTGCGCCTCCCGGAACTACTTCTCCCGCATCATGTCCATTTAGTGGGCACGGGCCTTGCCGATGGTCATGGTGCAAGCACCGGCGAGGGTGGAGCAGAGGGTGGCGCTGGCTCGTTGGATTTGGGACTCCGTCAAATGCGGGTGGCAACTGGACAGACAGGCGGCCCTCGTGTCGTTTGGACACGTGGCAGTTGCCTGCACCGCGAAACGGCACGGGCGGCGGGCGCGCTGTTTCAACACCGGAGCCAGTGAGCGGTCGCGTCCGCTCTGGCTGGGCATTAATACGGGGACTGAGACTAGCTGCACATTTCGGGCTGGAACGCGCGTGTGCACTATTTCGATGAGTCAGGGCGGTCAGAAGCGGGTTTGGGAGCGGTCCGGACTCCCGCAAAGGCCCCCATGTATGGCATCCCGTATTGTGACTGTTAGATCCAAGCAAATCCAGCGATGATAGATCCGTCGAAGACACACCTCCACACATCCACCAATGATGCTAGACATGTAACAGGTAGACAGACGTATAACAGGGTCCGCAGATGTATATACATACAAATCAAACATGTGTATTGTCCCGTATTCATCAAACAGTTAAAGAATTTACATCGATTTTCCAAGCATTTTATGTCTAACCAAGTGTAGAGATCACGGCGGCAGGAGTTCGCGCAGGTACGTGCCCCCGCATATGTCCGTGCCTTTGCGGATTTGCGGATCTTTTGCATAAGTGGAAGAGGGCGCGCTTCCGATTATTGATGACCCATGGCACGTCGTTGTGCAGCAGCACCATGAATGTGAAGAAGAATATACGTCTTGCTTCTCTACGACCTCTGAGACCGATGGGCGACGTTAAGCCGACCTGCCTCTGTACGTGGTATCCATTGAGAGTTGTTATTCCATCTCCACGATCATCCATCCGAATCACGAGATTATGACTGTAACCGAGAAACGTGCGTAATGCTAGTCCTTTGTCTTGTTCTGTATGCGCTTGGGGTCGGGGTCTGGGAAATACGACGGCCGGCCAGTGACGGAGCCGAAAGCACAGATCAGATGCTAAGGCCAGCGTGTGCATGCATGCACCCCACCCAATGCTTTCTACCGATCGACGATGGCGCCGATCTTTTTGCCTTCCGACCACATGGACCCGACAATAGCACCACCGTGATCGAGACCGATTGCAGCGAGGCAACCACCCTCATAGCCTCGGTAGGCGTGTAAGGTGTGGTACCATACAGTGACTCGTCACGCCTTACGTATCCCCGTATGAATGTATACTTCTTTTTCTGTAAAAAGGAGGTACATTATTGGAACAGGATATCGTACAGTGGACGATCTTCTCTTCTATTTTGTCGACAACCAGAGGAGCTCTCACTTTCGCGCCGCTAATCTCCGACGTGATAGTTCAGACGCGGCGCACCCAAATCTTAACGGAACTATCTACGCATCAGTTGTCTGGAATTTTTGGGAGGTATGAGTCTTTTAATCCGTCTTCGAATTTACTTTTGGAAAAATACAAATCCTTTTCATTGACAAAACTGTCCACACGCAGCACAACCTAAAGGCATCCCGGGTGGCCGCTAGCGACCCCGGTGGCGTCCACACCGCCACACTCGAACCTCCCTCACTAGTCATCCAATCCCTCGTTGCTGCCAGAGGAAGCCACCGTAGGCCGGTGGGATGTCGTCGGTGGGGCTCTCCCTCGTCCCATCCTCATGTACCTCTATTACCTCCTCGTCATGGGACCTTTACATCCCGACCTACAACACTGGGAGCACACCCAGTTCTTCGCTTTGAAGTGAGATTGGCTGTGTGGGGCGCTCTTCAAATGGATAGGGGCGCGTCCCTGATTGTGGCAGGGACGGCTCCGTGTGCGGGCCGGTCTCTAGTCAGATCCGATTGGATGTGACGTCAGGGGCAGTGGTCATCACACTCTCTGTTGGATGTGGGCCATGGCGGCGAGGTGCTGGCCTTCCGCACATCTGGTGCCGGCCGGCGGCATCATGGTCCACCGCTTGGTGGTGGTGATCCAGATTTGATTGGTCGGATGGTGGTGATTGCAAACTGTACTGCAGAGACTTTCTACGGCTCCACGACAACAGTGGTCATCGATAGTCTTTGGGAGGGTCATCTCTCCTAATCCGGTGGTTGAGTGGTGGTGAGATACAAATTATGGACGACGAGCTGACGCGGAGGGATGACTGTGCAATGGTGACGGTCGCACCACATGTACCTGCTATGATCATAGAAAGTGGTTGTCGGTGTCAAAACCGGCAGATCTCTTGTAGGGGGTCCCAATCTGTGGATCTTGGATCAATGGGGAACAATGGACGAAGAACACGGTGTTTACCCAGGTTCGGGCCTCTAGAATAGGTAAACCCCTACGCCCTGCTTGATTATATTGATGTGTATGGAGGATTGGAGGTACTACAGAGTTGATCTACCATGAGATCAGATGAACTAAACCCTAGGCAAGTAGAATGATGGTTGTTGTTCTAGCCTCTACGGACTAAACCCTCTGTTTATATAGACACCCGGGGTACTAGGGTTTACACATGATCGGTTCAAAGAAGGAAAAAGCCCGCCGATTCTTCTCATCTTGACTTGGAGATCACACCAAGGCACCGAAGATCTTCTATCCGGATACGGGGTCGCCTCATAGCTCGGCCTTCTAGCAGTTGTAGTGCAGCCCAACCGTCCGGCCCATAAGGACAAGCCGGTAGCCCGAGGGCCCCCTAGTCCAGGACTCCCTCAGTAGCCCCTGAACTAGCCTCCAACGCTGGTGTTTCATAACTCCAAGGGCCTCCATGCACCTCCGTCTCTGGCTCGCGGGGCGAGTTCCGTTCCACCATTGTGTTTGGAATGATTCCTCATAGCCAAGCCTTCAAAGTGGCTCAACCAAGTCCGGCCATGTGTTACTGTTGGGGATCGTAGCAGAAAATCAAAAAATTTCCTACGCATCACCAAGATCTATCTATGGAGTAATCTAGCAACGAGCATAAAGGAGAGTGGAGTGCATCTACATACCCTTGTAGATCGCGATGCGGAAGCGTTCAAGAGAACGGGGATGATGGAGTCGTACTCGTCGTGATCCAAATCACCGATGATCCTAGCGCCGAATGGACGGCACCTCCGTGTTCAACACACGTACGGAGCGGGGACGTCTCCTCCTTCTTGATCCAGCAAGGGGGGAGGAGAGGTTGATGGAGATCCAGCAGCACGACGGCGTGGTGGTGGAAGTAGCGGGATTCCAACAGGGCTTCGCCAAGCGCTGCGGGAGGAGGGAGATGTGTCACGGGAGGGAGAGGGAGGCGCCAGGGCTTGGGGTGCAGCTCCCATGCGCCTCCCCACTATATATAGGGGTGGAGGGGGCTGGTTTCTTGCCCTCCAAGTCCATTGGGGCGTTGGCAAAGGTGGGGGAAAGAAATCCCATCATTTCCTTTCCCCACCGATTGTTATCCCCCCTTTTTAGGGATCTTGATCTTATCCCTTCGGGATATGATCTTATTCCTTGTAAGGGGGGATCTTGGTGCGCCTTGACCAGGGGTGTGGGGCCTTGCCCCCACTACCCACGTTCATGTGGGTCCCCCCATGCAGGTGGGCCCCACTTCAGAACCTTCTAGAACCTTCCCGGTACAATACCGAAAAATCCCGAACATTTTCCGGTGGCCAAAATAGGACTTCCTATATATAAATCTTTACCTCCGGACCATTCCGAAACTCCTCGTGACGTCCGGGATCTCATCCGGGACTCCGAACAACTTTCGGGTTTCCGCATACTTATATCTCTACAACCCTAGCGTCACCGAACCTTAAGTGTGTAGACCCTACGGGTTCGGGAGACACGCAGACATGACCGAGACGACTCTCCGGTCAATAACCAACAGCGGGATCTGGATACCCATGTTGGCTCCCACATGCTCCACGATGATCTCATCGGATGAACCACGATGTCAAGGATTCAATCAACCCCGTATACAATTCCCTTTGTCTATCGGTACAGTACTTGCCCGAGATTCGATCGTCGGTATACCGATACCTTGCTCAATCTCGTTACCGGCAAGTCTCTTTACTCGTTCCGTAACACATCATCCCGTGATCAACTCCTTGATCACATATTGTGCACATTATGATGATGTCCTACCGAGTGGGCCCAGAGATACCTCTCCGTCATACGGAGTGACAAATCCCAGTCTCGATTCGTGCCAACCCAACAGACACTTTCGGAGATACATGTAGTGCACCTTTATAGCCACCCAGTTACGTTGTGACGTTTGGTACACCCAAAGCATTCCTACGGTATCCGGGAGTTGCACAATCTCATGGTCTAAGGAAAATATACTTGACATATAGAAAAGCTTTAGCATACGAACTACACGATCTGTGCTAGGCTTAGGATTGGGTCTTGTCCATCACATCATTCTCCTAATGATGTGATCCCGTTATCAACGACATCCAATGTCCATGGTTAGGAAACCGCAACCATCTATTGATCAACGAGCTAGTCGTCTAGAGGCTCACTAGGGACATGGTGTTTGTCTATGTATCCACACATGTATCTGAGTTTCCTATCAATACAATTCTAGCATGGATAATAAACAATTATCGTGAACAAGGAAATATAATAATAACCAATTTATTATTGCCTCTAGGGCATATTTCCAACAGTCTCCCACTTGCACTAGAGTCAATAATCTAGTTCACATCGCCATGTGATTAACACTCATAGGTCACATCGCCATGTGACTAACATCCAAAGAGTTCACTAGAGTCAGTAATCTAGTTCACATCAATATGTGATTAACACTCAATGAGTTCTGGGTTTGATCATGTTATGCTCGTGAGAGAGGTTGTAGTCAACGGGTCTGTAACATTCAGATCCCTATGTACTTCGCAAAACTTTATGTCATATCGTAGATGCTGCTACCACGTTCCACTTGGAGCTATTCCAAACTGTTGCTCCATTATACGTATCCGGTATCTCCTAATTAGAGTTACCCGGATAGGTGCTAAGCTTGCATCGACGTAACTGTTTACGTCGAACTCTTTATCACCTCCATAACCGAGAAACATTTCCTTATTCCTCTAAGGATAATTTTGACCACTATCTAGTGATCCACTCCTGGATCACCTTTGTACCCTCTTGCCAGACATGTGGCAAGGCACACATCAGGTGCGGTACTCATCATGGCATACCGTATAGAGCCTATGACAAAAGCATAGGGGACGACCTTCGTCCTTCCTCTTTCTTCTGCCGTGGTCAAGCTTTGAGTCTTACTCAACTTCACACCTTACAAATCAGGCAAGAACTCCTTCTTTGACTGATCTATTTTGAACTCCTTCAAAATCATGCCAAGGTGTGTGTTCTTTTGAAAGTATCATCAGGCGTCTTGATCTATCTCTATAGATCTTGATGCCCAATATGTAAGCAGCTTTATCCAGGTATTCCTTTGAAAAACACCTTTCAAACAACCCTTTATGCTTTCCAGAAATTCTACATCATTTCGAATCAACAATATGTCATTCACATATACTTATCAGAAATGTTGTAGTGCTCCCACTCACTTTATTGTAAATACAAGTTTCTAACAAACTTTGTATACCCAAAAACTTTGATCACTCCATCAAAGCATATATTATGACTCCGAGATGCTTGCTCTAGTCCATAGAAGGATCGCTGGAGCTAGCATATCTTTTAGCATCCTTAGGATCGACAAAACCTTTCTGATTGTATCATATACAACCTTTCCTTACGAAAACTGGTAAGGAAACTTGTTTTGTCATCCATCTGCCAGATTTCATAAATGCAGCTAATGCTAACATGATTCCGACGGACTTAAGCATCGCTACGGGTGAGAAAATCTCATCGTAGTCAACTCCTTGAACTTGTGGAAAACTCTTCGCCACAAGTCGAGCTTCATAGACGGTGACATTACCGTCCACGTCCGTCTTAGTCTTAAAGATCCATTTGTCTCAATGGCTTGCCGATCATAGGGCAAGTCCACCAAAGTCCATACTTTGTTTTGATACATGGATCCTATCTCGGATTTATCGGCTTCTAACCATTTGTCGGAATATGGGCCCACCATCGCTTCTCCATAGTTCGTAGGTTCATTGTTGTCCAACAACATGACATCTAAGACAGGATCACCGTACCACTCAGGAGTAGTACTTATCCTTGTCGACCTACGATGTTTGATAGCAACTTGATCCGAAACTTCATGATCACTATCATTAGTTTCCTCTTCAACAGTCGTAGGTTCCACAGAAACATCTTTCTGTGTTGCACTACTCTCCGGTTGAAGTGAGGGTTCGACAACCTCATCAAGTTCTATCTTCCTCCCACTCAAATCTTTCGAGAGAAACTCCTTCTCGAGAAAGGACCCGTTCTTAGCGACAAACATTTTTGTCCTTGGATCTGAGATAGAAGGTATACCTAACCGTTACCAGTGGGTATTCCATGAAGATGTATTTGTCCGCTTTGGGTTCGAGCTTTTCCCGGCTGAAGCCATAAGCCTCGCAGCCCCAAACATTGAGAAAACGACAACTACGCTTTCTTGCCAAACCATACGACGTCGTCTCAACGGACTTAGATGGTGCCCTATCTAAAGTGAATGCAGCTGTCTCTAATGCATAACCTCAAAATAACAGCGGTAGATCGGTAAGATACATCATAGATCGCACCATATCTCATAAGGTTCGATTACGATGTCCGGACACACCATTACGCTGTGGTGTTCCAGGGGGCTTCAACTGCGAAACAATTCCACAATGTCTTAAGTGATTGCCAAACTCATAATTCAGAAAATATCCCCTTGATCAGATCGTAGGAACATGATCTTCTTGTTATGATGATTCTTAATCTTCACTCTGAAATTGTTTGAACCTTTCAAACGTTTCAGACTTTTGCTTCATTAAGTAAATATACCATATCTACTCAAATCGTCAGTGAAGATGAGAAAATAACGATATCCACCACACGCCTTAATTCTCATTGGATCACATACATCAGCATGTATGATTTCCAACAAGTCACTTACCCGTTTCATTGTACCTGAAAACGGGATCTCAATCATCCTGCCCACGAGGCATGGCTCGCATGTGTCAAGCGATTCAAAATCAAGTGACTCCAAACGTCCATCAGCATGGAGTTTCTTCATGCATTTTATGCCAAAATGACCTAAGCGGCAGTGCCACAAGAAAGTGGTACTATCATTGTTAACTCTACATCTTTTGGCATTAATATTATCATCATGTGTATTACTATGATCGAGATTCAACAAACCATTGGGTGCATGACCATAAAGGTATTATTCATGTAAACAGAATAACCATTATTCTCTAACTTAAATGAATAACCGTATTGCAATGAACATGATCTAATCATATTCATGCTCAACGTAGACACCCGATAACATTTATCTAGGTTCAACTCTAATCTCGAAAATAGAGGGAGTGTGCGATGGTGATCTTATCAACCTTGGAAACACTTCCAACACACATCGTCACCTCGCCCTTAGCTAGTCTCCGTTCAGTCCGTAGCTTTTGCTTCAAGTCACTAATAATAGCAATTGAACCGGTATCCAATACCCATGTGCTACAAGGAGTACTAGTAAGGTACACATCAATAACACGTATATCAAATATACTTTGTTGAAGTTGCCAGCTATCATATCTACCATGTATTTGGGGTAGTTCCGCTATCATGTGACCGTTCCCTGTACAATAGAAGCACTTAGTCTCAAGGTTTGGGTTTAACCATGGGTTCCTTCATCAGAGCGACAACAGGTTTGCCATTCATGAAGTTTCCCTTCTAGCCCTTACCCCTTTTGAAACCAGTGGTCTTGTTAAACCATCAACACTTGATGCTCCTCCTTGATTTCTACTTTTGCGGTACCAAGAACCGCTAACAGCACCGGGATCATCTCCATCCTTTGCATGTCATAGTTCATCACGAAGTTCTAGTAGCTTGGTGATAGTGTCTAGAGAATTCCGTCAACCATTATCTCACCTGGAAGATTAACTCCCACTTGGTTCAAGTGATTTTAGCACTCAGACATTCTGAGCACATGCTTCACTAGTTGAGCTATTCTCCTCCATCCTTTTGGCAAAAGAACTTGTTAGAGGTCTCATACCTCTCAACACGGGAATGAGCCTGAAATCCCAATTTCAGCTCTTAGAACATCTCATATGTTCTATGGCGTTCGAAACGTCATTGGAATCCCGATTCTAAGCCGTAAAGTATGGTGCACTAAACTATCAAGTAGTCATCAGGACGTGTCTCTCAGGTGTTCACAACATCCACAGACAATGTTGTAGGGGTTTGCACATCGAGCGGTGCATCAAAGACGTAAGCTTTCTGTGCAGCAGTGAGGACACTCCTCGGACTACGGACCCAGTCCGCATCCTTGCTTACAATATCTTTCAACTTAGTCTTTCTCTAGGATCATATTAAACAGGGAGCTACAACGCAGTTATTGGTCTACAACATAATTTGCGAAGACAACTTAGACTATTGTTCATGACAATGAAGTTCATCTAATGAACTCCCACTCAGATAGACATCTCCCTAGTCATCTAAGTGACACATGATCCGAATCGACTAGGCCGTGTCCGATCATCACGTGAGACGGACTAGTCATCAACGGTGAACATCTTCATGTTGATCGTATCTTCTATACGACTCATGTTCGACCTTTCGGTCTTCCGTGTTCCGAGGCCATGTCTGTACATGCTAGGCTCGTCAAGTGAACCCTAAGTGTATCGCGTGTGTAAATCTGGCTTACACCCGTTGCATGCGAACGTTAGAACTTATCACACCCGATCATCACGTGGTGCTTCGGAACAACGAACCTTAGCAACGGTGCACAGTTAGGGGGAACACAATTCTTGAGATTTTAGTGAGAGATCATCTTATTCACTACCGTCGTTCTAAGCAAATAAGATGTAAAACATGATAAACATCACATGCAATCAAATAGTGACATGATATGGCCAATATCATTTTGCTCCTTTTGATCTTCATCTTCGGGGCTCCATGATCATCATCGTCACCGGCATGACACCATGATCTCCATCATCATGATCTCCATCATCGTGTCTTCATGAAGTCGTCTCGCCAAACATTACTTCTACTACTATGGCTAACGTTTAGCAATAAAGTAAAGTAATTACATGGCGTTATTCAGTGACACGCAGGTCATACAATAAATAAGACAACTCCTATGGCTCCTGCCGGTTGTCATTCTCATCGACATGCAAGTCGTGATTCCTATTACAAGAACATGATCAATCTCATACATCACATATATATCATTCATCACATCCTTTTGGCCATATCACATCACACGGCACATGCTGCAAGAACAAGTTAGGCGTCCTCTAATTGTTGTTGCAAGTTTTTACGTGGCTGTTATAGGTTTCTAGCAAGAACGTTTCTTACCTACGCCAAAACCACAACGTGATATGCCAATTTCTATTTACCCTTCATAAGGACCCTTTTCATCGAATCCGATCCGACTAAAGTGGGAGAGACAGACACCCGCTAGCCACCTTATGCAACTAGTGCATGTCAGTCGGTGGAACCTGTCTCACGTAAGAGTACGTGTAAGGTCGGTTCGGGCCGCTTCATCCCACGATGCCGCCGAATCAAGATAAGACTAGTAACGGCAAGAAAATTGACATGATCTACGCCCACAACTACTTTGTGTTCTACTCGTGTAAGATACTACGCATAGACCTAGCTCATGATGCCACTGTTGGGGATCGTAGCAGAAAATCAAAAAAATTCCTACGCATCACCAAGATCTATCTATGGAGTAATCTAGCAACGAGCATAAAGGAGAGTGGAGTGCATCTACATACCCTTGTAGATCGTGATGCGGAAGCGTTCAAGAGAACGGGGATGATGGAGTCGTACTCGTCGTGATCCAAATCACCGATGATCCTAGCGCCGAATGGACGGCACCTCCGTGTTCAACACACGTACGGAGCGGGGACGTCTCCTCCTTCTTGATCCAGCAAGGGGGGAGGAGAGGTTGATGGAGATCCAGCAGCACGACGGCGTGGTGGTGGAAGTAGCGGGATTCCAACAGGGCTTCGCCAAGCGCTGCGGGAGGAGGGAGATGTGTCACGGGAGGGAGAGGGAGGCGCCAGGGCTTGGGGTGCAGCTCCCATGCGCCTCCCCACTATATATAGGGGTGGAGGGGGCTGGTTTCTTGCCCTCCAAGTCCATTGGGGCGTTGGCAAAGGTGGGGGAAAGAAATCCCATCATTTCCTTTCCCCACCGATTGTTATCCCCCCTTTTTAGGGATCTTGATCTTATCCCTTCGGGATATGATCTTATTCCTTCTAAGGGGGGATCTTGGTGCGCCTTGACCAGGGGTGTGGGGCCTTGCCCCCACTACCCACGTTCATGTGGGTCCCCCCATGCAGGTGGGCCCCACTTCGGAACCTTCTAGAACCTTCCCGGTACAATACCGAAAAATCCCGAACATTTTCCGGTGGCCAAAATAGGACTTCCTATATATAAATCTTTACCTCCGGACCATTCCGAAACTCCTCGTGACGTCCGGGATCTCATCCGGGACTCCGAACAACTTTCGGGTTTCCGCATACTTATATCTCTACAACCCTAGCGTCACCGAACCTTAAGTGTGTAGACCCTACGGGTTCGGGAGACACGCAGACATGACCGAGACGACTCTCCGGTCAATAACCAACAACGGGATCTGGATACCCATGTTGGCTCCCACATGCTCCACGATGATCTCATCGGATGAACCACGATGTCAAGGATTCAATCAACCCCGTATACAATTCCCTTTGTCTATCGGTACAGTACTTGCCCGAGATTCGATCGTCGGTATACCGATACCTTGCTCAATCTCGTTACCGGCAAGTCTCTTTACTCGTTTCGTAACACATCATCCCGTGATCAACTCCTTGATCACATATTGTGCACATTATGATGATGTCCTACCGAGTGGGCCCAGAGATACCTCTCCGTCATACGGAGTGACAAATCCCAGTCTCGATTCGTGCCAACCCAACAGACACTTTCGGAGATACCTGTAGTGCACCTTTATAGCCACCCATTTACGTTGTGACGTTTGGTACACCCAAAGCATTCCTACGGTATCCGGGAGTTGCACAATCTCATGGTCTAAGGAAAATATACTTGACATATAGAAAAGCTTTAGCATACGAACTACACGATCTGTGCTAGGCTTAGGATTGGGTCTTGTCCATCACATCATTCTCCTAATGATGTGATCCCGTTATCAACGACATCCAATGTCCATGGTTAGGAAACCGCAACCATCTATTGATCAACGAGCTAGTCGTCTAGAGGCTCACTAGGGACATGGTGTTTGTCTATGTATCCACACATGTGTCTGAGTTTCCTATCAATACAATTCTAGCATGGATAATAAACAATTATCGTGAACAAGGAAATATAATAATAACCAATTTATTATTGCCTCTAGGGCATATTTCCAACAGTGTTAACCAGGTCATGTTCAAAATTTGAACTGCAAATATTGCTTAGCCTTGAAGGCCTACCGCTCAAGTGTGAACAGTACGTTCGCCTGACATCTTTTGGCAAAAGGTCACAATCGATCACAAATATTTAAACCGTCGCGAAAACTCGATTCGCGGTTCGAGGCAATGCCTTCATTGGCATGTCTCATCAATATGGAGATCGTGCCTGTTTTTAAGGGATATAATCAATGATTTATGTTATCCCACTCGTGCATGACACCATGATTGTTTTGGAAAGCGGTGAGGCCTGCGGCGCAAGAAAAGGACTCTCTGTATTTCGGCGGCTTATAAAAAGAGAAGCGACCACCACCATCTTTGAACGCCTTCTCTTTCCTCTCGCCCTTGCTTTCCCAATCTCCAGAGCTCCAGAGCCCCAACCCAACCATCTTTTAGTCACTCAAACGATTCGGCCATGGCCGGATCTGGTGCAAAGGGCAAGTGGGATGCTTCCATCATCATCAACGACAAACATCGAAGACCTGAAGCAAGCCGGTTATCTCTCCGTCAACGTCGTTCATTGGGCCTCTCAAGAGGGCCAAGCTATCCCCACGCCCCGACCAGGTGAGCGGGTGGTGTTGGTCCCTCATTTCATCTGGGGACTCAGCTTCCTGCTCCACGCCTTTGGTAGGAGGTTGATGTTCTCTTACGGGCTGGATTTCCACGATCTAGCATGAACTCCTTCCTGCACATCCCGGCCTTCATCATCATTTGTGACGCCATTCTGCGGGCCCATCCACACTTCAACTTGTGGCTAAAAATCTTCACGTCAAGCAGAAGATAGTCGACGGCCAGCAGTCGGACTGCGGGGGAGCGATGATTAGCAAGCTCACCCATGTTGAATGGCCGGAGGGCACGTTCATAGATTTTGTCAAGGTCTGGCAGAAGGAGTGGTTCTACACCACCGAACAGTGGGACACGGCCTGGGTAGTGGTTCCTGAGTTCAAAACCGGATCTCCCGCGAGGCTGGCCTCTTAGACTAAGAAGGGTCTCGATTGGGGGTCGTCCATGGAAGTGAAGCAGCTATAGACGCGCGTCTCCAACTTGATAAAGGCGGGAGCCAAGCTGACCAATGTGGTTCAGGTGATGCTCTGCCGTTGCCTCCTCCCTTGCCAAGAGCATGCCGCCCCAATGTGGGCTTACAAGCCCGAAGATCCGGCCACCGTGCTCCGTTTCTACGGCACTAGCCACGACAAGTTGTGGAAGGTGTTGTTTTAGCCTCAAAAGGAGTGGCCGGCCAAGGAGGAGGATATTGGCCTCGATGCCGAGCACCCCCCCCC
>LR738713.1:835314562-835368746 GCA_902687465.1 Secale cereale
GCCGCCCGCCTGGAGCTGCCCCAATGCCGTCCTCGAGCATAGCGTCGTTGTCCCCAAGCTCTCGCCGCTACCCGATCCCACCCAATTTCGATTGTCCCATCACGCTCCACACTGTTGTATCCGCCTTCGCCATTGTCCCCAAGCATCGCGCCATTGTTGTCGAGCTCTCGCCGACGTACCCGAGCACCACATCATTGTCCCGAGCTCTCACTACCGTCCTCGAAATTCCACGCCGCTGTTTTCCACCATCCCTGCCGTCGTATCTGCCTCCCAGCCTCCCTACCGTCAGATCATCAAGTCGCATGTGGATCTGAAAATTGGATATCTAGTTTAAGTCTGTTGTAAAAGCAGACAAATTTTGGCTACCTAAAACTGTTTTTAGCTATCCAACTTTTTGGTCTGCCGTTGGAGATGCTTTAATGGCACGCTCCAACCGATGAGACCATTGTGGCTAGCATTTTCTACTTAATGACTATTGTAAGTACAATATGGTAGTAAAAGACAAGAGTGAAAAATAAATCAAATAAAAAATGATGTGCTATAATAGGTACAATTCGTATAACAATGTTACCAGCATAGGGAAAAACAGATCCATGATCGAGAAACAAGAACAAATACAATACTAAGTAATAAACAGATCAACATCATTTCACGTGCCAAAAACCGTCTCATGGACTGGTCAAGGTTAATGTAGATGCATCATTGCATGTGGATACTTTATTTGGAGCTTGTGGTGCTGTCGTGCGTGATGAATGAGGTGATTTTCTAGCAGCAACGACTTGGTTTCTTCCGCATATCTGAGGTGTTGATTCAGCAGAGCTCGGGCAATTAGAAATGCAATTTCTTGGCTAATTTGGGGTGTAACAATATGGAGATTGAATCTGATTGCTCGTTTGTGGTGGAGGCCATTTAACAAATGGACTCTTATGTAGGACCTGGCATTGCATTGGTCTTCGAATGCAAGGAGTTGGCAATGTACTCTGCCAAAATATCATTGAAACACTGTTTCCGGGAAGCTAACCAGGTAGCAGATGAGCTAGGTAAACATTCTTTTAGTGCTAAATCTTCGGGTTCTTGGGATGATGTCATACCTGACTTTATATCTCATTTGCTTGTAAACGACATGACCATCATATGAGAAATAAAGTCTATTTGCCGTAAAAACAACTAATACACCGATCCATGATGCTAAACTTGACACTCATGCTTATATTTTTCATGTATTTATTTCAGCCTTTCAGTGATATTCGTCCAGGGAGAGGAGATGTTCTTGTCGACTACGGAGGCGTGTGGGGTGACTTCGTCAATTTTAAGATGATGTGTCAGCTCCGTCTATCAAAGGTGCTTATGAGGGTAGGATGTACGTGCGTGTGTTCATACAGGTGAGTGTATGTGTGTACGTATGAGCGCATGCATCTGTAATGTGTTTAAAAAGAATGAATTAAGGGCATTGGTATTACCTAAAAGAAGTAGAAAAACAAAACAAAAAACCTAAAATGAATGTTGAAAAACAATGCACACAACTTGCACATAAATTACACTGTTTTACATACAATACACAAACGAGCATATCGTAGGTACGATCTGCACACAAATTGAATAAAACCTAAGTCTAGTCCAAATGCAATGGCCAAATAGCAAACCCGAATCTTAGCTTGCCGTTCGATCGTGTCCATATCCCAACCACAGAATGGCACGTACAGGTGCTCAGCTGCATGCGTGCGGTGCTGTCAGCTTTGAGCTGCTCCACGTCGTTCTCCATCGCCTCGTTTAATACCACACCCCCGGGGCCCTAAACCTTGCAACGCAACTGCTCCACTCTTGAATCACCACAGAAATTTGGCGCGAAAACTCGAGCGTGTGTGTGCTTCTGTTGGTCGGTGGCTATGGACCAGGCGCGGACGCGGTCGGAGGAGCAGCCCATGTTGTCCTCCGACCTCGGTGAGCGGCCGGAGGTGGTTCTGAACATCGATGGGAACGGCAACGGTCCTGGCGCGCACGTCGTCGGAGCGGCGGGGAAGCCGACGCCGACGGCCAGCAGGACGTTGTCGACTACGCAGGCATCGTCCCCTTCGCTCTCGCCGAAGAATAATGCGGTGGAGGTCGGCGAGGACCCGCCCACGCGAATCACCGGGAACTTCCTCCGGAAGCAGAAGGCCGCCGGGGCCGAGCGCAAGCTCGACCTCGACCTCGACCAGCTGGAAATGGACGACATCGGGAGGTCGTCACACTCACACCCGTTCTCATCCAACTCCCGAGAACGGGAGGCGCCGCGTGTCTCCTTCAAGGATCGCAAGAGCTCCTCGTCCTCTTCATCCGGCTCCGATTCCGATACCGGCGACGTCGGTAAGCCCGCCGGCGACGACGGAATACGCAACACCTCCGCTTCCACTCCAGCAGGACCGAGACCATTGCTGCGAGCCAAGACACGCTCCCGGCTCATGGACCCGCCGCCGCAGTCACCCGCGGCCGTCGACGAGGACCGCAAGAAGTCGTCCGCCTTGCGCCCTCCCAAGTCCGGCCAGCGGCGCAAGTCGGGTCCCGTCGAGGAGGAGGAGGAGGAGGAGGACCCGTTCATCGACGACGACATCCCCGACGACTTTAACCGCGGGAAGCTGGGCGTTCTCACCATACTGCAGTGGCTCAGCTTGGTGCTCATCATCGGGGCACTAGTGTGCAGCCTCACAATAAGGCCCTTGTCGCGGAAGAAGCTCTGGGAGCTGCACCTCTGGAAGTGGGAGCTGCTCGTGTTGGTGCTCATCTGCGGCCGCCTCGTCTCCGGCTGGGCCATCCGGATCGCGGTGTTGTGCGTGGAGCGCAACTTCGTGCTGCGCAAGCGCGTGCTCTACTTCGTGTACGGCGTGCGCGGCGCCGTGCAGAACGCGCTCTGGCTCGGCATGGTGCTCGCCTCCTGGCACTTCTTATTCGACGAAGGCACCAACACAGCGGTGCTTCCCTACGTGACCAAGGTGCTGCTCTGCCTCCTCGTCGCCACGCTCGTCCGCCTCGTCAAGACGCTTCTCCTCAAGGTGCTCGCCTCGTCCTTCCATGTCTCCACCTACTTTGATCGGATCCAGGAGGCGCTGTTCAACCAGTACGTCATCGACACGCTCTCCGGGCCACAGCTGGTCGACGAAGACTACGTGATCGCCGAGGTGCGCGAGCTCCAGCGCGCCGGCGCAGACATCCCGAAAGAGCTGCACCCCGCCTTGCCAACCAAGAATCTGACAGGCCAGAGGAGCACCCGGGTCTCGGGTTTGATTTCCAAGGGAACTGGAATCAACCCGCTGTCCAAGGAGAAGAAGCGGCGTGAAGCCGATGAAGGGATCACCATTGACAAGCTCCATAGGCTCAACCAGAGAAACGTCTCGGCGTGGAACATGAAGAAGCTGGTGAAGATTGTTCGTTTCGAGACGCTCGCCACAATGGATGAGCAGATCCAGCAGGCAACAGGGGAAGGGGCTGAGTCAGGGACACACATTCGCAGTGAATATGAGGCGCAGCTCGCCGCCAAGAAGATCTTTCATAACGTAGCCAAGCCGGGATCCAAGTAAGCAAAGGAGATTATCTTTTAGTAGTAATTTACTAATTATTACTACTGATCTTAAATGTATAAATAATAATGCAGGCATATATACTTGGCAGACTTGATGCGCTTCATGAAGCAGGAGGAAGCCATCAAAGCTATGCATCTTTTTGAAGGAGCACAGGAGCACTGTAGGGTCGGCAAAAAGTCTATGAAGAACTGGGTGGTAATGACCGTATTATTGACACTGCTATCTAATTAAGTTGCATCAACCATCAAGATGTCATTTCTAACGTTATATCATATGGTTCGTTATGTAGGTGAATGCGTTTAGAGAGCGCAAAGCTCTTGCCTTGACACTTAACGATACTAAAACAGCAGTTAACAAGCTCAACCAGATGGCCAATGTTGTCGTTGGCCTTATAGTGTCTGTTCTTTGGCTTCTAATTCTCGGCATAGCGACCACACAGTTCTTTGTCTTCCTCAGTTCACAGCTTCTTGTGGCGGTATTTGTATTCGGGAATACCTTGAAGACGATTTTTGAGGCAATTATCTTCTTATTCGTGACGCATCCTTTCGACGTCGGTGACCGCTGCGAAATTGAAGAGGTTCAGGTAATGAAATAGATTCTCGATTAGCGCTACTTATTTATGTAATCGGATATTTTCTTGCATTTGTCGATTGGCGCTGTAAGCACTTGAATTTCAGGTCATTGTGGAGGAAATGAATATCATGACAACTGTCTTTCTTCGTTACGACAACTTGAAGATCTATTACCCAAACAGTGTGTTGGCCACCAAACCGATTTTTAATTTTTATAGGAGTCCTGATATGGGAGAAGGAATTGACTTCTCTGTCCATGTTGCCACCCCGCTGGAAAAACTGGCGCTCATGAAGGAAAGAATACTACGGTGCGTACCAGTTCTTCTGTCATCTCAGTTTCACATATGTTCACAAATTGGCATAAACATAGTGTCATTTTGTGACTAATCTTTTGCCACGTCGGATTGGACTAATCGTAGTTTTCTTGTCTTCCATCCAGTTACATTAATAGTAAGAAGGAACATTGGTACCCTGGTGCGATGGTTGTCCTCCGGGATGTAGATGACACCAACAAGCTAAAAGTGTCTATATGGCTCCGGCACACACTCAACTTCCACGACATGGGGATGAGGTTCGTGAGGAGGGAACTCGTGCTCAAGGAGATGATCAGAGTCTTGAAGGACCTCGACATCGAGTACCGGATGTTGCCGCTTGACGTGAATGTGCGAAACGCACCCCCTCTGCAATCCACAAGGATGCCGACGACATGGAGTTATTCATGAAGTGGTGGGGCATCTTGTATAAGACCGCAAATAGAACTGTTACCGTCCCTATGCAATGGAGAACTGGTAGCAACTATAGCCATTAGCTAATAGAGTTGTCAGTGTGCATGCAGCTGCGGCGATCACTGTAAGAGCGTGTTGTGTGGTATAGAAAGCTTTAATAACCTCAATGATAGACGTCTAGATAGTGGCCATTCAAAAATGTTGAAAGCAGTCAACTATATAGCATGGACAGAGCAATGCTACACTTATGGATCAAAGTTTCTGTTTTCTTTTTTCAAATGTTGAAAGAAGTCAACTATATGACATTTAAATGTTTCTATTTTTTGACAGAATCCAAAGCAACTATCAACCAAATCATACCAAAGGCTTTACTTGCCACAAACACTAATTAATACACAAAAACACAACCAAAACGGTAGAATAAATGTGTGCACACAAAAAACCAGAAAATAAATAAGAAAAAGAAAGATAACTATTGGGTTGCCTCCCAAAAGCGCTATTGTTTTACTCCCCTAGCTAACTAGGCGCAATGCACAGTTTCAAGTGTTGTCATTCTTAGTTTCCTCATCTTTTAATGTGTGTTTATCAAGAGGTTTTCGAAAACAATATGGAACACATCGTCAACCAAAATCTTAGCATTGTTAAGTTGGCTACCCTCAAATCCTGTTTGGTTCCCTTTTACTATCCAAGAATATTGTTGATTAATGCCATTGAAAAATTGATGGATAATATGTATGGGAGGAGCTTCCTTTTGGTATTTTCATAAAAAAAAGTGATTATCACGAAACAAATACCTCAATAAATAATCCTCGTTGTATAAAATCTCATCTATCACAGGATGTTCATGACTCATATTATAGAATTCAAAGACCTCTCTAGCCTCTCGTACTCTATAATCAAATTCATTCATGAGGATAAGAGTAGCTATGTTTTTAGCTTTAGGATTGTTTATAACAGGTAATTCATAGAACTACCTTTGTAAAGTGGGATGAGTGTGAATAAATCTTCCCTCAAGTTTGAGTACAAGTGTGGAAATAGCTTCGGCATTCTTCTTCTTCTTTTAAGAATAGGAATGTCATCACAAACCAAAGTTCCCGTACAGTTAAAGAATTCCTGAATAACACTTTTTTCTATGATGTTCCCACTCCCTGTTACAAAAGTTTTAGCATCCAAATTCAAGGAGGTTTCAACATTAGGGACATTAGCCTCTTCACCTTTTTCGATAACAAATTCAGACATGATAGTGAAGGAAATATGCCCTAGAGGCAATAATAAAGTTGTTTTTTATATTTCCTTATATCATGCTAAATGTTTATTATTCATGCTAGATTTGTATTAACCGGAAACTTAGTACATGTGTGAATATATAGACACAACAAAGTGTCCCTAGTATGCCTCTACTTGACTAGCTCATTGATCAAAGATGGTTATGTTTCCTAACCATAGACATGTGTTGTCGTTTGATGAACATGATCACATCATTAGAGAACGATGTGATGGATAAGATCCATCCGTTAGCTTAGCAATATGATCGTTTAGTTTTTCTGCTATTGCTTTCTTCATGACTTATACATGTTCCTCTAACTATGAGATTATGCATCTCCCGGATACCGGAGGAACACCTTGTGTGCTATCAAACGTCACAACATAACTGGGGTGATTATAAAGATGCTCTACAGGTGTTTCCGAAAGTGTTTGTGGTGTTGGCATAGATCAAGAATAGGATTTGTCACTCCGAATGTCGGAGAGGTATCTCTGGGCCCTCTCGGTAATACACATCAAAATAAGCCTTGCAAGCAAATGACTAATGAGTTAGTCACGAGATGATGTATTACGGAACGAGTAAATAGACTTGCCAGTAACGAGATTGAACTAGGTATGATGATACCAACGATCGAATCTCGGGCAAGTAACATACCGATGACAAAGGGAACAACATATGTTGTTATGCGGTTTGACCGATAAAGATCTTCGTAGAATATGTAGGAGCCAATATGAGCATCCAGGTTCCGCTATTGGTTATTGACCGGAGATGAGTCTCGGTCATGTCTACATAGTTCTCGAACCCGTAGGGTCCGCACGCTTAACGTTCGATGACGATCGGTATTATGAGTTTATGTGTTTTGATGTACCGAAGGTTGTTCGGAGTCCCGGATGAGATCACGAACATGACGAGGAGTCTCGAAATGGCCGAGACATAAAGATTGATATATTGGAAGGTTATATTCGGACACCGGAAGAGTTCCGAAGTGTATCGGGTATTTTTGGGAGTACCGGGAGGTTACCAGAACCCCCCGGAGAGTCTATGAGCCTTATTGGGCCCTAGTGGAGATAGAGGGCAGCAAGCATGTGGTGGGGCGCGCCCTTGGCCCAATCCGAATTGGTTTAGGGCTTGGGGGGCGTCCCCCTTTCCTTCTCCCCTCCTCGTCTTTCCTCCTTTCTCCTAGTAGGACTAGGAAAGGGTGGAACCTACTCGTATTAGGAGTAGGACTCCTACTCCTTGGCACGCCCCATGTAGGCCGGCCTCCTCCTCCCTCCCTCCTTTATATACGTGGGGAGGGGGCACCCCATAGACACACAAGTTGATTTCTTAGCCATGTGCCGTGTCCCTCTCCATAATTACACACCTTGGTCATATCGTTGCAGTGCTTAGACGAAGCCATGCACCGGTAACTTCATCATCACCGTCACCATGTCGTCGTGCTGACGGAACTCTCCCGCGACCTCAACTGGATCAAGAGTTCGTGGGACGTCATCGAGCTGAACGTGTGCTGAACGCGGAGGTGCCGTACGTTCGGTGCTTGGATCGGTTGGATCGCGAAGACTTTCGACTACATCAACTGCGTTACTAAACACTTCCGTTTTCGGTCTACGAGGATACGTGGACAGACTCTCCCGCTCGTTGCTATGCTTCTCCTAAATAGATCTTGTGTGATCGTAAGATTTTTTTTAAATACTATGTTCCCCAACAGATAGCAACTTCAAGCAAGCAAAACAAGCAAAGAAGGCAAAGAGGCAAACGGCAAATATTTTTGCATTTTTGTGAAAACGTTATAGAAGTGGGGGAGATGAAAATGAGAGGCGCTACTTGTGAGCTGCTTTGGAATTTCCTCGAATAGGAGAGGATGATGCAGTACAATAGATATAAGTTTTTCCCTCAGTTAAGAACCAATGTTTATCAATCCAGTAGGAGAACCACACGACACCTCGTGAACGACACCTACACACAAATAACAAATACTTGCACCAACACAAACAAGGGGTTGTCAATCCCTTGGTGGTTAAGTGCAAGGATCAAATCTTGTAGTGATCGATAGATAAACAAAAACATAAAATAAAATAAATGGTAAATAAATTACAGCAAGGTATTTTTGAATTTTAATATATGATAAAGATAGATCCGGTGGGCATAGTTTTCACTAGAGCCTTCTCTCTCGAACAAAAATCATACATTGGGTAAGCAAATTACTATTGGGTACCCTTATTGCGATAAAAAAGTTGTCAATATGAGCAAAATGTTATATTTGTTGGTTCCCCTGAGCGGCGATTCGCTCCCTAAGGGAGGATCGATCAATCAAACGATTTCGTTTGCTAGGAGAACCCCCCAACACGACCCCAGAAGCCTGATAGGACTTAATGTGCCACCCCTCAACACAACGTCATAGTTATGCCAAAAACAAAAAAAGACATAAATAACGGCCCAGGTTTCCTGTCGACTATTACCAAGCCTTAAACCTGAATTTATGACCTGATTTTGAATAGCAAAAAAAAAAAAAATTAAAAAATTTCATCATATGAATAATAAACCGCCATCAAGTTCAAATGGATCATAACTTAAAACTTAAGAATTATGTTAAGCTAGGTCGGTACGAGTAGACCATAGCACTATGAAACTAAAAATTACCAAATCTTCAAAACATATAAAAGAAAATTTAACAAATAATGTTTCAACATAAGTTGCCATTGTTTCATATAAAAAGAAGATGACAATTTTTTAAATAAATTTTGTGAAAAGTCTAATGAAAAGAAATTTAGCATGTGATGGTATACAAAAAGAATTTACCATGATTTGTTCAACAAAATTTACCATGTTACAAAAATAATTTATAAAACAAAATTTATGATGGTGCATGTGATAAAAGTTTCCTTGGTGTGTACAAAACTAATGTGCCATGGTCTGCACAATAAGTTTGCCATGGTTAAAATAATAAATTTGCTATGGTGTAAATTACAACTTTTTTCCATAGTTGAAAAATAAATAAATCCGCCATGGTGGAAACAATAATTTTTCCATTGTTCAAAAATATAAATTTGCCATGGTGTAAAAATATAATTTTGGCAATGTCCAAACAATAAATTTTCCATGATCAAAAGGTGATGTAGGTCATTGATACTTGTTAACTGCGTCAGTAAATTCTCCAAAGAGGAGGGAATGATGCAGCACAACGGCGGTAAGTATTTTCCTCGATTATGAAACCAAGGTTATCAATCCAGTAGGAGGGCCAAGCAAGTTATGTAAGCAGCACCTCCTTGCATCAAGATCTGTCCGATCAATCGACCGGCCGGCACCGAGTTCGCTCTGAATCTCCAAAAATCTGAGTCAGATTTTTTTATGATTAAAAAAATAGTTTCATGAATGAAACCCACTGGGACAATATGGGCCGGTCCATGATCAAAATTTCAATTTCGGCCAGATAAGTCCAGCCCGGTTGCCTAAAAAAAAAAAGAGATAAGTCCAGCCCGGTCCACAAAGTCACCAGCAGCTCCTCCTCCGCAGCCCGCACGCCATCTTGTCGCCGCGGTTGAGACCTAAAGCCCTGAACCCGAACCATCTCCCTCTCCCCTCCGCCGCCCCCCGCCTCCCACCCATGGCGCCCAGCGGCAAGTCCGGCCCCTCCGCCGACGCCGCCGCGTCCTCCACGGCGGACCGCAAGCCGTGGCGGTCGCCGCAGATGAAGTCGAAGGCGGCGGGGAAGAAGAAGGCGGCGCAGGCGGCGCACAACAAGAAGCCCAAGTCGGGCGGGTTCGAGTCGATGGGGCTGTGCGAGGAGGTCTACCGCGGGGTGCGCCACAAGGGGTACCGCGTGCCCACGCCCATCCAGCGCAAGGCCATGCCGCTCATCCTCGCGGGCCTCGACGTCGCCGCCATGGCCCGCACGGGGTCCGGAAAGACCGCCGCTTTCCTGGTACCCATGCTCCAGCGCCTCCGCCACCGCGACCCCGGCGCCGGCATCCGCGCCCTCATCCTCTCCCCCACCCGCGACCTCGCCACGCAGACGCTCAAGTTCACCCACCAGCTCGGCAAGTTCTCCGGTGCGTACCCGCTCTCATAACCCATGCCATGCTTTACACGGTTTGAACCGTGGTTCGTGTGACGGGCCATCTCAGGATCCTGGCTTCTCCTTTCTATTCTTGCTAGTGGCAGTTTGAGACCTTAATGTTCTATGATATCATCGGTGCTTGCAACAGTCTATCTCACTTTGCTTCGTGTATGTATTGATGTGATAAATATGCTTAGTGTTATGGATATCATAAGCATTTCAGTATCACTGGTTATTATTCTGCCCAAGAGTTCCATGCGTGTAAAATTTACTACAACTGATCTTGTACTTGTCATGCATTATGTCACTATAGCCAATTTGAGACATGAAGTGATATGAAACATGGTGTTTGAGTACATTGTTGGTGGTGATTGAATCCTCATAATAGTTTGGAATAGGTTATTCTACAACCCCTATTAGAAGTTCACAAAATATAGTAAATAATATACATCATAGAATATTTATTGGGAAATGTAAGTGACTTGGATGGTGAACAATTATTTCGGAATTACTACTTTTTGCACACAGTTGTACTAGGGGTGTATAATAGTTGGGAAAGCACTATTGTACTCCTATGCAGCTACTAAACAAAAGCTACAAGTGCTGATGAACTATGTAATTTTGTCTTTTCTACAGATCTAAAAACTGGCCTAATTGTTGGTGGAGGTAGTATGGAGAGTCAGTTTGAAGTATTGGCCGATAACCCCGATATAATAATTGCAACACCTGGTAGGTTTGAGCACATCTTGTCAATGGTTGATGACTTGTCACTGCGATCAGTAGAATATGTTGTATTTGATGAAGCGGATTCCCTCTTTAGCTTGGGGTTCGCTGAGCAGTTACACAAAATTCTACACAAGTTGAGTGATACAAGGCAAACATTGCTCTTCAGTGCTACTATGCCGAAAGCCCTCGCAGAATTCGCAAAAGCTGGCTTACGTGATCCTCAAGTCATAAGACTTGATTTGGACAAAAAGATCAGCCCTGATCTGAAGCTTGCCTTTTTCACACTGCGTCAGGAAGAGAAACTAGCTGCTTTGCTGTATTTGGTCCGGGAGCATATCAGTTCTGAGGAGCAGACAATGATATTTGTTTCAACGAAGTATCATGTAGAGTTCTTGAATATTCTTTTCCGAGAAGAGGGCTTAGAAGCTTCCCTTTCCTATGGTGCCATGGATCAAGAAGCCCGCACTATTCACATTTCAAGATTCAGGGCAAGGAAGACCATGCTACTTATAGTGACAGATGTTGCTGCAAGGGGTCTGGATATTCCATTGCTTGACAATGTAGTGAACTGGGACTTTCCTGCTAAACCGAAGTTATTTATTCATAGAGTTGGCCGAGTAGCTCGGCAAGGTAGAACCGGTACAGCATTTACATTTGTCACTTCAGAGGACATGCCATTTTTACTGGACCTGCATCTCTTTCTTTCAAAACCTCTTAGACCTGCTCCAACGGAGGAGGAACTGCTGAAAGATATGGATGGAATGAATTTAAAGATCAATCAATCTCTTGCTGATGGGGAGACAATATATGGCCGTTTTCCTCAGACAATACTTGATCTTTGCTCCGATGGAGTAAAAGAAGTCATCGGTGGATGCACAGATCTGATTGCGTTGGAAAAGCCATGCGCTAATGCTTTCCGCTTGTATCTGAAGACCCGCGCTATGCCTTCAAAAGAATCTGTCAGAAGGGCAAAAGATTTGCCTCGTGAAGGTCTTCATCCAATTTTCAGAGATGTTCTTAGACCGGATGAAATTTCAGCTATTGCGTTCTCGGAGCGGCTGAAATCATTTCGGTAGGTTCTTCGTCTAGCAATTCTTTGTTTTGCTTGTATTTGCTCGTTTTGTGCAATCTAATGGTCCTTTTTCATTCTTAATGCTTGTCAGGCCAAAACAGACTATTCTAGAGGCTGAAGGTGAAGCTGCTAGATCAAGAAGTTCTAAAGTAATGCATTACTGCATCTTATTTTTTTTTAGTTCTGAGAAATTTCAGCATCATATTAAGTTATTCTCCTATACGCCTGCAACATGCAGCTAGTATACTACTAGCTCTGATCTGAATACTTGATTACTGCTTAAGCTAACCTGTAACTTGTAAGAGCATGGAAAATGTAGCTTCTATGGCACATGCCCTTTGTGGCAGAGAGTTTCTTACTGGTTCTACATTGCAGAAACATGTAGGGTATTATTGAGCGAAAGCAATATCTTTAATTACTTAACAGTTGGGCAAATCGCCCATTACATGAACAGCCACTTTGGCTGGAACATCATATTCCCAACACAGGGAACTATCAGCCTCACACAGGCTTCTGATTTTAGCCAGTTCATGCGCTACAGTATTCGCAGCACGCCAACAAGCCCACACCTCACATTTAGAAAACCACATCTTCATCGTTCATTCGCTACAGTATTGGCCGCACGCCGACAAGCCCACACCTCGCATTTAGAGAACCACATCTTCATCTGAAATTTGATGCCCTCTTCAACAGCAGCATTTGCAGAAGAGTCGACCGTTCGACATCCAGCGCCGCTGCTAGGAGTTGAGAGTGTCTCAAAAACAACACATAGTGCGCCTAAGTCAGCTGCGGCAGGGACTGCCTCAACAATCCGAACATTTTTTTATTTGGGTGGGTGGGTGGGGGTGGGGTGGAGGGGAGGGGCCCATAGAAGAGGAGAACAAATTTAAGAAATGAGATTAAATCTCTATATGTCGATTCCTAACTGAATTATTTGGGACTGAAGTGACATGAATCCTCTTACTCAGTACTCACTAATAGT
Source organism: Secale cereale (assembly GCA_902687465.1). Taxonomy (NCBI): domain Eukaryota; kingdom Viridiplantae; phylum Streptophyta; class Magnoliopsida; order Poales; family Poaceae; genus Secale; species Secale cereale. Next base: position 835,327,518 of record LR738713.1, read on the forward strand.
GGCCAAATTGGCGTATTACCAAACAACATGCGGTTAGTAACTTAGTATACTATAATAACTCTGATCTGATTTACTTGACTAATGCTGGAACTAACTTTTCATATGATTTTTAGGCATTCCAGATGTGCTTCGGGCAAACTGTACATATATTTACGTATCACCGTATCTTTTTAAAACTAATATGACCATCTTTTCTTCCTTGTAGGGTAGCAATCAATGGCTAGATGTGATGAAGAAGAAAAGAGAAGTCCATGAGGGGATCATAAATTTGGTGCATGAACAGAATTCTGGTGATCTGGCAACAAAGGTAATTATTACTCTGAAGTCATACCTTTGTTTGTTCTCAACTTCTCATTTAAGCATAGAAAGTTGCAAACCACCACATAGATATGTAGTGCTGACATAACTTAATCACTTGATACACTTAATGTACCTTGAAATGCTACATATGACAATGTTTACTGGGTTAAGGTGTAGGATTAGCCTAACCATTATACTACTTTGGTGTGCCTTATCATCTGTATGGAGAATTAACCCTAAAAAGATTGGTTGTTCCAGCAAAGATGCCTGGAACACACAGCGGTGGAGCAATATTTATTCATGTATGCTGAAATTTCATTTAGATGAAACACACAGTGGATGCATCAATCATGCCAGATCCATTTGAAGTGAATTCGTTTGTTTGCTCCATAATTGTTTTTGTAGGTTGATAGTTTTGATTGTGACCAGTACTTGTTCTGGTATTCACTACGCACCAGTTCTGTGTACATGGCCTATTCTCTGTGTTTAATGGACAGTTTCCAGTTATCCCTTCAAAAGTTATAGATTAATGGACAACATAACACTCTAACGTTAATAAGCCTACCTTTATTCGTTCTTCTGCGAGTGCCTCACTGAATATGGTACTTTGTTCTTATACTTTGTGCAGTGATTTATGGCTATATTTTATGCAGGAAGAAGAGACAGGAAACATTTCTAATTGGGAGAAAAAAGGTCTACATTTCTTTTCCATCCTGTGAGGTGTATGTAGTGAGATTAATATATGTCGTTGCTGTTTCAACGTCAAAGTGCATCTTGCGCTCTGTAACACTATTCCTAGAGGAAGTTCATCCCCTCTTGTTATGGTGATTATAATATTTTTGTTATCTATCGATTTCAGAAGTTTGTGGTAAGAAGCGGAAGTCACAGAGCTTTAGAGATGAGGATCACTACATAAGTTCAGTGCCTCAAAACCAAGTATGCAGCTTAAAGAGAGATATCTTTCTCAATTTTTACTGCACTAGCATTTCTGCATAATTTTGATTTCACTATTCCTTTCATCCTTCAGCATTCAGAAGCTGGGTTGTCAGTAAAGGGAAATGAAGGATTTGTTCAAGATAGGTATGCTGTGCGCGTTTCCTGATATACAATTGACTCTTTGTTTGATGTGGAAGTGAGCCATTATCAATAGCCATAGGAAATGATCAGTATATCTAATACTGGGAGATGTACTGGTGTAGGGAGAAGTGGTGAGAAAACCTGGTTTTCAGTTCGCAGTCAATTTCTGTTTGCTATTCTTTACCTTTTTGTCTTATATAATCATAAACATCATGTGCATATGGAACTTACCGGTTTTGCTAGCAGGACAGATAACTGGCGGCTTGCCACAGGTTATACTGTCCCTGGTTTTAACTAGAAGTTGTATCATCATGTTGAATGTGCTTACTTTTTGTTGAATGTACATTAACCCTTGTGTGTTTTTCGTGTTATTCTTGCCCGCTCTCCAGCATTAATAGTGTGGTCATGATTCAGCCGAAAGTACAATAGAACTAACGGTTATTTAAAAATCTGACACTGAGTAGGGTCTGCCGTTCAGTTCTAAGAAATTTTGGCCCATGCTCCCATTGCAAAATAATTTGGCTTTTCCAAATTTGCTCTCATTATTCATGAAATAGGACTGCAGTTTCAACACCATGCAACCTTGAATAAAGCTTCCATTGCAAGTTAATTTGGCGTATCCAAATTTGCTCTCATTATTCATGAAATAGGTCTGCAGTTTCAACACCATGCCACTTTGAATAAAGCTTAATGATGTGTGCAGATTGGATGCTGCTGTCCTTGATTTAGTCGATGATGAAACTTCTGGAATGCAATCCCAGAAAACTCGATATCACTGGATGAAGGTATAACTTTTCCTAGCAACATATTGATCTGCAATATGCAAATTCACGTTTGGTCATGCTAATCCTTATTTTATTATTGCAGAACAAGTTTGTTAAGTTGAATAATGGGGATCGTGTCACTTCTACAGGAAAGGTACATCTCATGCATGCAGTTTCTTCCTATAGCATGTTTACAGTGTTCTAGATGTGTATAAACTGTGATCGCTAATTTAATTTCATAATTTAGATGTGAGCAGCTAATCCTTTTTCGTTCTAGTTTGACAGCTTGAAATATGTGCCTGTCCAGTTGTTAATATCTTGGAAGTTCGGTGCTGTTTGTCTGTATTAAATTTTTCTGGAACAAACTATTTGAAGTAGTAATTGCACTTCCAAAAATATATGTTCTGATGCCAGGATTAGTTTTGTAATGGTCTAATGTGAACAATGTGGAGTTGGATTATTATGGTAAAACATGTAAATCTCCAACAACAGGGTATTATTTTAATGCTGGAGAATATGATTTGAAATTTTAATACATCCATGTACTATGAAAAATAGAACTATATGATTGTTATAAATGGCTCCTATCTAAATGGTATAACTTGTTGATTATGAGTAGTTAAAGTTTTGAGAACTAGGTAGTAGCCTAGTGGCAAGGGTCACAGTGGTGCACCCTGCGCCCAGAGTTTGAATCCCGTCGGGAGCGAATTTCTTGCTCCTCACTCGGGTGGGCTTCTTCTATAAAAATATGTCCTGAGTGCTAGTGCTCATGGATCTCATTTTTGAGTAGTTAAAGTTTTCATTGGACATAATGCATATTTCTTTCAGCTTAGTTGATAATAACAGGAATATCATCTCCCAAAGTGTAACATTTACTCCAAAACAATATATTTATATATTGAGGAATTTTTGATATATTAGTCATGTGTTGGACATGAATAGTCTATTTCAGTTGTGCAATACTGCATATCTTCTTAGCATATACCGTGTACCTAAGTTGCACCAATACAGACGTAAATACATCTTTTTAGGAAAGCGCCAATATGTGTACTAATTAAAAGGAAAATCAAAAGTAAGTATGTGTAGTTGCTAGGATCAGCAGATTATCCGCTAGCCAGCAACAGCCAATGACAAACATGTATCCGTGTTTATGTGGTGTGTACGAAGACTTCATAATATGGTGCTCTATTGTGTACCTATCTAGATTATCTCTGTAGACATGTCTTGCCTAATCTAGAGTCTAGACGAGCAGTTGGTGTAATTTTAAAACTTCTGATTACTGTTATTGTGATCAGATTAAAACGGAAAGCAGTGCAAAGTTAAAGGCAAGTAAAGATATCTATAAGAAATGGCAGCAGAAGTCACATAGAGCAATCAGTTCTGGTGGAAAAGATGGTGCAGAAGGAGGCACATCCACACCAGGTAACCAACTTTTATTTGTCCTCTTGTATCACATGTGATTGTCTTTTTTTTACTGTTTTAAATTTTATACGAAGTCCATTGTAGTTCATCAATCTGGTCATTTTATTTCCTGCAAAGCTGTTTTTAGCTAACTTTTGTTCTTGTTGGGTCTATCATCTTCAATAAAACTTTATATAAGCATCCAATCAGTTGAATTTTGTTTTAGCTTTCCTATTCGTCCACAATTGTTTTTCTGAAAAATACATGTATGCTAAGCATGTCCCAGCTTTACAGTTTGGCATGCTAACACCTTTTTATTTTGTCAAAAAGAATTCATTGAAGTTGTGCGTGCATTCACGAATTCAGTCAGTTAAATATCACCCTAGGGAGGCTTATCTTATTTAACAGACTGATGGTTCTCATCCTTGATCTGGTTTTCCTTTGCATTTGTACTTGAAGCAAGTTACACTGGAGCTTTGTAAGTTGTGTGCTTTTCCACTTAGCTTGCCAAACTTGAAAAAAATACATTTTGGGCTGCCTGAATTGTGTTGATTTGCGTTGCAAGTCCAATGGACTATTAGATGATAATGAAGTAGCTTGACGGTAGACAAAACATTCAGTTGCGTCCGACAAAATAAATATAGCCCCGCATGTTAGTTCGGTCCCTTTTCTTCTCCCTATCATCTCTCCACCTTTCCCCATGTTCTTCTATGTCCATCTCCTCTCTCTCCAGGTTGGACCATAGTTACCGGATTCACTAAGGCCCAGTTCTTTTGGTGGCTAGGGCCGGCTTCTGGAATAAGCTGGGGAGGGTGCAGCTTATGCCCTAAGCCGCAATATTCTGTCAAAAGAACTGGGGGACTAAACCACACTGTGAACACAGATCTAGATTCACAAATCTAGAGTCAAGTAACTATGGGTGAGGTAGTCATGTACCCCCTATTGTCACCATGCGCTGTACGTGTCATGAAATGTTTGGACGAGCATTATTTGGGGTGTAGTGGAAACCTGAGGGTATAGTTAAAGCAACTTTGGTTACAAAATGCTGACCAGATTTCACTGCAACGGGATAAGCCACACCATATGCTTACTGGTTGGTTATGTCTTGTATGTTTGCATCCCCTTTAACTCTCTTTCTTGCCATGTTCTCGCTACAGTCATGCTAGCTTGGCTTGTTTAATGAACTGTTAATTCTCTAACTTGGATATCATTACTGTCATATGTAACATGGCCTGATGCTATGACCTTTTCCAGCTGGCTATCAAAGAGGAAACAGAAGATACCCTGCAGCTGGTCGCGGGCGTTCGTCTATACCAAACGCTGATGTGCCATCGGAGATAAGAAATCCGCAACAGATGCGGAAGGGCAGGCAGGAAAAGGCGATGCAAAATCTGCGCAGGAACGAGAAATCTGCAAAAGACGGTAAATCTCCCGGGAAGTTCCAGAAAAACAGGAGGCCTAATGGACCTGGAAGAGATGATAAATTCCAAGACAGTAGATCCCAGAAGAGCCGGAGACCAGACTGGAAAGGGAAAGGGGGAGGAAAAGGGAACACCAAAGGGTTTGGTAAAGGTAAAGGAAAAGGCAAGCCCAAAGGGAAGGGTGCCAGGTGATTGATTATCTGGCTACAAGAAAGAAATATTGTTGTAGAACCAAGAGCAACAAGTACGCGACCAATAGCCGTTCCTTCCTTCATATGTCGCGTGCTTGTTACTTGCCCTAGACGGGGTCCCTGATTTAATTCAGTTTTGTTTCAATTCTGTTGTGATGGCCTGGGAGATAACCGTGATTTTGCCAGAAATGTAGCCGCCTTTGTTGTGATGACAAGCACTCGTGGGCTAAATATGATTTGCATCCAGTAAGTCTGCATTGCCTGTGAGATTTTGTTAAGCACAATAGATAAACTAACTGATGACAATTTAGCCTTGGAAGTATACCTGCCGTTCTGGGCCATGTACGTCCGGCTGTCCTCGTTCACTCCATCTACCATCATGTCCTTTTTACAGCGGTGTCAAATGCTAAACCGGTGTTTTTCGCAGCAGTCCAAGGGGTTGGTTCACTTTTGGTCATGCTACCTTTGCTTTGCTCTTCTTTTTCGGACACATTTGGCATGGCGCTAGAACATTGTTCCGAGATGTTTTTGCTGGTATTGATCCAGATTTGGATGCTCAAGTGGAATTTGGAACATTCCCCTCCTCGACCTCCCTTCTAGCCGCCGCCGCCGCCCCTCCTCTTCCTCTCTAACCTGTGCTGCCGCAGCTTCTCCTCCTCCCCCATGCTAGCCCTCCACCTGCCATCGAGAAGATGGGCAGGGTGAGGATGACGGTAGCAGGGAAGGAGCAGTGAGGCCTGAGCTCCATTCTCTTCCACCGTCTAGCGTTGACCTGACCTTTGCGGCGGAAGCCCCTCCTCGCTCAGGCTATCTTTCTCGTGTCGACCACGCTGCACGTTCAATCCAAGACCACAAGGGTAAGCGCAAGGCCGCGAGAAATATGGCCGCGAGAAATCCCTGGTGGTACCTTAGGCCGACTTATTATTTTCTGTAAGAACGCTAGCTTTCGGCTTCACCCGTCTGAGGTACGGTTCCGGATAACCCGATCGTAACAATCGCAGAGGTGCTCCCTTTACTCCCTAGCCGAACAATCGGGGACGTAGGGGTAAACACAGGAGCCAGGCTACCCAGCTTGGAAAAGATCTTTGAGTCAAATAAGTGCATATGAATGATATGAGAAGGCTGCAATCGAAACGAATGCGTTTTATTTTATTTTATTCGGCTCTTCTAAGGGAGCCCCCAATGCAAAACTGAGTGTTACATTTAATGATGTATATAGTACAAGTTTGGTATAGTTCGGTTTAGCCGAACATTCACCGTATCAAAATTAAATAAAAAAGGAGAGAAAGGAGGTGAGGGTACATGTGGATGGCGGTGTCGAACTCAGGCGTAAAAGCGCCGCAGCCTGGCTGTGTTCCACGGGTTTGGCTCGAGGCCATCATCGGACGGGCGGCGAAGGCGATATGCTCCTCTAATAAGTAGATCAATGATGTATGGGCCCTCCCATTTGGGCGAGAATTTATGCTTCTGCTTGTCGGGGAGCCGGAGGACGAGGTCGCCCACGTTGTATGTCTTCGCCCGAACTTCGCGGTTTTGGTAGCGCCGTGCTTGCAGCTGATAAAGCGTGGATCGCGCCCGAGCTATATCCCGTTCTCCTTCAAGAGCGTCCAAGTCATCCTGCCGATCCAGCTCAGCTTCCTTTTCTTCATACATGCGCACTCGAGGCGCGTTATGGATGAGGTCGTATGGAAGGACTGCTTCTGCACTGTATACCATGAAAAATGGTGCCGGTTGATCTGTTAGGAGTAGTGCGCAGCCCCCATAATACGGATTCGGGTTCCTCGACCCAATGGCAATCTGATTGTTCCAGCGACCAGACCAGGCGAGGTTTCATTGCGCTCATAATTAGCCCGTTGGCCCGTTTTACCTGTCCATTGGTCTGTGGATGGTACACCGAAGCATAATCGCTTAATGCCCATTTTTCCGCACCAGTCTTTAACTTCCTGGGCGGTGAAGTTGGTGCCGTTATCGGTGATTATGCTATGGAGGCCACCATAACAATGTACAATGTCAGATAAGAAGTCGACAACCAGTCCGGATTCTGTCGAAGTGACGGGTCTTGCCTCAATCCACTTGGTGAATTTATCAACCATGACCAGTAGGTACTTCTTTTTCTTTGTCCCCCCTTTGAGTGGCCCGACCATGTCGAGCCCCGAGACCGCAAAAGGCCATGTTATCGGTATCGTCCGAAGAGATGTGGGAGGCATGTGGCTTTGATTTGCGAATAGCTGGCATCCCACCCAATGTTGGACTAATGTCCGGGCATATTCACGGGCGGTGGGCCAGAAGAATCCGGCTCGGAGACCTTTGTTGACCAATGCCCGAACTGTCGCATGGTGACCGCCCATGCCCGCGTGTATTTCCCCTAGGAGTTGTTGCCCCTCTTCTTCGGAGATGTATCTTTGTAAGATTCCTGTGGTGCTCTTTTTGTAGAGTTTGCCCTCGTCGACCTTGTATGCTTTGGAGCGCCAGATTATCCATCGTGCCTTAGTCTGATCCTCCGGGAGTTGTTGTCGCATGAGGTAGGCAAGCATAGGTTCTGTCCAGGGGGACATTACAACCATGATTTCGTGGGCGGAAGATGTTTTCGTGAGTGCTGAGCCACCGATGATGTTGAAGGAAATATGCCCTAGAGGCAATAATAAAGTTATTATTTATTTCCTTATATCATGATAAATGTTTATTATTCATGCTAGAATTGTATTAACTGGAAACTTAGTACATGTGTGAATACATAGACAAAACAGAGTGTCCCTAGTATGCCTCTACTAGACTAGCTCATTGATCAAAGATGGTTATGTTTCCTAGCCATAGACATGAGTTGTCATTCGATCAACGGGGTCACATCATTAGGAGAATGATGTGATGGACAAGACCCATCCATTAGCTTAGCACTATGATCGTTTAGTTTTACTGCTATTGCTTTCTTCATGACTTATACATGTTCCTATGACTATGAGATTATGCAACTCCCGAATACCGGAGGAACACCTTGTGTGCTATCAAACGTCACAACGTAACTGGGTGATTATAAAGATGCTCTACAGGTGTCTCCGAAGGTGTTTGTGGTGTTGGCATAGATCAAGAATAGGATTTGTCACACCGAGTGTCAGAGAGGTATCTCTGGGCCCTCTCGGTAATGCACATCATAATAAGCCTTGCAAGCAAATGACTAATGAGTTAGTCACAAGATGATGTATTACGGAACGAGTAAAAAGACTTGCCGGTAACGATATTGAACTAGGTATTGAGATACCGACGATCGAATCTCGGGCAAGTAACATACCGATGACAAAGGGAACAACGTATGTTGTTATGCGGTTCGATCGATAAAGATCTTCGTAGAATATGTAGGAGCCAATATGGGCATCCAGGTTCCGCTATTGGTTATTGACCGGAGAGATGTGTCGGTCATGTCTACATAGTTCTCGAACCCGTAGGGTCCGCAGGCTTAAACGTTCGTTGACGATATAGTACTTAAAGAGTTATGTATGTTGGTGACCAAATGTTATTCGGAGTCCCGGATGTGATCAAGTACATGACGAGGAACTCCGAAATGGTCCGGAGATAAAGATTAATATATGGGATAATAGTGTTTGACCTCCGGAAGGGTTCCGGAATTCACCGGAAGGGGTTCCGGATGTTTCCCGAAGTGTTTGGGTACGAGAACACTTTATTTGGGCCAAAAGGGAAAGCACACAAGGTTTTTGGAAAGCGCAAAAGGAAGTTTTGCGGAGTCCAGGGGCCAGACGCCAGGGTCCCTGACGTCTGGGCCCAGACGCCGGGAACCCTGGCGTCTGGCCCTGGAGTTCGAGAAGGACTCTTGCCTTTCGGGTGAAACCGACTTTGTGAAGGCTTTTACTCCAAGTTTCGACCCCAAGGCTCAACATATAAATAGAGGGGTAGGGCTAGCACCCAAGACACATCAAGATACACCAAGCCGTGTGCCGGCAACCCCGACCCTCTAGTTTATCCTCCGTCTAGTTTCTGTAGTGCTTGGCGAAGCCCTGCAGAGATTGATCTTCATCAACAACCGTCACCACGCCGTCGTGCTGCCGGAACTCATCTACTACTTCGCCCGTCTAGCTGGATCAAGAAGGCGAGGACGTCATCGAGCTGAACGTGTGTTGAACACGAAGGTGCCGTACGTTCGGTACTAGATCGGGACGGATCGTGAAGGTGCACGACTACATCAACCGCGTTGATAAACGCTTCCGCTTTCGGTCTACGAGGGTACGTAGACACACTCTCCCCTCTCGTAGCTATGCATCTAGTAGATAGATCTTGCGTGTTCGTAGGAAAATTTTGAAATACTACGTTCCCCAACAGTGTCATCATGAGCCAGGTCTATACGTAGATGATATGCACGAGTAGAACACAAGTAAGTTGTGGACGATACTAGTCATACTGCTTACCAGCATGTCATACTTTGGTTTGGCGGTATTGTGAGATGAAGCGGCCCGGGCCGACATTACGCGTACGCTTACGCGAGACTGGTTTCACCGTTATGAGCACTCGTTGCTTAAAGGTGACTAGCGGGTGTCTGTCTCTCTCACTTTAGTTGAATTGAGTGTGGCTACGCCCGGTCCTTGTGAAGGTTAAAACAACACATACTTGATGAAAAATCGTTGTGGTTTTGTATGCGTAGGTAAGAACGGTTCTTGCTAAGCCCGTAGCAGCCACGTAAAACTTGCAACAACAAAGTAGAGGACGTCTAACTTGTTTTTGCAGGGCATGTTGTGATGTGATATGGTCAAGACATGATGAGTTATACGTTAATGTATGAGATGATCATGTTTTGTAAAGTTATCGGCAACTGGCAGGAGCCATATGGTTGTCGCTTTATTGTATGAAATGCAATCGCCATGTAATTGCTTTTCTTTATCACTAAGCGGTAGCGATAGTCATAGAAGCAATAGTTGGCGAGACGACAACGATGCTACGATGGAGATCAAGGTGTCGCGCCGGTGACGATGGTGATCATGACGATGCTTTGGAGATAGAGATCAAAGGCACAAGATGATGATGGCCATATATCACTTATATTGATTGCATGTGATGTTTATCTTTTATGCATCTTATTTTGCTTAGATCGGCGGTAGCATTATAAGATGATCCCTTACAAAATTTCAAGGTACAAGTGTTCTCCTTGAGTATGCACCGTTGCGACAGTTCTTCGTGCCGAGACATCACGTGATGATCGGGTGTGATAAGCTCTACGTTCACATACAACGGGTGCAAGCCAGTTTTGCACACGCAGAATACTCGGTTTAAACTTGACGAGCCTAGCATATGCAGATATGGCCTCGGAACGCCGGAGACCGAAAGGTCGAGCGTGAATCATATAGTAGATATGATCAACATAAGATGTTCACCATTGAAAACTACTCCATCTCACGTGATGATCGGACATGGTTTAGTTGATTTGGATCACGTGATCATTTAGATGACTAGAGGGATGTCTATCTAAGTGAGAGTTCTTAAGTAATATGATTAAATTGAACTTTAATTTATCATGAACTTAGTCCTGGTAGTATTAGCATATCTATGTTGTAGATCAATAGCTCGCGATGTTGCTCCCCGTTTATTTTTTATATATTCCTAGAGAAAACTAAGTTGAAAGATGTTAGTAGCAATGATGCGGACTAGGTCCGTGATCTGAGGATTATCCTCATTGCTGCATAGAATTATTATGTCCTTGATGCGCCGCTAGGTGACAGACCTATTGCAGGAGCAGATGCAAATGTTATGAACGTTTTTGACAAAAGCTCGGTATGATGACTACTTAATAGTTTAGTGCACCATGCTTTACGGCTTATAACCGGGACTTCAAAAACGTTTTGAACGCCACAGAGCATATGAGATGTTCCAAGAGTTGAAATTAGTATTTCATACTCATGCCCGTGTCGAGAGTTATAAGACCTCTGACAATACTTTGCCTACAAGATGGAGGAGAATAGCTCAACCAGTGAGCATGTGCTCAGATTGTCTGGGTACTACAATTACTTGAATCAAGTGGGAGTTAATCTTCCAGATAAGATAGTAATTGACAAAGTTCTCTATTCACTATCACCAAGTTAGTAGAACTTCGTGATGAACTATAATATGCAAGGGATGACGAAAGTAATTCCCGAGCTCTTCGCGATGCTGAAATCGGCGAAGGTAGAAATCAAGAAAGAGCATCAAGTGTTGATGGTTAACAAGACCACTTGTTTCAAGTAAAGGGCAAAGAGATAGAAGGGGAACTTCAAGAAGAATGACAAGCAAGTTGTCACTCCCGTGAAGAAACCCAAAGCTAAACTCAAGCCTGAAACTAAGTACTTCTACTGCAAAGGAAATAGTCACTAGAAGTGGAACTGCCCTAGATACTTGGTGGATAAGAAGGATGACAAAGTGAACAAAGGTATATTTGATATACAGATTCTTGATGCGTACTTTACTAGTGTTCATAGCAACCCCTGGGTATTTGATACCGGTTCAATTGCTAAAATTAGTAACTCGAAACGAGAGTTGCAGAATGAACAGAGACTAGTTAAAGGTGAAGTGACGATGTGTGTTGGAAGTGGTTCCAAGATTGATATGATCATCATCGCACACTCCCTATACTTTTGGAATTAGTGTAGAACCTAAATAAATGTTATTTGGCATTTGCGTTGAGCATGAATATGATTTGATCATGTTTGTTGCAATACGATTATTCATTTAAAGTCATAGAATAATTGTTATTCTGTTTACATGAATAAAGCCTTCGATGGTCATACACCCAATGAAAATAGTTTGTTGGATCTCAATCGTAGTGATACACATATTCATAATATTGAAGCCAAAAGATGCAAGGTTAATAATGATAGTGCAACTTATTTGTGGCACTGCCGTTTAGGTCATATTGGTGTAAAGCGCATGAAGAAACTCCATAGTGATGGACTTTTGGAATCACTTGATTATGAATCACTTGGTGCTTGCGAACCATGCCTCATGGGCAAGATGACTAAAACTCCGTTCTCCGGAACAATGGAGCGAGCAACTGATTTGTTGGAAATCATACATACTGATGTATGTGGACCGATGAGTGTTCAAGCTCGCGGCGGGTATCGTTATTTTTTGACCTTAACTGATGATTTGAGCAGATATGGGTATATCTACTTGATGAAACACAAGTCTGAAACATTTGAAAAGTTCAAAGAAATTTCAGAGTGAAGTAGAGAATCATCGTAACAAGAAGTTTTCACGATCTGATCGCGGAGGCGAATATTTGAAGTTACGAGTTTGGCCTTCATTTAAAACAACGTGGAATAGTTTCATAACTCACGCCACCCGGAACACCACGGCGTAATGGTGTGTCCGAACGTCGTAATCGTACTTTATTAGATATGGTGTGATCTATGATGTCTCTTACCGATTTACCACTATCGTTTTGGGTTATGCATTAGAGATAGCCGCATTCACGTTTAATAAGGGCACCATATAAATCCGTTGAGACGACACCTTATGAACTGTGGTTTGGCAAGAAACCAAAGTTGTTGTTTCTTAAAGTTTGGGGCTGCGATGCTTATGTGAAAAAGCTTCAACCTGATAAGCTCGAACCCAAGTCGGAGAAATGTGTCTTCATAGGATACCCAAAGGAGACTCTTGGGTACACCTTATATCACAGATCCGAAAGGCAAGATATTCGTTGCTAAGAATGGATCCTTTCTAGAGAAAGAGTTTCTCTCGAAAGAAGTGAGTGGGAGGAAAGTGGAACTTGATGAGGTAATTGTACCTTCTCCCGAATTGGAAAGTAGTACATCACAGAAACTAGTTCCAGTGAGTCCTACACCAATCAGCGAGGAAGCTAATGATGATGATCATGAAACTTCAGATCAAGTTACTACTGAACCTCGTAGGTCAACCAGAGTACGTTTCGTACCAGAGTGGTACGGTAACCCAGTTCTGGAAGTCATGTTACTAAACCGTGATGAACCTACGAACTATGAGGAAGCGATGATGAGCCCAGATTCCGCAAAATGGCTTGAGGCCATGAAATCTGAGATGGGATCCATGTGTGAGAACAAATTGTGGACTTTGGTTGACTTGCCCGATGATCGGCAAGCCTTTAAGAGGAAGACTGACGCCGATGGTAATGTTACTATCTACAAAGCTCGACTTGTTGCGAAAGGTTTTCGACAAGTTCAAGGTGTTGACTACGATGAGATTTTCTCACTCGTAGCGATGCTTAAGTCTGTCCGAATCATGTTAGCAATTGCCACATTTTTATGAAATCTGGAAAATGGATAACAAAACTACATTCTTTAATGGATTTATTAAAGAAGAGTTGTATATGATGCAACCATAAAGTTTTGTCAATCCTAAAGGTGCTAACAAAATGTGCAAGCTCAAGCGATCCATCTATGGACTGGTGCAAGCATCTCGGAGTTGGAATATACGCTTTGATAAGTTGATCAAAGCATATAGTTTTATACAGACTTGCGGTGAAGCCTGTATTTACAAGAAAGTGAGTGGGATCACTACAACATTTCTGATAAGTATATGTGAATGACATATTGTTGATCAGAAATAATGTAGAATTTTCTGGAAAGCATAAAGGAGTGTTTGAAAGGAGTTTTTCAAAGAAAGACCTCGGTGAAGCTGCTTACATATTGAGCATCAATATCTATAGAGATAGATCGAGACGCTTGATAAGTTTTTTTCAATGAGTACATACCTTGACAAATTTTGAAGTAGTTCAAAATGGATCAGTCAAAGAAGGAGTTCTTGCCTGAGTTAAAAGTTATGAAGTTGAGTAAGACTCAAAACCCGACCTCGGCAGAAGATAGAGAAAGAATGAAAGTCATTCCCTATGCCTCAGCCATAGGTTCTATAAAGTATGCCATGCTGTGTACCAAACCTGTTGTGTATCTTGCCATGAGTTTGGCAAGGAGGTACAATAGTGATCCAGTAGTAGATCACTGGATAGCGGTCAAAATTATCCTTAGTAACTGGATGACTAAGGAAATGTTTCTCAATTATGGATGTGATAAAGAGTTCGTCGTAAAGAGTTACGCCGATGCAAGCTTTGACACTAATCCAGATGACTCTAAGTATCAATCTGGATGCGTATTAAAAGTGGGAGCAATTAGCTAGAGTAGCTCCATGCAGAGCATTGTAGACATAGAAATTTGCAAAATACATACGGATCTGAATGTAACAGACCCGCTGACTAAACTTCTCTCACGAAACAATACATGATCACACCTTAGTACTCTTTGGGTGTTAATCACATGGTGATGTGAACTAGATTGTTGACTTTAGTAAACCCTTTGGGTATTGGTCGCATGGCGATGAGAACTATGGGTGTTAGTCACATGGTGATGTGAACTATTGGTGTTAATCACATGGTGATGTGATCTAGATTATTGACTCTAGTGCAAGTGGGAGACTGAAGGAAATATGCCCTAGAGGCAATAATAAAGTTATTATTTATTTCCTTATATCCTGATAAATGTTTATTATTCATGCTAGAATTGTATTAACTGGAAACTTAGTACATGTGTGAATACATAGACAAAACAGAGTGTCCCTAGTATGCCTCTACTAGACTAGCTCATTGATTAAAGATGGTTATGTTTCCTAGCCATAGACATGAGTTGTCATTTGATCAACGGGGTCACATCATTAGGAGAATGATGTGATGGACAAGACCTGTCAGGGATATTACTAGCAGATATAAACCGGCTAGGGAGATCCGGATTATGGTAATGTAGATGTATAATTATAAACTCAGTAGAAGTTACGGCCGATGAAGGCTTAGGGCCCATGTATAAATTTACGGTTTGTAAACCGTCCTATCATGTAACTTGAGATACAAGGAAGGAAGAGCAGAGACCGAGGCGGACACGATTATGAACCGGCCTCGGGACTCTGTAAACCGGACCGGGCGTTGCCTCCTATATAAAGGAACGACCCGGCGACGGTTCAAGGACAGGCAACAATCCGTCGAGAGACAGTCAAGCAATCTGCTCCCTGTTCATCGACGCTCAAGCAATACCAAACCAAACTAGACGTAGGCTTTTACCTTCATCGAAGGGGCCGAACTAGTATAAACCCTCTGTGTCCTTTGTGTGCTTTTAACCTCTTCAAGCTAACCCACGCGATGGCTCCACACCTAAGTCCCTTAAACCGGACATCTGCCGTGCTAATTCCACGATAGTTGGCGCCCACCGTGGGGCTATCGCACGATGGTTTCGAGTTCTTGAAGGGCAGCTTTGAAGGACTCAAGGGCTACGCGGTCGGCCGGATGACCAAGAGTCGCCGCGGCCGGATCTACATCGACGACGCAGGATGGGGCCCGGAGGCCGATTCAATCGAATACGGGTACCGGGTTCCCTTCGGCGGCATCCACGTCTTCATCGGCAAGATTGGTGAACCAAGACCTGAGCCGGACATCTTCCCCAACACCGTCGAGCCGGCTCAGCGTGCGAGATCGGCCCGGATTCAGCCTGCCGTGAAGTGCGTTTTCGTTGGAGCAATACATGGAGTCCAAGCCGAGGATGGATCGGATTCTGGTGGCGAGACAGTTGTCTATTCCGACAATGAATCCTCATCCGGAGAGACTGAATCCTTGTATCTGTTGCAGGACGGCCGATCCGAGGGTATGTCCGATGGTGATAGTATTCCGGACCCTTTTGATCCGCCAAACCGGGTGGCTGTCTTTATGGCCGGATCGCAATCTGCGCCGCAGCCCACGGTGACCGGGGCGTTCACAGCTGGTGCAGGGGGGAGCGGCCAAGCCCCCTCGCCCTCTGACGCTCTATCCGCCTTAGTAGAGGAGTTGACAACACGGGCAGTAGCGGTGGTGGCTCCTGCTGACAAGGCGCAGCACGATGCAGAAATCCTTCAGCTGAAGGGCCGGATCGAACAAGCCAGACAGGATCTAAATGCAGAGAAAGCTACGATAGCAACAAGGCATGCAGAGTTGGATTCTCAGGCTTTCCAGCTCAGGATGGATCAGGTCTCTGCGCAGGGAGTAAGGAACAGAGGGTATCAGACTCGTCTACCGCCGGTCTATGAGGCGATGAATCTCTTTGGCATGCCAGGAGCGAGAGCCAGCAATAATCTAGAAGTAAACCGGAGGGGAGCCCCAGCGACAGGAGCACCGGTTCAACAACCCACGACGGAGCAAGATCGTCGGGTTATACCCACACCGCACGTCCCCACTCCTCCTGGCCATTATTCAAACCCCCTGGATAACATTGTCGCCGCCGCTTCACACCTGTCCGCTTTACCCATTGAGGGAACATCCCCCGTGGCGATGGAAGCACGCAGGGTCAAGGATCTACTCGACACAACATTGACACAGCAGCAGGCGTACTCCTACAGCAGGGAGAGACTTCATTCAACACCCCGTCACAGCCGGAGTTATACTAGGCATTGGGATGAACCGGAGGTGTCCAGTAGTGAACGGAGGCGTCACCGTTACAGACAGGATAATCCGGCAGGAGCAGAGGCGCAAGCCCAGGAGGTGGTAAACCGGGCTAGACCTACGGCCCGCGAGGACGTCCGCCAGACGACGCCGGTTCACACAACCACAGCAGAAACGGGAGTCACGACGAGTTCCTTTGGAGTGTAGTGTCTCATTCCCGCTTTACGAAGCGTAAGGTTACCCAAGGACTTCAAAGGTCCACGTAAGGTGCCTAACTACACAGCAGACTTGGCTCTAGAGGCTTGGATTGAGAGCTATGAGATGGCTATGGAGATGCTGGACGTAGATGAAGCGGCATGCGCAAAATATTTTACCATGATGCTTGAGGGTACAGCCCGGACATGGTTAAAGGGCTTACCACCTAACTCCATCGGATCATGGGGTGAATTGCGCCGCCAGTTTATCAAAAATTTCAAGGACACGTGCAAACAACCAATGTCAGTAGTAGACCTAGCGGCATGTATACAAGGAGAGCAGGAGCCTACGAGCGCATGGGTGCGGCGAGTATCAGAAATCTTACACTCTTCAAACGGTATCAGTCCCAGTACGGCGATAGTAACACTGGAAAACAATTGCCGGTTTGAGTCTCTGAAACTGAAGCTGGGACGGCTCAAGCGGGATTGCAATGACATGGGAACACTCATGAGCGCTCTAGTGAAGTATGGGGACTCTGACACCACTAAATACCCAGAAGCGGATGGGGATAAATTCGGAAAAGCAAATAAGCCCGGTAAACCGGTGCAGGCTAGTCCGGTCGAAACAAGCTTCAACGGTAAACGAAAGGCAGAGGGTGGCTCTGATTTTGTGGCCAATACCAAGGTTCAAGGAAGCTTTCAGCGCAACAAGGATAGACCGCCTCCACGGAGCGGCGGAGGATTCATTAATCTGGAGCGGCAGTTGAACGAGCCTTGCCCGAAGCACAGCACAGAGGAACGCCCAGCTAAACACACATGGGGGGCATGCTGGGTCATGATGGAGGCCATGAACCGGGCCAGATTCAACAACGGACCACCGGGCGGCGGTTCAGGCCCCGGGTTTCATGGTCCGGGTCACCAGGGTAATGGCTCCGGATCAGGATATCATGGCAGCAACAATGGTTACAACCAAGGCAATCATCAGTATGGTCAGGGCGGTTACAATAACCAAGGCAACCATCAGTATGGTCAGGGCGGTTACAATAACCAAGGCAACCGACAGCAGGGCCAGGGTATCACAACAACCAAGGCAATCAACAGCGTCAGCAACAGCAGCAATCCGGATATCAGAGTAATCCGAAGGAGCTAAGTAGTGGACAATATCATGTGTTCACTACGAGTTTGTGAAAACGAGATCAAAAAGTTTTAAAGCAGGCGGTCCACACGGTTGAACCGGCAATACCATGATTCCTGCTCTGGTCGGAACAACCTATCGTGTGGAGCAGAGAGGATCACCCGCCGCGGATCGATAATCCGGGCCAATTGGCCTTAGTAGTGGCACCACAGGTGGGTGGCTACAAATTCACCAAGGTTCTCATGGACGGCGGCAGCATCATCAATATTTTATATTACGAGACTTTCCGTCGCATGGGGCTGACGGATAAGAAACTAAGACAGTCAAACACGGTATTCCATGGAGTAGTGCCAGGTAAATCAGCTTACCCAGTTGGGAAAATTGACCAAGAAGTTACCTTTGGAGATGAACAGGATTCCAGGTCAGAGACGATAACCTTTGAAGTTGTAAAGATCCGAAGCCCCTATCATGCCCTGTTTGGACGGCCGGTTTACGCCAAGTTTATGGCTAGACCGTGCTATGTTTATCTACAGCTCAAGATGCCGGGTCACAAGGGAACCATCACGGTTCATGGGAGTCGCAAGATCGCATTAGAGTGCGAGGAAGGAGACGCTGCTTATGCAGAGGCAGTATGTGCTATGGAGGAATTGAAGTTTTATAAAGACAATGTTAATCCGACAGATATGTCCCCGTTGAAGAAGCCAACTACAGAGCATGATCCGGCGTTGAAGTTTAAATCGGCAGAGGAAACCAAGCAAGTCGACTTTGTGCCAGGCGATTCATCCAAGCAGTTCACTATCAGCGCTAACCTTGACCCAAAATAGGAAAGCGCGCTCATCGAGTTCATCCGTGAGAACCGGGATATCTTTGCATGGAAGCCTTCTGACATGCCAGGTATACCGAGGGAACTCACTGAGCACAGTCTTAATATCGATCCGAAGTTCAAACCGGTCAACCAGTATCTGCGCCGCTTCAACGAAGAGAGGCGCAAGGCTATAGGTGAAGAGGTGGCCAGGCTTTTGGCCGCAGGGTTCATAGTTGAAGTGTTCCAACCGGAGTGGTTGGCTAATCCGGTGCTGGTGTTAAAGAAAAAAAATGGAAAGTGGAGAATGTGTGTGGATTACACCGACCTGAACAAGGCTTGTCCAACCGATCCTTTTGCTCTCCCTCGTATTGATCAGATCATTGATGCTACGGCGGGATGTGAGCGGCTAAGTTTTTTGGATGCATATTCGGGGTATCACCAGATCAAGATGGCAGTTAAGGACCAAGAGAAGACAGCTTTCATAACTCCTTTTGGTGCCTTTTGCTACGTATCTATGCCTTTTGGGCTCAAGAGTGCCCAAGCAACTTACCAGCGTTGCGTACAGAACTGTCTTAAGGGGCAGATAGGGAAAAATGTTCATGCTTATGTGGATGACATTGTGGTGAAGTCAAGGAAGGAGGAGACATTGATAGAGGACCTCAAGGAAACCTTTGATAACCTTCGGACCTATAAAATGATGCTTAATCCGGAGAAATGCGCTTTTGGTGTTCCGGCGGGCAAGCTCCTTGGATTCTTGGTGTCGAACAGAGGAATAGAAGCCAATCCGGAGAAGATCAAGGCAATCACGTCCCTGACTAGACCAGCATGCATCAATGATGTTCAGCGTATCGCCGGCCGGATTACAGCGTTGAGCCGATTCATCAGTCGTCTCGGGGAGAAGGCAATTCCGCTTTATTAGATGCTAAAAAAGACAGACCGGTTTATATGGAGCGATGAGGCAAATGCTGCGTTTGAGGATTTAAAGCGGCAACTGGCAAAACCACCGGTCCTTGCTGCCCCCATTGATAAGGAGCCGCTGCTGTTATACGTGGCCGCCAATGCACGGGTAGTTAGCGTGGCAATCGTGGTCGAGCGCAAGGAAGCAGGAAAGGAGTATCCGGTTCAACGTCCGGTTTATTATGTCAGTGAGGTTCTTATTGAATCCAAACAAAGGTACCCATATTGGCAGAAGCTGGTATATGGCGTGTTCATGGCAAACCGGAAGTTGAAGCATTACTTCCAAGGCCACCCAATAACTGTCGTCAGTTCAGCTCCATTGGGGGATATAATCCAGAACAGAGAAGCCACGGACAGAGTCGCAAAGTGGGCCATTGAGCTTAGCCCACACGGGTTGAAGTATGTGCCGCGCACCGCTATCAAATCGCAGGCCTTGGCAGATTTTATCAATGATTGGACAGAGTTGCAAGCACCAGAGGAAAAGCCGGATCATACATACTGCACTATTCATTTTGACGGTTCAAGACAATTAGAAGGCTCGGGGGCTGGAGTTGTGTTAACTTCCCCGCGAGGTGACAAATTCTGTTATGTCCTCCGTCTAATGTTTCCTTATACTAATAATGCAGTAGAATATGAAGCATTGCTTCATGGCCTGCGGATGGCTAAGGAGATGAACTTGAACCGGGTCAAGTGTTTTGGTGATTCAGACTTAGTGGCACAACAAGTATCCGGCAAGTGGGATTCTAAAGACCCTCTCATGGCAGCCTACAGACAAGAAGTGGAGGCAGTCGCAGGATATTTCAAAGGATATCAGGTGGATCACATAGACCGGCGGAAAAATGAAGCGGCCGATGCTCTAAGCCAGCTAGGTTCTTAGCGTAAACCGGTGCCACCGAATACTTTTTTGGATGAGCTACACAGTCCGTCAGTTCAGGTACCATCGGAGGAGGATTTGGCTGTTCCTGATCCGGAAGCGCAGTTGGTTGCGACACTTCATGTTATTCCGGATTGGACGCTCCCTTACTTGGCATATCTAAGCCGTGGAGAGTTGCCGGATGATGAGATTGAAGCAAGGCAGATAATCCGACGATCCAAATCCATGACAATTGTAAACGGGGAACTTCACCATCGCAGTGTTTCTGGAGCATTTCAGCGGTGTGTATCATTCGAGGAAGGCTGTGACATCCTTCGAGAGATTCATGAAGGGGATTGTGGTCATCACGCTGGTTCAAAATCCTTGGTGGCTAAAGCTTTCCGTCATGGGTTCTATTGGCTGACAGCCCATGCTGATGCGGAGGATCTAGTCCGGAAGTGCGATGCTTGTCAGAAATTTTCACGGCGTGCTCTTGTTCCGGCACAGGAGTTGCGGATGATACCAATTACTTGGCCATTTGCGACTTGGGGGCTTGATATGGTTGGACCTTTTAAACGATCCCAAGATAAAAAAACTCATCTGCTGGTTGCTAAGGATAAGTTTACAAAGTGGATTGAGGCAGAGCCGGTGAGCAAGTGTGATGCGGCGACAACGGTTAAATTCATCAAGAAGGTAATTTTCCGGTTTGGCTTTCCACACAACATCATCACTGAAAATGGCACCAATTTATCTAAAGGAGAGATGGAAGAGTTTTGTCAAAGGGAGCATATTCGCCTAGATGTGTCTTCTGTAGCTCACCCTCAATCCAATGGTCAAGCTGAAAGTGCCAATCAAGAGATTTTGCGAGGTATCAAGCCCCGGCTTATGACTCCCTTGCAAAGAACACCAGGGTGCTGGGTTGAGGAGTTACCTTCTGTCCTCTGGAGCATCAATACTACGCCGAACAGGTCCACAGGTTACACACCTTTCTTCATGGTGTACGGTGCTGAAGCGGTTCTTCCAAGTGATATCCGCCATGACTCACCGAGGGTGGCAGCTTATGTTGAAGTGGCCAATGAGCAGGCAAGACAGGACAGTTTGGACCGGCTAGATGAAGAGCGTGACATAGCAGCAGCACGATCCGCGATTTATCAGCAGGACTTGCGCAGATATCACAGCCGCCGGGTTAAAACCAGGACGTTCCAGGAGGGGGACTTGGTACTCCGGCTCATCCAGGACCAGACAGATATGCACAAGCTATCCCCACCTTGGGAAGGGCCCTTTGTGGTCAGTAAGAACTTACACAATGGTTCATACTACCTGGTGGACGTTCGAGAGCACAAAGACTCATGGACATCAGAAGAAGAGACGAAGAGGCCGTGGAACATCGCTCTCCTGCGGCCCTACTACACCTGAGCCATGAGCTCTGCTGTATCCTATGTATATATTATGATTAATAAATAAACCGGCACCCTTGGTAAACCGGGGGATCAGCCTTTTTCTTCTAAATATATTGTCGGTGTACTAGAATAGGGGTACCCTAGTATCCCGAACTTGTGCACGGGCAGTCGCAGCGTCCCGCGGCAAGGCTTGCCGGGTGACCGCCAAGGTCCTCCGTGGTTCCCTTGGAGCCATTCAAGAACAAAGTATTTAAGCCAAGAAGACAAGACCCCGGCAAGAGGAGCTTGCCGGGAAGGCCAACCAAGGCATCTCAAGGAACTTGCCGCGACGCGCCACGCGTCCCGACAAGGCCCGGTGAGCGGCAAGCTCCCGGACGCGGCAAGACAACGACCGCGGCAAGGCCCTTGCCGCGGCAAGCTACCACTCTGTACCCACGCTCCAGCGCATCCACCTACGTGTCGCCTCTGGGACCCTTCTAGGCGTACGTGGCGTGAGGCTGTGCAGCCAGGGGTACGCGGTGGCAAGCGGCGCTGACAAGATTGCCATCGTGGCGAACGGTGGCGCCCCTGACGGCCCCTTTTTGCACTGTTTGGGCGACGTCGATGGGCATTTAATGCCCTTGTCCCCTGCCGTCAGGGTTAGGTATGGAACACTGTACAAGTAGGTGTACCAACTACAATACTTTCCCATTTTTACCCTCATCTGCGTTGCCACCTGTCGGTGACCCCTTGAGCATATAAAAGGAGGCCCATGCGCAACGTAGAGGGGGATTCGGGGACTCTCACGCTCGGTCTCGTTAGCTGCTGAGGGGTACTGTAGCTTCCAGCGCTCCCGAGCCAAGAATTCAATACAAACCACAAAGCAGGTGTAGGGTTTTACGCATCCGTGCGGCCCGAACCTGGGTAAACTGCTCGTGTGCTTCGCCTCGATCTGCTCTTTGTGCGATCTCCGCCCCCCGCCGTACCGAAAGGGGCTTGGTCCCCATAGGTGTTCGTGGGTGGATCAGTTTCCCCGACATCTTTGGCGCGCCAGGTAGGGGTGCGTCGAGATTGTGTGAACCTGATCTGGCGTCCACACGAGCTAGATCTTCATCATCTTCATCAACATGCCGCCGAAGAAGAAGGCTTCAGAGGCAGCTGCTCCGTCCGCGTCGATCCCACCACCGCCGGAGCCAACGGCTGGTGGGGTAGACACCGGCGGAAGAACGGGCGTCGACGAGGGAGCTCACGGTGCCGCCAGGTCCAAGGACAAGGCTGCGCTGCCCATCGGCGGCGTAGCCGGCTCCCACGACGACCGGGCGCACTCCAAGACCTCGGCGTCCGTGCATGCACCGCGCCCATCTCAGGAGGCGCGGGACCGGAAACGTCATGGTACCCATGGTACCATACGTTTGCTGGGCCAAGATCGAGCTGGTGTATCTCGGGATGCTCAAGACCAGCATGCACGCCAACATGCCGGCACGAGCAAGGCACGGTCGCCTGGACGGGATACTGCTCCTTCTAACGTAGTTAGAAGTCCGAGCATATCCCGCTCCTCACACCGTTCGCAACCGCTACCCGCCACTCCAGCAGAAGCTCTGGCACGAGCTCAACTGCTCCTAGACTTCCCTCCAGCGGCAGACAAGGCCGACGACTGGAGGGCCATCATTCAGAGTCTCATCGCCTTCGCCAACGGCGACACTCCACGTCAGCCAAGTACATCGCAACCGCGGCAAGTCAGCCAGGCACGGGCCGATGGCGACAAGACCGGTGGGGGTGCAACCACCGTGCACTCTCCGCCCCGAAGGCCAAAATCGCCGACTCGCCGGATCCACCTCGACAGCGAATCCACCGCGTCGTCAGATCCACGAGCTCGTCGCGATCAGCGCCAAGTTCTCCACGAACGACAACAAGAAGACGCTCGTACTCGCATCGAGCGCCGAAGAGAAGCACGGCGTCAATCAGACCAGCGCGCTGGGCCCGCTGTCGACATGCACGCGCTAGGGGAACCAGGCGACTTGCCGTACGCGGTAGGTTGTCCTGCGTTCACTCGTGAGCTGCGGCAAGTCCAGTTGCCCAGCATGAAGAATTTCAAGCCAGACGTACCAGAGAAGTACGACGGCAAGACGCATCCATCAGAGTTCCTCAGCATCTACACCATTGCGGTGCAAGCTGCCGGGGGGCGGGACGACAAGATCCTTGCCAACTACTTCCCGCTGGTACTCAAGCCCAACGTCAGGTCCTGGCTCATGCACTTGCCGGACAACTCCATATCCTCCTGGGCAGATCTATGCCATCAGTTTGTCGGTGCCTTTACAGGCGGCCACAAACCTCATGGCCAAGAAAGTGACCTTCATCTGCTCGCCCAGAAGGAAGGAGAACCCCTGCGCAAGTATATCCAGAGATTCAGCCGTGTGCAGCACAACATCCTAGATGTCCACCCTGCCGGTGTTATCAACGCGTTCCATCAGAACGTGCGTAACCGTAGGATGAGGGAGGAGATGGCGATGTGCAAGATCAGGGACGTCAAGTGCGCACGTGCTAAGGAAGGGAGGAAACTCCCCGGAGAGGATACAGGAGTAGGAGGATCTGACAGTGAGGATGCTGCCCCGGCAAAGAAAAACCGGCGGCGGAACAACAGGAAGAAGAAAAACAAAGACGTGCTAGTCGTTGAGAAGTCCGGCAATGGAGGTGGCGCCGAGAAAGCCAAAGTTGGTAGCTCCGGCAAGGAGACTGCCGCATGCACCAACTGCCAGGCTGTGGCGGCCGCCGACAAGCAGGACGGCACCGACAAGCAGTACTGCAAGATCCACCGCACCAAGGGCCACGACCTCCAGAACTGCAAGAGGGTCGAGCAGCTTGTTGAGCAGCAAAAGGCTGAATACGAGCGGCGCGACAAGGAGAAGGCCCAAGGAGGTGATGGAGGATCCGGCAAGAAGCGGTCATTCAACGGCCGGGGAGGACGCCGCGGTAAGGCCAAGCAGCGGCAAGGAGATAGACCTCCCCGCGGCCGCGACAAGGATGAAGACGACGACGACGATGAAGACATGGAGGATGTTGAGACCAGTGAGCAGGAGTTCCAGAAAGCCACAGAAGTCTTGTGCGTTGACGGCGGTGCTTCTCTGCATACTTCACACCGCCAACTCAAACAGTGGGTGCGGGAAGTTAATGCGGCAGAACCACCTGTCAAATCGCGCAAGCTTCTGAAATGGTCCAGCACGCCTATCATCTTTGATATTGAGGACCACCCTGATCGCACAACTGCGGCCGGGTGCTTGCCGATGTTGGTTTCGCCAACTATCCGCAACCTCAAGGTCACTAAGATGTTAGTTGACGGCGGGGCCGGCTTGAACCTGATCTCCTCTGCTGTACTCCAGAAACTCCAGATCCCTGACAGCGAGCTCGAAGAGACCGGCACATTCCAAGGAATCAACCCGGGAAGGAGCAAGCCGAAGGGGAAGATCACGTTGCCAGTGACATTTGGCGGCGAGCCGAACTTCAGGACTGAGAGGGTCACTTTTGACGTTGCTGATTTTCCATTGCCTTACAATGGGATACTCGGCCGTCCAGCACTCGCCAAGTTCATGGCAGCCTCTCACTACGCATACAACATGCTGAAGATGCCAGGCCCAAAAAGTGTCATCTCTGTCCCTGGCGACAAGAAAGATGCTCTTATCTGCGCCGACAAGATCTACCGGGAAGCAGCAGCCGCAACAGATTGCAAGTCACTTGCCGCTGAAGCTCCCGGGGGGAAGAAGTAGACCAAGTCCGACAAGAGTTCTGATGCCCACTCCGGCAAGCGCACCTCTTCGGAGTGCTGCGCTACCGTCGAGGACGCACCATCGAGCTCCATCGGCAAGTGTAAGAAGGCAATGGCAGCTCCGCCAGCGACCAAGAAGGTGTCCGCCAAGGAGGACGGCACTGGTGGTACCTTCACCATCAGTGCCACACTTGACCCTAAATAGGAAAGCGCGCTCGTT
This sequence comes from Secale cereale, assembly GCA_902687465.1. NCBI lineage: Eukaryota > Viridiplantae > Streptophyta > Magnoliopsida > Poales > Poaceae > Secale > Secale cereale. The sequence continues at coordinate 835,353,373 of LR738713.1, forward strand.
GCTTTCCTGCGGGCGAATGTCGACGTGTTTGCATGGCAACCGTCTGACATCCCCGGTGTTCCCAGGAAAGTAATTGAGCACCACCTTGCCATCTGTCCTCACACGCGGCCTGTCAAGCAGAAAGTCAGGAAGCAAGCAGTGGAGCGCCAAGAATTCATCGCAGAAAAAATCAAGAAGTTGGAAGCAGCAGACCTTGTCAGAGGAGTGCTCCATCCTACGTGGTTGGCCAATCCTGTAGTCGTGCGTAAGGCAAACGTGAAATGGAGGCTTTGTATCGACTTCACCGATGTGAATAAAGCTTGTCCCAAAGACCCATTTCCCTTGCCGCACATTGACCAGATTGTTGACTCCACGGCCGGATGTGACCTACTTTCATTTCTTGACGCATACTCAGGATACCATCAAATATTCATGGCAGAAGAGGATGATGAGAAGACCACATTCATCACTCCATGTGGCACGTACTGTTTCAAACGGATGCCTTTCGGTTTGAAGAATGCTGGTTCAACATTTGCAAGAGTAGTCCATACAGCTTTTGAGCCACAAATTCACAGAAATGTGGAAGCCTACATGGATGACATAGTGGTCAAGAGCAAGGACAGGGCAACTCTGATTCAAGATTTAGACGAGACCTTTGCAAATCTGCGCAAGATCCAGCTCAAACTCAACCCCGAGAAGTGTGTGTTTGGAGTCCCTTCCCGCAAGCTTCTCCGGTTCTTCGTGTCTCAGAGGGGAATTGAAGCCAATCCCGACAAGATCAAGGCCATTGAGCAGATTGAAGCACCAAAGCGCGTCAAGGATGTGCGAAGACTTGCCGGTTGCGTGGCTGCTCTTAGCAGGTTTATCTCTAAGTCTCCTGAGCGCGCCCTGCCGTTTTTCAAACTTTTGAAAAAGGCAGGTCCAATGAAATGGACTCCGGAAGCGGAGGCTGCGCTGCAAGACTTGAAGAGATACCTGTCCTCCACTCCAATACTTGTCGCACCTAAGCCACAAGAGAAGTTGCTGCTGTATCTAGCGGCAACCAATCAAGTGGTTAGTGCTGCGTTAGTAGCGGAGAGGGAGGCAGATGATGAGCTAGCAACCGCGGCAAGGGCATCCGGCGACAAGCAGGGGGCTTCCCCGACAAGCTCTGGTCCCGACAAAGATGGATCTGCGCAGGAACAGGTGGAGATACGGAAGAGAATGGTGCAGCGCCTAGTTTATTTTGTCAGTTCCCTTCTGCAGGGGGCTAGGTCAAGATACTCTGGTGTGCAGAAATTGCTTTTCGGCCTTCTCATGGCCTCGAGAAAGCTGCGCCATTACTTCCAAGCACATGAGATCACAGTTGTCACCCGCTTTCCGCTGAAGAGGATACTGCAGAATCCAAAAGCAACAGGCAGGATTGTTGCGTGGGCGCTGGAACTGTCAAGCTTTGGCCTCAAGTTTTAGAGCACTTCAACTATCCAAAGCAGAGCATTGGCGGAATTCATAGCAGAGTGGACGCCAACACCAGATGAAGAAATTCCAGAAACGAGCATCCCCGTCAAGGAAGCAAGCAAAGAGTGGCTGATGTACTTTGATGGTGCCTTCTCGCTGCAAGGCACCGGTGCTGGCGTGCTGCTTGTCGCACCCACCGAAGAGCACCTCAAGTACGTAGTCCAGATGCACCTTCCCATGGAGCAAGCAACGAACAATACCGCAGAGTATGAGGGTTTACTTGCCGGTCTCAGGATCGCGGCAGACCTTGGGATCAAGAAGCTCATTATCAGGGGTGACTCGCAGCTTGTCGTCCGCCAAGTGAACAAGAATTATCAGAGTCCGTTGATGGAAGCTTACGTCGATGAAGTGAGAAAGCTAGAAGAGAACTTTGACGGCCTACAGATGGAGCATGTTCCAAGAGCTCAGAACGACATCGCAGATGGCCTGTCGAAGTGCGCCGCACTTAAGTTACTTGTGGAACCAGGGATCTTTGTGCTCAAGCTAACTCAACCATCCGTAACACCGTCAACAGGACAAAGCAAGAAGAGGAAGTTGATTTCTGGTGACTATTTTCCGGCAGAGCTTCCCGAAGCCGCCGCCAAGAAGGTCCCCAAGATCAACTCCAAAAGTGCTGAGGAGCAGTCTGCTCCGGCGAGCCCTAGGGTTTGTTCCGTTGAAGCAAACGCTCCCGACAAGTTTTGCTCCGGCAAGCTTGCCGGGGAACATCAAGCTCCGGCTGAGCCGCAGGTTCTCGCCGTAGAGGCGGATGTTCCCACAGCAGCAGATGTGCCTTTAGTCCTTCTTGTCGAGCCACAAGCTCCAGCATGGGCACAACAGATTGTCCGTTTCCTTCAGACAGGAGAACTTCTCGAAGAGCAAGAAGAAGCGGAAAGAGTAGCCCGACAGTCAAGTATGTACCAGTTTGTCGACAACACACTGTACAGAAGAAGACTCAACGGTGTGAAATTGAAGTGTATTCTTCGGGAAGATGGACAAAAGCTGCTGGCAGAGATACATGGAGGCATATGTGGTCACCACATTGGCGCAAGAGCACTTGTCTGCAAAGCATTCCGGCAAGGTTTCTTTTGGCCGACAGCCCTCCAGGATGCAACTGCACAAGTAACCAAGTGTGAAGCGTGCCAGTTCCATTCCAAGCAGATACACCAGCCAGCTCAAGCTCTCCAGATGATCCTTTTATCCTGGCCATTTTCGGTCTGGGGGCTCGATATCCTCGGCCCCTTTCCCCGCGCAGCCGGGGGCTTTGAGTACTTGTACGTTGCAATCGACAAGTTCACAAAGTGGCCGGAAGTGGAAGCAGTGAGAAAGGTGACCGCACAGTCAGCAGTCAAGTTCTTCAGGTCGATTGTTTGCCGCTTCGGGATCCCTAACAGGATTATCACCGACAACGGTACGCAATTCACGAGCCGCACCTTCATGCAGTACGTCCAAGATCTTGGCGCCAAGGTCTGCTTCGCTTCTGTTGCTCACCCGAGAAGCAACGGTCAAGCGAAGAGGGCAAATGCTGAAGTGCTGCGTGGCCTCAAGACCAGAACTTTTGACAGGCTGCACAATTGCGGAAGAAACTGGATCGAGGAGCTGCCGGTGGTTCTTTGGTCGATCAGGACGACGCCAAATCGAGCCACTGGACAGACACCTTTCGCTCTAGTCTATGGAGCAGAGGCAGTTCTCCCCACGGAACTCGTATACGGGTCACCTCGAGTGCTCGCTTATGATGAGCTCGAGCAAGAGAAGCCGCGACAAGATGACGCGCTGCTCCTTGAGGAAGACCGTCTTCAGGCTGCTGTAGGAGCTGCTCGCTACCAGCAAGCTTTGCGCCGCTACCATAGCCGCAAAGTTAACGCCAGAAGTCTTGAGGAAGGCGACCTTGTTCTTCGGCGCGTTCAGTCCGCCAAGAATTCCAACAAGTTGACGCCGAAGTGGGAAGGCCCTTACCGGATGAAACGAGTCACTAGGCCCGGCACTGTCCGACTTGAGACCGAAGATGGCTTTCCGGTGAGCAACTCCTGGAACATCGAGCATCTTCCCGAAGGCGCTGTTGCCGGAACCCGTTCCGGTAACCACCTTTTGTACAAGTCTTGCCGCTGTTGCATGTAATCCTTTGTACAAAGCCGGGCGCAGACCCCGTGCATAAGTAAAGCTCATGTGCTCCGCACATCTTGTCAATTTCATGCTTTCTATTTTTTGCATGTGTTATCTGATACTTTGTGCAGCACCTGCATCTGGTAATCAATAACGAGCCGAAAGGTTCAATATCTGTATTTTCTCTTCTTTCTTTTTTCTCTCAAGGAAAGGAAGGTGTCGGGGGAAACTGTCCACCACGAGCACCTATGGGACCAGAGCCCCTTGTTCGTGCGGTAAGGGAGCGGAGGGAGCACAAAGAGCAGATCGTAGAGAGCACGCGGGCAGTTTACCCAGGTTCGGGCCGCGATGGACGCGTAAAACCCTACTCCTGCTTAGATTGTATTGAGTTGGAGAGCTCGGGAGCTTGAAGAACTAGCTACACCAAGCGAGTGAGCGATCTAGGTTCCGAACCCTTTCTACGTTGTGCATGGGCCTCCTTTTATAGCTCAAGGGGTCACCGACAGGTGTCAACGTAGAAGAAAGGGTAAAAATGTAATTGTGGTGGTAGTTGTAACAGTGCGGTAACAGTGGATGAACAGTGCATGAACAGTGGTCATCACCTACTTTGACAGTGGGGGACAAGAGCATTAAATGCCCGTCGCCGTCGACCCCAAAAGCGCCCGCCCTTGCGTCTCCGTTCGCCACGGCGACAGCCTCGTCACCGTGGAGTGCCACCGTGTCCCCCAGGCTGCACAGCCATCCGCCACGCGTCCCTGGAATGGCCCCAGGGCGACGCGTGGGTCGATGAGCTGGAGCGCGGGCACACAGTGTGAGTTCCCCCGGCAAGCACCTTGCCGGGGTCTTGATCTTGTCGGGCCGAGAAGCTTGTCGGACCCTGAAGCTTGTCGCTCCCCGGGCCCTGCCGGGGCGCATGCTGCGCCGAGGTCTGTCTTCTGAAACGTAATCTTCTAGTCTTCCTGGCAAGCTCCTCTTGCCAGGGTCTTGTGCTAGGGAGGTAATCTTGAGCCTGGGACGGCCTTCCCGGCAAGCTCCACTTGCCGGGGCCTTGATCTTCTGTTTTGTATACTTTGTTTTTGAATGGCTTCGTATGGATCAGAAAGGTCTCCGGCAAGCACGTGGTAGGCCCCGCCGCGGGAAGCTGCTACTGCCCGTGCACAAGTTGGGGCACTGAGGTACCCCTACCTTAGTACACCGACAGGAGCCCCCGGGCCTGGGCCACACACGGTGCCGAGCGCTGTTGGGCCAGGCCCAAAACAGTGCACGGGTACGCGCGGCCCACGGCACGCCGAATCCTCTTCCGCATCCGCCGCGTCCCCCCGTAACGGCACGCGTCGATTGCGGCGTCGTGGGAGAGAACGTGGCCACGTTCTTTAATGGGAAATGCGGAGCGTCCCCCACTTCCCCCTTAAAAGCAGAGGAAGCAGGGGCCGTTACCTTACTTCGTCTTCATTGCTTCTTCCATCTCCAGAAATTCCCCCCTGCGCTCCGCCTCCACACCTCCTCCGCCGTCTCTCGCATCTGCGGCGCCGCCGGACTCCTCGCCCCCCTTTCCTCGCCGCCTCCGCCATGGCCCCGAAGACCGAGAAGGCGAAGGCGGAGAAGGCCAAGAAAGAGAAATCCGAGCAGGCGGCGAAGCTTGCTCTCCTGCGGAAGAGGAATGTCGTCTTCGCGCCAAGGCTCGGCGCGCGGGAGCTCTGGAACAAGTACTACCTATTCTGGGCCAAGAAGACCAAGGCGCATCCTCGGACCAGAGTTTACCCCGCCGCCGCCAAGGATCTGTACCCCGGCGGGTATTTCTTCTTCGCTGTCTTCTTCCACTGCGGCCTATGTCCTCCATTCTCTGAATTTTTCTGTGATGTCATGAACACCTACAACCTCCACCTTTTAGACTTCACCCCCAACGCCATCCTCACGATGGCGATTTTCGCACATCTGTGCGAAAACTACATAGGGATCTATCCAAATGTAGCGCTTTTTAGGCATTTCTTTACGCCTAGAGTAGAGGCCGGCGCTCCCCTCTCCGGGGGTATCTCTTGGGTCTTCCGCTTGAACAAGAAGGAATCCTATCTGCAAGGGGAGCTCCGCGGCAAGTGGGAGGAGTGGCGCGCGGATTGGTGCTGGATAGTAGAGGACGAGCCGCAGCCCTTCACTGCGCCGCGCACAACAGCCATAGTGCGCGGCAGGGACTGGAGCGATCTGGACTCGGACGACATCAAGCTCAACGTCGCCCTTGTCCGAATTCTTCGTCTCCGAGTAGCTAAGTTGACCATCGGAGAAGTAGGGGCAGACTTCCTCCGCCGCCGCATTGCCCCTTTACAGGAGAGGAAAAGGCCAGCATGGGAGTACGGCAATGCGGCGGACATTATGAGACTGCGCCCAGGACTGAACTTCAACTTCACGTCGCTGGAGCTGAAGGGGATGGTCCGGGAGCTTTTTAAGCACGACCCGGCCCACCCGGAGTGGTTTAGAGCTCCCCGGGGAGTGGTGCCCCTATGCAACAGCACGGCCCGGGACTCCTTGCGCGCAATGATGCCCGCATGTGACTCGCACGGCGTCGACCCCACATGGATAGTGCCCACGCCGGATGCCATCATGAGCTTCTTCGACAACTTGGTGGAGGTGCCGAAGAACAAGGAGGAGATCAAGGGTCTCACCCGGGCCACCACTGATCGAGAGATTGCTTATATTGCTTCCCGGGTAGAAGAGGCCGCCGCAGCCGCAGCGGCAGGAGAGTTCGGGTTTATAGTTGAAGAGGTAGAGGCTGCGGAAGCATCGTGCCAAGCAGAGGAGGCGGAGATCCGCAGGCTGCTTAAGCTTCCGCCCGACGAGCTCGCCGGGGTCCCCTCTCTGAGGTATGCTGGGATCCCCGGGATCGTGAGCGAGGCCGCCGCGAGGGGCGACGTTGCCGGAGGAAGCAGAGGTGCCGGAGGGAGCGGAGGCGCCGGAGGGAGCACGGCCGCAGGGCAGGGCGCTGGGCCCAGCGAGCCGGCCGAGGAGGAGGAGGAGGAGGACGCCGGGGCCGGCGAGGACTCCGGTGGGTCTCTGGGGCTCAACGACGACGCCTCCTCGTCCTCGGAGACCTCCCCGCCACGGGCAAGTCCCAGGCGATCTCCGTTGAAGCGCCTCCGCAAGGCGACGACGACGACGAGGGCGCAGGCGCCCCGACAACAACCTGCTCGCTGGGCGGCGCGAGCTACCCGGGGGAGCCGAGCCGCGACGGGAGCGCCCGGCGCACCAACCGCGGCGGAGGCGCCCCGCACACAGACTACGGCGGAGGCGCCCCACACGTCAGCGCCAAGTGGAGGAGGGTCTTCTCAGAGCGGAGCGGCTGCTCCGCCTGCTCCCCGGGCCTCGGCGTCCACAGGGGCCGGGTCTTCGCAGCCCCCAGCCCCGGGGACCGCCAAGCGCCCGAGGGAGCCTTCTCCTCCTGCTCCTCGCGCGGACGTGCCTTAGGTGGAGTTTGATTTCTCCGCCCTCAGCGACGACGACGAGGAAGAGGAGTAAGTGCTTGAAGTTCCGTACCTTCTTTAATTTTGTCTTGATTCTTTCTTTGATGATTCTGACTTTGCTTCTTGCTTTGATTCCAGGACCCTGGCCCAGCGAGCGGTGAAGAAGGCCAAGGTTCCCGTGGTCGAGGTCGAGGACGACTCGCCCGTCGCGGCGACAGGGGACGCGCCGGCGACGAGCTTGCCGGACCCAAGCGCTGCTCCGAGGAGCAGCCCCCAGCGCAGCCCCCAGCGTAAGTCTGGTTTCGAACCTTCCGCTCGTCGGGCGCGCCTGAAGTTTTTGCCTTGTACTAACTTCTTGCTGCTCTGTTTTGTCTTGATTGTCTTGTGCAGAAATGGAGCCGCAGCCGCAGGAGCGCCCCGAGACCACTCCCGAGGAGCCGCAGGCCCCGCCGTCCCCACCAAGGACGAACTCTCCGGGGAGGGAGAGCGTCCCGCCAAGGGCGGGTACCCCGCCAAGGGCGAGTACCCCGCCAAGGGCGAGCAGCCCGGCGAGGGCGGCCACCCCGCCAAGGGAGAGCTCCCCGGCGAGGGAGCCGGTCGTCGACGAAGTCCGCGAAGGTAAGTCTCTGCAAACTCGTCTCCTTGGACTTGTCTTTTTTGGATATTCGCTTGAAATTTTTCTTTTTCTTCTTCTTCTAGATCCTCCTCCCCCAGAGCAGATGGAGACGGAGGTCGTCGTCGAGGAGGAGGGCGCGCAAGGCGACGGCGGCAACGCCCCTGTCGTTGAAGACATGGCGGGAGCCGACGAGCCCGCCGCGGAGGAGACTGCCCCGACCGCAGACGCAGCGGCCGGGGAGGGGGACGGCGGCCATACTGCCGGCCCGGAGGCGGCAGGAGCGTCAAGCGCTGCGCCGGCCGCCGACCCCTCCACCGAGAAGGAGCAGTCCGCCTTCTACCTCGAGGCTCCCAACGGCGTCTTCATTCAAGTGCCGTGGGGATCCTCGTCGCGAGCCCCCGAGGAGGGAGAGACCTTCGATGGGGAGGTTCTCGCCTCCGCGGGGCTGAAGATCGTCGAGGCGCCTGGCGGGAGCGATGAGCCCGAGGAGGAGAAGTTGCTCCATCGGCTCCTGGCCCTTTACCGGGCCAGGCAGGCGAAACTTGAGTCTCGAGAAGCCCTCACCGCCAAGGCCGCAGCAGATATGGAGAAACGCGCCGCGGAGCTCCGCGCCGCCAACCAGGCGGCCCTCCGCGACTTGGCGGAGGAGCGCGAGAGGCTTGCTGGAGAGTACCAAGAGTGGCTCCTGGAGAAGGCCGAAGCCGAGGAGCAGCAGCGACTCGCCGGAGAAGCGCTGTCCCAGCGAGAAGGAGCACTCAACCAGCGGAAGGTCGAACTCGACTCTCATGAGGAAGACCTTGCCGCCCGGGAGCAGGCCCTTGGCGGAGAGCTGAAGGAAGCAAAGGCCGCCGCAGCCACCGCGGAGACCGCCAAGAAGGACCTCGAGGCTAAGGTGGTGCAGCTGGAGGAGTACCTGAAGGCGAGCACGGAGAGGGTTACCGCGCTCAACATAGAGCGCGAGAAGGACGCCCATACTAACTCGGAACTCCAGGTACGCCTCTCCAAGCAGGGCGACGAGCTGAAGGCCGCCAAGGACTCAATTGCAGATCTGGAGCTGAAAGTCGCTACGCTGAAGGATTCACTCGACGCCGTCCGGGACCGTGAAACCAAACTGAAGGACGAGCTCCGCAAGGAGCGAGGCCTGGTGGAGAGCGCCACCACTGCAGCCAACAACTTCCGCCAGACCGTCGAGGTATGGACTGAAGATCTGGTGGCTTCTGCAGCTAGCATCGACAAGGAGCTGATGGCGCTGAGGGTTGAGCATCTCATATATTCTCCGGATCCAAATCTCCCCCACAACGCCAAGCTCAGTCTCTTCTTCAGAGGGATCGCGCCGGCTCTCGCAAATCTACAGAAGAAGCTCCCCGCGCAACTGGCCGAGGAGTCACGCCAGCTCTGCGCGGGAACTTTGGAGCGCGTTCTGACGAAGATAGTGTACCGCAATCCTGGTATAAACCTCGTCAACGTTCTCTGCAGCTTGCCGGCCGACGCGGATATGGAGGCGCTGAAGGCGCAGGTCGCCCACATTATCGCCAAGGTGAACAAGATCTCCCGGCGTGAAGGCGACCGCGTAGATTAGGCCTCTTCCTTTTTATTTCCTTTGTTACTGCAAAGTGTGCCATGGACACGAATCTGTTAGTGATCGCGACAAGTTATCCCTTGTAAGATATTATCTTATTTTGAGCAATCGATGCAGTGTTATCTCCCTTGTTTTGGTCCTCTACTTTGTATGCTTTCAACCCTACGCTTCTAGGGAACTTGCCGGCAAAGGGCCCTTGCCGCGAGCGCCGAGTGCTGGACCTTGAGCAGCCTGCTGGCCAAGGTCTTACCGGCAAGCAACCTTGCCGCAGCTAGTCGCAACGCACTTAGCTTGCTGAGTGAGCTCGAAAATGAAACAAGGGCGCGACACTTGTCGCGGCTCACTCAAGTCGTTGAGCGTACTCGAAAACAAGATAAGGGTGCGGCTAGCCACGGGTAGGTTCCTCCGCGCACAGGTTTTCCATACAAAGTGTGGTTGTTCAAGGAAGATAACTTAAAATTTAAAAATTTGAACTGCTCAAATTCTGGTAACTTAGCTTTCATATATTGCTTGTCTCCCCGACGAGGCTTTTCTTTCTTGAACAGTACTCGGTTCATCTTCCATCTCCTTCCCCCCCGGCAAACTTGTGCGCGAGGAACATTCCTTCTGCTTAAGAGGGAAAGAAAAAAGAAGAGGGAAAACAAGTATAGGGCCCTTCGGCGTGCTAATGCTTACCGGACTCGTGTGTTGCACAAGATGCCAAATGATGCATGTAAATAGCGAAGAAAAGCATGGAAAAGGCAAATAGTGCAAAACACAAAAAACTTTACTGATGCACGGGATCTGCGCCCGGCTTTGTACAAAGGGTTACATGCAACAGCGGCAAGGCTTGTACAAAAGGTGGTTGCCGGAGTGGATCACGACAACCGCGCCTCATGGGTGAAACTTGCGAAGATGCTCTATGTTCCAGGAGTTGCTCACCGGTAAGCCTTCTTCGGTCTCAAGGCGGACAGCGCCGGGCCTTGTGACTTGTCTCACCCGATAAGGGCCTTCCCACTTCGGCGTCAACTTGTTGGAATTCTTGGCGGACTGAACACACCGAAGAACAAGGTCGCCTTCCTCGAGACTCCTGGCTTTAACCTTGCGGCTATGGTAGCGGCGCAAGGCTTGCTGGTATCGAGCAGCTCGTACAACAGCCTGGAGGCGTTCCTCCTCGAGGAGCAATGCATCATCTTGTCGCAGTTGCTCTTGCTCGAGCTCATCATAAGCGAGCACTCGAGGAGATCCGTATACGAGTTCCGTGGGGAGAACTGCCTCTGCTCCGTAGACTAGAGCAAAGGGTGTCTGTCCGGTGGCTCGATTTGGTGTCGTTCTGATTGACCAAAGAGCCGCCGGTAACTCCTCTATCCAGTTTCTTCCGCACTTGCGCAGCCTGTCAAAAGGTCCTTGTCTTGAGTCCGCGCAGCACTTCAGCATTGGCCCTCTCCGCTTGACCATTGCTCCTCGGGTGAGCAACAGAAGCAAAACAGACCTTGGCGCCAAGGTCTTGGACGTACTGCATGAAGGTGCGACTAGTAAATTGTGTACCGTTGTCGGTGATGATCCTGTTAGGGATCCTGAAACGGCAAACAATCGACCTGAAGAACCTGACCGCTGACTGTGCTGTCACCTTTCTCACTGGTTCCACTTCTGGCCACTTTGTGAACTTGTCGATTGCAACGTACAAGTACTCAAAGCCCCCGACGGCACGGGGGAAAGGGCCGAGGATATCGAGCCCCCAGACCGAGAAGGGCCAGGACAAAGGGATCGTCTGGAGAGCTTGAGCTGGCTGATGAATTTGTTTGGCATGGAACTGGCACGCTTCACACTTGGTTACTTGTGCAGTTGCATCTTGGAGGGCTTCTGGCTAGAAAAACCCTTGCCGGAATGCCTTCCCGGCAAGTGCCCTTGCGCCAATGTGGTGGCCACATATGCCTCCGTGTATCTCCGCCAACAGCTTCTGTCCATCTTCTCTGGGAATGCACTTCAACCTGACACCATTGAGTCTTCTTCTGTACAGCTCGTTATCCACGAACTGGTACATACTTGACTGCCTGGTTATCTTCTCTGTCTCTTCTGGGTCGTCGGGAAGTTCTCCAGTTTGCAGAAAACGGACGATCTGCTGCGCCCATGCCGGAGCCTGAGGCTCAACGGCAAGGACTAAAGGCATGAGGGCCGCTGCGGGAACCCCAGCTTCCACGGCAAGAACCTCTGGTTCTGCCGGAGCGGATGGTTCCCCGGCAAGCTCGCCGGGGCGAGGCTTGTCGGGAACGCTTGCTTCAACTGTACGGATCCGAGGATCCGCAGGAGCAAACTGTTCCTCAGCATTCTGATCGTTGATCTTGGGGATCTTGGTAGCGGCTTCAGGAAGATCCGCCGGCAAGTAGTCGCCGGAGACCAACTTTCTCTTCTTGTGCTGCCCAATAGATGGTGTAACGGATGGCTGAGTCAACTTGAGCAAGAAGGTCCCTGGTTCCACAGGTAACTTCATCGCAGCACACTTTGAAAGGCCATCTGCAATGTCATTCTGAGCTCTCGGGACGTGCTCCATCTGCAGACCTTCAAAGTGCTCTTCAAGTTTCCTCACTTCATCTACATAAGCTTCCATCAAAGGGCTCTGGTAACTCTTGTTAACTTGTCGGACCACCAACTGAGAATCTCCCCGGACAATCAGCTTCCTGATCCCAAGTTCGGCCGCAATCCTGAGGCCGGCAAGCAAGCCTTCATACTCAGCAGTATTGTTTGTCGCTTGCTCCCTGGGAAAGTGCATCTGGATAACATACTTGAGGTGCTCTCCGGTGGGCGCGATGAGTACTACGCCGGCGCCGGCGCCTTGCAGCGAGAAGGCACCATCAAAGTACATTACCCATTCACTTGTCGCTTCTTGTACGGGTACACTTGTCTCTGGAACTTCTCCATCGGGCGTCGGGGTCCATTCAGCTATGAATTCTGCCAAGGCTCGGCTTTGGATAGTTGAAGTACTCTCAAATTTGAGAACAAAGCTTGACAGCTCCAGCGCCCACTCGACGATCCTGCCCGTTGCTTCTGGATTGTGCAATATCCTCTTCAGCGGAAAGCGAGTGACCACTGTTATCTCGTGTGCTTGGAAGTAATGGCGCAGCTTTCTCGAGGCCATGAGGAGGCCGAAAAGCAACTTTTGCACCCCAGAGTATCTTGATCTAGCCCCCTGCAAGAGGGAACTAACAAAATACACTGGGCGCTGCACCATCTTTCTTCGCACTTCTCCTTCCTTCTGCGCAGAGTTGTCCTTGTCGGGGCCAGAGCTTGCCGGAGTAGCCCCCTGCTTGTCGCTGGATTCGCTTGCCGGTGGTGTAGACTCCTCGTCGGCCTCCCTCTCCGCTACTAACGCAGCACTAACCACTTGATTGGTTGCCGCCAAGTACAACAGCAACTTCTCTTGTGGCCTAGGTGCGACAAGTATTGGAGTGGAGGATAGGTATCGTTTCAAGTCTTGCAGCGCTGCCTCCGCTTCCGGAGTCCATTTCATAGGACCTGCCTTCTTCAAAATCTTGAAGAAAGGCAGGGCGCGTTCTGCAGACTTTGAAATGAACCTACTGAGGGCAGCTACACAACCTGCAAGCCTCCTTACGTCCTTGACGCGCTTCGGGGCTTCGATCTGCTCGATGGCTTTAATCTTGTCGGGGTTGGCTTCAATCCCCCTCTGAGACACAAAGAACCCGAGAAGCTTGCCGGAGGGGACTCCAAAGACGCACTTCTCGGGGTTCAACTTGAGTTGGATCTTGCGCAGGTTCTCAAATGTCTCTTCCAAATCTTGGATGAGGGTATCCTTGCTCTTGCTCTTCACCACGATATCATCCATGTAAGCCTCTACATTTCTGTGGATCTGTGGCTCAAAGGCAGTGTACACTACTCTTGCAAATGTAGAGCCTGCATTCTTCAATCCGAAGGGCATGCGAACGAAGCAATATGTGCCACATGGAGTAATGAATGCAGTCTTCTCTTCATCTTCCTTGGACATGAAAATCTGGTGGTAGCCTGAATATGCATCAAGGAAAGAGAGCAGCTCACATCCGGCAGTGGAGTCAACAATCTGGTCAATGCACGGCAGGGGAAATGGATCCTTGGGACATGCTTTATTCACATCGGTGAAGTCTATACACAGTCTCCACTTCCCGTTGGCCTTACGCACGACAACTGGATTTGCTAACCACGTGGGATGGATCACGCCTCTAACCAGGCCTGCTGCTTCTAGCTTCTTGATTTCTTCGGCAATGAATTCTTGGCGCTCCACAGCTTGCTTCCTGACCTTCTGTTTGACGGGCCGCGCATGAGGACAAACAGCAAGCTTGTGCTCAATTACCTTCCTGGGAACACCGGGGATGTCAGATGGTTGCCAGGCAAACACATCGACATTCGCCCGCAGGAAGGCAACGAGCGCGCTTTCCTATTTGCTGTCAAGTGTGGCACTGATGGTGAAGGTACCACCAGTGCCGTCCTCCTTGGCGGACACCTTCTTGGTTGCCGGTGGAGCGGCCATCCCCTTCTTGCACTTGCCGGTGGAGCTCGATGGAACGTCCTCGACAGCAGCGCAGCACTCCGAAGAGGTGCGGTTGCCGGAGTGGGTCCCAGAGCACTTGCCGGACTTGGTCTTGGTCTTCTTCCCCCCGGGAGCTTCAGCGGCAAGTGTACTGCTCTTCGCCGCGGCTGCTGCATCCCGGTAGATCTTGTCGGCGCAGATAAGCGCGTCCTTCTTGTCGCCATGGACAGAGATGACGCTTACCGGCCCCGGCATCTTGAGTACGTTGTAGGCGTAGTGGGAAGCTGCCATGAACTTGGCGAGGGCAGGACGTCCAAGTATCCCATTGTATGGCAATGGGATATCGGCAACATCGAAGGTTATCCTCTCCGTCCTGAAGTTCAGCTCCCCGCCAAAGGTCACTGGCAGAGTAATCTTCCCCTTGGGCTTGCTCCTTCCCGGGTTTATTCCTTGGAACGAACCGGTCTCTTCGAGCTCGCCATCTGGGATTTGGAGTTTCTTGATCATAGCCGAGGAGATCAAGTTCAGGCCGGCCCCGCCGTCAACCAACATTTTGGTGACCTTGAGGTTGCGGATGGTTGGTGAGACCAACATCGGCAAGCACCCGACCGCGGTGGTGCGGTCAGGGTGATCCTCAAGATAAAAAATGATGGGCGTGCTGGACCATTTGAGGAGCCTGCGTGACTCCACGTGCGTGACCCCTACCTGGCGCGCCAAAGATGTCGGGGGAAACTGTCCACCACGAGCACCTATGGGACCGGAGCCCCTTGTTCGTGCGGTAAGGGAGCGGAGGGAGCACAAAGAGCAGATCGTAGAGAGCACGCGGGCAGTTTACCCAGGTTCGGGCCGCGATGGACGCGTAAAACCCTACTCCTGCTTAGATTGTATTGAGTTGGAGAGCTCGGGAGCTTGAAGAACTAGCTACACCGAGCGAGTGAGCGATCTAGGTTCCGAACCCTTGCTACGTTGTGCATGGGCCTCCTTTTATAGCTCAAGGGGTCACCGACAGGTGTCAACGTAGAAGAAAGGGTAAAAATGTAATTGTGGTGGTAGTTGTAACAGTGCGGTAACAGTGGATGAACAGTGCATGAACAGTGGTCATCACCTACTTTGACAGTGGGGGACAAGAGCATTAAATGCCCGTCGCCGTCGACCCCAAAAGCGCCCGCCCTTGCGTCTCCGTTCGCCACGGCGACAGCCTCGTCACCGTGGAGTGCCACCGTGTCCCCCAGGCTGCACAGCCATCCGCCACGCGTCCCTGGAATGGCCCCATGGCGACGCGTGGGTCGATGAGCTGGAGCGCGGGCACACAGTGCGAGTTCCCCCGGCAAGCACCTTGCCGGGGTCTTGATCTTGTCGGGCCGAGAAGCTTGTCGGACCCTGAAGCTTGTCGCTCCCCGGGCCCTGCCGGGGCGCATGCTGCGCCGAGGTCTGTCTTCTGAAACGTAATCTTCTAGTCTTCCTGGCAAGCTCCTCTTGCCAGGGTCTTGTGCTAGGGAGGTAATCTTGAGCCTGGGACGGCCTTCCCGGCAAGCTCCACTTGCCGGGGCCTTGATCTTCTGTTTTGTATACTTTGTTTTTGAATGGCTTCGTATGGATCAGAAAGGTCTCCGGCAAGCACGTGGTAGGCCCCGCCGCGGGAAGCTGCTACTGCCCGTGCACAAGTTGGGG
>LR738713.1:835375613-835522141 GCA_902687465.1 Secale cereale
ATGCAATATTTCTTGCCCCTTGGTTGATCACTCCCTTTGATGGCAAAAGAAAAAACTGTTCTTGTCCCTAGGGAACCTTCCTTCGATGGCAAATGCAATATTTCTTGCCCCTTGGTTGATCACTCCCTTTGATGGCAAAAGAAAAAACTGTTCTTGTCCCTAGGGTACTTCCTTTGATGGCAAATGCAATATTTCTTGCCCCTTGGAAGATGCATCCCTTTGATGGCAAAATAAAAGTTCTTGTCCCTAGGGGTACTTCCTTTGATGGCAAATGCAATATTTCTTGCCCCTTGGAGTACATCCTTTGATGGCAAAAGAAAAAGAGTCATAGCCCTTTGGGTCGCACCCTTTGATTGGCACATATGGAGCCTGGTAGCTCGTAAAAAGCCTCGACTACATGGTCTTATTTGCAACATGTGTTTTGTGTTTGTGATTTTTCAAATGTTTTCTATGGTTTTTGATCCGGAGCTGGACAACTTCAAAGTTGACCACATATTTTCAAAAGTCTAGACATAGAGCTCCAGCATTATTTAAACCGGTAGTTACTATAACCCGGAACAATTATTGGGTCCACCCCAATAGAGCCAAGAGCTTCCTCAGAAACTACAATGTTCGCCGGATTAAGGATATCAAGCATACTTAATCAAAGGTATGAGGTTATTTTTGGTATAAAACTCATACTTGTTTGATATATATATGAGAGCTATTTAATCGGTCCGGTGGTAAACCGCTAGGACATCCTATTTCAGTGTTATCTACGCAGATACAGATAATATAAAAGATCAACCATAGCAGACAAGGGATTAAAATTGGCAGACGCCAAATCAAAAGCTGTGACATCCGGATTAAAACGGAAAATGTTTCGAGCTATCCTATTACAAGGCACTACAAGCCTGAACGGATTAAAGTTTTTCTCGACAAAAGATTACAGAAGCTAAAAGTTAAACTGAGCGGCTTATGCTTCTTCCTGCTTCGAAGGCTGAGGATCGACTTGTTCTGGAGCATCTTCATCTTCTTGAAGCGGTTGAAAAGCAGGGACGTGCCAGTCAATCTTTGATAAAGCACGGAAGTACATCTCCTCAGTAATGAGATCAGACGGATCAACATCTCGGGCGAAAGTATGGGGATGCACTGGTGGGATTAGATTTTCGGTGTCATAAACCGGCCGATCCACTCGCTCATTCTTTAAGTCATACGCCGGATGATACCTGGTCAAGTCCGATTCACCAGCAAGCTTGCTGGCAAGGGGACGCATTTCTTTAGTCAAAGCATGAAGATCTTTGCCAGAGAAGGCCGATCCATCTTCCTTGGTGCTGGGGTACCCATTCATAGCTTCTTCTGGATCAAAGTCCAGAACCCATGCCTTAGCTCTGGTCAGCGCTACAAGAGAGCCGGCCCGTGCAAAAGATTTCTTCACCTCTTCCAAGCGTACAGGCAATATAGAAAGCTTCTCCAAAGTGCCTTGGATAGTGGTGGGGGCCGCTTTATGAAAAGACATCGCACTTATAATCCTTTGAGCGCCGGAATACAGCTGCTCAACCAGAGTATAAGAGGCCTTGAGTTTCTTCCGAAGGTCATCCCCAAGATGGGTGACGCGTCGCCCTATATAAGATTATCACGGTTAAACCGGAGCGGAATAAAGATTACAGAGATGAAAGCACATGCAAGTTAAGTATTTACCAAAGACGGCAGAAGTCATAAGCTCTGTTTGCTGCTTTAAACCGGCCAGCTCTCGTGTCACCGGGTTAAGGGCCTCTTCAGCATCCTTCGCTCTTTTTTCAAGAGCATTCTTCTGCACTTCCCAGGTTGTCCGCTCCGCTTCAAAATATTTTTTCAATTGTTCAGCAGTGGTTAAGCTCAACGCCAGATCATCCTTGGCCTTGGCAGCAGCAGTTTCAGTCACAGCAAGTCTATTCCGGAGCTCAGATATTTCTGCAGCCCTCCGGGTCAAGTCAGCCTGCAGGAAAATCAAGTGGAATAAATGACAGTTTAGACAAGTCTCAAGCACATAACCAAGTTATCCACTTGACACTTGGGGGCTAATGGGCAGTTGAAGTATCAAAAGAAGACAATTAAAGACAAGTCTCAAGCACATAAGCAAGTTATCTACTTGACACTTGGGGGCTAATGGGCAGTTGAAGTATCGAAAGAGAGAGTCAGACAAGTCCCAGGCACATAACACAAATTATGACCCTGGCACTTGGGGGCTAATGTAAGTTCATTTTCCATACATTTGGAAGTACCGGTTCACCTACAACAAAGCTAAACCGGAACTTGGGGGCTACCATGATATAGACAGAAATACAAAGAAGGCAAAAGCAAAGACAAGTAAGGTACCTCGTACTTGTCCTTCATCATGTTAACTAAGCCCATCTCATATTCACGGCTGGTATGAAGCCGGTTCAAATACCCGGAATAAAGTTCCTGGGCACTCAGCTCGGCATAATTGGACAAGTCTGTGCTTCACTTGCCCTTCTCTTGTTGAAGCTTCTCCGCTTTAGCAGTATGCTTGGCTAAAACTATAGGCTCAGCAGGAGCGGTAAAACCTGTCTCGGTTATCTGAATATCCAGGGAAGAAGTAGTGGCCGGCTGTGAAGGAGCAGCAGTATGAGCCGGACTAGCTGGAGCCGGGCTAGTCCGAGGAGGGCTAGTCCGGACATGACTTGCCGGTTTAAGAACATCTTCTACATTGGTATCTTCAGGAGCGACAGTATAGTCATGGTCCATGGGAGCAGGATCATCAAGCTGAATTGCAGGCTCGCCCTCTGGAGGGATGACTTCATCCGGATCAGCCACCGGATCAGCAGCAGCAGTCTCGGCAGCCGTTTTACTGGCCTTTGCCTTTTTGCTAGGTTTAGGCTTGCTGAAAGAAATTGAAAGAGGCAATCAGAGTTATAAAGGACAAATACAAAAGTAAACCGGATGAGGTAAAGGGCTTACCCAGGTACAGTCTTCAGCATAGGAACCTGTGTGGCAGTCGACTCACCGGAAGATGATAAGGGTGCCTCCTGATAGTTAGGATCAGACGGTTTAAGCGGTTTGCGTATAAGTCCGGCCTTGGGATGAAGAAGAGTTGGAAAAAGTAAAACCTCAGAGCGGCGCCTCCGAGCCGGAGTGAGAGATATTCCGGAAGACTCGACTACATGGCCACTATGGCGTGTAGTCCGACGGGCTTCATGTTGCTGCTTCTTCAAATGAAAATTGGGGTCCAGTTGAGCGTAAGGATGAGAAAAAGGGTACTTCCGAGATGCCTTACGAATCTTGGGCACCGGCGGTTCAGAATCTGAAGAAAGAGAGATTACCTCAACTTCTGCCGCTTTATCACCTTCAGCCAAATCCTGTGAAAAGACACTGTTAACATAAATCTGGATAAAGAGATCAAAACATATCAAGATCAAATCATACCTCAGAATCCGGATCATCTTCTTCAAGATGTGAATCGGAGGCAGCAGCTGCCTTCTTCTTTTTGACAATGCACGTCTTCCGGCGTGGCTGTTTACCTGACTTGTCCTGAGATTTTCTTTTCCAAAACGGATCGTCGGCCTATGCAGAAAAGGAAAAATAAATACAAGGGGTAATTGAAATGAACAGATTAGAAACCAGCTGAAAAGATTAACTTACGGCTGGCAGTTTGTTCTTCTTATAATATGGAGCCAATCCGGTTTGGCTGCATTCTTCAAGAGAGATGTTGAGCAGTTTCTTGGCAGATTCAATAACGTCCTTCTCAGGAAGTATTATGTCAATGTGGCGTTGAGGGTCATCTGTCTTTCCAGTATACTGATACATCAGGCCGGAGCGCCGGCTTAGAGGAAGGATGCTCCAAGCAAGCCAACAACGCACGAAATCAACTCCAGTTAATCCGTTGGCCATAAATGATTTGAGCTTGGCAAGCTGAGGAGCAAACCGGGCTCGCTCGGAGGAAGTAAGACGCCGTGGCAGGGGATGATCTTCCGGAAGACGGTGCTCGCGGTAACCCGGCAGTGGGTTTTCTCCTTCAGGCGAGGTATCCTTGCAATAAAACCAGGACTGATTCCAATCCTTGAGGTGTGTATGGAGAGCAGCATGAGGAAAAACCACATCTCTTCTCTTTTGAATACTGACACCACCTAGTTCTTGATGTTGTCCGGCAGTGAACTCAGTCCGCCGGTTTAAGTGGAAAAAGTCCCGGAACAAGTCCACTGACGGTTCTTCTTGAAGATACACCTCGGAGAAGACTTGGAAATTGCAGACGTTTGATACGGAATTTGGGCCTATATCCTGAGGATGGAGTTGAAAAGCGGCCAGTACATCCCGGAATTTTTTTGAACCGGGAGGGCTGAAACCCCGGGCCAGGTGGTCGAAGAAAACAATAATTTCTCCTTCTTTGGGGGTAGGAGGACATTCATCCCCTGGGGCCCGCCATTTCAGAACTGCTTGGGGGCCCAGAATACCAATCGAAGCAGCATTGGTTAAATCTTCTTCCGTAATGCGGGAAGGAACCCAGTTACAAGAAACGAACTGCTTGGCAGACATGTGAGCAAAAGGAAAATGCTGAAAAGGTAAAGTGCAAAATCCGGATTATTCAAGTGCTGAAGCATAAACCGGAGCGTCTTAACAAATTACATCGACGGTTTAGACGGAGGGCTAATGTCATTGACAACCCGGAAGCAGATGGGAGATGAGCTGCTGCCAGTTTATGATAACAAAAAAGAAGAAGCTAAACCGTCGGGTTCATGGTTGATGCGTTGCAGGAGCAATATATGATTGATTAAACCGGCGAATAACTTCCAGATCTATCAAGATGAAGAAACAGGTTTCTACAAGAGGCTAAAGTAAAATAGATCTGAGTAGTAAGAAAAAGACGAAATTTACGCAAGTCTATCATAGGAAGAACTGCGAAGGTTTTCTACAGAGCAATGAATCTAAGGGAGAACTTAATCTAAGTCTAAAAATATGGAGCAGGAGCGAGTTCGAAGCTAATCCAGAGTTGGAATCTACTGCAAACATGGCGTATAAGATGAACAGCAAGAGCTTCGAGGTCTAATGGCAGAAGCAATGGAGGAACCCTAGATCACAGATCTGCAGCAAGAGGAAAGGAATACCTGAGATAGAAGGAGACGGCGGCGGAGTGACTCTGGACGCGTTTCAGGGTGATGCAGCGGCCTGGTTGACGACGGCGACAAGCTCGAGGGCAACAACGGAACTTCAGGCGACGGAGGAAGAAGAAGAAGAACGGAAGGAAGAAAGGTAAAAAGGCGCGGTGGTATTTATAAGGGCTGAGAGATGAAACGGCAGGCACGAGATTTGAGAAGGTCAGATCAGATAAAGATTCTACTGTCGCCTTGATTTTCGGGATAGCCTTTAAACAAAGGTAACAAACAGTTGTGCGCAATAAATGCGGAGGTGATGTCACGATCGAATAAAATGATTTCTAGGGATGACGTCATAGCCGGTTTACAAAACAGAGAAGATACAAAGAAGAAGTTTATGCAAGACTTAGAAGACTGACATGAACAAGTTCAAATCATTCTGGGGCCTAATGCCAGGGATATTACTAGCAGATATAAACCGGCTAGGGAGATCCAGATTATGGTAATGTAGATGTATAATTATAAACTCAGTAGAAGTTACGGCCCATGAAGGCTTAGGGCCCATGTGTAAATTTACGGTTTGTAAACTGTCCTATCATGTAACTTGAGATACAAGGAAGGAAGAGCAGAGACCGAGGCAGACACGATTATGAACCGGCCTCGGGACTCTGTAAACCGGACCGGGCGTTGCCTCCTATATAAAGGAACGACCCGGCGACGGTTCAAGGACAGGCAAAAATCCGTCGAGAGACAGGCAAGCAATCTACTCCCTGTTCATCGACGCTCAAGCAATACCAAACCAAACTAGACGTAGGCTTTTACCTTCATCGAAGGGGCCGAACTAGTATAAACCCTCTGTGTCCTTTGTGTGCTTTTAACCTCTTCAAGCTAACCCGCGCGATGGGTCCACACCTAAGTCCCTTAAACCGGACATCTGCCGTGCTAATTCCACAACAAGACCCATCAGTTATCATAGCACTATGATCGTTTAGTTTTACTGCTATTGCTTTCTTCATGACTTATACATGTTCCTATGACTATGAGATTTTGCAACTCCCGAATACCGGAGGAACACCTTGTGTGCTATCAAACGTCACAACGTAACTGGGTGATTATAAAGATGCTCTAAAGGTGTCTCCGAAGGTGTTTGTGGTATTGGCATAGATCAAGAATAGGATTTGTCACTCCGAGTGTCGGAGAGGTATCTCTAGGCCCTCTCGGTAATGCACATCATAATAAGCCTTGCAAGCAAATGACTAATGAGTTAGTCACGAGATGATGTATTACAGAACGAGTAAAGAGACTTGCCGGTAATGAGATTGAACTAGGTATTGAGATACCGATGATCAAATATCGGGCAAGTAACATACCGATGACAAAGGGAACAACGTATGTTGTTATGCGGTTCGATCGATAAAGATCTTCGTAAAATATGTAGGAGCCAATATGGGCATCCAGGTTCTGCTATTGGTTATTGACCGGAGAGATGTGTCGGTCATGTCTACATAGTTCTCGAACCCATAGGGTCCGCACGCTTAAACGTTCATTGACGATATAGTACTTAATAAGTTATGTATGTTGGTGACCGAATGTTATTCGGAGTCCCGGATGTGATCAGGGACATGACGAGGAACTCCGAAATGGTCCGGAGATAAAGATTAATATATGGGATAATAGTGTTTGACCTCCGGAAGGGGTTCCGGATGTTTCCCGAAGTGTTTGGGTACGAGAACACTTTATTTGGGCCAAAAGGGAAAGCACACAAGGTTTTTGGAAAGCGCAAAAGGAAGTTTTGCGGAGTCCAGGGGCCAGACGCCAGGGTCCCTGATGTCTGGGTCCAGACGCCAGGAACCCTGGCGTCTGGCCCTGGAGTCCGAGAAGGACTCTTGCCTTTTGGGTGAAACCAACTTTGTGAAGGCTTTTACTCCAAGTTTCAACCCCAAGGCTCAACATATAAATAGAGGGGTAGGCTAGCACCCAAGACACATCAAGATACACCAAGCCGTGTGCCGGCAACACCGACCCTCTAGTTTATCCTCCATCTAGTTTCTGTAGTGCTTGGCGAAGCTCTGCAGAGATTGATCTTCATCAACAACCGTCACCACGCCGTCGTGCTGCCGGAACTCATCTACTACTTCGCCCGTCTTGCTGGATCAAGAAGGCGAGGATGTCATCGAGCTGAACGTGTGCTGAACGCGGAGGTGCCGTATGTTCGGTACTAGATCAGGATGGATCGTGAAGGTGCACGACTACATCAACCGCGTTGATAAACGCTTCCGCTTTCGGTCTACGAGGGTACGTAGACACACTCTCCCCTCCCGTAGCTATGCATCTAGTAGATAGATCTTGCGTGTTCGTAGGAAAATTTTGAAATACTACTTTCCCCAACAGATGTGTTCATCAGGTTTGTTTTCCAGGGAAACATTGTGAGCGGGCTCATTGACTAGTGCGTGATACGTCTCCGACGTATCTATAATTTTTGATTGTTCCATGCTGTTATATTATCATTCTTGGATGTTTTACAATCATTTTATAATCATTATATATCATTTTTTGGGACTAACCTATTGACATAGTGCCAAGTGCCAGTTGCTGTTTTTTGCTTGTTTTTTACATCGCAGAAAATCATTATCGAATGGAGTCCAAACACCGTGAAACTTTATGTGAATTTTTTATGGACCAGAAGACCACCAATGGGCCAGAGCAGCACCTGGGGGGGGGTGCCCTGAGGGGGCACAACCCACCAGGGCGCACCTGGGGGCCTAGGCGCGCCCAGGTGGGTTGTGCACCACCTCGGTGGCCTCCCGCACCCCTTCTTCGCCGTATAAATTCCCAAATATTCTTAAACCCTTTGGGGTGAACCTAGATCATAAGTTCCGCCGCTGCAAGGCTTTGTAGTCCAGGATATCCAATCTAGAGCCCTTTCCGGCACTCCGTCGGAGGGGGAAATCATCACCGATGGCCATCTTTATCATCCCGACGGCCACCATGATGAGGAGGGAGTAGTCCACCCTCGGGGATGAGGGTTTGTACCAGTAGCTATGTGTTTAATCTCTCTCTCGTGTTCTTGAGATGCACAATCTTGATGTATCACGGGCTATGTTAATATAGTCGGATCATATGGTGTTTCCCCCTCTCTATCTTGTTGTGATAAATTGAGTTTTTCCCTTTGAGATTTCGTTGTTATCGGTTTGAATACTTTTATGGATTTGAGAACACTTGATATATGTCTTGCAATTGAATACTCGTGGTGACAATGGGGTATCGTATTGATTCACTTGATATATGTTTTGGCACTCAACTTGCGGATTCTCGAGGTGACATTGGGGTAATCTATGCATAGTGGTTGATGCACATTCTTGTATTTGTTTCTCCAGCAGAAATCTTGGGGAACTCTTTGAAGTTATTTGTGCTGGATTGAGCATAATGAATATGAATTTGTTTTGGTGTTATTTTAGTACGAACTCTTGATAGATCGATCGGAAAGAATAACTTGGTGTTATTTTTGTGCGAACTCTTGATAGATCGATCTGAAAGAATAACTTGTGTTATTTTAGTACGAACTCTTGGATAGATCGATCGGAAAGAATAGCTACAAGCAATTCCGTCTTATATTCTCCGCTAGATAGGAACTTTGGAGTGATTCTTCATCGCACGTTGAGGGATGGTTATGTGATCCAATTATATTAGTATTTTGAGAGATTGCACTATCGAAAGTACGGACCCTAGGCCTCATTTTCAAGCACTGCAATACCGTTTGCGCTCTGTTTTATCACTTGCTACCTTGCCGTTTTTTTGTTGTTCCAATTACAAAAATAAATATCTACTATCCATATTACACTTGTATCACCATCTCTTCGCCGAACTAGTGCACCTATACAATTTGCCATTGTATTGGGTGTGTTGGGGACACAAGAGACTTTTTATTATTTGGTTGCAGGGTTGTTTGAGAGAGACCATCTTCATCCTACACCTCCCACGGATTGATAAACCTTAGGTCATCCACTTGAGGGAAATTTGCTACTGTCCTACAAAACTCTGCGCTTGGAGGCCCAACACGAGTCTACAAGAACAAGTTGTGTAGTAGACATCAAGCTCTTTTCTGGCGCCGTTGCCGGGGAGGTGAGTGCTTGAAGGTATATATTTAGATCTTGCAATCAAATCTTTTAGTTTCTTGTTTTATCACTAGTTTGGTTTATAAAAGAAAAAAATTGGAATTAAGGATGCATCATGTTGTTCATCTTTATAATGTCTTCCGTGAAAATGATGGAAGGGAAAATGTTTGGCATAAATGATGAGCATGATTGCAATGTTGTTGGCATGAATTCTTTGAATATCCATGATGCTAATGATATGCAAAGCCATAAGCTTGGGGATGCTATATTTGACGAAGAAGATATTTTTAGTCCCCCAAGATTTGATGTGGAAATTTGTTATAATGATAGCATGCCTCCTATATATATGATGATTATATTGATAAAAGTGGATTTGGAGGGGTCATGACTTTATTTAGTGATGAATCCACTACTTTGGAGGATGTTTCAATTGGATATGATAACGAAGTTGCTATCTATGATGTTTATGATGATGACATGTATGCTATTGAGAATAATTATAAGCATGAAAATTGTCATCATGATTTTAATTTTCAATCCCATGATAATTACTTAATTGAGTTTGCTCCCACTACTATTCAAGAGAATAAAATTGCTTATGTGGAGAGTAGCAAAATTTCTATGCTTTTGCATCATGAAAAGAATGATTTGTGTCATGGCTATATTGTTGAATTCATTCATGATGCTACTGAAAATTACTATGAGAGAGGAACATATGCTTGTAGGTATTGCAATAATATCAAGTTTCCTTTCTCTGTGTTGAAATTTTAGAAATTTTGCTAGTTTTTCCTTCCCATGCTAGTTGATTCTTGTTACCATAAATTGTTTGCTCACAAAATCAATATGAATAGGAATTGGGTTAGTCTTAAATGTGCTTGCCATGTGATTCATGATGTTCTCTTGCATGTTTCAATTAGAACCTTTTATGTGAGCATCATTGAAATCATCATGCCTAGCTAAAAGACATTAAAGAAAAGCGCTTGTTGGGAGACAACCCAACACTTATACCTACTATTTTTTTTGTGTTCACAGAGTTAAGTTACTGCATTAATCATGTTTTACATGTTTTGTTTCAATAAAGTGCCAAGTAAAGCCTTTGGCATAGTGTGGATGATAGTTGATTTGATTATGTGCAAAAACAAAAAGTTTTGCGTACAGTGCAGAAAATTCAGTAAATAACTAGAAAGTGATAATTAGCTGAAATTTTGACACATGATTTATATAAAAATTTCCTACGTTGTCTTAGTTTTTCAGAATTTTTAGAGTTGAATAAGTATGGTGGTTGTCCAAATCATTACAGATTGTTCTGTTTTTGACAGATTTTGTTTTCAATGCATAGTTTGCTTGTTTTCTAGTTTCTATGGCTTATATTGATCAATATAAATTGTAGAAATGATATTCTATAGTAGGCATTGTGTGAGAACAATTATGAATCTTGTCTTTGACAGTACCCAAAGTGAATGATTTGTTTTATCATACTAACCCATCTCACGAAGTTTTGTTAAGTTTTGTGTGATTGAAGTTTTCAAGTTTTGGGTGAGATGTCGATATGAGGAGAATAAGGAGTGGCAATACCCTAAGCTTGGGGATGCCCAAGGCACCCCAAGGTAATATTCAAAGAACAACCAAGCAGCTAAGCTTGGGGATGCCCTCTTTCGTCTCCAACATTATCGGTAACCTCACTTGAAGCTATATTTTTATTCATCACATGATATGAGTTTTGCTTGGAGCATCATTTTCTTTTGTTAGGATTTGCTTGCTGGTATTTAGAATAGTGTTTTGTATCTTTTATTTAAATAAAAGTGTCAAGGATAGCCTTTACCATGCTTATTTTGCAAGTCTATATGTTGCTGTTTGAAAACAGAAAGTTTGTCGCTTTTGTAAAAATTCCCGAGAAAAGTCAGAATGTGATCAAAGTTTGAAACTTTTTGCACAACAAGATATGATAAATTTCCTACATCATGTTAAAAGTTAAAAAAATTGAGTTAGAGAAGTATGGATCCTCTTGCATTCTTTACAGACTGTACTGCTTTGACAGATTGCTGTTATGTTTGCATTGTTTGCATATGTTTGCATGTTTAATGATTCTATTTGAGGATAGGAGTATTAAATATGCGGAGGCATTTAGTATGCAATGTTGAATAATAATTATAGTGATTTTCTACAGCAGAGAATGATAAGGTTTTTGCATTGGTTTATACTAACTTATCTCACGAGTTTTGTTGAGTTTTGCGTGGATGAAGCTTTTGGGATTTAGGAAAACCGTGATATGAGAAGAATTATGGAGACACAAAAGATCAAGATTGGGGATGAACAAGGCACCCCAAGATAATATTTCAAGAAGTCTCAAGCATCTAAGCTTGGGGATGCCCCGATAGGCATCCCACCTTTCTTCATCAACAATTATCAATTAGTATCGATTGATCCTAACTTTTTGCTTCTTCACATGAGATGTACTATTCTTGAAATGTCATTTTATTTTGTTTGCTTGTTGTTTTAATAAAATACTTAGTTCTGAAAGTTTTTAAATAAATAGAGCCCCCAAATAGTTGCCTGGGAGGCTAGGTAAGCGGCATTCACATCCCGTCAACGAAGCTCTTTTCTGGCGCCGTTGCTCTAGTGCTTCACTTATATCTTTTTTAGCACGGTGTGCTTTAGTATTTTTTAAGAAATTCTCTCTTGCTTCACATAAATTAATTTGAGAGAAATAAATATTAGGGACATTTACATTTATGCCCCTAATTTGCGCCCACACTCAGATTTACCCCTAAAAAAATAGTGTGCTCAAATCTGCCCCTCTTCCGCTAAGTGCACTTACATAAATGCCCTTCCGTACATTTTCCATCCAGTCAAAGGTCTTTGACCGTTAAGTGCGCGTATAGAAAAATCTAACGGTCAAAGGCCTTTGACTGGACGGAAAATGTACGGAAGGGCATTTCTATAACCACACTTAACGGAAGAGGGGCAAATTTGAGCACATGATTTTATTAGGGGTAAATGTGAGTGGGTGGTTTGAGTTAGGGGCTGAAATGCAAATGGCCCTAAATATTATGCTCACTATCTTCACTTATATTTGTTTGAGCTTATCAAAAGCAACACATAAAACTAGTCCCAATATGATAGATATCCAAGGGGGATATAATAAAAGCATTCATGAAGATCGTTGGACAAAATAAACTTGATTCCTTGTAATAGTTTTGAGATATGATGATGTGATATGTGAGTCATGTTGATGAGTAATTATGCTTTAGTAAGAATGTTGGTGCTAAGGTTTGTGATTCCCTATGCAAGCACGAAAGTCAATAGTCATGCAATGAAATTACATCCTACTTGTGGTGCATTATTCGGTGTTAATTATGCTTAATGCTCGCTTATGAGATTATTCGTTTCTTGGTTGGTCGATTCCCAATCTTTTGCTAGCCTTCATTTTGCAGTAGGTATGATCACTACTTGTGCATCTAAAATCCTTTAAATTAGTTTTGCCACATGAGTCCACTATACCTACCTATATGCGGTATTTTTTTGCCGTTCTAAGCAAATTTGTATGTGCCATTTCTAATTTTTAAAATAAATTTCTCTTTTGTGTGCTCGTACCGCTCACGAGGCGGTGAGGGGTGGCTAATATTTTCCATGCTAGATGTGTTATTCTCACGATGAGTGTTTATTCACTTCTCATTGCATGAGAGTAAGGCAAATGTATTAGGGATGCCTAGTCCCGAAATGAAAAATAAATTTACTTTATGGTTGTGAAATAATAAATTCCTTAGAAAGTGTTGGTATGGAGGGCACCCGTGGATACGGTTAGCCATGGCTTGTGAAAGTTTGGTGGAAAAAGGAATAAACTTTATTTTATGTTGGGAATCGCCTATGATATGTCTAGCATAGAAAGTGTTGGGAACTCTAAGTCGTTTTCGTTGGTGGGAAAAGTATGCCACCCAAAATAATTTTATCTCTCAATTTAAGCTTTGAGCTCTGGCACCTCTACAAATCCCTACTTCCCTCTGCGAAGGGCCTTTCTTTTACTTTATGCAATTTTTATTTTTGAATTTGAGTCTCCACCCTCTCTTATAAAGCACCAACTAGGAAGCACTATGATCGTACTTGAGCATTAGGTGTAGCTACTATGCGAGTGTGTTTCATGAATGGATCAATGGTTGAGCATGATGGGCTAGGGATAACTTATTTTAGCGTGGATATTTTGAAAGACATGATTGCTTGTAGATATGCTTGAGTATTTAAATCTCATGTCAAAACTAGACTATTGCTTTGAACCATATAAAAGTCCAAATGTCCATGCGATAAAGAAAAGGATATGATATGACATGTTAGGGAACATTCCAAATCAAAAATCTATTTTTATCATTTACCTACTCGAGGACGAGCAGGAATTAAGCTTGGGGATGCTGATACATCTGCAACGTATCTATAATTTTTGATTGTTCCATGTTGTTATATTATCATTCTTGGATGTTTTACAACCATTTTATATCATTTTTTGGGACTAACCTATTGACATAGTGCCAAGTGTCAGTTGCTGTTTTTTGCTTGTTTTTTACATCGCAGAAAATCATTATCAAACGGAGTCCAAACACCGCGAAACTTTTTGTGGATTTTTTATGGACCAGAAGAGCACCAATGGGCCAGAGCAGCACCTGGGGGGAGGCCACCGAGGTGGGCACAACCCACCAGGGCGCTCCTGGGGGCCCAGGTGCACCCAGGTGGGTTGTGCCCATCTCGGTGGCCTCACGCACCCCTTTTTCGCCCTATAAATTCCCAAATATTCCGAAACCCTTCGGGGTGAACCTAGATCAGAAGTT
This sequence comes from Secale cereale, assembly GCA_902687465.1. NCBI lineage: Eukaryota > Viridiplantae > Streptophyta > Magnoliopsida > Poales > Poaceae > Secale > Secale cereale. Next base: position 835,389,615 of record LR738713.1, read on the forward strand.
CCGCCGTCGCAAGGCTCTATAGTCCACGAGATCCAATCTAGAGCCCTTTTCGGCACTCCGCCGGAGGGGGAAATCATCATCGGTGGCCATCTTCATCATCCCGGCGGCCACCGTGATGAGGAGGGAGTAGTCCATCCTCGGGCTGAGGGTTTGTACCAGTAGCTATGTGTTTAATCTCTCTTTCTCGTGTTCTTGAGATGCAAAATCTTGATGTATCACGAGCTTTGTTAATATAGTCAAATCATATGGTGTTTTCCCCTCTCTATCTTGTTGTGATGAATTGAGTTTTTCCCTTTGAGATTTCGTTGTTATCGGATTGAATACTTTTGTGGATTTGAGAACACTTGATATATGTCTTGCAATTGAATACTCGTGGTGACAATGGGGTATCATATTGATTCACTTGATATATGTTTTGGCACTCAACTTGCGGATTCCCGAGGTGACATTGGGGTATTCTATGCATAGGGGTGGATGCACGTTCTTATCTTTGTTTCTCCGGTAGAAATCTTGGGGCACTCTTTGAAGTTCTTTGTGTTGGATTGAGTATTATGAAAATGAATTTGTTTTTGTGTTATTTTAGTACGAACTCTTGATAGATTGATCGGAATGAATAACTTGGTGGTATTTTAGTACGAACTCTTGATAGATTGATCGGAAAGAATAACTTGTGTTATTTTAGTACGAACTCTTGGATAGATCGATCGAAAAGAATAGCTACAAACAATTCCTTCTTATATTCTACGCTAGATAGGAACTTTGGAGTGATTATTCATCGCACGTTGAGGGATGGTTATGTGATCTAATTATATTAGTATTGTTAAGAGATTGCACTAGCGAAAGTACGGACCCTAGGCCTCATTTTCAAGCATTGAAATACCGTTTGTGCTCCATTTTATCACTTGCTACCTTGCTGTTTTTTATTTTCCTATTACAAAATTCAATATCTACTATCCATATTACACTTGTATCACCATCTCTTCGCCGAACTAGTGCACCTATACAATTTGCCATTGTATTGGGTGTGTTGGGGACACAAGAGACTTTTTATTATTTGGTTGCAGGGTTGTTTGAGAGAGACCATCTTCATCCTACACCTCCCACGGATTGATAAACCTTAGGTCATCCACTTAAGGGAAATTTGCTACAGTCCTACAAAACTCTGTGCTTGGAGGCCCAACATGACTCTACAAGAACAAGTTGTGTAGTAGACATCAAGCTCTTTTCTGGCGCCGTTGCTGGGGTGGTGAGTGCTTGAAGGTATATCTTTAGATCTTGCAATTGAATCTTTTCTTTTCTTGTTTTATCAATAGTTTTGTTTATAATGTCTTCCGTGAAAATGATGGAAAGGAAAATTGGGCTCAGTTGATAGAAGAAGAATGCTAGAACTAGCCTTCCTAGATATGAATTGCCTAAGGTGCCGGAAGGTTATGTTATGAGTGAAGAAGCAACTAGCGATATTCTTGCTTGTAATGATAGAGATGATCTAGAGAAATTACTACACAAGTATAAAGAAAAATCTCTAAATGCTAGAATGAAATGTGATCTGATACGTCTCCAACGTATCTATATTTTTTGATTGTTCCATGCTATTATTTATGATGTTTTGGACGTTTAATGGGCTATGTTATACACTTTTATATTATTTTTGGGACTAACCTATTAACCCGAAGGCCCAGTCCAGATTGTTGTTTTTTTTGCCTATTTCAGGGTTTTACAGAAAAGGAATATCAAACGGAGTCCAAACGGAATGAATCCTTCGGGAGAGATATTTTTGGAGCAAAATACGCACGAGAGACTTGAGAACCACGGAGTAGGGCACACGTGGCGTCCACGAGGGTGGGGCGCGTGCCCCCCTACAGAGCACGCCCCCTGCCTCATAGGCCCCACATTTGGCCCCCGGTGCCCTCCTTCCTCCAATATATATCTACGTACCCCGAAACCATCAGAAGAGGAGAAAAAACCCTAGTTCCACCGCCGCAACCTTCTGTTCCCATGAGATCCCATCTTGGGGCCTGTTCCGGAGCTCCGCCGGAGGGGGGATCTACCACAGAGTGCTTCTACATCATCATCATCGCCTCACCATGAGTTGTGAGTAGTTTACTACAGACCTTCGGGTCCATAGCTAGTATCTAGATGGCTTCTTCTCTCTCTTTGGATCTCAATACCAAGTTCTCCTCGGTCTTTGAGGAGATCTATTCGATGTAATCTCTTTTTGTGGTGTGTTTGTCGAGATCCGATGAATTGTGGGTTTATGATCAAAATTATCTATGAGAAATATTTGGTTCTTTTCTGAACTCTTTATGTATGATTATAATATCCTTATAAGTCTCTTCGAATTATTGGTTTGGTTTGGCCTACTAGATCTATAGTTCTTGCAATGGGAAAAGTGCTTGGCTTTGTGTTCAATCTTGCGGTGTCCTTTCCAAGTGACAGTAGGGGCAGCAAGGCACGTATTGTATTATTGCCATCGAGGATAAAAAGATGGGATTTATATCATATTGTTTGAGTTTATCCCTCTATATCATGTCATCTTGCTTAAGGCGTTACTCCGTTCTTATGAACTTAATACTCTAGATGCATGCTGGATAGCGGTCGATGTGTGGAGTAATAGTAGTAGATGCAGAATCGCTTCGGTGTACTTGTCTCGGACGTGATGCCTATATATAATGATCATGCCTATATAGTCTCATAATTATTCGCTTTTCTATCAATTGCTCGACAGTAATTTGTTTGCCCCCCGTAGAATACCTCTATCATGAGAGAAGCCACTAGAGAAACCTATGGCCCCCGGGTCTATTCTCAGCATATCAATTTACAATCTACTTTACTTTTCCGCTTTTACTTTATGTTCTTATATCCAAAAATAATAATATCAAACTATCATCTCTATCAGATCTCACTTTCGTAAGCGACCATAAAGGGATTGACGACCCCTTATCGCGTTGGCTGCGAAGTTCTTATTTGTTTGTGCAGGTGCGAGGGACTCGCGCGTGGTCTCCTACTGGATTGATACCTTGGTTCTCAAAAACTGAGGGAAATACTTACGCTACTGTGCTGCATCACCCTTTCCTCTTCGAGGGAATACAACGCAAGCTCGAGAAGTAGCAAGAAGAATTTCTGGTGCCGTTGCCGGGGAGGCTTACGCAAAAGTCATATACCAAGTACCTATCACAAACCCTTATCCTTAGCATTACATTTATTTGCCTCTCGTTTTCCTCTCCCCCACTTCACCCTTGCCGTTTTATTTGCCCTTCCTTTTTGCCGTGTGTTTACCGTTCACTTGCTTCTTGTTTGCTTGTGTGTTGGATTGCTTGCTTGTCACTATGGCTCAGAACAATACTAAATTGTGTTACTTCTCCAATACCAACAATAATGATTTTATTAGCACTCCGATTGCTCCTATTACCGATGCTGAATCTTGTGAGATCAATGCTGCACTGTTGAATCTTGTCATGAAAGATCAATTTTCTGGCCTTCCTAGTGAAGATGCCGCTACCCATCTAAACAACTTTGTTCATTTGTGTGATATGCAAAAGAAAAGGGATACAAATAACGATATTGTTAAATTGAAGTTATTTGCGTTTTCACTTAGAGATCGTGCTAAAACTTGGTTTTCTTCTTTGCCTAGAAATAGTATTGATTCGTGGAATAAGTGCAAAGATGCTTTTATCTCTAAGCATTTCCCTCCTACTAAGATCATCTCTCTTAGAAACGATATTATGAATTTTAAGCAACTAGATCATGAGCATGTTGCACAAGCTTGGGAGAGAATGAAATTAATGACACGTAATTTCCCTCCACATGGTTTGAACTTATGGATGATTATTCAAAACTTTTATGCTGGCTTGAATTTTGCTTCTAGAAATCTTTTAGATTCGGCCGCAGGAGGCACTTTCATGGAAACTACCTTAGGAGAAGCTACCAAACTCCTAGATAATATTATGGTTAATTACTCTCAATGGCACACCGAAAGATCTACTAGTAAAAAAGTACATGCTATTGAAGAGATTAGTGTTTTGAGTGGAAAGATGGATGAACTTACGAAATTATTTGCTGCTAAGAGGGCTTCTTCTGATCCTAAAGATATGCCTTTATCCACGATGATTGAAAATAATAATGAATCTTTGGATGTGAATTTTGTTGGTAGGAATAATTTTGGTAACAATGCTTATAGAGGGAATTTTAATCCTAGGCCTTTTCCTAGTAATTCCTCTAATAATTATGGAAATTCCTACAATAACTCTTATGGAAATATGCCTTCTGAATTTGAAACTAGTTATAAAGAGTTTATGAATTCGCAAAAGAATTTCAATGCTTTGCTTGAAGAAAAATTGCTTAAGATTGATGAATTGGCTAGAAGTGTGGATAGAATTACACTTGATGTTGATTTTTTGAAACTTAGATCTATCCCACCTAAGCATGATATCAATGAGTCTCTCAAAGCTATGAGAATTTCCATTGATGAATGCAAAGAAAGAACCGCTAGGATGCGTGCTAAAAGAGAGAATTATATAAAATCGTTTTCTTCTAGTTATCATGAAAATAAAGATGAAGATCTGAAAGTTATTGATGTGTCTCCTATTAGATCCTTGTTTTCTAATGTGAATCTTGATAAAGATGGTATTGGAGATGAGTCTACTTTAATTAAAAAGTGTCCCAATGATTCGGAGTTTTTAGATCTTGATGCTAAAATTGTTAAAAGTGGGAGTGAAGAGATTAAAACTTTGCATAGTGATGAACCCACTACTTTGGATTTCAAGGGATTAAATTACGATAATTTCTCTTTGATTGATTGTATTTCTTTGTGGCAATCCGTACTAAACTCTCCCCATGCTTATAGTCAAAATAAAGCTTTTACCAAACACATAGTTGATGCTTTGATGCAATCTTATGAAGAAAAACTTGAACTAGAAGTTTCTATCCCTAAAAAGCTTTATGATGAGTGGGAACCTACTATTAAAATTAAAATAAATGATCATGAATGCTTTGGTTTGTGTGATTTGGGTGCAAGTGTCTCCACTATCCCAAAAACTTTGTGTAATTTGCTAGGTTTCCATGAGCTTGATGATTGTTCTTTAAATTTGCATCTTGCGGATTCCACTATTAATAAACCTATGGGAAAGATTAATGATGTTCTTATTGTTTCCAATAGGATTTATGTGCCCGTAGATTTCATCATTCTTGATATAGATTGCAATCCTTCATGTCCTATTATTCTTGGTAGACCTTTCCTTAGAACGATTGGTGCAATTATTGATATGAAGGAAGGAAATATTAGATTCCAATTTCCGTTAAGGAAAGGCATGGAACACTTTCCTAGAAAGAAAATCAAATTACCATATGAATCTATATGAGAGCCGCTTATGGATTGCCTTCCAAAGACGGCAATACCTAGATCTATCCTTGTATCGTGCCTAGCTAGGGACGTAAAACGATAGCGCTTGTTGGGAGGCAACCCATTTTATATTTTTTGTTTTTGCTTCTGTTTAGGAATAAATATTGCATCTAGCTTCTGTTTAGATGTGGTTTTGTGTTTTAATTAGTGTTTGCGCCAAGTAGAACCTTTGGAAAGACTTGTGTGAAGTTTATATGATCTTGCTGTGAAAAACAGAATCGTTAGCGCTCACTAGAATGGTCACCAGATTTTACTGGAGCGTGCTATTTAGTTGATTGTTTTTGCAGATGATTAATAGACAAATTCCTCACGTTTACCAATTTATTTCAATGTTTTGGAGTTACAGAAGTATGTGAAAGTTACAGATTACTACAGACTGTTCTGTTTTTGACAGATTCTGTTTTTCGTGTGTTGTTTGCTTATTTTGATGAATCTATGAGTAGTATTGGAGGATATGAATCATAGAGAAGTTGGAATACAGTAGGTTTAACACCAATATAAACAAATAATGAGTTCATTACAGTACCTTTGAGTAGTGGTTTGTTTTCTTATACTAACGGAGCTCACGAGATATTTGTCTAAGTTTTGTGTTGTGAAGTTTTCAAGTTTTGAGTATTGCTTTGATAGACTATGGAACAAAGAGTGGCAAGAGCCTAAGCTTGGGGATTCCCAAGGCACCCCAAGGTAAAATTCAAGGACAACCAAAATCCTAAGCTTGGGGATGCCCCGAGAAGGCATCCCCTCTTTCGTCTTCATCTATCGGTAACTATACTCGGAGCTATATTTTTATTCACCACATGATATGTGTTTTACTTGGAGCGTCGTGTGTTATTTGAGTCTTTGCTTGTTAGTTTGCCACAATTATCCTTGCTGGTCACACCTTTTTGAGAGAGATAAATATGGCCTAGGAATTGTTAGAACACTCTATGTGCTTCTCTTATATCTTTTGAGTAGAATAGTTTTTGCTCTAGTGCTTCACTTATATCTTTTAGAGCACGGTGGTAATTTTATTTTGAAGAAACTGTTGATCTCTCATGCTTCACATATATCCTTTAGAGAGTCTATTAAAACAGCATGGTAATGTGCTTTGGCTATAAAACTAGCCTTCACATGATAGGCATCCAAGATGAATGTAGTAAAAACTTTCATACTAAGTGCATTGAATATGATGAGAAGTTGGATGCTTGATAATTGTTTTGAGATATGAGGATAGTGATATTAGATTCATGCTAGTGGAGTTATTATGAAATTGAGAAATACTTGTGTTAAGGTTAGTGATTCCTGTAGCATGCACGTATGGTGAACCGCTATGTGACGAAGTTAGAGCATGAGGTATTTGTAGAGTGTCATCCTTTGTGTGGAGGTCAGGGGCGCGCGATGGTTAACTCCTACCAACCTCCCCCCTAGGAGCATGCGTTGATTGCTTTGTTTTGATGACTCGTATATGAGTTCTTATGACTAATGTTGAGTCCATGGATATTACGCACTCTCACCCTTCCACTATTGCTAGCCTCTCTTTTACCGCGCAACTTTCGCCGGTACCATACACCCACTATATACCTTCCTCAAAACAGCCACCATATATCTTCCTCAAAGCAGCCACCATACCTACCTATCATGGCATTCCCATAGCCATTCTGAGATATATTGCCATGCAACCTTCCACCGTTCCTTTCATATGACACGCTTCATATTGTCATATTGCCATGCATGATCATGTAGTTGACATCGTATTTGTGGCAAAGCCACCATGCATAACTTTTCATACATGTCACTCATGATTCATTGCACATCCCGGTACACCGCCGGAGGCATTCATATAGGGTCATACTTTGTTCTAGTATCGAGTTGTAATATCGAGTTGTAATTCAATATAAGTGTGATGATCATCATTATTAGAGCATTGTCCCATGTGAGGAAAGGCCGAACAAAAGAAAAGGCCCCTCCAAAAAAGGAAAAAAAAGAAAAAAAGAAAAGAAAAGGGGACAATTTCTACTATCATTTTCCACACTTGTGCTTCAAAGTAGCACCATGTTCTTCATGATAGAGAGTGTCATGTTTAGTCACTTTCATATACTAGTGGGAATTTTCATTATAGAACTTGGCTTGTATATTCCAACGACGGGCTTCCTCAAATGCCCTAGGTCTTTGTGAGCAAGCAAGTTGGATGCACACCCACTTAGTTTCTTTTGTTGAGCTTTCATACATTTTAGCTCTAGTGCATCCGTTGCATGGCAATCCCTACTCACTCACATTGATATCTATTGATGGGCATCTCCATAGCCCGATGATACGCCTAGTCGATGTGAGACTATCTCCCTCATTTTTGTCTTCTCCACAACCAAGTGCATCCATGGCTCACGCTCATGTATTGCGTGAAAGTAGAAAGGTTTGAAAAAATAGAGTATGAAAACAAGTGCTTGGCTGAAACCGGGGTTGTGCATGATATGAATATTTTGTGTGATGAAGAGGGAGCATAGCCAGACTATATGATTTTGTAGGGATAACTTTCTTTAGCCATAGTATTTTGAGAAGACATGATTGCTTTGTTAGTATGCTTGAAGTATTATTATTTTTTATGTCAATATAGACTTTTGTCTTGAATCTTTCGGATCTGAACATTCATGCCACAATTAAGAGTACTACATTGAAAATTATGTTGGTTAGCATTCCACATAAAAAATTCTGTATTTTATCAATTACCTACTCGAGGACTGTCGGTGTACTAAAGTAGGGGTACCTTAGTATCCCGACTTGTGCACGGGCAGTAGCAGCGTCCCGAGGCAGGGCTTGCCACGCGCCCGCCAAGGCCCGCTTTGGTTCCTTTGGAGCCATTCAAGAACAAAGTATTCAAGTCAAAGAAACAAGGCCCCGGCAAGAGGAGCTTGCCGGGAAGGCCGCTCCGGGCTCAAAAACCACCCCTACATCACAAGACCCTGGCAAGAGGAGCTTGCCAGGAAGGCCAAAGCACGGCATTTCAGAAGACCTGCCGTGGCGCATCGCGCGCCCTGGCAGGGCCCGAGGAGCGACAAGCTTCCGGGCGCGGCAAGGTAGCAACCGCGGCAAGCTCCCGCTGTGTGCCCGCGCTCCAGCTCATCCGGCCACGCGTCGCCCTGGGGCCCTTCCAGGGGCACGTGGCGGAAGGCTGTGCAGCATGGGGGACACGGTGGCAAGCCGCGATGACGAGGCCACCGTCGTGGCGAACGGAGACGCCCGGACGGACACTTTTTACACTGTTTGGGGCGACGGTGATGGGCATTCAATGCCCTTGTCCCCCACCGTCAGGGTTAGGTACAGAGCACTGTACATACACTGTTACAACTACCACCATTTTTACATTTTTACCCTCACCTACGTTGCCACCTGTCGGTGACCCCTTTGACCTATAAAAGGAGGCCCATGCACAACGTAGGGGGGGGGTTCCGATTCCAGTTCACTCTCGCGCTCGGTGTTGCAAGCGGCAAGTACTGTAGATCTTCTCGCTCCCGAGCCAAGAACTCAATAACAAACCAAGGCAGGAGTAGGGTTTTACGCATCCGTGCGGCCCGAACCTGGGTAAACTGCTCGCGTGTGCACCTCGATCCGCTCTTCGTGCTCCCTCCGCTCCCTTGCCGTACCGAAAAGGGGCTCCGGTCCCATAGGTGTTCATGGGCGATCAGTTTCCCCGACATCTTTGGCGCGCCAGGTAGGGGGCAGTCGAGGTTGTGCGAACCTGATCCGGCGTTCACGCGGGCGCAATCTTCAGCAACTTCATCGACTTCGTTAAACTTCATCGACATGCCGCCGAAGAAGAAAGCTTCAGAGGCAGGAGGCCCGTCCGCGTCGATCCCGCCACCACCGGAACCAACGGTTGGTGGGGTAGACGGTGGCGGAAGGACGGACGCCGGCGAGGAAACTCACGGCGCCGTCAAGTCCAAGGACAAGACGGACGACCGAGCGCACTCCAAGACCTCGGCGTCCGTGCACGCACCGCGCCCTTCTCAGGAGGTGCCGGAACGGCAGCGACGTGGTACACAAGGTATCATACGCTTGCTGGGACAAGGCCAAGCCGGCGGGTCACGGGACGCTCAAGGCCAACGCGCTGGCACGAGCAAGGCGCGGTCGCCGGGACGAGATCCTGCTCCTTCTAACGCAGTTAGAAGTCCCAGCATATCTCGCTCCTCGCACCGCTCGCCACCGCTCCCCTCCACTCCAGCAGAAGCTCTAGCTAGAGCTCAGCTACTCCTCGACTTCCCTCCAGCGGCAGACAAGGCCGAAGACTGGAGGGCCACCATCCAAAGCCTCATCGCCTTCGCCAACAACGACACGCCGCAGCAGCCGGTGACGTCACGGCCGCGGCAAGTCAGCCAGGCGCGGGCTGATGGGGACAAGACTTGTAGGATCGAAAGCATGTCTAGAGGGGGGGTGATTAGACTACTTGACAATATAAAAAATCTGCCTTTTGATCATGAACAGTTTTTGGCAGTTTCACAACTATGATCAATTCAAGTATCACCCTACACATGCAATTCTAGAGTATAAGCAGCGGAAAGTAAATTGCACATGTAGTAAAGAGAGGTGGAGAAGATCAAACGCAATTTGGAGACACGGAGATTTTTGTCGTGGTTCCGATAGGTGGTGCTATCGTACATCCACGTTGATGGAGACTTCAACCCACGGAGGGTAACGGCTGCGCGAGTCCACGGAGGGCTCCACCCACGAAGGGTCCACGAAGAAGCAACCTTGTCTATTCCATCATGGCCTACGCCCACGGAGGGCTAGCCTTACTCGGGGTAGATCTTCACGAAGTAGGCGATCTCCTTGCCCTTACAAACTTCTTGGTTCAACTCCACATCTCGATGACGGAGGCTCCCAAGCGACACCTAACCAATCTAGGAGGCACCACCCTCCAAAAGGTAATAGATGTTGTTGATGGTGATGAACTCCTTGCTCTTGTGCTTCAAATGATAATCTCCCCAACACTCAACTCTCCTCACTGATATGGCTGTGGTGGAAGAAAGGATTGAGTGGAAAGCAACTTGGGAAGGCTAGAAATCAAGTTTCATATGGTAGGAATGGAATGACTTGATCTCAACACAAGGGTAGGTGGTTCTCTTCTCAGAAAGTGTAAGGTAGGAGTGGTAGTACTTTCTGATGGCTCTCTCCACGAATGAAGAGGGGGTGGAGGGGTATATATAGCCTCCACACAAAATCCAACCGTTACACACATAATTGAGCAATCTCGGTGAGACCGAAGTGAAAACTCGGTCAGACCGAAAGTTCAAATATAGTGAACGTTGGGGTTTTCGGTGGGACCGAAAATACCATCTCGGTGTGTCCGATATGAGTCAAAGGTAGGAACTTGCCATAATCGGTGGGACCGAAATCAACAACTCGGATATTCCGAAATGATGACAAACGGTTACAGAAGGTTGGCAGTCCAGTTTCGGTGAGACCGAACTCAAAATCGGATGGACCGAAATATCTAGGGTTTGGAGAATAACTGAGGTGGTTCATCTCGGTGGGACTGAGTTGGAAGAATCGGTTTGTCCGAGATTACTTATGAGTGTGTATAGAAGTGAAAGGTGCTGATAGTTGAAGGAGATATATCACTAAGCACTTGAGCAACCAGATCATCAACACAACCTCATCCCCTTTTAATAGTATTGGCTTTTCCTATGGACTCAATGTGATCTTTGATCACTAAACCAAAAATGGAGTCTTGAGCTTTTGCCAATGCTTGTCTTAGCATTTTGAGGGGTCCACTTCTTCAGACATTTCCATACCCATATCATCGAACTTCTCAGAAATGATTCTCAAGTAACTATTAGTTCAATGATATATATGTTGTTATTAATTACCAAAACCACCCGGGGATTAGTTGCACTTTCAATCTCCCCCTTTTTGGTAATTGATGACAACATATAGATCAAAGCTTCGACAAAAGATATAATCAATGAATAATATCGTCGCTTTGAGAAGTATGTGATAAACAAGAGCTCCGCCTAAATTTGTGCATTATTTAAAATTTGCGTTTGAATGCAAATGCACAATCGATTAGGATTATGGGTCACTCTTCCATGTCACATACATCTTGGTGGAGCGCACAAAATGATAAGAATGAATAACATGCACTCAATCACCAAGACAAGAGTAAATAGCCATACAAGAAGGAATAGCATATGATAAGCATTAAGCACACATTAAAGCATAGTATGACCAAGCACTCATTAAGGTAGCATCAAACGTAGTAGCAAGCACACTGAAAGTATCGAAAGACCAAAAGAACCAAATGTATCTCAAAGAAAAACGGCAAAAGAATGAAAGAGCACTCTCTCTCTCGAAGCCCTATGATCTATACAATTTCTCCCCCTTTGGCAACAAGTTACCAAAAAGTTTGAAAAAGCATAGAGCTAAACGTCACTGTGGGCTCTGCTGGCGGCTCCCGTCTGGGTAGATGTCGGAGTAGAAATGACGGCATCGGCGAAGACTTCTGCTGATGTCTGCGCTGGAGGAGTGGATGCTGGAGCTGGAGTAACTGCTGGAGCTGAAGAGGTAGCCCTGGAGTCAGTCACTGGGATAGCTGCAGATCGGGATCCTCTGGGAACCTGAGCAGTCTGGCGATGAGAGTCCTGGACTAGATCATCCTGCATGAGCTCTGCTCTCTCCTGCCTTGCTTCCTCCATGTCTGCCTCAAGCTTGTTGACGGACACCTGAATCTCAGTCAGCTTCACGTCCAGAGCGTGGATCTTGTCCTCAATAATCCTCTCTAGGCTTTCCTGAGATTGCTCAATGCTGGCCAGGCGTTGTTCAATCCTCTGGGTAGCTTCAAGAATCTGCTCTCCGAAGCTCTTTGGTTTAGTTGCTGCTGCTGCTGCCTCTTTGTCAGCTTTAGCTTTCTTAGCAGCCACAATTTTGGCTTGACCTTCAACTGAGGTTGGATCCTCCTCATCCATCACAACAACGTTATCCTCATGCTCTGGCTGCAGTGGCAAGTGCTTCCTATCCAACATGAATTTGCCCGTGCCAAACTTGGCATTGATGAGCATCTGAATTTGTGGGGCAAATCCACACGACCTCTTCTGGTCAGCTGCAGTCCTCTTAATGGTCTCTACCATTAAGTCCATCACCTTAAAAGGTGCCTTCTCATCAAGAATGTGCAGCATGTTGATAGAATAGCCTCGAATCATGCGGTGGTCTCCAGACTTGGGCATCAAGGTATGCCTCAAAATAGTGTTTGTTGTGGTCAGACCTGCCTGGAGATAGTACACTGAGCCAAGCTTCCACCCTTCCAAATCAGCAGCGGGGATTTCCTTGTACATGTTCTTCATGGAATCATGGCTCTTCTTAGGAATCCCATAGACATCAATGTCGTCCTCTCTCTGTACTGGAGCATTCAGAAGTTCTGCCCATTCTTCAACAGACGAAGAAAACCTTTGACCTTCAGTCATCCAGGTGATCTTGCCATCAGGATAGAAGTGGGCTGTGGCGTAGAACTGCATGATCATCTCGTCATTCCAATCTGTCAGCTTCTGACCCACGAACTCATCAACTCCACATGCAGTGAAGCTCTCATGCACATGGGGAAAGAAGTCTCGGTGCTCTTCACTGTCAATGTACTTCCAGTCAACATACCTGGTGTCAGCAACAATAGGCTTCTTATCCATCAGCACGGTCTCATAGAAGTCCTGCTGCTCTCTGGTGTGGAATCTGGGGTCCACAGCAGTCCTTCTCCTCACGGCATATGGATCAGACTGTCTCCATAGCCTGAGACCTCTATCCTTCCTTGCCTTCATATCCTCAGCTTGAGGATGAGCATCGTTGTGGAGTGGCAATTTAGGACGGAGCTTCAGCAACACATGTTCTTCATCAGACTCAGACGGTGGCATCTCACCTTTGTTCTTCTCAGAAGCTGGAATGCTCCTGGTTGTCCTCTTGGGCTTGGCTGGAGCTGCCTTGGCTTGAGCAGGCTTCTTGGGCTTAGAAGAGGCTTGATCCCTAATAGCATCACCCATGAACTTAGCCTTCTGAGGAGGAGGCTGGGGTGCATCTTCTTCTTCTTCTTCAGCAGCTGCATCAATATGAGGTTCAGCATATACTACCCTCTTCCTCTTGGAAGTTTTCTTCACCTTACTTGGAGCTGGCTCTTCCAAGTTTAGCTTCTTTGCAACAGCTGACTGCTTGACCTTGCTGGTGCCTTTCTTTGACTGCTGCCCTTCGTGCTCTTTGGCAACAACTTTCCTCTTGGGCTTGGAGGTAACTTCCTCAGCAACGAAGTCAGAGTCCTCATCATCAGAATTTCTCTTCTTTCTGGTTCTGGTGGCTGCAGGAGGCAAACCACTAGGGGTGCTCCTCTCACCATCATCACTGGAACTACTAGCCTCAGGACTAGTATCTGCCTCAGGGATCTCTGCAAACGGTGACTCAGACCTGTTCTGGCTGTCACTGGCATCTGACATGGCTGACAACCTGTGAAAAGATAAGGTATAGGCAGAGTAGAAGAGTTATCACAACTGCAGAGGTTTTTGCAAAAAAAATGAGTTCAAATCTTAGTTTTGAGTTTTCACAGAATGCATTTCGGTCAAACCGATATTCAGTTTCGGTGAATCCGAAGTGTATAACAGAAACCTACACACCACTTTCGGTCAGACCGAAATGGGTTTCGGTCCTACCGAAACACTAGGGTTTCACTGAGACTCTACATCGGTCACACCGATTTGCACGAATCGGTTAGACCGAACGGTGCAGTGCAATGGCCAGAGGCCAAATCGGTCATTCCGAGTTTTCAAAATCGGTTTCACCGAGATGTGTTCCGTGGAAACCTAAACCTAAGAATTTCGCTCGAAACTAAAAGGATCTGATCTGATGTTTAGGGAATATCTCAAACGTGGATAGATACATGGCAAACCAATCGTGCAAGAATCAGATGGGGAGCACGAGAGGGATCGGGACTCACCCTAACTTGGTGGAGTCCCTCTACGGCGGCAACGGCGCGGAGAAGATTACCGTTGACGGCGGCGGAGACCTGTGGCGAGGGCGCACAGGCGACGACGGCGACGATCCGAAGACCAGGGCGACGGCAGCAGGGGACTTGGGGGCGAAACGGTTTGAAGAATTAAATCGCGCGCAGCCCTCAGTATATATATCCCCATACTGTCGGTGGGACCGAGTTGAAAAACTCGGTGACACCGAGATGTATAACTGCTGTGCAGTTACGCATATCGGTCAGGCCGAGATTTTGAACTCGGTTTCACCGAGATGAAACCTAGATCAGTCTAAGCGTTTCGGTTGGACCGAGATGGAAAAGTTGGTCAGACCGAAATGGACTTAGAAGGTTTTGGAAGTCAGCCTTAGACGGATCGGTGGCTCCGAGTGCTCCTCACTCGGAGGGTCCGAAAATGACTTGTTCAAAGTTGTGATATGAGCATGAATAGAATTTGAGACAAGAAAGCATAGATAGCTAGGGAAGGTGCTTAGGCATTCTTGTCCATCCATTTGGCTAGAAAAATCAAAACAACCAAAACAACAAATGGATGTCCTTGAATGGATAAAATCATGCATTCAACATGCTCACACAATAAGATAGCAAATGAAATATGTGTCAAACATGCACAACCAAAACTCTAGCTACTAGCACACAATTTGTCGATGACTAGGTCATCTATATATGAGTATATTGACTTAGGAGCCAAATGAGAACATTTGATCATAGGTCATACTCATCGTTTAAGCACAAGTGGGGTTACCACTTTTACATAAAGCATTGATGTGTTCACATCATTTGGAGATGCTTTAGCTCAATTTTTAGAGCAAAGCTCCCCCTAGATGTGAGAACCCCTTTTAAAGGGTCAAACTAACCTTGGGTTGTCGTAGAAGACTTCATGTAGATG
Organism: Secale cereale; assembly: GCA_902687465.1. NCBI lineage: Eukaryota > Viridiplantae > Streptophyta > Magnoliopsida > Poales > Poaceae > Secale > Secale cereale. Next base: position 835,404,882 of record LR738713.1, read on the forward strand.
TTGAAGATGTGGATGCTCAAAGTTGATGTAGATCATCAAGAGTTGGGAGCTATCCTTTTGATTAGGGCACTTTCAATACCTACATGGGTTAGTCCCACAAGGAACAAACAAGAGTATCCATAGACATAGATTGAAGTTCACAAAAGATGATGTCCATGAAAGCAATGATTACCTTGTCCCTTGACTTACCAACAAGAGGGTTTGTGACTCCATGAACTAGTGCATGATGTGGAAGTTGATTGCACAAGTTCTTGCCAAAATGAATATGAGTGAAGTATGTTGGCGGAGTCACCCTCAAGAACCTTCTAGTTCTTCTTCTTTGGGATCCACATCATCTTGATGGGAATCCTTGGTGTTGTAGTTGAGCTTGACGAAGTAGAACTTGATGTGTCCTTGGGAACCCACTTGACCATGGCTTGAGGTGCTTCAATGAATGCATCAATCTCCTCTTGAAGCTTGTCCTTGGCCTTTAGCTTGTGGTCTTGTGGTGGAAGGTCATCTTGAGCTTGTTCCACATTGGAAGAAGTAGGATCATACTTCTCCTTTTGAGAGACAAACTGTGGAGTAGGGTATTGACCTTCTTCCCACTCAACACCTTCAGCGTTGAACTTTCGCTCAAAACCAATCCCTTGATTCTTCCGGTGCCTTCCTTGTTTGCGAACAATTTCCTCAAAGTTCTTGCTTCCGGCAAGACTCTTGTAGACACCTTTCTCTATGATTTCCTTCAATAAGCTATTTTCTTGCTCAAGTGTAACTTGGCTTGAAACATTGTTAGTGGAATCAAGAGAACTACTAGAAGTAACAATATTGGATTTAACATTGTTATTGTTACTACTAGAGGAAGAATTTTTCTTATGCTTGTCATGCTTAGTCTTAATAGGTGGCAAGAAATTAGACAAGAGAAGTCGTTTGGCAAGATATGAAGAACTCTTCTTTCGAAGATCGTCATTGATCGCTTTTAGAAACTCATGTTCTTGCTCTAGAGTGAGCTTCTCGAAGCGTAGCTTCACATGAGATCTTAGGAGCTCTCTATGATCTTCTTGAGTTGTTTCATGAGCTAACTTAAGAGTGTTTAGTTCTTTAGTTAGACGCTCAATCTCCTTCATAGCATTGTCATTCGACTCTTCTCGACTATAAAGACTACTAGCATTTTCATCATTACTAAGCTCACTAGATTTATCATGCAAGAGCTCATCTTCACCAAGCAAGTGATCCTCATCACTATCAAAGTCAATGAATTCAGGGTGTGTTACCTTGGGGCCTTTAGCCATGAAGCATCTTCCAATTCCTTCATTTGGTGAATCAAATAAGTCGTAGGAGTTGGAGTTGGAGGATACGAGTGCAAGTCCGGCAACACCTTCATCTTGACTGTAGTCGGAGTCGGAGTGATAGCTTCCATCGGATTGATTGTCGGAGTCGGAGCCGGAGACCCATTCACCTACATGAGCTTGATGTCTTCTTCTTGTGTAGCTCCTTGATGACTTGTCTTTCCTCTCCGAATCCTTGCTTCTCCGAGAGGGTCTTCGTTCATAACGATCATCTCTACTCCTTCTCTCTCTCCGAGGTGACTCATCTCTTGCTCTTCTTCTTGGAGATTCTTCTCTTCTCTTGTGGGGAGCCGTACACTCATTTGAGAAGTGTCCGGGTCTTCCACAATTGTAGCAGTTTCGATCACGACTAGAAGATCTCTTTTCATCATATGATCTAGACTTTGAGCTTCTTTCTTTGCCTCTATTCTTGTAGAACTTGTTGAAGTTCTTAACCATTAGGCTTATCTCTTCATTGGAAATTAACTTGTCACTTGAAGTTGTGGGAGCATCACTTGTAGCTTTGTAAGCACCACTTGACTTGTTGTGAAGCTCTTCCTTATCCTTAAGTGTCATCTCATGAGCAACAATTCTTCCAATGACTTCAGTTGGCTTGAGAGTCTTGTAGTTTGGCATCATTTGGATCAAAGTGCACACGGTGTCATATTTTCCATCCAAAGCTCTTAGAATCTTCTTGATGATGAAACGGTCGGTCATTTCTTCGCTTCCTAAGCCGGCAATCTCATTTGTGATGAGAGCAAGCCTAGAGTACATTTTAGTGACTCCTTCACCATCCTTCATCTTGAACTTGTCAAGTTGACCTTGAAGAATATCTAGCTTTGATTCCTTCACAGATTCAGTACCTTCGTGCATTTCAACCAAAGTATCCCAAATCTCTTTAGCATTCTCAAGACGACTGATTTTGTTGAACTCCTCGGGACATAAAGCATTGAAGAGAATGTCACAAGCTTGAGCATTGTTTTGCAACATCCGCAACTCTTCCGGTGTAGCTTCGCGATCCGGAACTTTTCCTTCCTCGAAGAAATCACCTTGCATACCAACACAAATAATGCCCCATGCGGCTGGGTTATGACCAAGAATATGCATTTTCATTTTATGCTTCCAACTAGCAAAATTTGTACCATCAAAGTAAGGACCTCTACGATAATTACCCTCACTAGACGCCATACTCTCCTAGGTTGTGAAACCAAGCTTATGGAGTCCAATGCAATGGAAACCAAAACAATGGAGACCAAAGCTCTGATACCACTTGTAGGATCGAAAGTATGTCTAGAGGGGGGGGGGGGTGATTAGACTACTTGACAATATAAAAAATCTGCCTTTTGATCATGAATAGTTTTTGGCAGTTTCACAACTATGATCAATTCAAGTATCACCCTACACATGCAATTCTAGAGTATAAGCAACGGAAAGTAAATTGCACATGTAGTAAAGAGAGGTGGAGAAGATCAAACGCAATTTGGAGACACGGAGATTTTTGTCGTGGTTCCGATAGGTGGTGCTATCGTACATCCACGTTGATGGAGACTTCAACCCACGGAGGGTAACGGCTGCGCGAGTCCACGGAGGGCTCCACCCACGAAGGGTCCACGAAGAAGCAACCTTGTCTATTCCATCATGGCCTACGCCCACGGAGGGCTAGCCTTACTCGGGGTAGATCTTCACGAAGTAGGCGATCTCCTTGCCCTTACAAACTTCTTGGTTCAACTCCACATCTCGATGACGGAGGCTCCCAAGCGACACCTAACCAATCTAGGAGGCACCACCCTCCAAAAGGTAATAGATGTTGTTGATGGTGATGAACTCCTTGCTCTTGTGCTTCAAATGATAATCTCCCCAACACTCAACTCTCCTCACTGATATGGCTGTGGTGGAAGAAAGGATTGAGTGGAAAGCAACTTGGGAAGGCTAGAAATCAAGTTTCATATGGTAGGAATGGAATGACTTGATCTCAACACAAGGGTAGGTGGTTCTCTTCTCAGAAAGTGTAAGGTAGGAGTGGTAGTACTTTCTGATGGCTCTCTCCACGAATGAAGAGGGGGTGGAGGGGTATATATAGCCTCCACACAAAATCCAACCGTTACACACATAATTGAGCAATCTCGGTGAGACCGAAGTGAAAACTCGGTCAGACCGAAAGTTCAAATATAGTGAACGTTGGGGTTTTCGGTGGGACCGAAAATACCATCTCGGTGTGTCCGATATGAGTCAAAGGTAGGAACTTGCCATAATCGGTGGGACCGAAATCAACAACTCGGATATTCCGAAATGATGACAAACGGTTACAGAAGGTTGGCAGTCCAGTTTCGGTGAGACCGAACTCAAAATCGGATGGACCGAAATATCTAGGGTTTGGAGAATAACTGAGGTGGTTCATCTCGGTGGGACTGAGTTGGAAGAATCGGTTTGTCCGAGATTACTTATGAGTGTGTATAGAAGTGAAAGGTGCTGATAGTTGAAGGAGATATATCACTAAGCACTTGAGCAACCAGATCATCAACACAACCTCATCCCCTTTTAATAGTATTGGCTTTTCCTATGGACTCAATGTGATCTTTGATCACTAAACCAAAAATGGAGTCTTGAGCTTTTGCCAATGCTTGTCTTAGCATTTTGAGGGGTCCACTTATTCAGACATTTCCATACCCATATCATCGAACTTCTCTGAAATGATTCTCAAGTAACTATTAGTTCAATGATATATATGTTGTTATTAATTACCAAAACCACCCGGGGATTAGTTGCACTTTCAAGACTGCCGGGGGTGCAACTACCGTGCACTCCCCGCCCCGAAGGCCGAAATCGCCGACTTGCCAGATCAACATCGACGACGACTCCACGGCGTCGTCGGATCCGCGAGCCCGCCGCGATCAACGCCAAGTCCTCGACGACAGACGACAAGAGGACGCTCGAACTCGCATCGAGCGTCGAAGAGAAGCGCGAAGACAGTCCGACCAGCGCGCTGGGCCCGCTGTCGACATGCGCGCGCCCGGAGAACCAGGCGACTTGCCGTACGCGGCAGGTTGTCCTGCGTTCACCCGTGAGCTGCGGCAAGTCCAGTGGCCCAGCATGAAGAACTTCAAGCCCGACGTACCCGAGAAGTACGACGGCAAGACCCATCCCTCAGAGTTCCTTAGCATCTACACCATTGCGGTGCAGGCTGCCGGGGGACGAGACGAGAAGATACTGGCAAACTACTTCCCGCTCGTGCTCAAGCCAAACGTCAGATCTTGGCTCATGCACTTGCCAGAAAACTCCATCTCTTCTTGGGCCGACCTGTGCCATCAGTTTGTCGGCGCCTTCACGGGTGGCCACAAGCCCCATGGCCAGGAAAGTGATCTCCATATACTTGCCCAGAAGGAAGGAGAGTCCTTGCGAAAGTACATCCAGAGATTCAGCCGCGTCCAGCACAACATCCCGGATGTCCACCCTGCCGCGGTTATTAGCGCGTTCCATCAGAACGTGCGTAACCGCAGGATGAGGGAGGAGATGGCGATGTGCAAGATACGAGACGTCAGTGAGCTTTATGCCCTAGAAGACAAGTGCGCGCGCGCTGAAGAAGGGAGGAGACTCCCCAGAGAGGATGTTGGAGCAGGAGGAACGGACAGTGAGGCTGCCGCCCCGGCAAGGAAAAACCGGCGGCGGAACAATAAGAAGAAGAAGAACAAGGAAGTACTGGCCGTCGAGCAGTTCGGCAAGGAGGCAGGCGCCAAGAAAGCTCAGGCTGGTGGCTCCGGCAAGGAAGCTGCCGCTGTAGCCGCCGCCGACAAGCAGGACGGCTCCGACAAGCAGTGCTGCAAGATCCACCGCACCAAGGGCCACGATCTCCAGAACTGCAAGAGGGTCGAATACCTCGTCGAACAGCAGAAAGCTGAGTACGAGCGACACGACAAAGAGAAGGCCCAAGGAGGCGGAGGAGAGTCCGGCAAGAAGCGGCCATTCAATGGCCGGGGAGGACGCCGCGGCAAGGCCAAGCAGCGGCAAGGAGATAGACCTCCCCGCGGCCGCGACAAGGACGAAGACGAAGACGACGACGAGGACATGGATGACGGAGACAACAGTGAGCAGGAGTTCCAGAAGGCCACAGAAGTTCTGTGCGTCGATGGAGGTGCCTCTCTGCATACTTCCCACCGCCAACTCAAGCAATGGGTGCGGGAAGTTAATGCAGCAGAGCCACCCGTCGAGTCGCGCAAACTCCTGAAATGGTCCAGCACGCCCATCATCTTCGACATTGAGGATCACCCTGACCGCACAACGGCGGTCGGGTGCTTGCCGATGTTGGTTTCGCCAACCATCCGCAACCTCAAGGTCACCAAGATGCTGGTTGACGGCGGGGCCGGCCTAAACCTGATCTCCTCTGCTGTAGTCCGAAAGCTACAGATCCCCGAAAGCGAGCTCGAGGAAACCGGCACATTCCAAGGGATCAACCCGGCAAGGAGCAAGCCGAAGGGGAAGATTACGCTGCCAGTCACCTTTGGCCGAGAGCTGAACTTCAGGACTGAGAGGATTACCTTTGACGTTGCCGACATCCCATTGCCATACAATGGGATTCTTGGCCGTCCGACACTCGCCAAGTTCATGGCAGCCTCTCACTACGCCTATAACATGCTCAAGATGCCAGGGCCGATAAGCGTCATCTCTGTCCCCAGTGACAAGAAGGATGTGCTTATCTGCGCCGACAAGATCTACCGGGACGCAGCAGCCGCCGCAGATAGCAAAACGCTTGCCGCTGAAGCTCCCGGGGGGAAGAACAAGACTAAGTCCGGCAAGAGCTCTGGGGCCCACTCTGGCAAACGCACCTCTTCGGAGTGCTACGCTGCCGCCGAGGACGCACCATCGAGCTCCACCGGCAAGTGCAAGAAGGGGATGGCAGCTCCACCTGCAACCAAGAAGGTGTCCGCCAAGGAGGACGGCACTGGTGGTACTTTCACCATCAGTGCCACGCTCGATCCTAAATAGGAAAGCGCGCTCGTTGCTTTCCTGCGGGCGAATGTCGACGTGTTTGCATGGCAACCATCTGACATCCCCGGCATTCCCAGGAAAGTAATTGAGCACAAGCTTGCCGTTTGTCCTCACGCGCGGCCCGTTAAGCAGAAGGTTAGGAAGCAAGCAGTGGAGCGCCAAGAGTTTATAGCTGAAGAAATCAAGAAGTTGGAAGCAGCAGGCCTTGTTAGAGGTGTACTTCATCCCACGTGGCTGGCCAACCCAGTTGTCGTGCGCAAAGCTAATGGGAAGTGGAGGCTTTGTATAGACTTCACTGATGTGAATAAAGCTTGTCCCAAAGATCCATTTCCCTTGCCACGCATTGACCAGATCGTTGACTCCACGGCTGGATGTGAGTTGCTTTCATTCCTTGATGCATACTCCGGATACCACCAGATATTCATGGCCGAAGAAGATGAAGAGAAAACCGCATTCATTACTCCATGTGGCACTTACTGCTTCATACGCATGCCCTTTGGATTGAAGAATGCGGGTTCAACATTTGCAAGGGTGGTCCACACTGCTTTTGAGCCACAGATACACAGGAATGTAGAAGCTTACATGGATGATATAGTGGTCAAGAGCAAAGACAAGGATACCCTGATTCAAGATTTGGATGAAACTTTTGCAAATCTGCGCAAGATACAACTCAAGCTTAACCCCGAGAAGTGCGTGTTCGGAGTCCCCTCCGGCAAACTTCTCGGGTTCTTTGTGTCCCAGAGGGGGATTGAAGCCAATCCCGACAAGATCAAAGCCATCGAGCAGATCGAAGCTCCGAAGCGCGTCAAGGATGTGCGAGGCTTGCCAGTTGTGTGGCTGCCCTCAGCAGGTTCATTTCTAAGTCTGCAGAACGCGCCCTGCCGTTTTTCAAAATCTTGAAAAAGGCGGGTCCAATGAAATGGACTCCGGAAGCGGAGGCAGCGCTGCAGGACTTGAAAGGGTACCTGTCCTCCACCCCAATACTTGTCGCACCTAGGCCACAAGAGAAGTTGCTGCTCTACTTAGCAGCAACCAATCAAGTGGTTAGTGCTGCGTTGGTAGCGGAAAGGGAGGCGGATGAGGAGTACACAGCCCCGGCAAGCTTATCCAGCGACAAGCAGGGGGCTTCCCCGACAGGCTCTGGCCCCGACAAGGATGAGTCTGCACAGATGCAAGAAGAGGTGCGGAGGAAGATGGTGCAGCGCCCAGTTTATTTCGTAAGTTCCCTCTTGTAGGGGGCTAGATCAAGATACTCTGGGGTGCAGAAGCTGCTTTTCGGCCTCCTCATGGCCTCGAGGAAGCTGCGCCATTACTTCCAAGCGCATGAGATAACAATGGTCACTCGCTTTCCGTTGAAGAGGATATTGCAAAATCCGGAGGAAACAGGCAGGATCGTCGAGTGGGCACTGGAGCTGTCAAGCTTTGGTCTCAAGTTTGAAAGTACCTCAACTATCCAGAGCAGAGCTTTGGCAGAATTCATAGCGGAATGGACACCAACGCCAGACGAAGAAGTTCCAGAAACAAGCATCCCCGTCAAAGAAGCGAGCAAAGAATGGGTAATGTACTTCGATGGTGCCTTCTCGCTGCAAGGCGCCGGTGCTGGTGTGCTGCTTGTCGCACCTACCGGAGAGCACCTCAAGTACGTTGTCCAAATGCACTTTCCCAAGGAGCAAGCGACAAACAATACTGCAGAGTATGAAGGTTTGCTTGCCGGCCTCAGAATTGCAGCAGAACTTGGGATCAAGAAGCTGATTGTGTGGGGAGATTCGCAGTTGGTTATCCGACAAGTAAACAAGAGCTACCAGAGCCCATTGATGGAAGCTTACGTCGACAAAGTGAGAAAGTTTGAAGAACACTTTGAAGGCCAACAGATGGAGCACGTTCCAAGAGCTCAAAATGATATCGCGGACGGCCTATAAAAGTGTGCTGCACTGAAGCTACCTGTGGAACCAGGGATCTTCGTGCTCAAGCTAATTCAACCATCCGTTACACCATCAATGGGGCAAAGCAAGAAGAGAAAGTTGGTCTCCGGCGACTACTTGCCGGCGGAGCTCCCCGAAGCCGCTGCCGGCAAGGTCCCCAGGATCAACGACCAAATTGCTGAGGAACAATCTGCTCCTGCGGACCCCGGCGTTCGTATAGTTGAAGCAGGCGTTCCCGACAAGTCTTGCCCCGGCAGGCTTGCCGGGGAACGTCCAGCTCCGGCAGAGCCGCAGGTTCTTGCCGTAGAAACTGACGTTCCCGTAGCAGCACTGATGCCTTTAGTCCTTGTTGTTGAGCCTCAGGCTCCAGCATGGGCGCAGCAAATCGTCCGTTTTCTTCAAACCGGAGAACTTCCCGAAGAACCAGAAGAAGCAGAGAAAATAACCAGGCAGTCAAGTATGTACCAGTTCGTTGGCAATGAACTGTACAGAAGAAGACTCAACGGTGTCAGATTGAAGTGCATTCCCCGGGAAGATGGACAAAGGCTGTTGGCAGAGATACATGGAGGCATATGTGGCCACCACATTGGCGCAAGAGCACTTGCCGGCAAGGCGTTCCGGCAAGGTTTCTTTTGGCCAGAAGCCCTCCAAGATGCAACTGCACAAGTAACAAAGTGTGAAGCGTGCCAGTTCCATGCCAAGCAAATACACCAGCCAGCTCAAGCTCTCCAGACGATCCCTTTGTCCTGGCCATTTTCGGTCTGGGGGCTCGACATCCTCGGCCCCTTTCCCCGCGCAGCCGGGGGCTTTGAGTACTTGTACGTCGCCATCGACAAGTTCACAAAGTGGCCGGAAGTGGAACCAGTGAGAAAGGTGACCGCACAATCAGTAGTCAAGTTCTTGAGGTCAATTATTTGCCGTTTCGGAATCCCTAACAGGATCATCACCGATAACGGCACACAGTTCACAAGTCGCACCTTCATGCAATACGTCCAAGACCTGGGCGCCAAGGTCTGCTTCGCTTCTGTTGCTCACCCAAGGAGCAATGGTCAAGCGGAGAGGGCAAACGCTGAAGTGCTGCGCGGGCTCAAGACAAGAACTTTCGACAGGCTGCACAAATGCGGAAGAAACTGGGTTGAGGAGTTGCCGGCGGCTCTTTGGTCAATCAGGACGACACCAAATCGAGCCACCGGACAGACACCCTTTGCTCTTGTCTATGGAGCAGAGGCAGTTCTCCCCACGGAACTCGTATACGGGTCTCCTCGAGTACTCGCTTACGATGAGCTCGAGCAAGAGCAGCTGCGGCAAGATGATGCACTGCTCCTCGAGGAGGACCGTCTTCAAGCTGCTGTACGAGCTGCTCGATACCAGCAAGCTTTGCGCCGCTACCATAGCCGCAAAGTTAGAGCCAGAAGTCTCGAGGAAGGCGACCTTGTTCTTCGGCGTGTTCAGTCCGCCAAGAATTCCAACAAGTTGACGCCGAAGTGGGAAGGCCCTTATCGGGTGAGACAAGTTACAAGGCCCGACGCTGTCCGCCTTGAGACCGAAGAGGGCTTACCGGTGAGCAACTCCTGGAACATTGAGCACCTTCGAAAGTTTCACCCATAAGGCGCGGTTGCCGTGATCCGTTCCGGCAACCACCTTTTGTACAAGTCTTGCCGCTGTTGCATGTAAACCTTTGTACAAAGCCGGGCGCAGACCCCGTGCATCAGTAAAACTTTTGTGCCTTGCACAACTTGCCATTTTCATGCTTTCTTTGCCTTTTGCATGTATTACTTGACACTTTGTGCAGCGCATACTCCCGGTAAGGAATAACGGGTCGCAAGGCTCCATGTCTGTGTTTCCTCCCTTTTCTTTTCTCTCAAGCAGAAGAAGCCTTCCTCGCGCACAAGTTTGCCGGGGGGGAAGGAGACAGTGGCATGGACCAAGTGCCGTCCAAGAAAGCCTCGCCTTGCCGGGAAGCAAACCACACGCACAAGCTAAGTTATCAAAGTTTGAGCATTCAAATTTTTAAATTTTAAGGTTATCTTCCTTGAACGACCGCACTTTGTATGGAAAACCTGTGCGCGGAGGAACCTACTCGTGGCTAGCCGCGCCCTTACTTTGTTTCGAGCACGCTCAACGGCTTAAGCGTGCTGCGACAAGTGTCACGCCCTTACTTCGTTTTCGAGTTCGCTCAACAACCTAAGTGTGCTGCGACTAGCTGCGGCAAGGTTTCTTGCCGGTGGAGGCGTTGCCAGCAGGCTGCTGAAGTTCCGCACTCAGCGCTCGCGGCAAGGTCTCCTCGCCGGCAAGTTCCCTAAAAGCATAGGGTAAAAGCATACAAAGCAAAGGAGTCGAACAAGGGGAATAACACTGCATTGACTACCCAAAATAAAGTTATATTACAAGATGACTTGTCGCTGTTCTAACAAACTACTGTCCATAACGTGATTGACAGCGACAAGGGAAGCAAGAAGGAAAACAGTCTAGTCCACGCGGTCGCCGTCGACTCTTCGGATCTTGCCCACCTTGGCCACGATGGGGGCAACAAGAGCCTTCAGCGCCTCCTGGTCGGCGTCGGGCGGCAAGGTCCGGAGGACGTTCTCAAGGTTGATCCCGGGGTTGCGGTAGACTATCTTCGTCAGCACCCTCTCCACAACTCCCGTGCAAAGCCTGCGTGCCTCGTTAGCCAGCTGCGTGGGGATCCTCTCCCGGAGCTGCTCAAGGGCCGGCGCCACTCCCCTGAAGAATAAGCTCAGCTTGGCGCTGTGAGGGAGGTTCGCGTCGGGGGAGTACCCGAGGTGCTCCGTCCCTAGCGCCGCCATCTCCTTGTCGATGTCAGCGGCGGCGGCGACGAGCTCCTCGGTCCACTGCTCCACTGTTTGCCTGAAGTTATTTTGCGAGAGGGCGGCGCTGTCCAACAGTGCCCTCTCAGCCCGGAGGTCCTCCTTCAGCTTCGTCTCCCCGTTCCTGGCGCTGTCAAGTGATTCAGTGAGGGTGGACAGCTTCAATTCCAAGTCCGCGATGGAATCCTTGGCGATGGCGAGCTCCTTGCCCTTGTCGGAGAGACGGACTTGCAGCTCCGAGTGGCTGTGGGCGTCTTTCTCCCTCTCCAACGTGAGCGCGGCAACCTTCTCCTCGCTCGTCCTCAAGTTGATCTCCAACTGAGCCACCCTCGCCTCCAAGTCTCTCTTGGCGGTCTCTGCGGCTGCAGCGGCATCCCTCGCCTCCTGCAGAGCCCCGCCAAGGGACTGCTCACGCGCGGTAAGGTCGTCCTCATGGCTATCGAGGTCGACCTTCCGCTGCCTCAGCTCACCTTCCCGCCGAGACAAGTCTTCGGCGGCAAGCCGTTGCTGCTCCTCTGCCTCGGCCTTCTCGAGGATGAACGCCTGGTGCGCCTCGGCGAGCTCCTCCCGCTCCTCCGCCAAGGTCCGGAGGGCCGCCTGGTTGGCGGCGCGGAGCTCCTCGGCGCGCTTCTCCAAATCGACGTTTGCCTTGGCAGCCAGAGCCTCTCGGGACTCCTGCTTGGCCTGCCTGGCGCGGTACAGGGCCAGAAGCCAGTGCAGAAGCTGCTCCTCCTCGGGCTCGTTGCTGCTGCCGGGCGCGTCAACAAACCTCAGCCCGGCGGAGGCCAGGACTTCTCCATCGAAGACCTCTCCCTCCGCGGGCGCCCTCGACGTAGAAGCCCACGGGAGTTGGATGAAGACCCCGTTGGCGGCCTCCAGATAGACGACCGGCTCGGTCGCTGCAGCAGAGGGGTCGGCGGCCGGCGCAGCGTCCGGCGCTCCTGCGGCCTCAGGGCCGTCAGTGCGGTCACCGGTCCCCTCCTCAGCTGCCGCGTCAGTGGCCGCGGCGGTCTCATCAATGGTGGCCTCCGTCTCCATCGGCTCCGGGGCGGACGAGTCTGAAGACAAAAAAAAGAAGAAAGAAAGAAGAATTGTCAAGCAAATATCCAAAAAAGAGAAGTTCAAGAGAAGAAAAGCACAAGGGTTACCTGCGCGGGCCTCTTCTTCGACGGGGTTCCTCGCCAGGGGGTCCTCCCTCGGCGGCGTGGTGGTAGCCCCCGCCGGCGGAGGGCCGCTAGCGTCTTCCCTTGGCGGGGTGCTCGCCCTTGGCGGGGTACTCGCCCTTGGCGGGGTACTCGCCCTTGGCGGAGTGCTCGCCCTTGGCGGGGTATTCTCCCTCGCCGGGGAGCTCCTCCTTGGTGGAGAGGTCGAGGCGTGCAGCTCGTCGGGAGCGACCTCTTGACACTCCTGGGGCTGCGGCTCTGCTTCTGCACAAATCAACAAACAAACAAGACGATTAACAAGGATGAGGAGCCCACGCGCGCCCGACAAGCGAAGAAGCGAACAGAAGACTTACGCTGGGGGCTGCGCTGGGGGCTGCTCTGCGGGGCAGCCGGCTGGTCCGGCAAGCCTGTCGCGGGCGCATCCCCTACCGCTGCAACGGGCTCGTCCTCAAGATCAACCACCGGGATCTTGGCCCTCTTCGCCATTCTCTAGGCCAGGGTCCTGGAAGAAAAACAAGATCAGAGTCATGCGGAAAGAGATTCAAGACAACAACAAATTGAAGAAATAAGAGTTGCCGCTGCTTACTCTTCCTCCTCCTCGTCGAAACTGAGAACGGAGAAGTCGAAGTCCGCCTCGCGCGTCCCGGCGCGAGGAGTTGGAGGGGTAGGCTCCCTCGGGCGCTTGGCGGGCGCCGGAGCGGTGGTCTGAGAAGACCCCGCTCCGGTCGACGCCGAGGCCCGAGGGGCGGAAGGAGCGGTGGAGCCTGTGCGTGAAGATCCTCCCCCAGCCGCTGTTGAGGCGCGAGGCGCCCCCTTGACGGCCTTGCTCGTCGTGGTGGCACGCGTCGAGCGGCGCTGCGGCTGCTGGACCGCCGGCTGCCTCACCGTGTCTGCAGCCTTGCGGAGGCGCTTTTTCGGTTCAGGCGGAGGACTCGGTGGTGGCGGAGAGCTTCCCGAGGATGAAGAGGAGTCGTCAAGGCCCAGAGACCCGCCTGAGTCTTCTGAAGAATCGCCCGATTCGGCGTCCTCCTCGGCGGGCTCACTCGACTCTGTGCCCTGCCCGGCAGCCTCGCTCGCCTCGGCAGGTTGCCCGACAGGCCTCAGCAGTTTGAGGATCTCTTCCTCCTCGGCCCGGCTCACCGCATCCGCTGCATCCGCCTCATCCAAGTAGTACCCAAACTCACCCGCGGCCTCAGCTGCGGCTGCCTCCTCCATTCTGCTGGCGATATACGCCACCTCCCGGTCGGTGGTGTCGCGGGTGAGACCTTTCTTCTCATCGGAGTTGATCGGCAGCTCCACCAAGTTGTCGAAGAAGGTTTGCGCGGCTTCGTCAGAAGGCGCCAACCAAGTGGGGTCAACCCCGTGGGAGTCGCACAACGGCATCGCCGCGCGGATAGCACTAAGCGACGAATTGTTGCATAGTGGAACTACCCCCCGCGGCGAGGCGAACCACTCCGGGTGTTTGGCGTCATGCTTGAATAGCTCCCGGAGCATCCCCTTGAGCTCCAGGACAGTGAAATTATAGTTGAGGCCGGGGCGCAACCTCATGCAGTCTGCCGCATTACCAAACTCCCAAGCAGGCCTCCCCCTCTCCTGCAAGGGGGCAATGCGGCGGCGAAGGAAATCTGCCCCGACCTCACTTACAGTAAGATTGGCTTGCCAGAGGCGAAGAATCCTAGTGAGGGCTATCTTCAGCTTCTCGTCCTCCGGGGCCAGATCACTCCAATCCTTGCCGCACACTATTGCAGCTCGGCGCGGGGAAGTAAACTGCTGGGGATCATCCTCCATGATCCAGCACCAGTCGGCTCTCCACTCCTCCCACTTGCCGCGGAGCTCTCCAATCAAGTATGCCTCTTTCTTATTGAGTCTAAAGATCCAATAAATCCCACCGGACAGAGGAGACCCAGACTCTACCCGAGGCGTAAAAAAATGGCGGAAGAGGGCTACGTTGGGGGTGACTCCGACAAAGTTCTCGCACAGATGTGCGAAAACGGCCATGGTCAAGACTGCGTTCGGGGTGAAATCAAGGAGATGGAATCCATACGTGTTCATAACATCGCAGAAGAATTCGGAGTATGGAGGGCAGAGTCCGTAATGGAAGAACAGGGCGAAGTAAGGATAACCTCCCGGAAACATGTCGCAGGCTTCGGCGGGAAGAACCCTGGTGCGTGGGTGAGCTTTTGTTTCCCTCGACCAGAAGAGGTAGAACTTGTCCTTCTGCTCCCTTGCGCCGAGCCTCGGCGGGAAGACCACCATCCTCTTCCGCATTGCTGCTAGCTTCGCCGCCCGGTCGGTCTTCACGGTTTTCGCCTTGTTGCTCTTCGGGGCCATGGCGGGGACGGCGAGGAAGGCCGGCGGCGCTGGAGAGACTGGCGGCGGCGGAAGAAGGGCGGAGCGCTACTCTCTTTCGACCTTCGGGGAGGAGGGGAGCAGCGGGGGTTTCTGGAGGTTGAAGACGCAATGAAGCAATGGGGGAAACTGCCCCTGCTTCCTCTGCTTTTAAGGGGGAGTGGGGAACGTTCCGCATTTTCCCATTAAAGAAACAGGAGACGATCTCTCCCACGACGCCGCAATCGACGCGTGCCATTAGGGAGGGATGCGGCGGATACGGAGTGAGATACGGCGCGTCGTGGGCTGCGTGTGCCCGTGCACTATTTTGGGCCTGGCCCAACAGCGCTCGGCACCGTGTGTGGCCCAGGCCCGGGGGCTCCTGTCGGTGTACTAAAGTAGGGGTACCTTAGTATCCCGACTTGTGCACGGGCAGTAGCAGCGTCCCGAGGCAGGGCTTGCCACGCGCCCGCCAAGGCCCGCTTTGGTTCCTTTGGAGCCATTCAAGAACAAAGTATTCAAGTCAAAGAAACAAGGCCCCGGAAAGAGGAGCTTGCCGGGAAGGCCGCTCCGGGCTCAAAAACCACCCCTACAGCACAAGACCCTGGCAAGAGGAGCTTGCCAGGAAGGCCAAAGCACGACATTTCAGAAGACCTGCCGTGGCGCATCGCGCGCCCCGGCAGGGCCCGGGGAGCGACAAGCTTCCGGGCGCGGCAAGCTCCCGCTGTGTGCCCACGCTCCAGCTCATTCGGCCACGCGTCGCCCTGGGCCCCTTCCAGGGGCACATGGCGGAAGGCTGTGTAGCATGGGGGACACGATGGCAAGCCGCGATGACGAGGCCACCGTCGTGGCGAACGGAGACGCCCGGACGGACGCTTTTTACACTGTTTGGGGCGACGGTGATGGGCATTCAATGCCCTTGTCCCCCACCGTCAGGGTTAGGTACAGAGCACTGTACATACACTATTACAACTACCACCATTTTTACATTTTTACCCTCACCTACGTTGCCACCTGTCGGTGACCGCTTTGACCTATAAAAGGAGGCCCATGCACAACGTAGGGGGGGTTCCGATTCCAGTTCACTCTCACGCTCGGTGTTGCAAGCGGCAAGTACTATAGATCTTCTCGCTCCCGAGCCAAGAACTCAATAACAAACCAAGGCAGGAGTAGGGTTTTACGCATCCGTGCGGCCTGAACCTGGGTAAACTGCTCGCGTGTGCACCTTGATCCGCTCTTCGTGCTCCCTCCGCTCCCTTGCCGTACCGAAAAGGGGCTCCGGTCCCATAGGTGTTCGTGGGCGATCAGTTTCCCCGACAAGGACGAGCATAAATTAAGCTTAGGGATGCTTGATACGTCTCCAACGTATCTATAATTTTTGATTGTTCCATGCTATTATTTATGATGTTTTGGATGTTTAATGGGATTTGTTATACACTTTTATATTATTTTTGGGACTAACCTATTAACCCAAAGGCCCAGTCCAGGTTGATGTTTTTTGCCCATTTCAGGGTTTTACAGAAAAGGAATATCAAACGGAGTCCAAACGGAATGAAACCTCCAGGAGAGATATTTTTGGAGCAAAATACGCACGGGAGACTTGAGAACCACAGAGTAGGGCACACATGGCGTCCACGAGGGTGGGGGCGCGCCCCTGCCTCGTGGGCCCCACGTTTGGCCGCCGGTGCCCTCCTTCCTCGTATATATATCTACGTACCCCGAAACCATCAGAAGAGGAGAAAAAACCCTAGTTCCACCGCCGCAACCTTCTGTTCCCGTGAGATCCCATCTTGGGGCCTGTTCCGGAGCTCCGTCGGAGGGGGGATCTACCACGGAGTGCTTCTACATCATCATCATCCCCTCACCTTGAGTTGTGAGTAGTTTACTACAGACCTTCGGGTCCATAGCTAGTACCTAGATGGCTTCGTCTCTCTCTTTGGATCTCAATACCAAGTTCTCCTCGGTCTTCGAGGAGATCTATTCGATGTAATCTCTTTTTGCGGTGTGTTTGTCGAGATCCGATGAATTGTGGGTTTATGATCAAGATTATCTATGAGAAATATTTGGTTCTTTTCTAAACTATTTATGTATGATTATAATATCCTTGCAAGTCTCTTCGAATTATTGGTTTGCTTTGACCTACTAGATCTATAGTTCTTGCAATGGGAGAAGTGCTTGGCTTTGGGTTCAATCTTGCGGTGTCCTTTCCCAGTGACAGTAGGGGCAGCAAGGCACGTATTGTATTGTTGCCATCGAGGATAAAAAGATGGGATTTATATCATATTGTTTGAGTTTATCCCTCTACATCATGTCATCTTGCTTAAGGCGTTACTCCGTTCTTATGAACTTAATACTCTAGATGCATGCTGGATAGCGGTCGATGTGTGGAGTAATAGTAGTAGATGCAGAATCGTTTCAGTCTACTTGTCTCGGATGTGATGCCTATATATAATGATCATGCCTAGATAGTCACATAATTATTCGCTTTTCTATCAATTGCTCGACAGTAATTTGTTTACTCGTTGTAGAATACCGCTATCATGAGAGAAGACACTAGAGAAACTTATGGCCCCCGGGTCTATTCTCAGCATATCAATCTACAATCTACTTTAATTTTCCCCTTTTACTTTCTGTTCTTATATCCAAAATACCAAAAATATCAAACTATCATCTCTATCAGATCTCACTTTCGTAAGTGACCGTAAGGGGATTGACAACCCCTTATCGCGTTGGCTGCGAAGTTCTTATTTGTTTGTGCAGGTGCGAGATCCTCGCGCATGGTCTCCTACTGGATTGATACCTTGGTTCTCAAAAACTGAGGGAAATACTTACGCTACTGTGCTGCATCACCCTTTCCTCTTCGAGGGAATACAACGCAAGCTCGAGAAGTAGCATGATCCTAAGTTTGCAATTTCACCTATCTTTATTGGGAAAATTTTGTTTTTGCCACTCTAGATTTTACCAATTTTCCTTATGCCATTCTAGATTTTGTCATTTCACTTTTGCCACTCTTAGCTTTTGACAATTATTACAATTGCCATTCCATGGCAAAAGCAAAATAATTTTATTTTATTTTTGCCACTCTTTGCTTTTTAAATGTACACAATTGCCACTCTGAAAATTTTGTTTTTGCAACATGAATGGAAATTGTGATAATTGTCAAAAACTAAGAGTGGCAAAAGTGAAATGTCAAAATCTAGAGTGGCATAAGGAAAATTGGCAAAATCTAGAGTGGCAAAACAAAAGTTTCCCTTATTGATGATAAAGATTATGAATTCTCTGTCGACCCAGAGTTAATTACTTTGGTTGAATCTGATCCTTTCCATGGTTATGAAACTGAAACTGTTGTGGCACATCTTACTAAGTTGAATGACATTGCCACCCTTTTTACTCACGATGAGAAAACTCGTTACTACTTTATTCTCAAATTATTTCCGTTCTTATTAAAGGGTGATGCTAAAGCTTGGTACAATACTCTTGCTCCTGGTTGTGTGCGTAGTCCCCAGGATATGATTTACCACTTCTCTGGAAAATATTTTCCTGCTCATAAGAAACAAGCTGCATTGCAGGAATATTTAACTTTGTGCAAACTAAAGAAGAGAGTCTCCCACAAGCTTGGGGGAGGCTTTGTCAGTTACTTAATGCTTTGCTTGATCATCCTCTTAAGAAAAATGAAATACTTGATATCTTCTATAATGGACTAATTGATGCTTCTAGGGACTTCCTAGATAGTTGTGCTGGTTGTGTTTTCAGGGAACGAACTATTGCTCAAGCTGAAGAATTATTGAATAATATATTGAAAAATTATGATGATTGGACTCTTCCTGAACCACCGCCTAAACCCACTCCGAAGAAGAGGGTTATATTATATCTCAGATCTGAAGATATGCAAGAGGTAAAGAAATCTATGAAGGAAAAATGTATTAAAGCTGAGGTGTTAAAAATCTACCTCCTATTGAAGAAATACATGGGCTTAATACACCACCACTGCCTAAAGTGGCAGAGGTAACTTCTCTTATGAAGTTCAATGAAAATAACAATCCTCACAATATGCATCCTAGTCAATGCCTTTATGAGTTTGAAAACTATATTAGAAAACAAGATCACTTCAATGCAAATGTTATGAAGCAATTGAAATACAATTCTGATATGATTGCTCGCATGAGTGACTTGTTATTTAGAATTTCAAATGATGTTAGAGGTGTTGGAAAACATGCTTCTGTGGTTCAAACTCAACTAGAACAAGTTGCTAAATCTCAAAGAGAATTGCTTGATGAAATGAATCATAGTATGCATGACTTTGCTGTTAGAGTTGCAACTAGAGGAGGTAAAATGACACAGGAACCACTTTATCTTGAGGGACACCCAAACAGAATTGAACAAGATTCACAAAGAAACAACACCACTGCACCTAGTCCTTCTAAAAAGAAAAAGAAAAAGAAAAATGATAGGACTATGCATGCCACTAGTGAACCTGAAGTAGAAAACCTCCTGACAATGATAATGATATTTCTATCTCTGATGCTGAAACTCAATCTTGTAATGAACATCTACATAATGACAATGAAAAAGATAATGCTGATGTTCATGAAGATGCTCAACCAAATGATAAAGAACCAGATAATGATGTTGAGATAGAACCACCTGTTGATCTTGATAATCCAACACCTAAGAATAAAAGGTATGATAAAAGAGACTTCATTGCTAGAAAACACGGTAAAGAAAGAGAACCGTGTGTTCAAAAACCTATGACTTTTGCCAGTCTTTTTGCGTATTCGTTTAACTGATATCTTAAAAATGCCTCCCTATGCAAAGTATATGAAAGACATCATCACAAATAAGAGAAAAATACCGGAAGCTGAAATCTCCACTATGCTTGCTAATTATACTTTCAAAGATGGAGTACCTAAAAAAAAATTAGATCCGGGTATACCAACTATACCTTGCTCTATAAAAAAGAATTATGTGAAAACTACTTTGTGTGATTTAGGAGCTGGTGTTAGTGTTATTCCTTTCTCTTTATATAAAAGACTTGACTTGAATAAACTCACACCTACTGAAATATCTTTGCAAATGGCTGACAAGTCAACTTCCAAACGTATCGGTATTTGTGAGGATATGCCCATTGTTGTTGCTAATGTTACTATCTTGATTGACTTAGTTATACTTGAGATGCCCGAGGATGACAATATGTCTATTATTCTTGGTAGACCCTTATTGAATACTGCAAGGGATGTTATTGATTGTAATAAAAGCAAGGTCACTTTTCATATTAATGGTAATGAGCATACGGTGCACTTTCCAAAGAAACAATTCCAAGTGAATGGTATTAATGTTATTGAAAAATCTCCGACAATCACTATTGGAAGTTTTCAAATACCTCTACCTATTGTCAAAAAGAAATATGAAATGCTTATTGTTGGGGACATCCATATCCACATTGAGGTAACTTAGTGATTTACAAAAGTTCTTCGGTTTCATGCTAATCGAAAGTGGTTGTTAATAAGACCTGATCAACCTTATTAATGAATCATTTTTGAGCGGTATGAAGTTGATGAATTTAGTAAGCACTACCTACTGTCCTTACTTTTTATTTTATGTTTTTACTAGTTAAATAAAATAAAATGCCATGTTTTGCCTGTTTTCTGATTTTCCCATGCAATAAAAAATGACCCAAAAATAAAAGTTCTCAGAATGCCCTAAAATTTTTATACGATTTTTTTTGAATATTTAAGAATTTTTGGTGCAAATAATACCAGAGGGGGGGGGGGTGCACCAGGTGGGCACAACCCACCTGGGCGCGCCAGCACCCCCAGGCACGCCCTGGTGGGTTGTGGTCCCCACGTGGGCCCTCTCACTTACCTCTTTATCCCACATCATCACTTACCTCCAGAAAAAAATTCCCCATTGCCATCTCTCCAGTGTTCTTGAGCTCAAACCCGCAGATTTCGATATCTTTGCTCGAAGCTCCGTTTCCGAAACTGTTTCGGGGGATTGTTGCTTGGAGAAATTATACCCGGACATTATGAACTTGTTTGGAAGGAGTTCTTCAAGGAGAAGATACTCGGGAGCATCTTCTAGTGACAGTTCCGCTCGCCGATCCTATGTAGAACCGAGTGCAAGTTCTACCCGAGATGCCGCCAACAAAACATGTTTACGGCCTTGCGATGAATTTATGCTGCAAATAGGCATCAAGGAGGAATTTTAGCAATATGTTCATAATGCCGGTCTCGGTCCCTACCTTTCAGATAAGTGTGAATAGCGCCAACATCTCACTGAATCATTTGTCAAAGGGTTTGAATATTTTCCACGTGAGTCTAGGGTGTCGTTTATGCTTTATGATAACCCATTTACTATCCCACTTGAGAATTTTGCTTACCATTGCAAACTTCCATTTTGGGGTTCACTCGATGAGCCACCAAAGGCTGAGTTCGAGTCTTTCTTGACTAGCCTTTGTTACGGTGAAAATAGGGGAGTGACACATGGTAGAATAAAGAGTATACATTTTCCTGCAATTCAATATTTTACATTATTCAATGGGAAATGTGTAGTACGCAAACAAGATTGTAGTGCACTTTGTGCTCCAGACTTGAGCCTCATACGCACTGCCCTTACCGGTGAAAGAAATTATAACCTTGGGGCAATTGTTGCACGCAGACTTCAACATAATGCTAACTGTGGCTGGTTCTATGGTGGAGTTTATGCTACACGTTTAGCATGAGGGATGGGTATTTCACCTTTGCCTTTTGACCCTATCCTACCTACTTGGTATTTAGATTTTGGTGCTTTAAAAGACCATAAATTCCTTAGAGGAAAGATTCATAACTTCACTTACAATCTGTTGTTTAACCAATCTTCTGTTGTGGACACATATTTGCCTGTGCCTACTCTTTTTGGTTATCACCACAGAGGAAGATATTTTGTTCTTGAGAGCGAGGCTAAAGCTTACGACGCAGCAGTGAGGGCATCACAGCAGGTTGAGGTTTCCGCACTGAGAGCCTCCATGAGCTACCACTCCGACTACTATCCTCCAGGCTATTGATCGACTACCAAGCTAGGCCAAAATCCTAAGCTTGGGGGAGTACGTCTTTCTCACCGACATTACATTTATGTTTACATATCATTCTATTTGTCGGTGCTCACACTTTTTCATTGTATCATCCATGCTTAGATTTATTTTCTTGCTTTCTTCTTGTGTGTTTGAGAAACTTTAGAAAAAACAAAAAAATTAGTTGTAGTAATTTACTTTCTATGCATGCTTAGTAGTAGCACTAAAAAGAATATCCAAAAAGATTTCCTTGTTCTTCTTTTGCTTGTTGGGAGCTTTCCCGTGTAAATAGTTTTTCTAGTTTTTGCTTTTTCTTTGTATTTGTGTGTCCAAGAAAACCAAAAACTCAAAAAACATTTCGGTGTGCTTCTATGAATTTCTTTTCCTTTTATTCGAGTTGTACCGAGGAGAAGACCACGATGAAAATGTTGAGTGGCTCTCATATGAATAATTGTTGAACTAATAAAGAAAACATTTTACCTTGTCTTCTCCTGTTGAATGAAATGTTTTGCAGATTCCAGCTTAGTCCACAGCACTCTTGCACTATTATTATTTTCATATCATTCGGTCATGCAAGTGAAAGGCAATAATGACGATATTCGATGAACTGGCCGTGGCAAGGAGAAACTGGTATGAACTCGACTTGTTCTGTTTGTGTAAATATGTTTAACCTCGTACCCATGATTCAGCTCATTATGATTAAACATGTTTGCCATGACAATTAGAGATTATAGTTTCTCATGCCATGCATAAGTAGCTAGGAGTTATAATGATTTATCTTGGATATCAACAAAGCGTTAAAATGATTGCGATGTAGTATGATGATATGGTATCCTCCTCTGAATGTTCAAGTGGCTTGACTTGGCACATGTTTATGCATGTAGTTGAATCAAAACCAACATATAGCCTCTATGATATTTATGTTCATGGTGTACATATCCTACTCATGCGGGTGTCCAATGTTTAGTATGCATGATGCATGTTCATGACCATTGTTGCTCTCTAGCTAGTCGCTTCCCAACCTATTTGCTAGCCTTCACCTGTACTAAGCGGGAATACTGCTTGTGCATCAAATTCTAAAACTCAAAGTTATTCCAGATGAGTCCACCATACCTACCTATATGAGGTATTACCCTGCCGTCCTAAGTAAATTTGCATGTGCCACCTCTAAAAACTTCAAATAAATATCTTTTTTGAGTGTGTCTGGATCGTTCATGGAACAATAGGAGGTGGTCGATATTTTTCATGCTAAGCGGGTTATTCTCGGGATGAGTGTTTATTCACTCGCCATTGCACGAGAAAATGGCGGTAATAGGGATTCCCAGTCCTAAACTGCAAAAAGAAAAAGCTTACAAATAACAAACAAAAACTTCCAACGGAGTTCAACCATTTTCTTTTTTGCTTGGGAACCGCCACTAGCTTGTTTAGCATGGGAGATGTCGATAGCTGATAGTCGTGAAGTGAATGAGAAGGGTGCACCTCTCAAACTATCATTTACCTCTGTTTTGAAAATTTGAGCTCTAGCACCTTTGCAAATCACTGCTTCCCTCTGCGAAGGGACTTTCTATTTACTTTTATGTTGTGTCATCACCTTCTCTAACAAGCGCCAAATCTGAGAGCACTGTTGTCATGCCTATGCATTGTGTGTAGTGAATGTTATGTGTTAGCGTGACTAGATCTTTTCTACCATGAATTACAATGTTTAGTCGATGCTTGAACTTTGGAGGTGCTCTGCATTTATGTTTTGCGGTCTCAGAAAGGGCTAGCGAGATACCACTATTGTCATATTATATCATAGTTGTTTTGACAACGTGTTGCTGTTTGAGATCTCTTATTATCGCTCGCTAGCTGATTATGTCATTGATATGAGTTAATATAATATTTAAATGTTATTGTTGAAATGGTTAGTTATAATGTTGGCTGAAAACCTGGGTGTTGTTTAAGCTTATTTATGCAAACAAGAGCAAAAGAGTTCATAAAAGTTTTTCTTTCTCACTTTCAGTTTATCAACTGAATTGCTTGAGGACAAGCAAATGTTTAAGCTTGGGGGAGTTGATACGTCTCCAACATATCTACTTTTCCTCAGGCTTTTCCTCTTGCTTTGGACTCTAATTTGCATGATTTAAACGAAACTAACCCCGGACTGATGTTGTTTTCAGCAGAACTACCATGGTGTTGTTTTTGTGCAAAAATAAAAGTTCTCGGAATGAAATGAAACTTTGTGAGTATTTTTATGGAATAAAAGAGAATTATTGGAGCCAAGACCCACCAGAGAGGGGCCCCTGGGTGGGCACAACCCACCAGGGTGCGCCCCCTCTCCTGGCGCGCCCAGGTGGGTTGTACCCACCTGGTGGCCCCGCAAACGACAACCCTGACCCTATAAATTCATAATTTTTGGAGAAACAAATCAGGGAAAAAGAATTATCGTGATCCATGAGACGGAGCCACCGTCACCTCCTGTTCATCCTCGGGAGGCCAGATCTGGAGTCTGTTTGGGGCTCCGGAGAGGGGTTGTTCGTTCTTCGTCATCACCAACCCTTCTCCATCGCCAATTCCATGATGCTCCCCACCGGGAGTGTGTAATTCTTTCGTAGGCTCGCTGGTCGGTGAGGAGTTGGATGAGATTCATCATGTAATCGAGTTAGTTTTGTCAGGGCCCGATCCCTAGTATCCACTATGTTCTTAGATTCATGTTGCTATGACTTTGCTATGCTTAATGCTTGTCAGTTTGGGCCCGGGTGCCATGATCTCAGATCTGAACCATTTATGTTATCATCATTATATCCATGTTCTAGATCTGTTCTTTCAAGTTATAGTCACCTACTACGTGTTATGATCAGGCAACCCTGGAGTGACAATAACCGGAACCACTCCCGGTGATGACCGTAGTTTGAGGAGTTCATCTATTCACTATGTGTTAATGCTTTGTTCCGGATCTCTATTAAAAGGAGGCCTTAATATCCCTTAGTTTCGAATATGGACCCCGCTGCCACGGGAGGGTAGGACAAAAGATGTCATGCGAGTTCTTTTAATAAAGCACATATGACTATTTACAGAATACATGCCTACATTATATCGATGAACTGGAGCTAGTGCCGTATCATCCTAGGTTATGTCTGTCACATGATGAATATCCTCCAATAAATCACCGACCCAATGCCTACGAATTTGTCCTATATTGATCTTGCTAAGTTACTACTGCTGCTGTTGCTGCTACTGTTACACATGCTACAAAATTACTGCTATCACTGTTACTGTTACTATTGGTCCTGTCACTACTATCAAAACTATCAAACTACTTTGCTACTGATCACTTTGTTGCAGATAATTAATCTCCAGGTGTGGTTGAATTGACACCTCAGTTGCTAATACCTTCAAATATTCTTTGGCTCCCCTTGTGTCGAATCTATAAATTTGGGTTGAATACTCTACCCTCGAAATCTGTTGCGATCCCCTATACTTGTGGGTTATCAAGAATGCCCCGGAAGGAATCCCATCTTTCTTCAACAAGTATCGATATGTTTACGGATTTGTTTCGTTCACATGATATGCGTAAATTCTTGGAGCGTCGTGTGCTTTTTATTTTTCTTTTAATAATGCACCATGCTGGTATGATATACTCCACGGTTGATTTATAGAATGCTCATTGCACTTCACTTAAATCTTTTGAGTATGGATTTATAGAATGCTTCATGTGCTTCACTCATATCATTTGAAGTTTGGATTGACTGTTTCTATTCACATAGAAAACCGATGTTCGTAGAATGCTCTCGTGCTTCACTTATATTTGTTAGAGCATGATCCTTTGTAGAAAGAATTAAACTCTCACGCTTCACTTATATCTATTTAGAGAGTCAAACGGAATTGATCAATTGCATGGTTAGTCATAAAATCCTACATAAAACTTATGGATCACTGAAAATGATATGTTTGATTCCTTGCAATAGTTTTGCGATATAGAGATGATAATATGTGGGAGGTACTGGTGGATGATCGTGTTTATTAAGATATTGGTGTTAAGGTTTGTGATTCCCGAAGCTTGCATGTATAGTCTCTCGTTATGCTGGGAAGTGGGAGCACAAATTATCCTTGATTGTCTATCTTTGTGTGAAGGTCGGGGGCACGCGATGGTTAACTCCTACCAACCTCCCCCTAGGAGCATGCATAGTATTACTTTGCTTCGAGGGATAATAAACTTTTGCAATAAGTATATGAGTTCTTTATGACTAATGTGATTATACGCACTCTCACCCTTTCATAATTGCTAGCATCTCTCGTACCGCGCAATTTTCGCCGGTGCATAAACTTTATTATACCTTCCTCAAAACAACCACCATACCTACCTATTATGGCATTTCCATAGCCATTCCAAGATATATTGCCATGCACTTCCATCATATAGTTGACTTGAGCATTGAGGGAGTCCTAGATTAAGGGGTTCTCGGGTGGCCGGATTACTTGTTATGGGCCGGACTGGTGAGCCATGAAGATTATCGCTGAAGACTAACCCCCCGTATCTGGATAGGACTCCCGGGTGTGTAAAATAGCAAGTTTAGAGTCTGGGTGTAATATTTTCCTTCCTCTGCAAGATGATCATGTACAACCCTAGGTCCCTCCGGTGCATATATAAACCAGAGGGTTTAGTCTGTAGTGAGAAGAATCACAACATCCTAGGCTAGACTTCTAGGGTTTAGCCATTACGATCTCGAGGTAGATCAACTCTTGTAACCCTACATTCATCAAGATCAATCAAGTAGGAAGTAGGGTATTACCTCGATCGAGAGGGCACGAACCTAGGTAAACATCATGTCCCCAGTCTCCTGTTACCATCGATCCCCAGACACACAGTTCGGGACCCCCTACCCGAGATCTGCCGGTTTTGACACCAACATTGGTGCTTTCATTGAGAGTTCCACTGAGTCGTCAACAGAAGGATCGATGGCCCGCTTCATCATCAACGACGGCGCCAACTCCTGGGGAATTTTTCTCCCTGGCCAGCTTTTTGTGTTCGGCGGCTTCGTGCTTCATGCCAACACAGATGGCCACCTTGAGTAGGTTGACAGCTATGCCCCTGGTCATTAGATCAGGTTTGGAAGCTTGAACTATGTTGCCGACATCCGTGGAGACTTGATCTTCGACGGATTCACATCCATCGCTGCTGCCCCCTGCCTACACGATGAAGACACCTTAGATCTGTCATCGGATCCCATCCTGGTGTCAACACCTGCGACGATTCTGGCCCTAGAGCCAGAGCAGATCGTTTTATCCGAAGACAGGAAGTTCAACCCCGCCATGGAAACCGCAGACTCAGCGGCGTTTGAGCCGCTCACAGATCCAGAATTGGGCAGGATCCTCCTCACCGCTGGAACGCCAGACTTGCCTCAAATCACAAACTCCAGACTCGTGGAATCCGCGGTCTGCGGGCTCAATGGAGTGGTTTTCACCGAGCCTGGCCCTGTAGATTCCCAAACGCCTATCCAGCTCTCGCTCTTAAACGAGGCGCTGGACTTGCCGCACTCTCTCACCTTAACAGAGAATTCTCAGTCGAACTATGCCCAGTTTGAACTGGGGGCTGAGGGCAGGGAATTTTGCTTCTCACCCACCACCCATTTGTTAGCCACGGTTGACGACATAGCCGACCTACTAGACTATGCTTCCGAAGAAATCGATGTGATGGACCATGACGCCGAAGCCGATGTAGGTACAAACCCGCCCTTGACCGAGCGATGGATGGCTACTTCTACCTACGATGTGTACATGGTGGATACACCCATTGACAAGGAAGACGATGATACGTCTCCAACATATCTATAATTTTTTATTGTTCCATGCTATTATTTATGAAGTCTTGGATGTTTAATGGGCTTTATCATTCACTTTTATATCATTTTTGGGACTAACCTACTAACCCAAAGGCCTAGTCCAGATTCCTGTTTTTTTTGCCTATTTCAGGGTTTTGCAGAAAAAGGATATCAAACGGATTCCAAACGGAATGAAACCTTCATGAGAGATATTTTTGGAGAAAATCACGCACAGGAAGCTTGAGAACCACGTCAGAGGATCGAGGAGGTGCCCTCGAGGGTGGGGGCACGCCCCCCTTCCCAGGGCGCGCCCCCCTGCCTCGAGGCCCCCTCAAGTGGCCCCCGGTGTCCTCCTTCTTCCTATATAAGTCCATGTGCCCCAGAAACTCCGAGGACAGAGAGAAAACCCTAATGCCACCGCCATACCTTCTGTTCCCGTGGAGATCCCATCTTGGAGCTTGTTCCGGAGCTCCACCGGAGGGGGATCCATCACGGAGGCCTTCATCATCATCATCATCATCATCGCCCTCACCATGAGTTGTGAGTAGTTTACCACAGACCTTCGGGTCCATAGCTAGTATCTAGATGGCTTCTTCTCTCTCTCTCGATCTCAATACAAAGTTCTCCTCGGTCTTCGAGGAGATCTATTCGATGTAATCTCCTTTTGCGGTGTGTTTGTCGAGATCCGATGATTTGTGAGTTTATGATCAAGGTTATCTATGAAAGATATTTGGTTCTTCTCTGAACTTTTTATGTGTGCTCATGATATCCTTGCAAGTCTCTTCGAATTATTGGTTTGGTTTGGCCTACTAGATCTATAGTTCTTGCAATGGGAGAAGTGCTTGGCTTTGGGTTCAATCTTGCGGTGTCCTTTCCCAGTGATAGTAGGGGCAGCAAGGCACGTATTGTATTGTTGACATCGAGGATAAAAACATGGGGTTTATATCATATTGCTTGAGTTTATCCCTCTACATCATGTCATCTTGCTTAAGGCGTTACTCTGTTCGTATGAACTCAATACACTAGATGCATGCTGGATAGCGGTCGATGTGTGGAGTAATAGTAGTAGATGCAGGCAGGAGTCGGTCTACTTGTCTGGGACGTGATGCCTATATACAATGATCATGCCTAGATAGTCTCATAATTATTCGCTTTTCTATCAATTGCTCGACAGTAATTTGTTTACCCGTCGTAGAATATCGCTATCATGAGAGAAGCCACTAGAGAAAACTATGGCCCCCGAATCTATTCTCAACATATCAATCTACATCTACTTTACTTTTACCGCTTTTATTTGCTGTTTTATTAAACCAAAAATATCAACTATCATCTCTATCAGATCTCACTCTCGTAAGTGACCGTAAAGGGATTGACAACCCCTTATCGTGTTGGCTGCGAAGTTCTTATTTGTTTGTGCAGGTGGTAGGGACTGGTGCGTGGTCTCCTACTAGATTGATACGTTGGTTCTCAAAAACTGAGGGAAATACTTACGCTACTGTGTTGCATCTCCCTTTCCTCTTTGAGGGAATACAACGCAAGCTCAAGAGGTAGCAAGAAGAATTTCTAGCGCCGTTGCCGGGGAGGCTTACGCAAAAGTCATATACCAAGTACCTATCACAAACCCTTATCCTTCGCATTACATTTTTTGCCTCTCGTTTTCCTCTCCCCCACTTCACCCTTGCCGTTTTATTTGCCCTTCTTCTGCCGTGTGTTTAGTGTTCGCTTGCTTCCTGTTTGCTTGTGTGTGTTGGATTGCTTGCTTGTCATTATGGCTAGTCCCTTATCCGCTCCTTTGTCTCCCGAGTTTGAAGTACTTCACTTCAAGCAAAGGCAAGGAGAAAATTTAAAAGATGCTTGGTTTTGGATGATGGAATCTTATCGTAAGTGCACCTTAGAGGTGAATTTTAGAATCTTGCTTCGCAATTTTTATGTTGGATTGAATATGTCGCATAGACAACTCTTGGATTGCGTTGCCAAAGGGAATTTTATTGAAGTTGATCCTAGTATCGCGCATGAAATCATAGAGGAAATAGTGGGAACACTACCTCCCCAAAAGGAGTCAAATTCAACCCCGGAAGGGGCGCAAGTTTTTAAGAAAATTTGCGAAGTAACAAAAATATTAAAAAAATCTCTTGAACCTCTTAAAAGTGTTAGTGGGAATCTCCACCGCATGAATATGTTGATTAATCTTTGTAATGAGCAGGTTGGATGCTTTAGATCTAAAGATTTCTGAATATGAAGGGAAACGCAAAGAACCTCCCGGATTCGAGCTTGACACCATAAAAAGGGTGAAGAACAAGGATGGCAAAACCTAGATCTATCTTGTATCGTGCCTAGCTAGGGGCGTAAAACGATAGCGCTTGTTGGGAGGCAAGCCAATTTTTTGTTTTTTGTTTTTGTTGCTGTTAGGGAATAAATATTGCATCTAGCCTCTGATTAGATGTGTTTTCATGTTTTGTTTAGTGTTTGTGCCAAGTAGAACCTTTGGGAAGACTTGTGTGAAGTTTATGTGATCTTGCCGTGAAAAAACATAATTGTTAGCGCTTGCTAAAGTAGTGGTGAGATTTTACTGGAGCGTGCTTTTTAGTTGATTATTTCTGCAGATAATTGGTAGAAAAATTCTACAAATTTACCAATTTAGTTTGAATTTTTTGGAGTTCCAGAATTAGGCGAAACCAGCAGATTACTACAGACTGTTCTGTCTTTGACAGATTCTGTTTTTTGTGTGTTGTTTGCTTATTCCGATGCATCTATGAGTAGTATTGGAGGATATGAACCATATAGAAGTTGGAATACAGTAGGTTTAACACCAATATAAACAAAGAATGAATTCATTGCTGTACCTTTGAGTAGTGGTTTGCTTTCTTATACTAACGGAGCTCACGAGAATTTTTGTCTAAGTTTTGTGTTGTGAAGTTTTCAAGTTTTGAGTATTGATTTGATGGACTATGGAACAAGGAGTATCAAAGGCCTAAGCTTGGGGATGCCCATGGCACCCCAAGTAAATTCAAGATAATCAAAAGCCTAAGTTTGGGGATGCCCCGGGAAGGCATCCCCTCTTTCGTCTTCATCCATCGGTAACTATACTTGGAGCTGTATTTTTATTTGCAACATGTTATGTGTTTTACTTGGAGCGTCTTGTATAATTTGATTCTTTGCTTGTTAGTTTGACACAATCATCCTTGATGGACACACCTATTTGAGAGAGTTAAATATGGCCTAGAAATTATTAGAACACTCTATGTGCTTCACTTATATCTTTTGAGTTGAATAGTTTTTGCTCTAGTGCTTCACTTATATCTTTTAGAGCACGGTGGTGATAATATTTTGTAGAAATTGTTGAACTCTCATGCTTCACTTATATCTATTTGAGAGTCTATTAAAACAGCATGGTAATGTGTTTAGGCTAAAGAAACTAGTCTTCACATGATAGACATCCAATGTCAATGTAGTAAAAAAATTCACACCAAGCGCATTGAATAGAGTGAGATGTTGGATGCTTGATAATTGATTTGAGACATGAGGATAGTGATATTAGAGTCATGCTAGTGGAGTTATTATGAAATTGAGAAATACTTGTGTTAATGTTAGTGATTCCCGTAGCATGCACGTATGGTGAACCGTTGTGTGACTAAGTTAGAGCATGAGGTATTTGTAGAGTGTCAACCTTTGTGTGGAGGCCGGGGGCGCGCGATGGTTAACTCCTACCAACCTCCCCCTGGGAGCATGCGTTGATTGCTTTGTTTTGATGACTCGTAGATTTTTGCAATAAGTATATGAGTTCTTATGACTAATGTTGAGTCCATGGATTATACGCACTCTCACCCTTCCACCATTGCTAGCTTCTCTTGTACCACACAACTTTCGCCGGTGCCATAAACCCACTATATATCCTTCCTCAAAACAGCCACCATATTGTTACTCAAAACAGCCACCATACCTACCTATCATGGCATTTCCATAGCCATTCCGAGATACATTGCCATGCAACTTTCCACCGTTCCGTTCATATGACACGCATCATATTGTCATATTGCCATTGCATGATCATGTAGTTGACATCGTATTTGTGGCAAAGCCACCATGCATAATCTTTTTATACATGTCACTCTTGTTTCATTGCACATACCGGTACACCGCCGGAGGCATTCATATAGAGTCATACTTTGTTGTTGTAGTCTCGAGTTGTAATATCGTGTTGTAATGAAAGTGTGATGATCATCATTATTAGAGTATTGTCCCATGGGAGGAAAGGCTAAATCTATAAAGCCCCTCCTCAAAAAAAAGAAAAAAGAAAAAAAGGCCAAAGAAAAAAAGAAAGGCCCAAAAAAAGAGAAAAGAAAGAAAAGAAAAAGGGACAATTGCTACTATGTTTTTCCACACTTGTGCTTCAAAGTAGCACCATGTTCTTCATTGTAGAGAGTCTCATGTTTAGTCACTTTCATATACTAGTGGGAATTTTCGTTATAGAACTTGGCTTGTATATTCCAACGATGGGCTTCCTCAAATGCCCTATGTCTTCGTGAGCAAGCAAGTTGAATGCACACCCACTAGTTTCTTTTGTTGAGCTTTCATTCATATTTAGCTCAAGTGCATCCGTTGCATGGCAATACCTACTAACTCACATTGATATCTATTGATGGGCATCTCCATAGCCCGTTGATACGCCTAGTCGATGTGAGACTATCTCCCTCCTTTTTGTCTTCTCCACAACCACCTCTATTCCACCCATAGTGCTATATCCATGGCTCACGCTCATGTATTGCGTGAAAGTTGAAAGGTTTGAAAAGATAGAGTATGAAAACAAATGCTTGGCTGAACTCGGGGTTGTGCATGATATGAATATTTTTGTGTGATAACGAGGGAGCATAGCCAACACTATATGATTTTGTAGGGATAAAATTTTTTAGCCATAGTATTTTGAGAAGACATGATTGCTTTGTTAGTATTGCTTGAAGTATTATTATTTCTTATGTCAATATAGACTTTTATATTGAACCTTCCAGATCTGAACATTCATGCCACAATTAAGAGAATTACATTGAAAAATTATATTGTTTAGCATTCCACATCAAAAATTCTTTCTTTATCATTTACCTACTCGAGGACGAGCAGGAATTAAGCTTGGGCATGCTTGATACGTCTCCAACGTATCTATAATTTTTGATTGTTCCATGCTATTATTTATGAAGTCTTGGATGTTTAATGGGCTTTATCATTCTCTTTTATATCATTTTTGGGACTAACCTACTAACCCAAAGGCCCAGTCCAGATTGCTGTTTTTTTGCCTATTTCAGGGTTTTGCAGAAAAAGAATATCAAACGGAATGACACCTTCGTGAGAGATATTTTTGGAGAAAATCATGCACAGGAAGCTTGAGAACCACGTCAGAGGATCGAGGAGGTGCCCTCGAGGGTGGGGGCGCGGCCCCCTTCTCAGGGCGCACCCTTGCCTCCACGCCCCCTCAAGTGGCCCCTGGTGCCCTCCTTCTTCCTATATAACTCCACGTACCCCAGAAACTCCGAGGGCAGAGAGAAAACCCTAATTCCACCGCCGTACCTTCTGTTCCCGTGGAGATCCCATCTTGGAGCCTGTTCCGGAGCTCCACCGGAGGGGGATCCATCACGGAGTCCTTCATCATCATCATCATCGCCCTCACCATGAGTTGTGAGTAGTTTACCACAGACATTCGGGTCCATAGCTAGTATCTAGATTGTTTCTTCTCTCTCTCTGGATCTCAATACAAAGTTCTCCTCGGTCTTCGAGGAGATCTATTCGATGTAATCTCTTTTTGCGGTGTGTTTGTCGAGATCCGATGATTTTTGAGTTTATGATCAAGGTTATCTATGAAAGATATTTGGTTCTTCTCTGAACTTTTTATGTGTGCTCATAATATCCTTGCAAGTCTCTTCGAATTATTGGTTTGGTTTGGCCTACTAGATCTATAGTTCTTGCAATGGGAGAAGTGCTTGGCTTTGGGTTCAATCTTGCGGTGTCCTTTCCCAGTGACAATAGGGGCAGCAAGGCACGTATTGTATTGTTGCCATCGAGGATAAAAATATGGGGTTTATATCATATTGCTTGAGTTTATCCCTCTACATCATGTCATCTTGCTTAAGGCGTTACTCTGTTCGGATGAACTCAATACACTAGATGCATGCTGGATAGCGGTCGATGTGTGGAGTAATAGTAGTAGATGCAGGCAGGAGTCGGTCTACTTGTCTCGGACGTGATGCCTATATACAATGATCATGCCTAGATAGTCTCATAATTATTCGCTTTTCTATCAATTGCTCGACAGTAATTTGTTTACCTGCCGTAGAATGTCGCTATTATGAGAGAAGCCACTAGAGAAAACTATGGCCCCCGGGTCTATTCTCAACATATCAATCTACATCTACTTTACTTTTACCGCTTTTATTTGCTGTTTTATTAAACCAAAAATACCAAAAATGTCAACTATCATCTCTATCATATCTCACTCTCGTAAGTGACCGTAAAGGGATTGACAACCCCTTATCGCGTTGGCTGCGAAGTTCTTATTTGTTTGTGCAGGTGCGAGGGACTGGCGCGTGGTCTCCTACTGGATTGATACCTTGGTTCTCAAAAACTGAGGGAAATACTTACGCTACTGTGCTGCATCTCCCTTTCCTCTTCGAGGGAATACACCGCAAGCTCAAGAGGTAGCAGACGACGATGATAAAGATCCAAAGCAGGATAAGCCCGTCGATGAACCTCCTAAACGTCAGCGTCAGAAATGTCACTCACGATCTCGTCGAGGAAAGGAAAGTAACACTGGCACCGGAGACAATGAAGATCCGGAGGAAGTCGATGACCCCGTAGAGCCAGCGGTGGAGCAGTACAAGCGGGAAGATGGCGAACACAGCCCTGAACAACTTGTCGATCACAACGATTCCGAAGACAACAATTATCAACCTGTCTCCGAAGAGGACATCAGCCTGGGAGGCGAAGAATTTATCGTCCTATAAGAACCCCTCGAACAAAAACGCTTTCAGTAACAGCTCATTGCTACATCAAGGAGCTTGAAAAAACAGCAGCAACGGCTTAGGGCCGAACATGATACGCTCAAGGACGGATGGAACGAAGTGCTAGACGCTGAAGAAAGATACGACCGTGAGTTCCAAACAAAGAGCTATCCCAAACGCAAAATTGTTGCCTCAATTTGACGACGAGGCCCTTGCGCAAATTCCGTCGAAGTACGATCAGGCTGATCAACCGGACCGACCACCTCATGGATAGGACAAAGCGGCCAGCAATGACGTACACCAGCCCGCACCTCCCCACCGTAATGGAAAGGATACAGCGGCTCAGGGCCACAAGTAAGATTTACGTCAGGACCTGAATAAGAAAGCCAGTCAGGCCAGATCAATCTACGGATCAAGAGAACATGCTCCCACGCGAGATGGTGGCTATCAAGCCAAACATGCCGGGCACAGTCAAGTTTGGAACCAACACCGAACACACACACACCGTATGAATTATGCCACGATATTGCACGATACAGGGGTGTTGCACACCCTCTGTGCTTCACCGATGAGGTGATGGACCATCAATTTCCAGAAGGGTGTAAACCCGTAAACATCGAGGCATATGATGGAACGACGGACCCCGCTGTATGGATAGAAGACTTTATTCTTCACATCCACAAGGCTCATGGGGACGACCTCCACGCTATCAAATATTTACCTCTCAAGCTGAAAGGGCCAGCTCGGCATTGGTTGAACAGCCTCCCAGAGAACTCCATTGGAAGATGGGAAGATTTAGAGGATGCTTTTTGGGCTAACTTTCAGGGGACTTATTTCCGGCCCCTGGATGCTGATGATCTAAGTCACATAATCCAGCAACCTGGGGAGTCAGCCCGTAAGCTTTGGAACTGGTTCCTAACTAAAAAGAACCAAATTGTCGACTGTTCGGACGCCGAGGCCTTAGCGGCATTCAAACATAGTGTCCGGGGTGAGTGGCTGGCAAGACACCTCGGCCATGAGAAGCCGAGGACAATGGCAGCCCTTACTACACTCATGACCCGCTTTTGCGCGGGTAAAGATAGCTGGCTAGCTCATAACAGCAATAGCACCAACGACCCTGGCACTTCCGAAGTCAGGGACGGCAACGGCATGCCACGACGCAATAAGAACAAACGTCGAAACAATACCGGAGACACAGGTGACACGGTAGTAAACGCCGGATTTAGTGGCTCCAGGCCTGGTCAATGGAAGAAGCCATTCAAAGGCAACAGAGACAGTCCATCTAGCATGGACAAAATACTAGAGAGGCCTTGCCAAATTCTTGGCACCCCGGAGAAGCCTGCAAATCATACCAACCGAAATTGTTGGGTCTTCAAGCAGGTCGACAAGTTAAATGCCGAACACAAGGGGAAATGACCTGAAAGCGGGGACGAGGATGAACCTCGTCATCCGAACACTGGGGGATAGAAGAAATTTCCACCGGAGGTAGAAAACATGAATATGATCTACGCCACCCATATCCCCAAGAGGGAGCGCAAGCGCGCACTCAGGGACGTTTATGCCGTAGAGCCCGTCACCCCGAAGTTCAACCCATGGTCGGCTTGCTCGATCACCTTTGATCGCAGGGATCACCCAACCAATATCTGTCACGGAGGTTCGACGGCCCTAGTACTCGATCCTATAATTGATGGATATCATCTTACTTGAGTCCTTATGGATGGCGGCAATAGTCTAAATTTGATATATCAAGACAATGACCTCAAGATGTGGATAGACCCCTCAAGGATTAAGCCCAGCAGCACTACCTTCAAATGAGTAATACCTAGCGTAGAGGCCCGCTTCACGGGCTCATTAACACTGGAGGTCGTATTCGGCTCTCCTGATAACTTTCGAAGCGAAGAGTTAATCTTAGACATCGCTCCTTTCCGAAGTGGCTATCATGCACTACTCGGAAGAACGGCCTTCGCCCGCTTTAATGTGGTCTCACATTATGCTTACTTAAAGCTCAAAATGCCTGGACCACGCGGCGTAAACACGGTCGATGGAAACAATGAGCGCTCCCTCCGTACTGATACGTCCAAAACGTATCTATAATTTCTGCTTGCTCCATGCCTCTTTTGTGTGATATTGCTATGATATATATGCACTTCCATACACTTTTAATCATATTTGGACTAACCTATTAACTCAGTGCACCCCAGTGCCAGTTTCTGTTTTCTGCTGTTTTTGTATTCCAGGTTTTCCCATTACGTAAATTGCCAGAACAATTCCGGGAAAAATATATAAAAAATCAGCGTTCCGGAAGCTTCCTTGCGGCCAAAGTAGGGCCAGAGGGGGGCCACCAGGGCTCCAGGCGACCAGAGGGGGCGGCCCCCCTCCTGGCCGCGCCGCCAGGGCGCCTGGGCCCCCCTGGCCTCTTCTGACGCCCCCCTTTGGCATATATTTACACCGCGTCCCGAAACCCTCGAGGACGGAACCCTTTTTCGCGATCTCATTTCTATTCCGCCGCCGCCGCGCTTCCAAGATCGGGAGCACCAGGAGAACTCTTCCTGGCACCCTGCCGGAGGGGAGAACCACCACCGGGAGCTTCTCCACCACCATGGACGCCTCCCGGATGAGTTGTGAGTAGTCTCCCTTGGACCATGGGTCCATGACCAGTAGCTATGTGATGTTCTCCTCCCCGATTTGTTCTTCATCGATTAGACCTCGTGAGCTGCCCTACATGATCGAGGCACATATGTAATCCTTATGCTGTTGCTATAATGAGTTTGCTGGGATCCGATGGATTATGAGATTATGTTCAGATTGTGTGTGAGTAATATATTTGATTCACCTCTTTTATATTTATGTTCTTGAGTAATTCTTGCATGTTCTCCGTTGCTGTTTATTGCTTTGGCCAAGTAGTAGGTAGTAACTCCAAGAGGGAACGTTATGCTTGATTGTGGGTTCATGCCCCTCGATGACTAGCTTGAGTGACAGAAACATGAGTCTAGAGGATGTGTTGTTGCCACAAGGGGGGAAACAACGGTGCTTGTACTTGCGGGTGCAAGGATTGTTTACTTTACGCAAAGTTCTTTTAATGCAGTTGTCTGTTGCTTTGAGTTTACACTATGGGTGGGACTCGCAACTTAATACCAGCGAGATGTTCTGGATAGATATCTCAAGGTGGATGATTAGTAGTAGATGCAGATGGATTTCGGTCTACTTGCCTTGGCGTACCGCCCATGCTTTTGAGCCTCTACCTTTCTTTACAGCATAGTTAGCATTGGTTTGCGCACATAATCCTGTCAATTGCCTAGCTGTAATTCGTTTACCTCGCTTAGCTGTTTTATCGTCTTTTGGGAGAGAGACATCACTAGTGAACATCATGGGACCCCGGTCCATATTACCATCATTGATCACATCCGCTTTTTATTTCCTGTTCTTACTTACTAGTTGCAGTAATACCTATCACTATTATCTCTTGCATTTGATCCTTTGTAAACGACAAGGCCGGAGGGATTGACAACCTCTCTGTACTCGTTGGGAGCAAAGTTATTTGTATTTGTGTGCAGGTCCTGTCAATCACTAAGTTGTGCCGCTAGCAGTTGACACCTTCTTGTTGACCCTCGGAGTCTCAGGGGATTCGATCCTTGGTATCTTTGCCAAGGGAAAACTACCGCTACACTGCATCTCAAACCTTCCACTTGGGGTAACCAACGAGGGGCGAGAAGCCATCAAGCAAAGTTTTCTGGCGCCGTCGCCGGGGACTCCACTCTTCAAGATAGGGGAGTTGCACGCTATCTTTTACCTTTGCTTTTTAGTCTTGTTAGTTTACCTTTCAGTTTTTGCTTTAGTGTCCTTTATCAAAAATCACAAAAATAGTTATCTTGCTTGCTTGCTGCTATTGGTTCCATCAAAAACACTAAGTGGGAGGAGTACACCCCTTCTTCCATCACGCCAATCACCACCGTCGGGATTTACAAAAGTAATAAACCTTGTGATTATGTTAGTCTTAATGGAGAGTTATGCCCATGGCATGGTCTTCCAGGAAAAAAGTATGAGCCTCAGTTTAAAGTTGCTCCTATACTTCCCCAAACTTGGGAAGACGTTCAAACTCTTATAATAGAGAGCAATTCAAACAAAGAAGATGACACTACAATTCTGCTCAATAATGATAAAATTGATTTTGATAACTGTAGTCTCTCAGAAGTTGTCACCTTTTTACAAAGAATGGCTAAAGATCCCCACACTGGCACACTCAATCTTGCCTTTACAGAGCATATCACTAATGCTCTCATCAAAGCTAGGGAGGAGAAACTTAGGGTAGAAGCCTCCATACCTAGAAAGCTAGAAGATGGTTGGGATCCTATGATTAAAATTAAGTTGAATAATTTCTCTTGCTATGCTTTATGTGATGTTGGAGCTAGCACCTCTGTTATGCCCAAAAGAATATATGATATGCTTAAATTGAAACCTTTTGATTCTTGTTCTTTTGGTGTTCGTCTTGTTGATTCTTCCATAAAGAAACCTTTGGGGAGGATCGACGATGTTCTTATCATTGTCAATGACAATTATGTTCCCGTTGATTTTACTATTATGGATATTGAATGTGAACCTTCTTGTCCAATTATTTTGGGACGTCCTTTTCTTCGCACCGTTGGTGCTATCATTGACATGAAAGAGGGGAATATAAAATTCCAATTTCCTCTCAAGAAAGGGATGGAACACTTCCCTAGAAAGAAGATTAAGTTACCTTTTGAGTCCGTTATACGGGCTAGCTATTCTTTTACTCTTGATAAAACTTGATCTCTTTGCATTATGCCTAGCTTAAAGGCATAAAAGAAAGCGCTTTTGGGAGGCAGCCCACAATGAATAAAATTTTATTTTGCTTTTGTTGTGTCTTGATGTTTGTTACTACAGTAGCATCATCATTGTATCTTTACTTTTCAGCTTTGTGCCAAGTCTAGCCTCTGATTGCAAGAAAGTTCAAAAGTTGCGACGTGCTGTCCAGGAAACAGATTCTGTCCTTGGACAGAAAAATTCGTATAAAATCACCAGATCATCTTTTTCGTCTGAATTTTTTCTAAAGCGTGCTCTATACAATTGGCTTTCGGGCATCTGTTCTGAGTTTTTTGATTTGAGTTGCAGAAGTGCCACGAAAAAATTATTTACTACCTGCTGGTCTGTTTTTCACAGATTCTGTCCTGTTTTGCCTTTCCTTCATTTTGCAAACCTTGAGCTTGCTTTTTCTTTGCAAAAACCTTTTGGCAATCTTGAGAAACAGTAGACCTTCAAGATTATCCTTATTTCCAGCAAGGAAAAATTATTTTATTATGGGTACTAACCTCGCTAATCAGATTATGATGAGTTATGTATGAAGGGAGTTTTCAAGTGTGCGAGGGAAGATGATAAAAAGATTCAGGAGTGTCAAACGCTCAAGCTTGGGGATGCCCCCGTGCACCCCCAAGAAATATTCAAGAAGACTCAAGCGTCTAAGCTTGGGGATGCCCCCGTGCATCCCCTTCTCCATCAACAATTATCAGTTCGTCTTTCGTTCCACTATATTTTAATCACTTCATGTGTTATGTGCTATGCTTGGAGCGTCTTGCTTTTAGTTTCCTTTTTAGTTTTCTTTAGCTTTGCTTGCTTTTCATAACAAGTTGGAACCCATCTTTCTTTGTGTGGGAGAGAAACACGCTCCACTTCAACCTAGAACACAA
Organism: Secale cereale; assembly: GCA_902687465.1. Taxonomy (NCBI): domain Eukaryota; kingdom Viridiplantae; phylum Streptophyta; class Magnoliopsida; order Poales; family Poaceae; genus Secale; species Secale cereale. The sequence goes on from LR738713.1 coordinate 835,444,950, forward strand.
CATAGGATTTTCATGTTTATCTTTGCTGTGTATGTTCTTGGTCTTTCAATAGCTACTGTCATGCTTAGCTCTTAGTTTTCATGCTTCACTTTTTAAAGAGCTTTTGTTTAGTTGGTTGCTGGAACTCTCTTGAGTTATCATGCTTATCTTCTTAAGAGAGTTGGCTTCTGTTGCACTGGTTGATATGTCTATGATAAAAATGCTATGTGCATAATGGTGCTTAGTAATTCATGTTTTCTTATGGTTAGTCTCAAATAGCTGGGGGGTTCTTAATGTGTTATTGAAGTACCAACATGATTTGTTTGCCTATGATGTGGTATGGTTTAGTGATATCTTCCTCCAAGAATTTATTTTGATTGACTTGGCATATGCTCACGCATATTTAAGACTGTAAAGAAAGTCTATCAAGCCTTGATGATCTTTGATTTCTGAGTAGCGATATAACTTCCATGCCCGATTCAATGTTGCTTTGTCGCTCTACATGATTATGACCGTCATTGCTCTCTTAGTTGGTCGCTCCCAGTCTTGTGCTAACCTTCGCCTGTACTAAGCGGACTGACTGCTTGTGCATCCAAAATCCTTTAAAGCAGTTATGCCATATGAGTCCACCATACCTTCCTATACATGGTATTTACCTGCCATTCCTAACGAAGACTTTCGTGTACCATCTCGAAATTAAAAAAAAAGCATTTCTCTTTTGTGCCTCTGTTTTAGCTCATGAGGAAGTAGTAGTTAATTCATGATCTTTTTAAGTTGGACAAGCTTCACCCCGGGATTGCATGTCTAATGTGCAAACTCCTAATACGAGAAGGAACTGGCAAAGAGTGCGCCCGGCTCATTAAAAAATATACAACAAATAAACCCTCCTTCACGCTTTGTTCATGAGAAATCAGAAAACTTTGGCAGTGATAAACAAAGGAGATTAAGAGGATGTGATCGTCCTCGTGCGGGAGCCGTTCCACGAAACTTGTCCAGCTCGAGAAGTAATTGAGTTATCTACTAGCATTCGTTGACGAAATATGCATATCCCAAAAATAATTTTACCTCTGTTTTTTAAAAAACCAAGAGCTCTGGTACATGTTTAGTTTTTGTTTCCGACCACGGGTTTTCAACCTTGCCATCAAAAGCCACGGTTCGAGAGTCTCCACCTTCTTTCTTTAAAGCACCAACTATTGAGAGCATGATTGTCATTCTGAGTGTAATGTGCATTGTCCCAAAGTACCATTGTCTTCTGCATGATTGTGATATCGTTTATTCTGAAATCATTGTATCTAGTCGTCACTTAAACTTCGGAGGTGCCCCTGCATTTATGTTTTGCTTCACTAAAGGGGGCAAGCGAGGTACCACTTTGTCATGTTTGCACACCATGCTCACTACAAATCTATTGAGTGTTTCAGTATCATATTGTAGAACTTTCAGTTCTTTGTGATATTCTCATGAGGCAACTTAATTACTAAAGATTCATTGTCTCAGTAAGCATTTGTCATGTGACTGTGAAAAGTTCTTATATGGTTAATAGCATGTCACCACAGAAATTATGCTTGTTATCATTTACCTACTCGAGGACGAGCAGGAATTAAGCTTGGGGATGTTGATACGTCCAAAACGTATCTATAATTTCTGCTTGCTCCATGCCTCTTTTGTGTGATATTGCTATGATATTTATGCACTTCCATACACTTTTGATCATATTTGGACTAACCTATTAACTCAGTGCACCCCAGTGCCAGTTTCTGTTTTCTGCTGTTTTTGTATTTCAGGTTTTCCCATTACGTAAATTGCCAGAAAAATTCCGGGAAAAATATATAAAAAATCAGCATTCCGGAAGCTTCCTTGCGGCCAAAGTAGGGCCAGAGGGGGGCCACCAGGGCTCCAGGCGACCAGAGGGGGCGGCCCCCCTCCTGGCCGCGCCGCCAGGGTGCCTGGGCCCCCCTGGCCTCTTCTGACGCCCCCCTTTGGCATATATTTACACCGCGTCCCGAAACCCTTGAGGACGGAACCCTTTTTCGTGATCTCATATATGTTCCGCCGCCGCCGCGCTTCCAAGATCGGGAGCACCAGGAGAACTCTTCCTGGCACCCTGCCGGAGGGGAGAACCACCACCGGGAGCTTCTCCACCACCATGGACGCCTCCCGGATGAGTTGTGAGTAGTCTCCCTTGGACCATGGGTCCATGACCAATAGCTATGTGAGGTTCTCCTCCCCTCTTTGTTCTTCACCGATTAGACCTCGTGAGCTGCCCTACATGATCGAGGCACATATGTAATCCTTATGCTGTTGCTATGATGAGTTTGCTGGGATCCGATGGATTATGAGATTATGTTCAGATTGTGTGTGAGTAATATATTTGATTCACCTCTTTTATATTTATGTTCTTGAGTAATTCTTGCATGTTCTCCGTTGCTGTTTATTGCTTTGGCCAAGTAGTAGGTAGTAACTCCAAGAGGGAACGTTATGCTTGATTGTGGGTTCATGCCCCTCGATGACTAGCTTGAGTGACAGAAACATGCGTCTAGGGGATGTGCTGTTGCCACAAGGGGGAAAACAACGGTGCTTGTACTTGCGGGTGCAAGGATTGTTTACTTTACGCAAAGTTCTTTTAATGCAGTTGTCTGTTGCTTTGAGTTTACACTATGGGTGGGACTCGCAACTTAATACCAGCGAGATGTTCTGGATAGATATCTCAAGGTGGATGATTAGTAGTAGATGTAGATGGATTTCGGTCTACTTGCCTTGGTGTACCGCCCATGCTTTTGAGCCTCTACCTTTCTTTGCAGCATAGTTAGCATTGGTTTGCGCACATAATCCTGTCAATTGCCCAGCTGTAATTCGTTTACCTCGCTTAGCTGTTTTATCGTCTTTTGGGAGAGAGACATCACTAGTGAACATCATGGGACCCCGGTCCATATTACCATCATTGATCACATCCGCTATTTATTTCCTGTTCTTACTTACTAGTTGCAGTAATACCTATCACTATTATCTCTTGCGTTTGATCCTTTGTAAACGACAAGGCCGGAGGGATTGACAACCTCTCTGTACTCGTTGGGAGCAAAGTTATTTGTATTTGTGTGCAGGTCCTGTCAATCGCTAAGTTGCGCCGCTAGCAGTTGACACCTTCTTGTTGACCCTCGGAGTCTCAGGGGATTCGATCATTGGTATCTTTGCCAAGGGAAAACTACCGCTACACTGCATCTCAAACCTTCCACTTGGGGTAACCAACGAGGGGCGAGAAGCCATCACGTACAGAGGAAGACATTGCGGCCCTAGCAGCCGAGGTCCAAAGTGGCTTATTCAAGCCGAATAGTTCATCGACCGTCAAGACCATGAACACTACTAAACGTGTCCGGCCAGCATTACAATGCGGCAGCTCAGAAGAACCTGAGCTCGATTAGCAGTTACGCCCCCGTCGACTGCCCCACATGGTAGTAGCATATGTACCTCGCGTACACAATTACGCCCTTAAAATACATTGGGCCGCGTCAGGGGCACACTGCATAAAGATAGTCCATAGTTCGGCTTGACCCTATTCGGACTCTAAAATACATTTTCTCTTAAAGGTTCATTAAAAGAACCCACCTTACCTACGACTGTGCATGACATTCTTTTCCAGAGTTCTCTTTCCTTTTTTTACAGGCGGCCATCATAATTCCCCTCTTCAAGGACACATTACAAAGGAGAAAACGGCGCAGGCGTGCAGCAGGGCGCCCCGTCGAAACTTCTTTTTCTTCGTTAGATTCAGGCCCTGTGTAAACCTTTTCTCTCTTTTTTAGTTTCTTTTCTTATGTTGGCATGTAAAATGCCCAAAGATGTTATCGACATTATCTGTAACCACACGGCTCGCCGTATTAAATGGGATATAAAAGAAGCAGTTTGGCTCCAATTCGCATGGAGTTCATTTTATTACCACATGTGTTCTCTCTCCACGTCAGATTGCCACATGTGCCTCAATACCTCAACTTAATACCAGGGGATGTATTCGGCCTGGCACACCTCCAAGTCCGAACACCTATAGGGAACTGTTCGGCGTCTCGGATATTGCATTATATGCATCAATTCTGAAACATGTCTTGGGTCTATAGTTGGGTTGCCCGGCTCCTATGTGCCGGGGAAACTGATCCACGAACACCTATGGGGTCCGGCGGACCGAGCCCCTTTCTGTTCGGCGGGGGCGGAGATCGCACGAAGAGCAGATCGAGGCGAAGCACACGAGCAGTTTACCCAGGTTCGGGCCGCACGGATGCGTAAAACCCTACTCCTGCTTTGTGGTTTGTATTGAGTTCTTGGCTCGGGAGCGCTGAGTGCTACAGTACACACCCGCAACAAACGAGACCGAGCGTGAGTGTTCTTCTGCTTCGAACCCCCCTCTACGTTGCGCATGGGCCTCCTTTTATATGCTCAAGGGGTCACCGACAGGTGGCAATGTAGACAAGGGTAAAAATGGAAAGGTGTTGCGGTTGGTACAACTACCTGCACAGTGTACCATACCTAACCCTGACGGCAGGGGACAAAGGCATTGAATGCACGTCTGCGTCGCCCAAATAGTGCAAAAGGGACCGTCAGGGACGCCACCGCTTGCCACGATGGTAATCTTGTCAGCACCGCTTGCCACCGCGTACCGCTGGCTGCACAGCCTCCCTCCACATACGCCTAGAAGGGTCCTAGAGACGACACGTTGGTGGATGTGCTGGAGCGCAGGTACAGAGTGGTAGCTTGCCGCGGCAAGCGCCCTGCCGTGGCCGTTGTCTTGTCGCGTCCGGGAGCTTGCCGCTCACCGGGCCTTGTCGGGACGCGTGGCGCGTCGCGGCAAGTTCCTTGAGATGCCTCGGTTGGCCTTCCCGGCAAGCTCCTCTCGCCGGGGTCTTGTGCCTTGAGTGGCCTTCCCGGCAAGCTCCTCTTGCCGGGGCCTTGTCTCCTTGGCTTGAATACTTTGTTCTTGAATGGCTCCAAAGGAACCACGGAGGACCTTGGCGGTCACCCGGCAAGCCCTGCCGCGGGGTGCTGCGACTGCTCGTGCACAAGTTCGGGATACTAGGGTACCCCTACTCTAGTACACCGACAGGAGCCCCCGGGCCTGGGGCATACACGGTGCCCAGCGCTGTTGGGCCAGGCCCAAAACAGGGCACGGGCACGCGCGGCCTGGGTTACACCGCATCTCACTCCGTATCCACCGCGCCCTCCCCGAACGGCACGCGTTGAATGCGGCGTCGTGGGCGAGATCGTGGGTGGTTTCCTTATTCGGAAAGGCGGAACGTTCGCCCCCTCCCTCCTTATAAGCAGGGGAAATAGGGGCAGTTCGTCCATCCGCCAGTTGCTACTCCTACGCTGCTCCCCTTTCTTCCCAAAACTGAAAGAGAGCAGCGCCCTGCCCCCCATCGCCACCAGCACCACCAACACCGTCGACCTCCCCCAACACTTCCGCCATGGCTCCGAAAGCCGAAAAGGGGAAGGGCGTGAAGTCGGCCGAGGCGCAGCGGCTCGCGGCGCTGCGAAAGGAGCAGGCGATCTCACCCCCCCCCCCAAGCTCGCCGCGAAGGAGCTGAGGGAGTACTACTACCTCTTCTGGTCGGGGGAGACGCGAGCGCATCCACGCACGAAGGTACTTCCAGCCGTCTCTTGGAAAATGGCCCCAACTGGATATCCCTTCTTCACCTTGTTCTTCTACTGCGGGCTCTGCCCGCCTTTCTCTGAGTTCTTCTGCGATATTATGAACACCTACAAGTTCCGCCTCCTTGACTTCACCCCCAATGCCGTTCTGACCATGCCAGTTTTCGCACACCTCTGCGAAAACTTTGTCGGAGTCTATCCAAATGTAGGCCTTTTCCGCCACTTCTTTATGCCTCGGGTTGAGAGAGGAGACCCTTTATCCGGCGGAATCGCCTGGATCTCGAGGGCCGGCAAGAAGGACGCTTATCTGGAGGGAGAGCTCCGCAGCAAGTGGGAGGAGTGGAGAGCAAACTGGTGCTGGATTGTCGAGGAGAACCCGCAGCCATTTACCGCCCGGCGCCAAACCCCAGTAGTGCGCGGCAGCGACTGGAGCAACGTGGCCCCGGAAGACGATAGGCTGAAGATTGCCGTCGCCCGGATCCAACGCCTCAGGCTTGCCGGGCTCACTGTAGGCGCAGTTGGCCCAAATTTTCTCCGCCACCGCATCGTCCCCCTGCAGGAGAGGAAGAGACCCGCCTAGGAGTTCGAGAATGTGGCAGACATCATGAGGCTGCGCCCGGGCCTCAACTTCAACTTCACTATTCTGGAGCTTAACGCGATGCTCCAGGAGCTGTTCAAATACGACCCTCAACATCCCGAAGTGTTCAGGTTGCCGAAGGGTGTCGTTCCGCTGTGCAACAACTCCACGCTTAGCCGCATTCGCGCAATGATGCCGCTGTGCGACTCGCATGGGATTGACCCAACTTGGCAAGAGCCTGCAGATGACGCCATGCAGGAGTTCTTTGACGGCTTGGAAGAAGTGCCGATTCGCTCTGACGAAAAGAAAGGCCTCACCCGCGACACCAGCGATGCGGAGGTGAAACGCATCGCTACTAGACTGGAAGAGGCGGCGGCAGCCACAGCCGCGGGCGAGTTTGGATTCACCGTGGAGGAGGCAGAGGCAGCAGAGGCGGCAAGCCGTGCCGAGCGAGAGGAGCTTGCCGGTGAGGAGGAGGCAGAGGCGGCAGAGGCGGCAAGCCGTGCCGGGCATGACGTCGAGTCAAGCGAGCCCGCTGAGGATACGAGCGGCTTGCTGGAGATCGACTCCTCTTCCTCCTCATCTTCAGACAGCTCGCCGCAAGCAGAGCCCCCAGCTCCACCAAGAAGGCGTCTCCGCAAGGCCGTGGACGTAGCGGAGTGGCAGGCGAGTCAACAGCCGCCGCGCCGCGCGACACGCTCCACAGTGGCAAGCACTGTTGCCGCGGGAGCACCTTGCGCTGCTGCGGCAACCGGAGCGGGGTCTTCCCGGACCACCGCTTCTGCTCCTGCCGCTCCTCACGCCACGGCGGCAGCCGGAGCGGGGTCGTCTCAGACCACCTCCACTGCTCCCGCTAAGCGGCCAAGGGAGCCTACTCCTCCGCCTCCTCGCGTCGGACGTGAGCCAGAATTCGACTTCTCCGCGCTCAGCTCCGACGAGGAAGAAGAAGAGTAAGATTCTTGTTGTACTTGTATTTCTTCAATTCTTGTTGCTTTGTCTTGTATCTCATTTGCTTTACTCCGGACTTATTCCTTTTGAGGACTCTGGCCCAGAGAGCGGCGAAGAGAGCCAAGGTCCCGGCGAGGAGAGAGGAGGTGATCATCGTCGAGGACGAACCCACCGAGACCTCCTTGCCGGACCCGGCAACTAGTCTTCAGAGCAGCCCCCAGCGCAGCCCTCAGCGTAAGTATATGGTTCACTTTCTGCTGTTAGGCGCGTGTGGATGCTCTTCCTTTGCTGACATCTGATTGTTGGTTTGTGTAGGAGCAGAACAGCCCCACCAGGAGCATCGGGAGGCCACCCCTGACATGCCATCTGCTTTGACTACGCCGCCAAGGGAGAGTTCTCTGGCAAGGAGGAGTTCTCCGGCAAGGGAGAACTCTCCGGCAAGGGACAGCACCAGCGGCCTCCCGGCGGCGGAGACTACGACTGCGCCGCCAAGGGAGAGCTCTCCGGCAAGGGAGCCCGCCGAGGAGCCGGCTAGTGCAGGTAATCCTCTCGCTTCAAAACTTCCCTTGGGTTCTTCTTCTTTTGATCTTCTTTTTGGATAGTTGCTTGACTTTTCTCCCCTTTCCGGACGTCAGATCCATCTACCGCAGAGCCGATGGAGACCGAGGTTGCCGGCGAGGAGAACACGCGTGGCAATACTGACGACGCCGCTGCTACCGAAGAAGCAGCCGGTGCTGACGACCCCGCCGGCGCAGAGGCCGCCAAAGCTACCGCCGCAGCAGCTGGCGAGGGGTCTGGCGATCGCACTGACGGCCCTGAGGCCGCAGGAGCGCTAGGCGCTACGCCGACCGCCGACCCTTCCGCCGCTGCCGCAGCGTCAGGCTCCGAAGAGCCCCAGACAGGCGTCTACTTGAAGGCCGGCGATGGCGTCTTCATCAACCTCCCCTGGGCGTCACTCTCCAGGGCGCCGGTCGAAGGAGAGAGCTTTGACGGAGAGGTGCTCGCCTCTGCTGGGCTGACGCTAGTTGACGCGCCGAGCAGCAGCAGCGGCGAGCCTGAGGAGGAGCGGCTGCTGCAGAAGCTGGTGTCGCTCTACCGCGCCCGGCAAGCCAAGCTGGAGTCCCGAGAGGTGCTTGTCGCGAAGGCGGAAGCATACATCGAGAAGCGCGCTGTCGTGGAAATAGCACGGCAGATGTCCGGTTTAGCGGACTTGTAGATGGAACCATCGCACGGGTTAGCTTGAAGGGGTTCATAGCACACAAGGGACACAAAAGGTTTATACTAGTTCGGCCCCTTCGATGAAGGTAAAAGCCTACGTCTAGTTGGTTTGGTATTGCTTGGGCGTCGGATTACAGGGAGCGGATTCGCTTGCCTGTATCTCGACGGGTTGATTGTTGCTTGTCCTTGAACCGTCGCCGGGTCGTCCCTTTATATAGAGGGTACACCTGGTCCGGTTTACAGAGTCCCGAGGCTGGCTCATATTTGTGTCCGCCTTGGTCTCTGTCTTTTCTTCCTTATCTCTCAAGTTACATCACGGGGCGGTTTACAAACCTTAATTCTACACATGGGCCCTAAGATCTTATGGGCCGTAGCCTTTACTAAATATTACAAACAAGTATAATATAACAAAGCCGGTTTATACTAGCCGGTTTATACCTGCTAGTCATATCCCTGACATTAGGCCCCAGAATGATTTGAACTTGTTCATATCAGTCTTCTCTTGTATAATTTTCTTCTGTCTTCACATCCTTATAAACTGGCTCTGACGTCATCTTCAGGGATCATTAAATCTGACCGTGACATCATCTCCGCATTTAACGCCGCGAGCTGTACTTTAGCTTGTTTTAAGGGTTATCCCGAAAATCGAGGCGTCAGAGGATCTTTATCCGATTTTTTTGCCTCCTCGAATCCCGCACCTGTCGCTTCAGATCTGACTCTCCCTTATAAATACCGCTATCCCCATTCATTATCTTCTTCCTGCTCTGTCTTCTTCCTCTGTCGCCCTACTCCATCGTCGCCCGAGCTCGAACCGCCGCCGTCAACCGCTGGATCCAAGTCCTCGCCGGCCGCTGCATCACCCTGAGTTTGACCAGAAAACCTCCGCCGCTGATCCTTGCCGCTCCAGGTACGTCCTTCTTCTTCATTATAGGTCTGCAACTTCTAGGGTTTCTTCTCACGCCTCCGCCATTAGAGCCTTAATAGAAGCTTCACCTTGTTCAACCTTAAGCCGATGATTTCCAGTAACCTTTACTTTCAGATCTTGCCCTTTAAACTGTACTTTTACCCCGCTGTAAATGCTTCAGATCTCCGTCGTTCCTGTCTAACCTGTAGATTTATCCGCTCGGTATAAGGCCCTTGTAGTTCTTCTCGTATATTCTTACATTTGTTTCTGTTTTCCTAGTATGCTCAGATCTATTCCTCCTTAGCTGTTTTTTTAAAAACCTGTTTTTCTCCTTGGTAGATCTGCTAAGTATGTTCCGGTTTAAACTGTTACGCCCTGTTCTTGCGAAACTTTGTAATTTAAACACGACGGTTTAGCCGTTCCCCTTCAACTGCCATTAACCGGAAATGGTGTAGCTTGTCGTAATTGCCGGTTTAACCATGCCATTAGTCCTCAGTTAAACCGTTGCGTAACTTTCATAGATAGTTTCCGGTTTATACTGCTGTATCTTCATAATCCGTTTCCTGCACTTTATCTTTTCCAGTACTTGTCTTTCCGTTGCAATGGCCAAGCAATATGTCTCTTGCGATTGGGTTCCTTCTATCATTACTGAGGATGATTTGGTCAAGATTTCTGAAATTGGAACGTTAGGCCCTCAGTCTGTTTTGAAGTGGCGGGCCCCGGGGAATGAATGTCCTCCTACTCCCAGGTCCGGGGAGGTCATTGTGTTCTTTGATCATATATCTCGAGGCTTTTCTCCCCCCGGTTCAAAGTTTTTCCGGGATGTTCTTGCTGCTTTCCAACTGCACCCTCAGGATATTGGACCCAACTCTGTTTCAAACATCTGTGACTTCCAAGTGTTTTCGGAGGTATATCTGCAAGAAGAACCATCCGTCGATCTGTTCCGGGACTTCTTTCATTTAAACCGGCGCACCGAATTTACCAGCGGACCACATCAGGAGCTTGGTGGCGTTAGTATTCAGAAGAGGAGATATGTTGTTTTTCCTCATGCCGCTTTACACACTCATCCAAAAGACTGGAACAAGTCATGGTTTTACTGCATTGACACTTCTCCTGAAGGGGAGAACCCTCTGCCGGGTTACCGTGAAACCCGTATTCCGGAGAATCATCCTTTACCACAACGGCTCGGCCCCGTTGAACGGACCCGGTTTTCATCACAGCTCTCCAAGTTAAGAGCCTTCATAGCCAATGGTTTAATTGGAACTGATTTTCTACGCTGTTGGTTGTCCTGGAGCATCCTTCCCTTAAGCCAGCGATCACAGCTGATGTGCAAATATTCCGGCAAACCGGATGATCCCCAAAGGTTTACCAAGGAAAAACTCTCTGAATCGGAGGTCATAGAATCAGCCAAGAAAATTCTCAATGTTTCTTTGGCAGACTGTAGTAAGGTCGGGCTAGCGCCATATTATAAGAAGAACAAGCCGCCTGCAGTAAGTTTCACCTTACCCTGTATTCGTATCCGTTTCTTTTAAACCGTCCTTTCAATTGTCCTTCTTTCTGTTGATTAGGCTGATGACCCTTTCTGGAAGAGAAAACCTCAGGAGAAAACCGGCAAACAAGCTCGCCGGAAAACCTTTGCCAACAAGAAGAGGAAAGCAGCTGTTGACGCCGGTTCTCCCACTGAAGATGATGATCCGGATTCCGAGGTATGCTTTAATCCGGTTTGGATTTCGCTTTCTTGAACTTGTAATTATATCTAATGATAACTTTTCCACAGGAGTTGCCTGAAGGTGATAATCCGGCCGAAGTTGAGGTAACCATTCTTTCCTCTGACTCAGAACCTCTTCCACAAAAAAGTTGTCGGACCGTCCGGAAATATCAATTTTCTCATCCTTATGCTCAGTTGGACCCTAACTTTATTTTGAAGAAGCAACAGCACGAAGCTCTTCGCCAGACCACTCGCCACAGCGGCCTGGCGGTGGAATCATCCGGGATTTCTTTAACTCCGGTTCGAAAACGCCGTGCTGAGGTGATACTTTCTCCGACTCCCCTTCATCCCAAGGCCGGGCTTATCCGAAAACCTCTTGAACCGTCTGACCCTGATTATCAGGAAACTCCACTGTCTTCTTCTGGTGAATCGACCGCCACACAGCTTCCTCCATTGAAAACTGTCCCAGGGTAACTTTTCTCACCTTTTCCAGTTTATGATCCCTTTTGCTTTATAATGTCAACTCACTTTGCATACTTTTCCAGCAAACCAAAACCCAGCAAGAAGCCCAAGGCAAATAAGCCTCCTGCCGAGCCCACTGCAGATGATCCGGCTACTGATCCGTCAGCAACTGTTCCTTCAGAGGGCGAGCCCGTAGCTCCTCTTGAAGACCCTGTGCCTACAGATCACATCTCTGCTCCTGAGAATCCTACTGCTGAAGACGCCTATAATCCACCAAGTCCGGCTCGGGTTAACTCTCCTCAGATTAATCCGGCGTCTCCCAATCCGGCTCATACTGCCACTCCCCCAAACGTACCTGCCTCTCCTGATGTTGTGGTAACTGGGGCTGCCTTTGTTGCTCTGACTGAGCCCACCATTTTAGCCAAACATACGGCTAAAACGGAAAAGCTATCTCAAGGAAAAGGGAAATGGAGTACTGAGATATCCAACCTTTCTGATATGAGCGCCCAAGAAATTTACTCCGGGTATCTAAACCGGCTCCACAGCAGCCGAGATTATGAAGCCAGCCTGGTTAACTTAATGAGGGAAAAATATGAGGTAAACCTCTTCTTCTGACTTTGTTCTTTTGATGTGTTTCTATCTCATAACAGCCCCCAAGTTCCGGTTTAGCTGCGTGCTGAAGGTGAACCGGAACTTTGTAGATTGAACAATTGATCTTTACATTAGCCCCCAAGTATCAAGTAGATAACTTGTTTATGTATATGATACTTGCAAAAGTTACTGACGATACTTCAACCATACATTAGCCCCCAAGTGTCAAGTAGACAACTTGTTTGTGTGCTTGTGACTTGTCTGATTTTTACCTCTTGTCTTCTAACTGTGCTTGCAGGCTGAGTTGAACCGGAATGCTATTGAAATCAATGAACTTCGTAGCCGTCTTACTGAAACAGAATCTGCCGCTTCAAAAGCTAAAAAAGATCTTCAGGTGAGTTTAAAGACTGCTGAAGATCTGAAGAAATATTTTGAAGAAGAATGGACCACTTTTGAGGTTCAAAAGAAAGATCTGGAGAAAAGGGTTCAGGACGCTGAAGGGGCGCTTAACCCGGTTACAGAGGAATTGACCGGTTTAAAGCAGCAGGTTGAAATGATGACCACTGCAATCTTTGGTAAGTATAATCTGAATACCCGGTTTACCCCTGTAATATTCTAACTGTGCCGGCTTAGCCGTTATATCTGTATGCAGGTAGCCGTATCTCCCATCTTGGGGATGACGTACGGAAGAAGCTTAAAGCATGTTACACATTGGTCGAGCAGCTGTATACCGGCGCTCAAAGGATCATCAGTGCCACTTCCTTTGGTAAACCGGCCCCTTCGACGATCCAAGATACATTGAACAAGTTGTCTGTTTTGCCGGCTCGTCTTGAAGAAGTTAAAAAATCCGCTGCCCGAGGTGGCGCTCTTCTGGCCCTTACCAGAGCTAAGGCTTGGGTCCCAGATCTTGATCCGGAGGAAGCTATGACCGGTTTTCCTGATACAAAGGATGACGGCTCAACTTTTACTGCAAAGGACCTTTATGCTTTGACAAAGGAGATGCGCCCTCTCGCCAGCAAGCTTGCGGTTGAGTCCGATTTATCCAGGTATCATCCGGGATATAACTTGCAAAACGAACGAGTGGAGCGGCCGGTTTACGATACCGTGAATTTAATCCCGCCGGTTCGTCCTCATACCTTCGCTCCAAATATCGAACCTTTTGAACTGATCAACGAAGAGATGTATTTCCGGGCCTTGGCGAAGATTGACTGGCGTGTACCTGATTTCCAACCGCTTCAAGAAGATGAAGAAGTTCCGGATCAAGGTGATGGCCAGCCGTCTCAACAAGGAGGAGCACAACTTTAAAACTTTATTACTGTAATCGCAGTCTGTGTTTCACCAAACAATATTTCCAATCCGTCGGGCTTGCTATGCCTTGTAATAGGATAGCTAAGACTTTGATCTGTTTTATTCCGGATACTCTGTCTTTCTCTATGTGAAATATTTGCCGATTGAAAATGTTGTCTGACATTGTTTATCTTTGCATATCTTCTGTTTCTGCAGAGATAATACTGAAAAGATGTCCTAGTGGCTTCCCACTGGACGGATTAAATTGCTCTTTTAAAATGACAAATAAATACATCTTTATACCAGTAAAGAGTTTATACCTGAGATCATATATGCCCAACATTCTTAATCCGGTAGAACTTTAAAGTCGCTTGACCGAGACCTTCATGGATCTAATTAGAAATTCAAAACACTCCGGTTCATCTTGATGATAAATTCCGGTTTATCTTATTCTTCAAAACTTTGTTCGGAGATTTGTAGCTTTCTGCCTGATATATGATCCGGGTTATAATGAACACCGGCTTACTCATGCTGGTATTCATGATCCAGACTTTTCAATTTATAGATATGTGGTCAGCTTCTGTAGCTGTTCCACTCCGGTTTAAAGGGTTATAAAACACAAACACCAAAAAAGATGCAAATTTCGCAAATAAGACCATGTAGTCGAGGCTTTTTAAGAGCTGCCAGGCTCAAAGCAAGGTTCAGCCAATCAATGGGACGTGGATTGTCCAACACTCCCAGAGGGCCCAGCCAATCACTGAACGTGGATTTATCCAACTTTTCAGAGGGCCGAAAGAACCGCAAATAAAAACTGAGCCAATCAATGGGACGTGGATTGTCCAACACTCCCAGAGGGCCTAGCCAATCACTGAACGTGGCATTATCCAACTTTTCAGAGGGCCGATAGAATTATGAAACTGATCCGATCACTGGGAGTGGGCGATACCACTCCCAGAGGGCCTCCAGGGTTCCTCCTGAACCGGTGGGTCAATTTAAACCAATCACTGAACTTGGATTTATCCAACTTTTCAGAGGGTCTCCAGGGTTCCTCCTGAACCAGTGGGTAAATTCAAACCAATCACTGAACGTGGATTTATCCAACTTTTCAGAGGGTCTCCAGGGTTCCTCCTGAACCGGTGGGTAAATTCAAACCAATCACTGAACGTGGATGTATCCAACTTTTCAGAGGGTCTCCAGGGTTCCTCCTGAACCGGTGGGTAATTTATGAAGCCTCCTCTCCTCAAACCGGATATGATTTCATGTTTTTAGAGAGTTTTATTGCTCCTTTGCACCTTCTGCAAAAAATCTATTTCTAAACCGGCCAATATGTTGAAATATAATATCTGAAAACTTGCATGATTGCTTTCACAGGATTTTTGTATATGGAAAAAGGGCTAAGCCCCCGGTTTACCGAGGGTGCCGGTTTATTCATTACTCATAATATATACATAGGATACATTGGAGCACGTAGCTCAAGTATAGTATGGCCGTAAATGGGCGATGTTCCACGGCCTCTTCGTCTCCTCTTCTGATGTCCGTGAGTCCTTGTGTTCCCGAACATCCACCAAGTAATATGAACCGTTGTGTAGATTCTTGCTGACCACAAAGGGCCCTTCCCAAGGCGGGGATAACTTGTGCATATCCGTTTGATCTTGGATGAGCCGGAGTACCAAGTCACCCTCTTGGAACGTCCTTGTTTTGATCCGGCGGCTATGATATTTGCGTAAGTCTTGCTGATAAATCGCAGATCGTGCTGCAGCCATATCACGTTCTTCATCCAGCTGGTCTAAACTGTCATGTCTTGCTATCTCATTGACTGCTTCAACATAAGCCGTCACCCTTGGTGAATCATGGCGTATATCGCTTGGAAGGACTGTTTCAGCCCCATAAACCATGAAGAAAGGTGTGTAACCTGTAGACCGGTTTGGTGTAGTGTTGATGCTCCAAAGAACAGATGGCAATTCCTCAACCCAGCATCCTGGGGTTCTCTGCAAAGGTGTCATAAGCCGGGGTTTGATACCTCACAAAATCTCCTGATTTGCCCTTTCAGCCTGACCGTTGGTTTGGGGGTGAGCCACAGAAGATACATCTAAACGAATATGTTCTCTTTGACAGAATTCCTTCATCTCACCCTTAGATAAATTAGTGCCATTGTCTGTGATGATGCTGTGTGGGAAGCCAAACCGGAAAATTACTTTTTTGATGAATTTAACTGCCGTCGCCGCATCACACTTGCTTATAGGCTCCGCTTCAACCCACTTTGTAAACTTGTCTACTGCCACCAGTAGATGAGTTTTCTGATCTTGGGATCGCTTAAAAGGTCCAACCATATCAAGCCCCCAAGTCGCAAACGGCCAAGTTATTGGTATCATCCGGAGTTCCTGTGCTGGAACCAGAGCACGTCTTGAGAATTTCTGACAAGCGTCACACTTCCGGACCAAATCTGCCGCATCTGCATGAGCGGTTAACCAATAAAAACCATGCCGAAATGCCTTAGCCACCAATGATTTTGAACCGGCATGATGACCACAATCCCCTTCATGAATTTCACGAAGAATCTCACAACCTTCCTCAGCTGATACACACCGCTGAAATACTCCAGAGGTACTGCGATGGTGAAGTTCCCCATTTGCAATTGTCATGGACTTAGAGCGCCGGATTATCTGTCGTGCTTCTTCTTCGTCATCTGGCAACTCTCCTCGGCTCAGGTATGCCAAATAGGGCAGCGTCCAATCCGGAATAATATGGAGTGCTGCAACTAACTGTGCCTCTGGGTCCGGAACAGCTAGATCTTCTTCCGACGGTATCAGAACCGACGGACTGTGCAATTCATCCAAAAAGGTGTTTGGTGGCACCGGTTTACGTTGCGACCCCAGCCGGCTTAAGGCGTCAGCCGCTTCGTTCCTCCGCCGGTCTATATGATCCACCTGATATCCTTTAAAGTATCCTGCGACTGATTCAACCTCTCGTCTATAAGCCGCCATGAGGGGATCTCTTGAATCCCACTTGCCAGAAACTTGCTATGCCACCAGATCTGAGTCGCCCAGGCACTTAACCCGGCTCAAGTTCATTTCCTTTGCTAGCCGCAAACCATGAAGTAATGCTTCATATTCCGCTGCATTATTAGTACAAGGAAACAATAAGCGGAGGACATAACAAAATTTATCACCTCTGGGGGGAGTTAAGACAACTCCAGCCCCCGAGCCCTCCAACTCTTTTGAACCGTCGAAGTGAATCGTCCAGTAAGTAAGATCCGGCTTCTCCTCAGGAGTCTGCAACTCTGTCCAGTCATTGATGAAGTCTACCAATGCCTGAGATTTTATAGCAGTGCGTGGTACATATTTCAACTCATGCGGGCTGAGCTCAATGGCCCACTTTGCTACTCTGCCCGTAGCTTCCCTGTTCTGGATTATATCCCCCAACGGCGCTGAACTAACTACAGTTATTGGATGTCCTTGAAAATAATGCTTCAGTTTCCGGTTTGCCATGAACACACCATATACCAACTTCTGCCAATGAGGGTACCTCTGCTTGGATTCAATGAGTACTTCACTCACATAATAAACCGGGCGCTGAACCGGGTACTCCTTCCCTGCTTCCTTGCGCTCAACCACAATTGCAACGCTGACCGCCCGTGTATTAGCAGCAACGTATAACAGTAAAGGCTCCTTGTCAATAGGAGCAGCTAAAACCGGTGGTTTTGCTAGTTGCCGTTTCAGATCCTCAAATGCTGCGTTTGCCTCATCACTCCAGATAAACCGGTCTATTTTCCTCAACATCTGGTAAAGTGGGATCGCCTTCTCTCCCAAACGACTGATAAACCGGCTTAACGCTGTGATCCGGCCAGCTATGCGCTGAACATCGTTGATGCAAACCGGTTTAGTCAAAGATGTGATGGCCTTGATCTTCTCTGGGTTAGCTTCTATCCCTCTGTTTGAGACCAAGAATCCCAGTAGTTTACCTGTCGGAACACCAAAGGCACATTTTTCCAGATTAAGCATCATCCTATAAGCCCGAAGGTTATCAAAGGTTTCCTTAAGATCCTCTATCATTGTTTCTTCTTCCTTTGATTTGACAACAATGTCATCCACATAGGCATGAACATTCCTCCCTATCTGCCCTTTCAGACAATTCTGGACGCAACGCTGATAAGTTGCCTGTGCACATTTAAGCCCAAAGGGCATAGACACATAGCAAAAAGCACCAAAAGGAGTTATGAAAGCTGTCTTCTCTTGGTCTTCCACCGCCATCTTGATCTGGTGATACCCTGAATATGCATCCAAAAAACTTAGCCGCTCACACCCCGCTGTGGCATCGATGATCTGATCAATGCGGGGTAGAGCAAAAGGATCAGTTGGGCAAGCCTTATTGAGGTCTGTGTAGTCCACACACATCCTCCACTTCCCATTTTTCTTCAACACCAGCACCGGATTAGCCAACCACTCCGGATGAAAAACTTCTACTATGAACCCTGCGGCCAAAAGTCTGGCCACTTCTTCTCCTATGGCCTTGCGCCTCTCCTCGTTGAAGCGGCGCAGATACTGCTTAACCGGTTTAAACTTCGGATCAATATTTAACTTGTGCTCAGCGAGTTCCCTCGGTATACCTGGCATGTTAGAAGGTTTCCATGCAAAGATATCCCGGTTCTCACGGATGAACTCGATGAGCGCGCTTTCCTATTTGGGGTCAAGGTTAGCGCTGATAGTGAACTGCTTAGACGAATCTCCAGGCACAAAATCAACTTGCTTGGTCTCTTCTGCTGATTTAAACTTCAACGCCGGATCATGCTCAGTAGTTGGCTTCTTCATCGGAGTCATATCTGCCGGATCAACATTATCTTTATAAAATTTCAACTCTTCTGTGGCACATACTGCTTCTGCATAAGCTGCATCACCTTCTTCACATTCCACTGCTATCTTGCGACTTCCATGAACCGTGATCGTGCCTTTATGACCCGGCATTTTAAGCTGCAAATAAACGTAACACGGCCTAGCCATGAACTTAGCATAAACCATCCTTCTGAACAGAGCGTGATACGGACTTTTGATTTTGACGACTTCGAAAGTGATCATCTCTGATCTGGAATTATATTCGTTCCCAAAGGTAACTTCCAAGTCAATCTTTCCAACCGGATAAGCTGACTTACCCGGGACCACTCCGTGAAACACTGTGTTTGATTGTCTTAGTTTTTTATCCGTCAGACCCATACGACGGAAAGTCTCGTAATATAAGATATTGATACTGCTACCACCGTCCATGAGAACTTTAGTGAATTTGTAGCCTCCCACTTGGGGTTCTACCACCAAAGCTAAATGGCCCGGATTATCCACCCGCATCGGGTGGTCTTCTCTGCTCCATACAATGGGCTGCTCCGACCAAGGAAGAAATTGCGGTGTCGCCGGTTCAACTGCATTAACAGCCCGCTTCAAAACCTTCTGGTCTCTCTTGCACAGACTTGTGGTGAAGACATGATATTGCCCACTGCTTAACTCCTTCGGATTACTCTGATATCCAGATTGCGGCTGCTGTTGCTGACGCTGTTGCTGCTGATTTCCCTGATTATTATAACTCCCTTGGCCCTGCTGCTGATTGCTCTGATTATTATAACCACCCTGATGATGCGACTGATTGCCCTGGCCACTATAATTCCCTTGATTATTCGGATTACTCGTCCGGTTTTGATAACCATTGCTATTGCCCCTATATCCTGATCCGGAGCCGTTCCCCTGATGACCTGGACCATAAAATCCAGGACCTGAACCACCATTTGGGGGTCGATTATGAGGATTGAAACGGCCCGCCACTGCCTTCATAAGGGGTATGCACTCCCTCATGGTATGCTTTGCCTCCTTCCCTTTTACGCTATGCTTTGGACAAGGCTGATCTAACTCCCGATCCCAGCTAAAAGCTCCTCCGCCGGTTTGTGAAGATGGATCTCCCAGGCTACGCTGAAAATCCCCTTGAACTTGAGTGTTGGCCACGAAGTCAGAGCCACCCTCTGCCTTCCGTTTGCCCAGAAAACTAGAGGTAGCCGGATTAACTGGCGCCGGTTTACCAAATTTGCCAACCTTCCCAGTCTTGTCTCCTTCCGCTTCTGGATACTTGGTATTATCAGAGTCTCCGTATTTCACTAGGGCACTCATGAGAGTTCCCATATCATTGCAGTCCCTTTTAAGCCGTCCGAGCTTTAACTTTAAAGATTCAAACCGGCAATTGTTCTCCAAAGTCACTATCGTCGTACTAGGATTAATACCATTTGAAGAGTGCAAAATCTCTGCTACTCTCCGTACCCAAGCTGCCGTAGACTCCTGCTCTCCTTGCACACAAGCTGCTAGATCCACCACTGACATCGGCTGTTTGCATGTGTCCTTGAAGTTTTTGATAAACTGGCTGCGTAGTTCCCCCCATGATCCAATAGAGTTCGGGGGTAGAGCTTTCAGCCAGGTCCGGGCCGTGCCTTCAAGCATCATAGTAAAGTATTTAGCACAAGCCGATTCATCCACGTCTAGCATCTCCATGGCCATCTCATAACTTTCAACCCAAGCTTCCGGAGCTAAATCGGCTGTGTAATTAGGTACCTTGCGGGGTCCCTTGAAATCTTTAGGCAGTTTGACACTCCGTAAAGCGGGGACAAGACACTGCACCCCGAAGGAACTCGTTGTAACCCCTGTTTCCGCAGTGGCTGTGTGAACTGGCGTTGTTTGACGAATCTCCTCCCTGGCTCCTGACCTAACCCGGTTTATCTCCGGAGCTTGTACTGCCGCACCCGCCGGATTATCCTGCCTGCGCTGATGCCTCCTGCGTTCACTGCTAGATACTTCTGGCTCCTCCCAATGCCTAGTATAACTTCGGCTGGGACGTGGTGTTGAATGTAACCTTTCCCTGCTATGAGAATACGCCTGCTGCTGTATCAACGCCGTATTAAGCAGCTCCTTGACCCTGCGCGCCTCCAACGCCACCGGAGACGTCTCCTCCACGGGAAAAGCGGCCAAACGTGCAGCAGCTGCAGCGATGTTATCCAAAGGGTTTGAATAATGACCTGGTGGGGTGGGAACGTAAGGTGCCGATGTGATCCGACGATCCCGCTCTGTGGCGGGTTGCTGAACCGGCTCTTCCCTGGCTGGGGGTGCCCTCCGGTTTGAAGCCGGATTATTACTAGTCCCAGCCCCAGGTGTCCTGAATAGATTCATTGCTTCATAAACCGGCGGTATACGAGACTGGTACTTTCGTCCTCTTACCCCTTCCATAGAAGCTTGCTCCATCCTTAGGTAAAAAGCTCGATCATCCAGCTCCGCTTGTCTCACCGCTATCATCTCTCTCTCTGCTTTCAGGTCCTCTTTTAACTGATCAATCCGGCCTTTCAACTGAAGGAGCTCTGCATCATGATGCGCCTTGTCCGCTGGAGCTACTGTTTCCACCGCTTTGGCTGTGAACTCCTCGATCAAGGTGGATAGAACTTCCGTAGGCGAGGGGGTTGGGCCGCTTCCCCCTGCACCAGCTTCCGCTGTCGTCCCGTTCACCGGGGGCTGTGAACCGGCCATGAAGACCGCCACCCGGTTTGGCGGGCCAAAGGGGCCCGGAATACTGCTTCCATCGGACTCGCCCTCAGACCGGCCGTCCTGCAACCGATACAGAGATTCAGTTTCTCCGGATGAAGATCCATCGTCTGAGTAGACAACCGTTGCACCATCAGATTCCGATCCGTCCTCGGCTCGACCTCTGTGGATTGCTCCAACGAACACGTGCTTCACGGCAGGCTGAATCCGGGCCGATCTCGCACGCTGAGCCGGCTCGACGATGTTGGGGAAGACGTCCGGCTCAGGTCCCGGTTCACTGATTTTGCCAATGAAGACTTGTATGCCACCGAAGGGAACCCGGTACCCGTATTCGATTGAATCGGCCTCCGGTCCCCAACCTGCGTCGTCGATGTAGATCCGGCCGTGACGACTCTTGGTCATCCGGCCGACCGCGTAACCCTTGAGCCCCTCAAAGCTGCCCTTCAAGAACTCGAAACCATCGTGCGCAGGCCCCACGGTGGGCGCCAACTGTCGTGGAAATAGCACGGCAGATGTCCGGTTTAGCGGACTTGTAGATGGAACCATCGCACGGGTTAGCTTGAAGGGGTTCATAGCACACAAGGGACACAAAAGGTTTATACTAGTTCGGCCCCTTCGATGAAGGTAAAAGCCTACGTCTAGTTGGTTTGGTATTGCTTGGGCGTCGGATTACAGGGAGCGGATTCGCTTGCCTGTATCTCGACGCGTTGATTGTTGCTTGTCCTTGAACCGTCGCCGGGTCGTCCCTTTACATAGAGGGTACACCTGGTCCGGTTTACAGAGTCCCGAGGCCGGCTCATATTTGTGTCCGCCTCGGTCTCTGTCTTTTCTTCCTTATCTCTCAAGTTACATCACGGGGCGGTTTACAAACCTTAATTCTACACATGGGCCCTAAGATCTTATGGGCCGTAGCCTTTACTAAATATTACAAACAAGTATAATATAACAAAGCCGGTTTATACTAGCTGGTTTATACCTGCTAGTCATATCCCTGACACGCGCGGAGGAGCTCTGGGGTCTCAACCAGGCAGCTCTCTGGTCCCTGGCAGAGGAGCGGGAGCAACTTGCCGAGCAGCAGACGACATTCTTCCTCGAGAAGGCTGAAGTCGGGGAACAACAGTGGCTTGACACTGAGAAGCTGTCCGCGCGGGAGGGCGAGCTGGCGCAGCGGAAAGTCAACCTTGACAGCCACGAGGAGGAGCTCACTGCGCGCGAGCGATCATTTGGCGGAGCTCTCAAGCAAGCGGAGGATGCTGCCGCAGCTGCTGAGGCCGCCAAGAAGGAGCTAGAGACGAAGGTGGCGCAGCTGGAAGCCGATCTCAAGGCGAGCGGCGAGGAGCTTGCCGCGCTCAAGCATGAGCGGGAGAAGGACGCCCACAACAACTCAGAGCTGCAGGTTCATCTCGCCGAGAAGGGCAAGGAGCTCAGTGCCGCCAAGGACTCCAACGCAGATCTTGAGTTGAAGCTGACCACTTTGACCAAGACGCTGGACGGCGCCAGGGAGCGGGAGGCGGCCTTGAAGGAGGAGATCAAGGCCGAGAATGCGCTGCAGGCGAGTGTTGCTGCCGTCCAGAACACTTTCAGGGAGACCGTCGAGCACTGGACGGAGGGTCTCGTGAATGCTGCCACAGATATCGACAAGGAGCTGGCGTAGCTGGGGATGGAGGATCTCGGGTATCCCTCCGATGAGAAACTCCAACCCAGCGCCAAGCTCACTTTGTTCTTCAAAGGCGTGGCGACGGCCCTCCAGCGACTCCGGGAGACGACTCCAAAGCGGCTGGCCGACGAGTCGTGCAAGATCTGCGCGGGAGCTCTTCAAAAGGTGTTGGTGAAGGTGGCCTTCCGCAATCCGGGCCTCAACCTCACCAACGTCCTCAAGTCCCTGCCGCCGGATGCTGATCTGGAAGCGCTCAAGGCCCTTGTCGCACCCATTGTGCACAAGGTGAGCGGGATCAAGAGGGTTGAGGGCGATCGCGTAGATTAGGCCGCCCGTATTCTTTTTTCCTTGTCGCTGCTGATCATGTTATGAGAACAATCTGTTAGAGCTGCGACAAGCTATCTTGTAATATAACTCTATTTTGGGTAGTGAATGCAATGTTATTTCCTTTACTTGATTCCTTCCTTTGTATGTTTTTGCCCTACGTTTTTAGGGAACTTGCCAGCGCAGGCACCTTAGCCGCGAGCGCTGAGTGCGGGACGTCAGCAGCCTGCTGGCGGTGCCGGTACCGACAAGAAACCTTGTCGCAACTAGTCGCAGCACACTTAAGTTGTTGAGCGGACTCGAAACAAAGTAAGGGCGCGACTCTAGTCGCAGCACACTTAAGTTGTTGAGCGGGACTCGAAACAAAGTAAGGGCGCAACTAGCTACGAGTTGGTTCCTCCGCGCACAGGTTTTCCATACAAAGTGCGGTCGTTCAAGGAAGATAACTTAAAAATTTAAAAATCAGATTGCTCAAGCTTTGGCAACTTAGCTTTTCTGTTGTTTGCTTCCCGGCAAGACGAAACTTTCTTGAACGATGCCTGGTCCATACCATTATCTTCTCCTTTCCCCCCCCCCCACCGGCAAACTTGTGGGCGAGGGAACCTTCCTTTCCTTGAGAAAAAGAAAGAAGAGAAAATAAAAGATATGGAGCCTTACGGCTCGTTATTGCTTACCGGGGTAGGTGCTGCACAAAGTGTCAGATAACACATGTAAAAAATAGAAAGCATGAAATTGACAAGATGTGCGGAGCACATGAGCTTTACTTATGCACAGGGTCTGCTCCTGGCTTTGTACAAAAGATTACATGCAATAGCGGCAAGACTTGTACAAAAGGTGGTTGCCGGAACGGGTTCCGGCAACCGCGCCTTACGGGTAAAACTTACGAAGATGCTCGATGTTCCAGGAGTTCCTCACCGGAAGGCCATCTTCGGTCTCAAGGCGGACAGCGCCAGGTCTAGTGACTCGTTTCACCCGGTAAGGGCCTTCCCACTTCGGCGTCAACTTGTTGGAATTCTTGGCGGACCGAACGCGCCGAAGAACAAGGTCGCCTTCCTCGAGACTTCTGGCGTTAACTTTGCGGCTATGGTAGCGGCGCAAAGCTTGCTGGTAGCGAGCAGCTCGTACAGCAGCCTGAAGACGGTCTTCCTCAAGGAGCAGCACGTCATCTTGTCGCAGCTGTTCTTGCTCAAGCTCATCATAAGCGAGCACTCGACGTGACCCGTATACGAGTTTCGTGGGGAGAACTGCCTCCGCTCCATAGACTAGGGAGAAAGGTGTCTGGCCAGTGGCTCGAATTGGCGTCGTCCTGATCGACCAAAGAACCACCGGCAGCTCCTCGATCCAGTTTCTTCCGCACTTGTGCAGCCTGTCGAAAGTTCTGGTCTTGAGTCCACGCAGCACTTCAGCATTCGCCCTCTCCGCTTGACCGTTGCTTCTCGGGTGAGCAACAGAAGCGAAGCAGACTTTGACGCCAAGATCTTGGACGTACTGCATGAAGGTGCGGCTCGTGAATTGCGTACCGTTGTCGGTGATGATCCTGTTAGGGATCCCGAAGCGGCAAACAATCGACCTGAAGAACTTGACTGCTCACTGTGCTGTCACCTTCCTCACTGCTTCCACTTCCGGCCACTTTGTGAACTTGTCGATTGCAACGTACAAGTACTCAAAGCCCCCGACTGCTCGGGGAAAGGGGCCGAGGATGTCGAGCCCCCAGACCGAAAATGGCCAGGATAAAGCGATCGTCTGGAGAGCTTGAGCTGGCTGGTGTATCTGCTTGGAATGGAACTGGCACGCTTCACACTTGGTTACTTGTGCAGTTGCATCCTGGAGGGCTGTCGGCCAAAAGAAACCTTGCCGGAATGCTTTTCCGGCAAGTGCTCTTGCGCCAATGTGGTGACCACATATGCCTCCATGTATCTCTGCCAACAGCTTTTATCCGTCTTCCCGGTGAATACACTTCAATTTCACACCGTTGAGTCTTCTTCTGTACAGTGTGTTGTCAACAAACCGGTACATACTTGACTGCCGGGCTACTCTTTCCGCTTCTTCTTGCTCTTCGGGAAGCTCTCCTGTCTGAAGGAAACGGACAATCTGCTGTGCCCATGCTGGAGCTTGTGGCTCGACAACAAGGACTAAAGGCACATCTGCTGCTGCGGGAACATCCGCTTCTACGGCGAGAACCTGCGGCTCAGTCGGAGCTTGACGTTCCCCGGCAAGCTTGCCGGAGCAAAACTTGTCGGGAGCGTCTGCTTCAACGGAACAAACCCTAGGGCTTGCCGGAGCAGACTGCTCCTCAGCGCTCTTGGTGTTGATCTTGGGGACCTTCTTGGCGGCGGCTTTGGGAAGCTCTGCCGGAAAATAGTCACCAAAAATCAACTTCCTCTTCTTGCTCTGTCTAGTTGATGGCGTTACAGACGGTTGAGTCAGCTTGAGCACAAAGATCCCTGGTTCCACAGGTAACTTAAGTGCGGCGCACTTCGACAGGCCATCGGCAATGTCGTTCTGAGCTCTTGGAACATGCTCCATCTGGAGGCCGTCAAAGTGCTCTTCTAACTTTCTCACTTCATCAACGTAGGCTTCCATCAACGGACTCTGATAATTCTTGTTCACTTGGCGGACGACAAGCTGCGAGTCACCCGTGACAATGAGCTTCTTGATCCCAAGGTCTACCGCGATCCTGAGACCGGCAAGCAAACCTTCATACTCTACGATATTGTTTGTTGCTTGCTCCTTGGGAAAGTGCATCTGGACTACGTACTTGAGGTGCTCTCCAGAGGGCGCGACAAGCATCACGCCAGCGCCGGTGCCTTGCAGCGAGAAGGCACCATCAAAGTACATCAACCACTCTTTGCTTGCTTCCTTGACGGGGATGCTCGTTTCTGAAATTTCTTCATCTGGTGTTGGCGTCCACTCTGCTATGAATTTTGCCAATGCTCTGCTTTGGATGGTTGAAGTGCTCTCAAACTTGAGGCCAAAGCTCGACAGTTCCAGTGCCCACTCAACAATCCTGCCCGTTGCTTCTGGATTCTGCAGTATCCTCTTCAGCGGAAAGCGAGTGACAACTGTGATCTCATGTGCTTGGAAGTAATGGCGCAGCTTTCTCGAGGCCATGAGAAGGCCTAAAAGCACTTTCTGCACGCCAGAGTACCTTGACCTAGCCCCCTGTAGAAGGGAACTGACAAAGTAAACTGGGCGCTGCACCATTCTCTTCTGTATCTCCTGCGTAGATCCATCTTTGTCGGGACCAGAGCTTGTCGGGGAAGCCCACTGCTTGTCGCTGGATGCACCTGCCGTGGTTGCTGGCTCATCATCTGCCTCCCTCTCCGCTACTAACGCAGCACTAACCACTTGATTGGTTGCCGCTATATACAGCAGCAACTTCTCTTCTGGCTTAGGTGCGACAAGTGTTGGAGTGGAGGACAGGTATCTCTTCAAGTCTTGCAGCGCAGCCTCCGCTTCCGGAGTCCATTTCATTGGACCTGCCTTTTTCAATATTTTGAAAAACGGCAGGGCACGCTCAGCAGACTTAGAGATAAACCTGCTGAGAGCAGCCACGCAACCGGCAAGTCTTCGTACATCCTTGACGTGCTTTGGTGCTTCAATCTGCTCAATGGCCTTGATCTTGTCGGGATTGGCTTCAATTCCCCTCTGAGACACGAAGAACCCGAGAAGCTTGCCGGAAGGGACTCCAAACACACACTTCTCGGGGTTGAGCTTGAGGCTGATCTTGCGCAGATTTGCAAAGGTCTCGTCTAAATCTTGAATCAGGGTTGCCTTGTCCTTGCTCTTGACCACTATGTCATCCATGTAGGCTTCCACATTTCTGTGTATTTGTGGCTCAAAAGCATAATGGACTACCCTTGCAAATGTTGAACCAGCATTCTTCAGACCGAAAGGCATCCGTTTGAAACAGTACGTGCCACATGGAGTGATGAATGCGGTCTTCTCCTCATCCTCTTCTGCCATGAAGATCTGATGGTATCCTGAGTATGCGTCAAGAAATGAAAAGCAAGTCACATCCGGCCGTGGAGTCAACAATCTGGTCAATGCGCGGCAAGGGAAATGGGTCTTTGGGACAAGCTTTATTGACATCGGTAAAGTCGATACAAAGCCTCCATTTCCCGTTTGCCTTGCGCACGACCACATGATTGGCCAACCACGTAGGATGGAGCACTCCTCTGACAAGGCCTGCTGCTTCCAACTTCTTGATTTCTTCTGCGATGAATTCTTGGCGCTCCACAGCTTGTTTCCTGACCTTCTGCTTGACGGGCCGCGCATGAGGACAGACGGCAAGATGGTGCTCAATTACTTTCCTGGGAACACCGGGGATGTCAGACGGTTGCCATGCAAACACGTCGACGTTCGCCCGCAGGAAAGCAATGAGCGCGCTTTCCTATTTAGGGTCGAGAGTGGCACTGATGATGAAGGTACCACCAGTGCCGTCCTCCTTGGTGGACACCTTCTTGGTCTCTGGCGGAGCTTCCATTGTCTTCTTACACTTGCCGGTGGAGCTCGATGGTGCGTCCTCGACGGTAGCGCAGCACTCCGAAGAGGTGCGCTTGCCGGAGTGGGCATCAGAACTCTTGCCGGACTTGGTCTTCTTCTTCCCCCCTGGAGCTTCAACGGCAAGTGACTTGCAATTTGTTTCGGCTGCCGCTTCTCGGTAGATCTTGTCGGCGCAGATAAGAGCATCCTTCTTGTCGCCATGGACAGAGATGACACTTATCGGGCCTGGCATCTTCAGCATGTTGTACGCATAGTGAGAGGCTGCCATGAACTTGGCGAGTGCTAGACGGCCGAGAATCCCATTGTAAAGCAATGGAAAATCTGCAACGTCAAAAGTGACCCTCTCAGTCCTGAAGTTTAACTCGCTGCCAAATGTTACCGGCAACGTGACCTTCCCCTTCGGCTTGCTCCTTCCCGGGTTGATTCCTTGGAATGTGCCGGTCTCTTCGAGCTCGCTCTCAGGGATCTGGAGTTTCTGGAGTACACCGGAGGAGATCAGGTTCAAGCCGGCCCCGCCGTCAACTAGCATCTTAGTGACCTTGAGGTTGCGGATAGTTGGTGACAGCAACATCGGCAAGCACCCGACCGCAGTTGTGCGATCAGGGTGGTCCTCAATATCAAAGATGATAGGCGTGCTGGACCATTTCAGAAGCTTGCGTGACTCGACAGGTGGTTCTACCGCATTGACTTCCCGCACCCACTGCTTGAGTTGGCGGTGTGAAGTATGCAGAGAAGCATCGCCATCAACGCACAAGACCTCTGTAGCTTTCTGGAACTCCTGCTCACTGGTCTCGACATCATCCATGTCTTCATCGTCGTCGTCACCTTCATCCTTGTCGCGACCGCGGGGAGGTCTGTCTCCTTGCCGCTGCTTGGCCTTGCCGCGGCGTCCTCCCCGGCCGGTGCGCTTCTGGCCGGATCTTTCAGCACCTCCTTGGGCCTTCTCCTTGTCGCGTCGCTCGTATTCAGCCTTTTGCTGCTCGACAAGCTGCTCGACCCTCTTGCAGTTCTGGAGGTCATGACCCTTGGTGTGGTGGATCTTGCAGTACTGCTTGTCGGTGCCGTCCTGCTTGTCGGTGGCCGCCACAGCCTGGCAGTTGGTGCATGCGGCATTCTCCTTGCCGGAGCTACCAACTTTGGCTTTCTTGGCGCCACCTTCGTTGCCGGACTGCTCAACGACTAGCACATCTTTGCCTTTCTTTTTCCTGTTGTTCCGCCGCCGGTTTTTCTTTGCCAGGGCATCATCCTCCCTGTCAGATCCTCCTGCTCTTGTATTCTCTCCGGGGAGTTTCCTCCCTTCCTCAGCACGTGCACACTTGTCGGCCAGGGCATATAGCTCACTGACGTCTTTGATCTTGCACATCGCCATCTCCTCCCGCATCCTACGGTTACGCACGTTTTGATGGAACGCGCTGATTACCGCGGCAGGGTGGACATCTGGGATGTTGTGCTGTACACGGCTGAATCTCTGAATGTACTTGTGCAGGGGCTCTCCTTCCTTCTGGGCGAGCAGATGAAGGTCACTCTCCTGGCCATGAGGTTTGTGGCCGCCTGTAAAGGCGCCGACAAACTGATGGCATAGGTCTGCCCAGGAGGATATGGAGTTGTCCGGCAAGTGCATGAGCCAGGATCTGACGTTGGGTTTGAGCACCAGCGGGAAGTAGTTGGCAAGGATCTTGTCGTCCCGCCCCCCGGCAGCTTGCACCACGATGGTGTAGATGCTGAGGAACTCCGACGGATGCGTCTTGCCATCATACTTCTCTGGTACGTCTGGCTTGAAATTCTTCATGCTGGGCCACTGGACTTGCCGCAGCTCACGAGTAAACGCAGGGCAACCTACCACGTACGGCAAGTCGCCTGGTTCCCCTGGCGCATGCATGTCGACAGAGGGCCCAGCGCGCTGGTCTGATTGACGCCGCGCTTCTCTTCGGTGCTCGATGCGAGTACGAGCATCTTCTTGTTGTCGTTCGTGAAGAACTTAGCGCTGATCGCGACGAGCTCGTGGATCCGATGACGCGGTGGAGTCGCTGTCGAGGTGGATCCGGCGAGTCGGCGATCTTGGCCTTCGGGGCGGAGAGTGTATGGTGGTTGCACCTCCACCGGTCTTGTCGCCACCGGCTTGCGCCTGGCTGACTTGCTGCGGCTGCGATGTACTCGGCTGCCGTGGAGTGTCGCCGTTGGCTAAACCGATGAGACTCTGAATGGTGGCCCTCTAGTCGTCGATCTTGTCTACCGTTGGAGGGTAGTCTAGGAGCAGCTGAGCTTGCGCCAAAGCTTCTGCTGGAGTGGCGGGTAGCGGTGGCGAACGGTGTGAGGAGCGGGATATGCTCGGACTTCTAACTATGTTAGAAGGAGCAGTATCCCGTCCAAGCGATCGTGCCTCGCTCGTGCCAGCATGTTGGCGTGCATGCTGGTCTTGAGCATTCCGAGATCCACCAGCTCGATCTTGGTCCAGCAAACGTATGGTACCGTGGGTACCATGATACTGCCGGTCCCGCGCCTCCTGAGACGGGCGCGGTGCATGTATGGACGCCGAGGTCTTGGAGTGCGCCCGGTCGTTGTGGGAGCCGGCTACGCCGCCGATGGGCAGCGCAGCCTTGTCCTTGGACCTGGCAGCACCGTGGGCTCCCTCGTCGACGCCCGTCCTTCCGCCGGCGTCTACCCCACCAGCCGTTTGCTCCGGCGGTGGTGGGTTCGTCGCGGACGGACCAGCTGCCTCCGAAGCCTTCTTCTTCGGCGGCATGTTGATGAAGATGATGAAGATCTAGCTCGTGTGAACGCCGGATCAGGTTCCCACAACCTCGACGCCCCCTACCTGGCACGCCAAAGATGCCGGGGAAACTGATCCACGAACACCTATGGGGTCCGGTGGACCGAGCCCCTTTCGGTTCGGCGGGGGCGGAGATCGCACGAAGAGCAGATCGAGGCGAAGCACACGAGCAGTTTACCCAGGTTCGGGCCGCACGGATGCGTAAAACCCTACTCCTGCTTTGTGGTTTGTATTGAGTTCTTGGCTCGGGAGCGCTGAGTGCTATAGTACACACCCGCAGCTAACGAGACCGAGCGTGAGTGTTCTTCTGCTTCGAACCCCCCTCTACGTTGCGCATGGGCCTCCTTTTATATGCTCAAGGGGTCACCGACAGGTGGCAAAGTAGACAAGGGTAAAAATGGAAAGGTGTTGCGGTTGGTACAACTACCTGTACAGTGTACCATACCTAACCCTGACGGCAGGGGACAAAGGCATTGAATGCCCGTCTACGTCGCCCAAATAGTGCAAAAGGGACCGTCAGGGACGCCACCGCTTGCCACGATGGTAATCTTGTCAGCACCGCTTGCCACCGCGTACCGCTGGCTGCACAGCCTCCCGCCACGTACGCCTGGAAGGGTCCTCGAGGCGACACGTTGGTGGATGTGCTGGAGCGCAGGTACAGAGTGGTAGCTTGCCGCGGCAAGCACCCTGCCATGGCCGTTGTCTTGTCGCGTCCGGGAGCTTGCCGCTCACCGGGCCTTGTCGGGACGCGTGGCGCGTCGCGGCAAGTTCCTTGAGATGCCTCGGTTGGCCTTCCCGGCAAGCTCCTCTCGCCGGGGTCTTGTGCCTTGAGTGGCCTTCCCGGCAAGCTCCTCTTGCCGGGGCCTTGTCTCCTTGGCTTGAATACTTTGTTCTTGAATGGCTCCAAAGGAACCACGGAGGACCTTGGCGGTCACCCGGCAAGCCCTGCCGCGGGGTGCTGCGACTGCCCGTGCACAAGTTCGGGATACTAGGGTACCCCTACTCTAGTACACCGACACTATGATTACCACCGTACGTTCCGCATTGTTAGGCTAAGGTAGTAAAGGGAGAACTACTGCGATTGTACTTCTGGTTCGTCCGATCAAGTACCTCAGTAGAGAAAGCCGAAAACTGACTGTCATGATGAAGCGAGAGCTGGTCGGTGATTTGATGACCTAGTGTTATACTATGATCGATAGTGATCTATTCCGTGTTATATGAGGGGCTGGTCTTTGCCAGCCGCGTAAAGTGGGCACCATAGTTCGGAAAGCCGCACACGTACTAGGGGCTAGTACTTAGCCCCACAAGTCAAGCTCTTATGGCTAAGTGAAAGCATTAAAGCCACATAGTCTGATTGCCTGGTTCGCTTCGCGGACACCTCCTTTATGGACCAAGACGTTGGATAAAGAGTATTCACGCGCATTACCAAAGACCCTTGTAGTATCTACAAGGGGGCTAAAGCCGACGATTGGAAACTTTCAGATATAAACAAACAACCACACAGGAGGAAAAGTCACTTACAATACAAAAACGCAAAATTATATATACATCGGTTCATAAGCTTAGTCTTTACAATCCGAATACAATTACTCAAAGATTAAATCCTTTGAGCACTGGCCCTCTACAATGCAGGCTCCTTCTAGGACATCACCGAAGTACCTTTCCGGCTTCCGATGATCCTTGCCCTCTGGCAGGCCAGCAGTTGCTATCTCAGCGGCCTTCATCTTAGCCCAGTGTATCTTGACGTGGGCGAAGGCCATTCGAGCACCTTCTTTGCAGGCCGAACGCTTAACAGCATCGACCCGTGGACTCACGTCGACAAGTCGCTTCACCAACCCAAAGTAGCTACTTGGGATTGGATCAGCGGGCCATAGCCAGACTAATAAGTCCCTCATGGCCACACCCGCCATGTTCCGTAGCTCGACTAGCTGCTTCATCTGGTCGTTCAGAGGTACTGGACGTTCTGGCGCAAGGAATTGCGACCAGAACATCTTCTCTGTGTTGTTCCCCTCCTGGGCTCGGAATAATTGGGCGGTGTCGGTGGTGCTCCTCGGGAGATCCGCAAACGCGCCTGGAAAACTCCATAATCGTGTTAGCGCAAGATACCTCCAACCTCCGAACATACTCTGCAAGAGAAAGGTCTTACCGGCTGCTATCTGTCGCGCTTGTTTGATCTCCTCATGAGCGCTGCGCGACTCACTCCACGCCTTCTTGGCAGCATTGACGACTGTGTTGAGTTTGTATGCTTGTTCCGAATTCTTCTGCTCCAATGTCTCGCACTTGCGAATGGCATCTCGCAGTTCTTCTTCGACTTAGGCCACCCGTGACTCATGTTGTTGACGCACGGCCTATTCGGCCTTCGGGTCAACAGCCGCTTTGTCAGCGGCTGCTTTGCTCACCTTGGCCTTTGTGAGCTCGCCCTTAAGGGCCTGGACCTCAGCTGCGTCAACTGTTGCATAGATTATATCGCACAATGAGTTTACACTCACATAGATCAAACAAATGATGTTTTGACATTTCAATTTTTCGAAAATCTACATACCTTGCGTTTCATCAAAACGCTTGTTGACGAGGTCGAGCTCCTCGTCAGCTAGTTGAAGCTTCCGATTGAGCTCGGAAACCTCTGCGGCCTGGGCAGATGCCGCTACTAGCAAAGCCTATTCAAACACAAGACATAATTCTGCTCTGTTAGATGCTATAACATGGATCATTTGTCCGATTATGTTCAGAATCAAACAAAGCATCAGGGGCTACTATCTGTATACCAGGTTTTATAATCTATATGCATATATATAAAATGAAAGAGTTCTTTTTAGAACATTACGTCGCATACCTCGAAGCCTGTCAGTAGGCTGTTGAAAGCTTCATTCAGTCCGCTTTTGGCGGACTGAATCTTCTCCATGACCACACCTATTAGGGTACGGTGTTCCACTACGATGGAAGCACCTCGCAGTGCTTCCTCTAGAGTGTTCGGCGCCTCCGGACTGAGGGCGGGCGCCGTTGGAGCAGTTGCTCCTCCCCCCATCATGGGGGGCTGACTTCTCGATTCCGGAGCCGCACTGGAGTCCGAAACTGTGTTCGGCGGGGGTCCGGTTTGCTTGCCCCCCCCCCCCGGTCATCGGTCCCCATGGGGATTGCTCCCCCTTGGCTGGCAGCGGCCGAGGGATTGGCCTCGGGCGCCTTCTCGTCCGCCCACTCCCACCTGCTCGTGCAAGGGAAGTCCGTAGAGAGGACACCTCATTGTCCCCACCATCTCCACCACTAGAGAATTCCCTGATGACAGTGAAGCCTCGGGGAGTGTGTGTGGAGGGTTGTATAAAGACAGAATGAAGTTACTTAAACACTGAAAACTATTTTGAAACGAACATAAGGAGCGACCGTCTGAGTATTTACGATTTGTCCAGGGGCTTGATCCTGGGCTGTACTCGGAAACTGTGTTCGGATGTTGAGTCCGAACTGTCCAATATTTAGTTTCTTCCTAGGCTCCGCCTTGCCCGCGTCTGCGAAGGCTGCCCTCTTCCTCCCCTTTGCCTGACAAGGGAGTCGCTTTCTTCTTCTTCTTCCTCCCCCTCCTCTTCTTCATCATGGGAGGAGTGGGCGTCAGTTTCCCCGGACACTGTGTCCACGGGACCCTTAGGGCGGAGGCTACTCTTGACCTCCTTGCCCTTCTTATTGGCCTTCTTCTCCGGCGCCTTGTATGGCGCCGGAACCAACATCGCTGTCAATTGAGGCGTCTCTGGGTCTTCGGGCAGTGGAGCCGGACACTTGATCCGCTCTGCTTTCTTTGTCCAGGCCTGAATGGAACGTAACAACTCTAACTCCTGTTATAATTGAAATATGGACTGGGTATGTATTCGACAGAAATTCTGATTACCTCTGAAGCCGAGAACACACTGCTGAAGCCCTTGTCCTCGGTCTCCTCCGGCCACCCCTTTTGGGCCTTGAAGAGCTGCTTCCAGATATCTTTGTGCGTGGTGCCGAAGAGGCGCTTCAAGGTCCAGGGCTCTTCTGGATTGAACTCCCATAGGTGGGAGAATGCGGCGAAAGAGCATCACCTGAATCACGTTCGTGAGGAGGGTGCCCTTCGCCATCATACTAGAAATGCGGTTTTGGAGGGCTTGCACCTCCGTCTGAGACCCTCAATTCGGGCTCTTGGAGGTCCATGAGGTTAGCCTCTCTGGGAGTCTAGATCTGAATGCGGGCGCCACCGCCCACTTGGCATCATAGGGCTCGGTGATATAGAACCACTCCTGCTGCCAGATCTTGTTCATCTCCACAAAAGCCCCTTTGGGACAAGTGGCGTTCGGGGGCTTGCTCACCATGGCTCCCCCGCAATCCGCATGTTGCCCGTCGACCACCTTCGGCTTCAGATTGAAGATCTTGAGCCATAAGTCGTAGTGTGGGGGGACGCAGAGGAATGCCTCACATACAACTATGAAAGCTGATATGCGGAGGATAGAGTTCGGGGCCAGATCATGGAAATCCAGCCCATAGAAGAATAGGAGGCCCCGGATAAAGAGTTGGAGAGGAAACCCCAGCACCCAAATAAAGTGAGAGATGAAAACCACCCTCTCACCCGGCTCAGGGACGGGGATCACTTGGTTCTTGTCGGGAACCCGGTGTGCTATGTCATCCGCGAGGTAGCACGCATTTTGGAGATTCTTCACGGTCTTCTCCGTGACCGTGGAGGACTCCCACTTGCCCTTGGAACCGGTCCCAACCATTGCTGGGGAAGAAGGCGGTGGTGGAGGACTTGAGAGTTGCGGGCGCTGGAGCTGTGGGTGCTGGGGCTGAGGAGATTGGGAAGCTAGGGCTTGAGGAGAGCGTGGAGGTGAAAAGGGCAAGGGTCTGTATTCTTTTATAGGCGGTGAATGCCAAGCGTCCCCCCACTCCAGCCGTAAATCTCGTCGGTTCCCAACACAATCGTGTGTAAGGCACGGTTGGGTTATCCACGTCATATTGATAAGGATCCTGAGATAAGCGGGCACGATCTCTGCTTCGACAAGACGTGCCAATGGGTCCATGCCTCGAAACACGAAACTGGAGCCAAGAAAACGGTTCGAAATATTAAAGGGTCAAATGTGACGCTTCACTGAAAAGTTGTCAGTAAAGATGAAGTGTCCATTTTCGATACCTTGCCTTCGAGGCTAAGGGTTGTACTAACCTTGCAGAGCCGGACATAGTTCCCTTGTGCAGGGAATAGTACTTTGGTGTGTTCGGAAGGAAGAACCCGCCTTGCAATGCTGAAGATAGTACGCGAGCCGAACGCGTCGTCATCGAAGACTGGTTCAGGGGCTACTGAGGGAGTCCTGGATTAAGGGGTCCTCAGGTGGCCGGATTACTCGTTATGGGCCGTACTGGTGGGCCTTGAAGAATATTGCTGAAGACTAATTCCCCGTATGCGGATAGGACTCCCATGTGTGTAAAATAGCAAGTTTAGAGTCTGGGTGTAATATTTTCCTTCCTCTGCAAGATGATCATGTACAACCCTAGGTCCCTCCGGTGCATATATAAACCGGAGGGTTTAGTCCGTACCGACAAGAATCACAACATCCTAGGCTAGACTTCTAGGGTTTAGCCATTACGATCTCGAGGTAGATCAACTCTTGTAACCCTACATTCATCAAGATCAATCAAGAAGGAAGTAGGGTATTACCTCGATCGAGAGGGCCCGACCTGGGTAAACATCATGTCCCTAGTCTCCTGTTACCATCGATCCTCAGACACATGATACGTCTCCAATGTATCTATAATTTTTGATTGTTACATGCTATTATTTATGAATTCTAGGATGTTTAATGGGCTTTAGCATTCACTTTTATATCATTTTTTGGAATAACCTTCTAACCCAAAGGCCCCGTCCAGACTGCTGTTTTTTGCCTATTTCAGGGTTTTGCAGAAAAAGAATATCAAACGGAGTCCAAACGGAATGAAACCTTCGCGAGAGATATTTTTGGACAAAATCACGCCAGGGAACTTGAGAACCACATCAGGGGAGCCTCGAGTGGCCCTCGAGGGTGGGGGGTGCGCCCCCCTTCCCAGGGCGCGCCCACCTGCCTCGAGGCCCACTCGAGCGTCCCCCGGTGCCCTCCTTCTTCCTATAAAAGTCCACGTACCCCAGAAACTCTGTGAACAGAGAGAAAACCCTAATTACACCGCCGTAGCTTCTATTCCCGTGGAGATCCCATCTTGGAGCCTATTCCGAAGCTCCACCAGAGGGGGATCCATCACGGAGGCCTTCATCATCATCATCATCGCCCTCACCATGAGTTGTGAGTAGTTTACCACAGACCTTCGAGCCCATAGCTAGTATCTAGATGGCTTCTTCTCTCTCTCTGGATCTCAATACAAAGTTCTCCTCGATCTTCGAGGAGATCTATTCGATGTAATCTCTTTTTGCGGTGTGTTTGTCGAGATCCGATGAATTGTGAGTTTATGATCAAGGTTATCTATGAAAGATATTTGGTTCTTCTCTGAACTTTTTATGTGTTCTCATAATATCCTTGCAAGTCTCTTCGAATTATTGGTTTGGTTTGGCCTACTAGATCTATAGTTCTTGCAATGGGAGAAGTGCTTGGCTTTGGGTTCAATCTTGCGGTGTCCTTTCCCAGTGACAGTAGGGGCAGCAAGGCACGTACTGTATTGTTGCCATCGAGGATAAAAAGATGGGGTTTACAACATATTGCTTGAGTTTATCCCTCTACATAATGTCATCTTGCTTAAGGCGTTACTTTGTTCTTATGAACTCAATACACTAGATGCATGTTGGATAGCGGTCGATGTGTGGAGTAATAGTAGTAGATGCAGGCAGGAGTCGGTCTACTTGTCTCGGACGTGATGCCTATATACAATGATCATGCCTAGATAGTCTCATAATTATTCGCTTTTCTATCAATTGCTCGACAGTATTTTGTTTACCCACCGTAGAATATCGCTATCATGAGAGAAGCCACTAGAGAAAACTATGGCCTCCGGGTCTATTCTCAACATATTAATCTACATCTACTTTACTTTTACCGCTTTTATTTGCTGTTTTATTAAACCAAAAATACCAAAAATATTAGCTATCATCTCTATCAGATCTCACTCTCGTAAGTGACCGTAAAGGGATTGACAACCCCTTATCGCGTTGGCTGCGAAGTTTTTATTTGTTTGCGCAGGTGCGAGGGACTGGCGCGTGTGAAGGAAATATGCCCTAGAGGCAATAATAAAGTTATTATTTATTTCCTTATATCATGATAAATGTTTATTATTCATGCTAGAATTGTATTAACCGGAAACTTAATACATGTGTGAATACATAGACAAAACAGAGTGTCCCTAGTATGCCTCTACTAGACTAGCTCATTGATCAAAGATGGTTATGTTTCCTAGCCATAGACATGAGTTGTCATTTGATCAACGGGATCACATCATTAGGAGAATGATCTGATGGACAAGACCCATCCGTTAGCTTAGCACTATGATCGTTTAAGTTTTACTGCTATTGCTTTCTTCATGACTTATACATGTTCCTATGACTATGAGATTATGCAACTCCCGAATACCGGAGGAACACTTTGTGTGCTACCAAACGTCACAACGTAACTGGGTGATTATAAAGGTACTCTACAGGTGTCTCCAAAGGTACTTGTTGGGTTGGCGTATTTCGAGATTAGGATTTGTCACTCCGATTGTCAGAGAGGTATCTCTAGGCCCACTCGGTAATGCACATCACTATAAGCCTTGCAAGCATTGCAGCTAATGAGTTAGTTGCGGGATGATGTGTTACGGAACGAGTAAAGAGACTTGTTGGTAACGAGATTGAACTAGGTATTGAGATACCGACGATCGAATCTCGGGCATGTAACATACCGATGACAAAGGGAACAATGTATGTTGTTATGCGGTTTGACCGATAAAGATCTTCGTAGAATATGTGGGAGCCAATATGAGCATCCAGGTTCCGCTATTGGTTATTGACCGGAGACGTGTCTCGGTCATGTCTACATAGTTCTCGAACCCGTAGGGTCCGCACGCTTAAGGTTTCGATGATAGTTTTATTATGAGTTTATGAGTTTTGATGTACCGAAGGAGTTCGGAGTCCCGGATGAGATCGGGGACATGACGAGGAGTCTCAAAATGGTCGAGACGTAAAAATCGATATATTGGACGACTATATTCGGACATCGGAAAGGTTCCGAGTGATTCGGGTATTTTCGGAGTACAAGGGAGTTACGGGAATAGAGGAGAGAGGCCAAAAGGAAGGAGGCGTGCACCCCCCTTCTGGTCCGAATTGGACAAGGGGTGCAGCCCCCTTTTCCTTCTCCCTCTCCCCCTCTTTCCTTCTCTCCTACTCCGGAAAGGAAAGGGGAATCCTACTAGGACTTGGGAGTCCTAGTAGGACTCCCCACACTTGGTGCGCCCCCTCTAGGGCCGGCCTCTCCCTCCCTCCTTTATATACGGGGGCAGGGGGGCACCTCTAGACACAAAAATTGATCTCTTGATCTCTTAGCCGTGTGCGGTGCCCCCCTCCACCATAGTTCTCCTCGATAAATATTGTAGCGGTGCTTAGGCGAAGCCCTGCGACGGTAGAACATCAAGATCGTCACCACGCCGTCGTGCTGACGGAACTCTCCCTCGACACTCGGCTGGATCGGAGTTCGAGGGACGTCATCGAGCTGAACGTGTGCTAGAACT
Organism: Secale cereale; assembly: GCA_902687465.1. Classification (NCBI taxonomy): domain Eukaryota; kingdom Viridiplantae; phylum Streptophyta; class Magnoliopsida; order Poales; family Poaceae; genus Secale; species Secale cereale. The sequence continues at coordinate 835,483,744 of LR738713.1, forward strand.
CGGAGGTGCCGTAGTTTCGGTGCTTGATCGGTCGGGCCGTGAAGACGTACGACTACATCAATCGCGTTGTTCTAGCGCTTCCTCTTTCGGTCTACGAGGGTACGTAGACTCACTCTCCCCTCTCGTTGCTATGCATCTGGTAGATAGATCTTGCGTGATCGTAGGAAAATTTTAAAATACTACGTTCCCCAACAGTGGCATCATTAGCCAGGTCTATGCGTAGATGATATGCATGAGTAGAACACAACTGAGTTGTGGACGATACTAGTCATACTGCTTACCAGCATGTCATACTTTGATTCGGCGGTATTGTTGGATGAAGCGGCCCGGACCGACATTACGCGTACGCTTACGCGAGACTGGTTCTACCGACGTGCTTCGCACACAGGTGGCTGGCGGGTGTCAGTTTCTCCAACTTTAGTTGAATCAAGTGTGGCTACGCCCGGTCCTTGTGAAGGTTAAAACAGCACATACTTGACGAAATATCTTTGTGGTTTTGTATGCGTAGGTAAGAACGGTTCTTGCTAAGCCCGTAGCAGCCACGTAAAACTTGCAACAACAAAGTAGAGGACGTCTAACTTGTTTTTGCAGGGCATGTTCTGATGTGATATGGTCAAGACATGATGAGTTATACGGTTTTGTATGAAATGATCATGTTTTGTAAAGTTATCGGCAACTGGCAGGAGCCATATGGTTGTCGCTTTATTGTATGAAATGCAATCGCCATGTAATTGCTTTACTTTATCACTAAGCGGTGGCGATAGTTGTAGAAGCAATAGTTGGCGAGACGACAACGATGCTACGATGGAGATCAAGGTGTCGCGCCGGTGACGAAGGTGATCATGACGGTGCTTTGGAGATGGAGATCAAAAGCACAAGATGATGATGGCCATATCATGTCACATATTTTGATTGCATGTGATGTTTATCTTATTATGCTTCTTATTTTGCTTAGTTCGACGGTAGCATTATAAGATGATCCCTTACTAAATTTCAAGGTATAAGTGTTCTCCCTGATGCACCGTTGCGAAAGTTCGTCGTGCCGAGACACCATGTGATGATCGGGTGTGACAAGCTCTACGTTCAAATACAACGGGTGTAAGCCAGTTTTGCACACGCAGAATACTCGGGTTAAACTTGACGAGCCTAGCATATGCAGATATGGCCTCGGAACACTGGAGACCGAAAGGTCGAGCGTGAATCATATAGTAGATATGATCAACATAAGATGTTCACCATTGAAACTACTCCATCTCACGTGATGATCGGACATGGTTTAGTTGATTTGGATCACGTGATCATTTAGATGACTAGAGGGATGTCTATCTAAGTGGGAGTTCTTAAGTAATATGATTAAATTGAACTTTAATTTATCATGAACTTAGTCCTCGTAGTATTAGCATATCTATGTTGTAGATCAATAGCTCGCGATGTTGCTCCCCGTTTATTTTTTATATGTTCCTAGAGAAAACTAAGTTGAAAGATGTTAGTAGCAATGATGCGGAATTGTTCCGTGATCTGAGGATTATCCTCATTGCTGCATAGAGAATTATGTCCTTGATGCACCGCTAGGTGACATACCTATTGCAGGAGCAGATGTAGACGTTATGAACGTTTTGACAAAAGCTCGGTATGATGACTACTTGATAGTTTAAGTGCACCATGCTTTATGGCTTAGAACCGGGACTTCAAAAACATTTTGAACGCCACGGAGCATATAAGATGTTCCAAGAGTTGAAATTAGTATTTCATACTCATGCCCGTGTCGAGAGGTATAAGACTTCTGACAGTACTTTGCCTACAAGATGGAGGAGAATAGCTCAACCAGTGAGCATGTGCTCAGATTGTCTGGGTACTACAATTACTTGAATCAAGTGGGAGTTAATCTTCCAGATAAGATAGTAATTGACAAAGTTCTCTAGTCACTATCACCAAGTTAGTAGAACTTCGTGATGAACTATAATATGCAAGGGATGACGAAAGGAATTCCCGAGCTCTTCGCAATGCTGAAGTCGGCGAAGGTAGAAATCATGAAGAAGCATCAAGTGTTGATGGTTAACAAGACCACTTGTTTCAAGTAAAGGGCAAAGGGATAGAAGGGGAACTTCAAGAAGAATGACAAGCAAGTTGTCACTCCCGTGAAGAAACCCAAAGCTAAAACTCAAGCCTGAAACTAAGTGCTTCTACTGCAAAGGAAATGGTCACTGGAAGTGGAACTGCCCTAGATACTTGGCGGATAAGAAGGATGGCAAAGTGAACAAAGGTATATTTTGATATACAGATTATTGATGTGTACTTTACTAGTGTTCATAGCAACCCCTGGGTATTTGATACCGGTTCAGTTGCTAAAATTAGTAACTCGAAACGAGAATTGCAGAATGAACAGAGACTAGTTAAAGGTGAAGTGACGATGTGTGTTGGAAGTGGTTCCAAGATTGATATGATCATCATCGCACACTCCCTATACTTTCGGGATTAGTGTAAAACCTAAATAAATGTTATTTGCCATTTGCGTTGAGCATGAATATGATTTGATCATATTTGTTGCAATACGGTTATTCATTTAAAGTCATAGAATAATTGTTATTCTGTTTACATGAATAAAACCTTCGATGGTCATACACCCAATGAAAATAGTTTGTTGGATCTCGATCGTGGTGATACACATATTCATAATATTGAAGCTAAAAGATGCAAGGTTAATAATGATAGTGCAACTTATTTGTGGCACTGCTGTTTAGGTCATAATGGTGTAAAGCGCATGAAGAAACTCCATAGTGATGGACTTTTGGAATCACTTGATTATGAATCACTTGGTGCTTGCGAACCATGCCTCATGGGCAAGATGACTAAAACTCCGTTCTCCGGAACAATGGAGCGAGCAACAGATTTGTTGGAGATCATACATACAGATGTATGTGGACCAATGAGTGTTGAAGCTCGCGGCGGGTATCGTTATTTTCTGACCTTCACTGATGATTTGAGCAGATATGGGTATATCTACTTAATGAAGCACAAGTCTAAAACATTTGAAAAGTTCAAAGAATTTCAGAGTGAAGTGGAGAATCATCATAATAAGAAAATAAGAATTTCTACGATATGATCGTAGAGGTAAAATATTTGAGTTAGCGAGTTTGGCCTTCAGTAAAAACAATGTGAAATAGTTTCACTACTCACGCCACCTGGAACACCATAGTGTAATGGTGTGTCCGAACGTCATAACCGTACTTTATTAGATATGGTGCGATCGATGATGTCTCTTACCGATCTACCACTATCGCTTTTGGGGTTATGCATTAGAGACAGATACATTCACGTTAAATAGGGCACCATCTAAATCCGTGGAGATGACACCGTATGAACTGTGGTTTGACGAGAAACCTAAGCTGTCATTTCTTTAAGTTTGGGACTGCGATGCTTATGTGAAAAAGTTTCAACATGATAAGCTCAAACCCAAATCGGAGAAGTAAATCTTCATAGGATACCCAAAAGAAACTGTTGGGTACACCTTCTATCACAGATCCGAAGGCAAGGTCTTTGTTGCTAAGAGTGGATCCTTTCTAGAGAAGGAGTTTCTCTCGAAAGAAGTGAGTGGGAGGAAAGTGGAACTTGATGAGGTAATTGTACCTTCTCCCGAACTGGATAGTAGTACATCACAGAAACTGGTTCCAGTGATTCCTACACCAATTAGTGAGGAAGCTAATGATGATGATCATGAAACTTCAGATCAAGTTACTGCTGAACTTTGTAGATCAACCAGAGTACGTTCCGCACCAGAGTGGTACGGCAACCCGGTTTTGGAAGTCATGTTACTGGACCATGATGAACCTACGAACTATGAGGAAGCGATGATGAGCCCAGATTCCGCAAAATGGCTTGAGACCATGAAATCTGAGATGGGATCCATGTATGAGAACAAAGTGTGGACTTTGGTTGACTTGCCCGATGGTCGGCAAGCCATCGAAAATAAATGGATCTTCAAGAGGAAGACTGACGCTGACAGTAATGTTACTGTTTACAAAGCTCAACTTGTTGCGAAAGCTTTTCAACAAGTTCAAGGAGTTGACTACGATGAGACTTTCTCACCCGTAGCGATGCTTAAGTCCATCCGAATCATGTTAGCAATTGCCGCATTTTATGAAATCTGGCAAATGGATAACAAAACTGCATTCTTTAATGAATTTATTAAAGAAGACTTGTATATGATGCAACCAGAAGGTTTTGTCAATCCTAAAGGTGATAACAAAATGTGCAAGCTCCAGCGATCCATCTATGGACTGGTGCAAGCATCTCGGAGTTGGAATATACGCTTTGATAAGTTGATCAAAGCATATAGATTTATACAGACTTGCGGTGAAGCCTGTATTTACAAGAAGTGAGTGGGAGCACTACAACCTTTCTCATAAGTATATGTGAATGACATATTGTCGATCGGAAATGATGTAGAATTTTCTGGAAAGCATAAAGGAGTGTTTGAAAGGAGTTTTTCAAAGAAAGACCTTGGTGAAGCTGCTTACATATTGGGCATCAAGATCTATAGAGATAGATCAAGACGCTTGATAAGACTTTCGATGAGTACATACCTTGATATGATTTTGAAGTAGTTCAAAATGGATCAGTCAAAGAAGGAGTTCTTACCTGACTTGTAAGGTGTGAAGTTGAGTAAGACTCAAAGCCAAACCACGGCAGAAAAATATAGAGAGAATGAAAGTCATTCCCTATGCCTCAGCCATAGGTTCTATAAAATATGCCATGCTGTGTACCAAACATGTTGTGTACCTTGCCATGAGTTTGTCAAGAGGGTACAATAGTGATCCAGGAGTAGATCACTGTACAGCGGTCAAAATTATCCTTAGTAACTGGATGACTAAGGAAATGTTTCTCGATTATGGAGGCGATAAAGAGTTCGTCGTAAAGGGTTACGCCGATGCAAGCTTTGACACTAAATCCAGCTGACTCTAAGTATCAATCTGGATGCGTATTGAAAGTGGGAGCAATTAGCTAGAGTAGCTCCATGCAGAGCATTGTAGACACATAGACATTTGCGAAATACATACGGATCTGAATGTGACAGACCCGTTGACTAAACTTCTCTCACGAAGCAAAACATGATCACACCTTAGTACTCTTTGGGTGTTAATCACATAGCGATGTGAACTAGTTTATTGACTCTAGTAAACCCTTTGGGTGTTAATCATATGACGATGTGAACTATCGGTGTTAAATCACATGGCGATGTGAACTAGATTATTGACTCTAGTGCAAGTGGGAGACTGAAGGAAATATGCCCTAGAGGCAATAATAAAGTTATTATTTAATTCCTTATATCATGATAAATGTTTATTATTCATGCTAGAATTGTATTAACCGGAAACTTAATACATGTGTGAATACATAGACAAAACAGAGTGTCCCTAGTATGCCTCTACTAGACTAGCTCATTGATCAAAGATGGTTATGTTTCCTAGCCATAGACATGAGTTGTCATTTGATCAACGGGATCACATCATTAGGAGAATGATCTGATGGACAAGACCCATCCGTTAGCGTAGCACTATGATCGTTTAAGTTTTACTGCTATTGCTTTCTTCATGACTTATACATGTTCCTATGACTATGAGATTATGCAACTCCCGAATACCGGAGGAACACTTTGTGTGCTACCAAACGTCACAACGTAACTGGGTGATTATAAAGGTACTCTACAGGTGTCTCCGAAGGTACTTGTTGGGTTGGCGTATTTCGAGATTAGGATTTGTCACTCCGATTGTCGGAGAGGTATCTCTGGGCCCACTCGGTAATGCACATCACTATAAGCCTTGCAAGCATTGCAGCTAATGAGTTAGTTGCGGGATGATGTATTACGGAACGAGTAAAGAGACTTGTTGGTAACAAGATTGAACTAGGTATTGAGATACCGACGATCGAATCTCGGGCATGTAACATACCGATGACAAAGGGAACAATGTATGTTGATATGCGGTTTGACCGATAAAGATCTTCTTAGAATATGTGGGAGCCAATATGAGCATCCAGGTTCCGCTATTGGTTATTGACCGGAGACGTGTCTCGGTCATGTCTACATAGTTCTCGAACCCGTAGGGTCCGCACGCTTAAGGTTTCGATGATAGTTTTATTATGAGTTTATGAGTTTTGATGTACCGAAGGAGTTCGGAGTCCCGGATGAGATCGGGGACATGACGAGGAGTCTCAAAATGGTCGAGACGTAAAAATCGATATATTGGACGACTATATTCGGACATCGGAAAGGTTCCGAGTGATTCGGGTATTTTCGGAGTACAAGGGAGTTACGGGAATAGAGGAGAGAGGCCAAAAGGAAGGAGGCGTGCACCCCCCCTTCTGGTCCGAATTGGACAAGGGGTGCAGCCCCCTTTTCCTTCTCCCTCTCCCCCTCTTTCCTTCTCTCCTACTCCGGAAAGGAAAGGGGAATCCTACTAGGACTTGGGAGTCCTAGTAGGACTCCCCACACTTGGTGCGCCCCCTCTAGGGCCGGCCTCTCCCTCCCTCCTTTATATACGGGGGCAGGGGGGCACCTCTAGACACAACAATTGATCTCTTGATCTCTTAGCCGTGTGCGGTGCCCCCCTCCACCATAGTTCTCCACGATAAATATTGTAGCGGTGCTTAGGCGAAGCCCTGCGACGGTAGAACATCAAGATCGTCACCACGCCGTCGTGCTGACGGAACTCTCCCTCGACACTCGGCTGGATCGGAGTTCGAGGGACGTCATCGAGCTGAACGTGTGCTAGAACTCGGAGGTGCCGTAGTTTCGGTGCTTGATCGGTCGGGCCGTGAAGACGTACGACTACATCAACCGCGTTGTTCTAACGCTTCCGCTTTCGGTCTACGAGGGTACGTAGACTCACTCTCCCCTCTCGTTGCTATGCATCTGGTAGATAGATCTTGCGTGATCGTAGGAAAATTTTAAAATACTACGTTCCCCAACAGCGTGGTCTCCTACTAGATTGATACCTTGGTTCTCAAAAACTGAGGGAAATACTTACGCTACTGTGCTGAATCTCCCTTTCCTCTTCGAGGGAATACAACGCAAGCTCAAGAGGTAGCAAGAAGAATTTCTGGCGCCGTTGTACCTATCACAAACCCTTATCCTTCGCATTACATTTTTTGCCTCTCGTTTTCCTCTCCCCCACTTCACCGTTGCCGTTTTATTTGCCCTTCTTCCGCCGTGAGTTTATCATTCGCTTTCTTCGTGTGTGCTTGTGTGTGTTGGATTGCTTGCTTGTCACTATGGCTCTCCCTACTAGTGTTGACCCTCACCTCCAGAGGCCGGAGGAGATTGAAAACAATGTTATACATTTCATGACTATACAATTTGAGCATAATGACTTCTTCATAAGTGAGCTTAAAAACAGAAAAAGTTTATGGAGTATATGAATAAAGACCTTGATGACATGTCTAAGGAATTTTATGGCTTGAAATCTCAGTATGCTCATCTTGAGAAGTTAATTGCCCAAATTTCGGATAAACAGTCCACCTTGATTAATAAGATGGCTGCTAAACCGGAAGAGCATGAAAATAAAGATGAAGATCTGAAAGTTATTGATGTGTCTCCTATTAGATCCTTGTTTTCTAGGATTAATCTTGATGAAAATAGGATTGGAGATGATTCTGCTTTAAGGTGTCCCAATGATTCAGAGTTTTTAGATCTTGATGCTAAAATTGCTAAAAGTGGAAGTGAAGAGATTAAAACTTTGCATAGTGATGAACCCACTACTTTGGATTTCAAGGGATTCAATTATGATAATTGCTCTTTGATTGATTGTATTTCCTTGTTGCAATCCGTGCTAAATTCTCCGCATGCGTATAGTCAAAATAAAGCTTTCACTAAACATATAGTTGATGCTTTGATGCAATCTTATGAAGAAAAACTTGAGTTGGAAGTTTCTATACCTAGAAAGCTTTATGATGAGTGGGAACCTACTATAAAAATAAAGATAAAAGATCATGAATGCTATGCTTTGTGTGATTTGGGTGCTAGTGTCTCCACTATCCCAAAAACTTTGTGTGATTTGCTAGGGTTCCATGAGCTTGATGATTGTTCTTTAAATTTGCATCTTGAGGATTCCACTATTAAGAAACCTATGGGAAGAATTAATGATGTTCTTATTGTTGCCAATAGGAATTATGTGCCCGTATATTTCATTGTTCTTGATATAGATTGCAATCCTTCATGTTCTATTATTCTTGGTAGACCTTTCCTTAGAACGATTGGTGTAATTATTGACATGAAGGAAGGAAATATTAGATTCCAATTTCCGTTAAGGAAAGGCATGGAACACTTTCCTAGAAAGAAAATCAAATTACCATATGAATCTATCATGAGAGCCACGTATGGATTGCCTTCCAAGGATGGCAATACCTAGATTTATCTTGTATCTTGCCTAGCTAGGGGCATAAAACGATAGCGCTTGTTGCGAGGCAACCCGATTTTATGTTTTTTGTTTTTGTTGCTGTTAGGGAATAAATATTGCATCTAGCCTCTGATTAGATGTGTTTTCATGTTTTGTTTAGTGTTTGTGCCAAGTAGAACCTTTGGGAAGACTTGTGTGAAGTTTATGTGATCTTGCTGTGAAAAACAGAATCATTAGCGCTCGCTAAAGTAGACTTCAGATTTTCCTGGAGTGTGCTTTTTAGTTAATTCTTTTTGCAGATGATTGGTAGACAAATTGCGCGAATTTAACAGTTTAGTTTGAATTGTTTGGAGTCCCAGAAGTAGGCGAACCCTGCAGATTACTACAGACTATTCTGTCTTTGACAGATTCTATTTTTCGTGTGTTGTTTGCTTGTTGCAATGCATCTATGAGTAGTATTGGAAGATATGAACCATAGAGAAGTTGGAATACAGTAGGTTTAACACCAATATAAACAAAGAACGAATTCATTGCTGTACCTTTGAGTAGTGGTTTGTTTTCTTATACTAACGGAGCTCACGAGAATTTTTGTCTAAGTTTTGTGTTGTGAAGTTTTCAAGTTTTGAGTATTGCTTTGATGGACTATGGAACAAGGAGTAGCAAAGGCCTAAGCTTGGGGATGACCATGGCACCCCAAGTAAATTCAAGATAATCAAAATCCTAAGCTTGGGGATGCCCCGGGAAGGCATCCCCTCTTTCGTCTTCATCCATCGGTAACTATACTTGGAGCTATATTTTTATTCGCAACATGTTATGTGTTTTGCTTGGAGCGTCTTGTATAATTTGAGTCTTTGCTTGTTAGTTTGCCACAATCATCCTTGCTTGACACACCTATTTGAGAGAGTTAAATATGGCCTAGAAATTAATAGAACACTCTATGTGCTTCACTTATATCTTTTGAGTTGAATAGTTTTTGCTCTAGTGCTTCACTTATATCTTTTAGAGCACGGTGGTGATAATATTTTGTAGAAATTGTTGAACTCTCATGCTTCACTTATATCCTTTTGAGAGTCTATTAAAACAGCATGGTAATGTGTTTAGGCTAAAGAAACTAGTCTTCACATGATAGACATCCAATGTCAATGTAGTAAAAAAATTCACACCAAGTGCATTGAATAGAATGAGATGTTGGATGCTTGATGATTGTTTTGAGATATGAGGATAGTGATATTAGAGTCATGCTAGTGGATTTATTATGAAATTGAGAAATACTTGTGTTAAGGTTAGTGATTCCCGTATCATGCACGTATGGTGAACCGTTGTGTGACTAAGTTAAAGCATGAGGTATTTGTAGAGTGTCAACCTTTGTGTGGAGGTCGAGGGCGCGCGATGGTTAACTCCTACCAACCTCCCCCCTAGGAGCATGCATTGATTACTTTGTTTTGATGACTTGTAGATTTTTGCAATAAGTATATGAATTCTTATGACTAATGTTGAGGCCATGGATTATACACACTCTCACCCTTCCAACATTGCTAGCCTCTCTTGTACCGCGCAACTTTCGTCGGTGCCATAAACCCACTATATATCCTTCCTCAAAACAGCCACCATATTGTTCCTCAAAACAGCCACCATACCTACCTATCATGGCATTTTCATAGCCATTCCGAGATATATTGCCATGCAACTTTCCACCGTTCCATTTATATGACACGCATCATATTGTCATATTGCCATTGCATGATCTTGTAGTTGACATCGTATTTGTGGCAAGGCTACCATGCATAATTTTTATACATGTCACTCGTGTTTCATTGCACATACCGGTACACCGCCGGAGGCATTCATAGAGTCATACTTTGTTGTTGTAGTATCAATTTTTAATATCGAGTTGTAATGAAAGTGTGATGATCATCATTTTTAGAGCATTCTCCCATGGGAGGAAAGGCTAAATCTATAAAGCCCCTCCGCAAAAAAAGGAAAAGAAAAAAAGGCCAAAGAAAAAAAAGGCCCAAAAAAAGAAAAAATAAGAAGAAAAGAAAAAGGGACAATTGCTACTATCTTTTTCCACACTTGTGCTTCAAAGTAGCACCATGTTCTTCATTGTAGAGAGTCTCATGTTTAGTCACTTTCATATACTAGTGGGAATTTTTGTTATAGAACTTGGCTTGTATATTCCAACGATGGGCTTCCTCAAATGCCCTAGGTCTTCGTGAGCAAGCAAGTTGGATGCACACCCACTAGTTTCTTTTGTTGAGTTTTCATTCACATTTAGCTCTAGTGCATCCGTTGCATGCCAATACCTACTCCCTCACATTGATATCTAATGATGGGCATCTCCATAGCCCGTTGATACGCCTAGTCGATGTGAGACTATCTACCTCCTTTTTGTCTTCTCCACAACCACCTCTACTCCCTCACATTGATATCTAATGATTGTGCTATATCCATGGCTCACGCTCATGTATTGCGTGAAAGTTGAAAGGTTTGAAAAGATAGAGTATGAAAACAAATGCTTGGCTGAAATCGAGGTTGTGCATGATATGAACATTTTTGTGTGATAACAAGGGAGCATAGCCAACACTATATGATTTCGTAGGGATAACTTTCTTTAGCCATAGTATTTTGAGAAGACATGATTGCTTTGTTAGTATTGCTTGAAGTATTATTATTTCTTATGTCAATATAGATTTTTATCTTGAATCTTTCAGATCTGAACATTCATGCCACAATTAAGAGAATTACAATGAAAAACTATATTGGTTAGCATTCCACATCAAAAATTCTTTCTTTATCATTTACCTACTCGAGGACGAGCAGGAATTAAGCTTGGGGATGCTTGATACGTCTCCGATGTATCTATAATTTTTTATTGTTCCATGCTATTATTTATGAAGTCTTGGATGTTTAATGGGCTTTATCATTCACTTTTATATCATTTTTGGGACTAACGTACTAACCCAAAGGCCCAGTCCAGATTGCTATTTTTTGCCTATTTCAGGGTTTTGCAGAAAAAGAATATCAAACGGAGTCCAAACGGAATGAAACCTTTGCGAGAGATATTTTTGGAGAAAATCACGCGAGGGGAACTTGAGAACCGCGTTAGGGGAGCCTCGAGTGGCTCTCGAGAGTGGGGGCGCGGCCCCTTCCCAGGGCGCGCCCCCTGCCTCGAGGCCCACTCGAGCGTCCCCCGGTTCTCTCCTTCTTCCTATATATGTCCACGTACCCCAGAAACTCTGTGAACAGAGAGAAAACCCTAATTCCACCGCCGTAGCTTCTGTTCCAGTGGAGATCCCATCTTGGAGCCTGTTCCGGAGCTCCACCGAAGGGGGATCCATCACGGAGGCTTTCATCTTCATCATCATCGCCCTCGCCATGAGTTGTGAGTAGTTTACCACAGACCTTCGGGTCCATAGCTAGTATCTAGATGGCTTCTTCTCTCTCTCTGGATCTCAATACAAAGTTCTCCTCGATCTTCGAGGAGATCTATTCGATGTAATCTCTTTTTGCGGTGTGTTTGTCGAGATCCGATGAATTGTGAGTTTATGATCAAGGTTATCTATGAAATATATTTGGTTCTTCTCTGAACTTTTTATGTGTGCTCATAATATCCTTGCAAGTCTCTTAGAATTATTGGTTTGGTTTGGCCTACTAGATCTATAGTTCTTACTATGGGAGAAGTGCTTGGCTTTGGGTTCAATCTTGCGGTGTCCTTTCCCAGTGACAGTAGGGGCAGCAAGGCACGTACTGTATTGTTGCCATCGTGGATAAAAAGATAGGGTTTACATCATATTCCTTGAGTTTATCCCTCTACATCATGTCATCTTGCTTAAGGCGTTACTCTGTTCTTATGAACTCAATACACTAGATGCATGCTGGATAGCGGTCGATGTGTGGAGTAATAGTAGTATATGCAGGCAGGAGTCGGTCTACTTGTCTCGGACGTGATGCCTATATACAATGATCATGCCTAGATAGTCTCATAATTATTCGCTTTTCTATCAATTGCTCGATAGTAATTTGCTTACCCGCCGTAGAATATCGCTATCATGAGAGAAACTACTAGAGAAAACTATGGCCCCCGGATCTATTCTCAACATATCAATCTACATCTACTTTACTTTTACCGCTTTTATTTGCTGTTTTATTAAACCAAAAATATCACCTATCATCTCTATCAGATCTCACTCTCGTAAGTGACCGTAAAGGGATTGACAACCCCTTATCGCGTTGGCTGCGAAGTTCTATTTTGTTTGTGCAGGTGCGAGGGACTGGCGCGTGGTCTCCTACTGGATTGATACCTTGGTTCTCAAAAACTGAGGGAAATACTTACGCTACTGTGCTGCATCTCCCTTTCCTCTTCGAGCGAATACAACGCAAGCTCAAGAGGTAGCAACACACAGTTCGGGACCCCCTCCCCCCTCCCCCCCGAGATCCTCCCCAAAGGTTTCTTTATGGAAGAATCAACGAGACGAACACCAAAAGAACAAGAATCAAAAGGTTTCAATTTAAGCTTATCATATATTCTTTTGGGCATAATGGAGGTACTAGCACCAACATCACATAAAGCATAGCAAGAGAAGTTATTCAACTTAATTTTAATCATAGGATCCCAACCATCTTCTAGCTTTCTAGGTATGGAGGCTTCTACTCTAAGTTTCTCCTCCCTAGCTTTGATAAGAGCATTAGTGATATGCTCTGTGAAGGCAAGATTAAGCGTGCTAGTGTGGGGATCTTTAGCCATTCTTTGTAGAAAGGTGACAACTTCTGAGATACTACAATTATCAAAATTAATTTTATCATTATTGGGAAGAATTGTAGTGTCATCTTCTTTGTTTGAATTGCTCTCTATTATAAGAGTTTGAACGTCTTCCCAAGTTTGGGGAAGCTTAGGAGCAACTTTAAACTGAGGCTCATACTCTTTTCCTGGAAGACCATGCCATGGGCATAACTCTCCATCAAGACTAACATAATCACAAGGTTTATTACTTTTGTAGATCCCGACAGTGGTGAGTGGCGTAATGGAAGAAGGGGTGTACTCCTCCCATCTAGTGTTTTTGGTGGAACCCATAGTAGCAAGCAAGCAAGATAACTATTTTTTGTGATTTTTGATAAAGGATACTAAAACAAAACTGAAAGGTAAACTAACAAGACTAAAAAGCAAAGGTAAAAGATAGCGTGCAACTCCCCTATCCTGAAGAGTGGAGTCCCCGGCAACGGCGCCAGAAAACTTTGCTTGATGGCTTCTCGCCCCTCGTTGGTTACCCCAAGTGGAAGGTTTGAGATGCAGTGTAGCGGAAGTTTTCCCTTGGCAAAGATACCAAGGATCGATTTCCCTGAGACTCCCAGTTTCAACAAGAAGGTGTCATCTGCTAACGGCGCCAGATATTAGCAATCAACGTGGACCTGCACACAGATACAAATAACTTTGCTCCCAACGAGTACAGAGAGGTTGTCAATCCCTCCGGCCTTGTCATTTACAAAGGATTAAACGCAAGTGATAATAGTGACAGGTATTGCTGCAATAGTAAGTAAAAGCGGAAAGTAAATAGCGGATGTGATCAATGATGGTAATATGGACCGGGGTCCCATGATGTTCACTAGTGATGTCTCTCTCCCAAAAGACGATAAAACAGCTATGTGAGGTCAATGAATTACAGCTGGGCAATTGACAGGACCATGTGCGCAAACCAATGCTGACTATATTGCAAGAAAGGTAGAGGTTCAAAGCATGGGCGGTACGCCAAGGCAAGTAGACCGAAATCCATCTGCATCTACTACTAATCATCCACCTTGAGATATCTATCCAGAACATCTCGCTGGTATTAAGTTGCGAGTCCCACCCATAGTGTAAACTCAAAGCAACAGACAACTGCATTAAAAGAACTTTGCGTAAAGTAAACAATCCTTGCACCCGCGGGCACAAGCACCGTTGTTTTCCCCCTTGTGGCAATAGCACATCCCCTAGACTCATGTTTCTGTCACTCAAGCTAGTCATCGAGGGGCATGAACCCACAATCAAGCATAACGTTCCCTCTTGGAGTCACTACCTACTACTTGGCCAAAGCAATAAATAACAATGGAGAACATGCAAGAATTACTTACGAACATAAATATAAAAGAGGTGAATCAAATATATTACTCAAACACAATCTGAACATAATCTCACAATCCATCGGATCCCAGCAAACTCATCATAGCAATAGCATAAGGATTACATATGTGCCTCGATCATGTAGGGCAGCTCACGAGGACTAATTAGTGAAGCACAAGAACGGGAGGAGAACATCACATAGCTACTGGTCATGGACCCATGGTCCAAGGGAGACTACTCACAACTCATCCGGGAGGCGTCCATGGTGGTGGAGAAGCTCCCGGTGGTGATCCTCCCCTCCGGCAGGGTGCCGGGAAGAGTTCTCCTGGTGCTCCCGATCTTGGAAGCGCGGCGGCGGCGGAACAGAGATGAGATCGCGAAAAAGGGTTCCCGTCTCGAGGGTTTCGGGACACGATATAAATATATGCCAAAGGGGGGCATCAGCGGAGGCCTGGGGGGCCCAGGCGCCCCCCGGCGCGGCCAGGAGGGGGGCCGCGCCACCAGGGCGCCTGGAGCCCTGGTGGCCCCCCTCCGGCTGTACTTCGGGTGCCGGGAAGCTTCTGGAACGCTGATTTTTTATATAATTTTTCCGGGATTTTTCTGGCAGTTCTCGTAATGGGAAAACCTGAAATACAAAAACAGCCGAAAACAGAAACTGGCACTGGGGTGCACTGAGTTAATAGGTTAGTCCAAATATGATCAAAAGTGTATGGAAGTGTATAAATATCATAGCAATATCACCCAAAAGAGGCATGGAGCAAGCAGAAATTATAGATACGTTTTGGACGTATCATAAGACAGCTAGCACGATATTTTCATGGCTTGTCCGTTTTTGGTATCTTTGATATGCTAGATCATTGCACATCCTGGTACACTGCCATAGGAATTCATTTAGAGTCATACTTTGTCATAGGTATCGAGTTGTAATTTTTATTTCTTTTGAGTTATAAGTAAATAGAAATGTGATGATCATCATTATTCATTTTTAGAGCAGTGCCCCGGTGAGGAAAGGATGATGGAGACTATGATTCCCCCACAAGTCGGTATGAGACTCCGAAGAATGAGAGAAAAAAGAGTAAAAAAATGAGAGAAAAAGAGAGAAGGGGCATGGAAATACCACACTTGTGCTTCAAAGTAGCACCATGTTTTTCATATAGAGAGTCTCCTATGTTGTCACTTTCATATACTAGTGGAATTTTTTTCGTAGTAGAGTTTGATGCACACCCACTTAGTTTCATATTGAGCTTTCATACACTTATAGCTCTTAGTGCATCCGTTGCATGGAAATCCCTACTCCTCGCATTGATATCGATTGATGGACATATCCATAGTTAATTAGTTTGCCTAGTTGATGTGAGACTTTCTCCCTTCTTTTGTCTACTACCACCGCATTCTATTCCACCTATATTACTATATCCATGGCTTGCGCTCATGTATTGCGTGAGAGTTGAAAACGCTGAAGCATGTTAAAAAGTATGAACCAATTGCTTGGCTGACACTGGGGTAGTACATGATTTATACTTTGTGTTATGAAGACAGAGCATGACAAGGCTATATGATTTTGTAGGGATAACGTTCTTTAGCAATTGATATTCTGAAAGACATGATTGTTTGTCGGGATGCCCGAGTATTGATGTCTTTGTGTCAAATTATAGACTATTGCTTTGAATCACCCATGTCTTAATATTCATGCCATGACTAGATATATGATCAAGTTTATGCTAGGTAGCATTTCACATAAAAAATTATCTTTTTATCATTTACCTACTCGAGGATGAGCAGGAATTAAGCTTGGGGATGCTGACATGTCTCCGTCGTATCTATAATTTTTGATTGTTTCATGCCAATATTATACAACTTTCACATATTTTTGGCAACTATTTATATGATTTATTGGACTAACCTATTGATCCAATGCCCAGTGCCCAGTGCCAGTTCCTGTTTTTTGCATGTTTTTTGTATCGCAGAAAATCCATATCAATCAAAGTCCAAATGCAATAAAATTTCACGGAGGATTATTTTGGAATATATGTGATTTTTGGGAGTTGGAATCACCGCAAACGGTGGCCCACACAGCCCACAAGACATCAGGGCGCGCCAGGGGAGCCTGGCTCATGGTGGTGGGTTGTGCTCACCTCGTATGTCAGTTGGAGCTCTACTTCAGGAGCAAGGAAGCTTATATTCGGAAAAACAATTGTGTTAAAATCTCAGCACAATCGGAGTTACGGATCTCTGGGAATATAAGAAACGGTTTTCGGCCAGATCTGGGAACGTGAAACAGAGAGGGAGATCCAATTTGGGAGGGGCTCCTGCCCCTCCGCCGCCATGGAGGCCATGGACCAGAGGGGGAACTCTCCTCCCATCTAGGGGGAGGCCAAGGAAGAAGAAGAAGGAGGGGGCTCTCCCCCTCGCTTCCGGTGGCGCCGGAGTGCCGCCGAGGCAACGATCGGGACGGCAATCTACATCAACAATCTTGCTACCATCAACACCAACTCTCTCCCCCTCTATGCAGCGATGTAACACCTATTTACCCGCTGTAATCTCTACTTAAACATGGTGCTCAACACTATATATTATTTCCCAATGATATGTGGTTATCCTACGATGTTTGAGTAGATCCGTTTTATCCTACGGGTTAATCGTGATCATGGTTGGTATGATTGTATATTTTATTTATGGTGCTGTCCTACGGTGCCCTACATCTCGCGCAAATGTGAGGGGCCCGCGCTGTAGGGTGTTGCAATATGTTCATGGTTCGCTTATAGTGGGTTGCTAGAGTGACAGAAGCTTATACCCGAGTAAGGTGGGTATGACGTATGGGAGTAAAGAGGACTTGATACTTAATGCTATGGTAGGGTTTCAAGACTTTAATGATCTCTAGTAGTTGTGGATGCTTTCTAGGGGTCCAATCATAAGTGCATATGATCTAAGTAGAGAAAGTATGTTAGCTCATGCCTCTCCCTCATATAAAACTGCAAGAATGATTACCGGTACTTGTTATCGATTACCTAGGGACAAATGACTTTCTTGTTGACAAAAGCTATCCACTTTTACTGCCTTCCAATTTATTTGTAGTTTTACTCTCGCAAAGTACTCCTAGTTTCAGACTTGTTTTAGGTAAAGCAAACGTTAAGTGTGCGTAGGGTTGCATCGGTCGTTGATAGAACTTGATGGAATATTTGTTCTACCTTTAGCTCCTCGTTGGGTTCGATACTCTTACTTATCGAAAAAAGCTACAAACGATCCCCTACATTTGTGGGTTATTAGCCGGCACCCTTTTTGGAACCAACTATTTTTCTTCTTTTCCAGTCGGCTGGGCAGCGGCTCTCTTTTTTCTCTTTTCATTTTTATCTCTTGAGCGGCCAGCCGAAGCAAGGGGCTGGCGCGAAGCGTAGCCGTCTACGTTGCGCGGGGCGGAAGCTAGCGGTCGGCGAGGTGATGCGGAGGCCGGGGCACGCACCCGCGGGCCGGAGCGGAGCATCCCGCCCCTCTCCCGCGCACCTACGTCGCTCCATGCCTCCTGCCTGGCTTCCCTCAAGCCTCCCGCACCGCACCTAGCCACCAGCTTCGCCCATGGCGCATGCACGTTTGGGGGCGAGCACGTCGGGCTCGGAGATGACGAGGAGGTCGCCGGAATCGGCGACAACGGTAGCAAAAACCCACCAGTTGGTGGAGGGCAGCAGCGAGTCGGGAGATATGGGCATCCCCTACGCAGGCTGCAACGGAGGAGGAGGCCAGTTTGATGTACCGGAGGAGCCGGCTGTGGTGCAGGACGTTGCCTCGGCGAGGGAGGAAGTCGGTGACAGGGGATCCTGCCGATGAGGTTCGGCGGCCAGACATGTCGAGAGGTGCGAGGGCGAAGCAGGGGCGCGGGTTGTGGACACCTTGGCCACAGAGCGGTTCCTGTGGGTGGCGGCACGAGGAATATGGTGAGGGAGAGAGATTGTGAACATTTCGATGTAAGGGGCTCCCTGGGGCACTTTATAAGTTAGTGCTCAGGGTATCGGGAGGGCCTGCGGTGCCTAACAAGCACTTTAGATGATCGTGGTATGACAGATGAATAATGCCTTCTTTATCAGCAATAGTGGCCAAGGGATGGTCGTCTTATCCGCGTCGGGTCAGATGTGACATCAAAGTTGACTTCGGGTAGCCAGTCGGCTAGAGCAGCCGGCTACGGACGCAAGCCAGGACAGGCAGGCGGGCACCCTACCTGACTCGCCATCTTGGGACTACCCGGGGGTCATTCCCCTAACATATGTGCATACCTTATACGACCACTGAAATGGGCGGCGGCTCCTGTCGTGGAATTAGCACGGCAGATGTCCGGTTTAACGGACTTGATGATGGAACCATCGCACGGGTTAGCTTGAAGGGGTTAAAAGCACACAAAGGACACAGAGGGTTAATACTAGTTCGGTCCCTTCGAGGAAGGTAAAAGCCTACGTCTAGTTTGGTTTGGTATTGCTTGGGTGTCGATGAGCAGGGAGCTGATTTCTTGCCTGCGTCTCGACGGGTTGTTTCCTGTCCTTGAACCGTCGCCGGGTCGTCCCTTTATATAGAGGTGACGCCTGGTCCGGTTTACAGAGTCCCGAGGCTGGCTCATAATTGTGTCCGCCTCGGTCTCTGTTGTTTCTTCCTTATGTCTCAAGTTTACATGATAGGACGGTTTACAAACCGTGAACTTTGCCCATGGGCCCTAAGCCTTCATGGGCCGTAACTTCTACTGAGCTTACAATTATACAACTATATTATCATAATCCGGTTTACTCTAGCCGGTTTACACCTGCTAGTAATATCCCTGACATTAGGCCCCAGAATGATTTGAACTTGTTCATATCAGTCTTCTCAATCTTGCATAACCTTCTTTCTTGTATGTTCTTAGTTTTTGTAAACCGGCGATGACGTCATCCCTAGAAATCATTTGATTCGATCGTGACATCACTTCCGCATTTATCGCGCGCAGCTGTTTGTTACCTTTGTTTAAAGACCATCCCGAGAATCGAGGCGACAGGGGAATCTTTATCCAATCTCTTTCTTCCTCAAATCCCGCGCTTACCGTTTCATCTCTCCTCGGCCTATAAATACCGCTGAGGCTCATCTCTTTTCCCTTCCGCTTCTTCTTCCTCCGTCTCCGTACCCGAGCTTCCGCCGCCGTCTGTCGAGCTCGCCGTCGCCTGCATGTCCGGCCGCTGCATCAACCTGAACGCGACCAGATAACTCGCCGCCTGACGTTTCCTTCTGCCTCAGGTATCTCTTTTTCCCTCGCTGTAGATCTGTAGCTTAGGGTTCTTCCATGCCTCCGCCATTAGACCTTAAAAAGCTTCGGCTGTTCATCCTATACGCCATGCTCGTAGTAGTTTTAACCTTTATATTTATCTTCGAAACTTGCTCCTGTTCCGTAACTTTATGCTTAGATCTATACTTCTCAGTTCACCCTTAGATCCATTTGCTCTGTATAAGACTCCCGCAGTTCTTCTGTAATAGACCTGCATAAATTTCCTCTTTTCCTTACCGCGTAGATCTTTTTTACCTTAGCTTTCTGTAGAAACCTGTTTCTTCATCCTTATAGATCTGTAAGATACTCGCCGGTTTAGTCGGTCATACATTGCTTCTGTAACGCATCAACCATGAACACGACGGTTTAGCTTCTTTCTTTTGTTGTCATAAACCGGTAGTAGCTCGTTTCCTGCTTACTTCCGGGTTGGTAATGTCATTAGTCCCTTGTCTAAACCGTCGATGTGATTTTGCATATATGATCCGGTTTATGCCTCTGTACTTAAATAATCCGGATTTTATACTTCATCTTTTCAGCTCTTTCCTTCTGCTAATATGTCTGCCAAGCAGTTCGTTTCTTGCGACTGGGTTCCTTCCATCATCACAGAAGAGGACTTAGTTAAAGCTGCTTCAATTGGCATTCTAGGTCCGCGAGCAGTTCTGAAATGGCGGGCCCCCGGAAATGAATGCCCCCCTACTCCCAAAGAGGGAGAAGTTATTGTTTTCTTTGATCATATGACCCGGGGCTTTAGCCCTCCCGGTTCAAAGTTCTTCCGGGACGTGCTTGCCGCTTTTCAACTTCATCCTCAGGACATAGGTCCAAATTCGATATCAAACATCTGTGATTTCCAAGTTTTCTCCGAGGTGTATCTTCAAGAGGAGCCATCAGTCGACTTGTTCCGGGATTTCTTTCATTTGAATCGGCGAACTGAGTTTACTGGCGGACCTCATCAAGAACTGGGTGGGTGTCGGGGAAACAGATCGCCCACGAACACCTATGGGACCGGAGCCCCTTCTCGGTACGGCAGGGGGCGGAGATCGCACAAAGAGCGGATCGAGGCGAGCACACGAGCAGTTTACCCAGGTTCGGGCCGCACGGATGCGTAAAACCCTACTCCTGCTTTGGTGGTTGTATTGAGTTCTTGGCTCGGGAGCGCATGGAGCTACAGTACACTCCAGCGGCTAGCAAGACCGAGCATGAGAATGTTCGAGTGTCTAACCGGAATCGGAACCCCCTCTACGTTGCGCACGGGCCTCCTTATATAGGCTCAAGGGGTCACCGACAGGTGGCAACGCAGATGAGGGTAAAAGTGTAAAAAGAGTGGTAGGTGGTACAGTGCTTTATACCTAACCCTGACGATAAGGGACAAGGGCATTAAATGCCCGTCGCCGTAGCCCAAACAGTGCAAAAAGTGACCGTCAGGGGTGCCACCGTCCGCCACGACGGTAGCCTTGTCATCGCCGCTTGCCACCGTGTACCCCTGGCTGCACAGCCTTCCGCCACGTGCGCTCGGAAGGGTCCCAGAGCGAAACGTGGGTGGACGTGCTGGAGCGCGGGTACTGAGTGGAAGCTTGCCGCGGCAAGGCGCTTGCCGCGGCTGCTATCTTGTCGCTTCCGGGAGCTTGTCGCTCACCGGGTCTTGTCGGGACGCGTGGCGCGTCGCGACAAGTTTCTTGAAATGCCATGGTTGGCCTTCCCGGCAAGCTCCTCTTGCCAGGGTCTTGCGCTTTAAATGATCTTGTCCCTTGAGTGGCCTTCCCGGCAAGCTCCTCTTGCCGGGGCCTTGTCTCCTTGGCTTGGATACTTTGTTCTTGAATGGCTCCAGAGGAACCATGGAGGATCTTGGCGGCCGCACGAAAAGCCTTGCCGCGGGACGCTGCAACTGCCCGTGCACAAGTTCGGGATACTAAGGTACCCCTACTTTAGTACACCGACAGGAGCCCCCGGGCCTGGACCATACACGGTGCCGAGCGCTGTTGGGCCAGGCCCAAAACAGTGCACGGGCACGCGCGGCCTGCGGCACGCCGTATGTTGCTCCGTATCCACCGCGCTCTCCCCAACGGCACGCGTCAATCGCGGCGTCGTGGGGGAGGTCGTGGGTGGTTTCTTTAATTGGAAATGGGGAACGTCCCCCCCCCCTTATAAGCAGGGGAAACAGGGGCAGTTCGTCCATCCGCCCGTTGCTTGCTTCAATCCTCAAGAAAACTCCGCCGCTCCCCTCCCTCCCAAAGCTCGAAGGAGAGCAGCGCTCCGCGCCCCGTCGCCACTAGCACCACCAGCGGCGTCGACCTCCCCCACCGCCTCCGCCATGGCTCCGAAAGGAGAGAAGGGGAAGTCCGCGAAGTCGGCCGAGGCGCTGCGGCTTGCGGCGATGCGAAAGAAGAGGGCGGTCTTCCCCCCCCAAGCTTGACGCGAAGGAGCTGAGGGAGGCCTTCTACCTTTTCTGGTCGAAGGAGACGCGGGCGCATCCGCGCACCAAGGTACTCCCAGCCATTGCTTGCGAAATGTTCCCGGGCGGATATGCGTTCTTCGCCCTGTTCTTCTACTGCGGGCTCTGCCCGCCCTATTCTGAGTTCTTCTGCGATATCATGAACACCTACGGGTTCCACCTCCTTGACTTCACCCCCAACGCCGTTCTGACCATGGCCGTTTTCGCACATCTCTGCGAGAACTTTGTCGGAGTCTTCCCCAATGTAGCCCTTTTCCGCCACTACTTCACGCCTCAAGTTGAGGGAGGAGAGCCTCTGTCCGGTGGGATCTCCTGGGTCTCGAGGACCCACAAGAAGGAGGCGTATCAGAAGGGAGAGCTCCGCGGCAAATGGGATGAGTGGAGGGCCAATTGGTGCTGGATTGTAGAGGAGAACCCGCAGCCATTCAGCGCCCGGCGCCAAGCCCCAGTAGTACGCGGCAACGACTGGAGCGACTTGGCCCCGGAGGATAGTAGATTGAAGATTGCCACTGCCCGGATCCTTCACCTTAGGCTTGCCGGGCTGACTGCAGGCGCAGTTGGCGCAGACTTTCTCCGCCGCCGCATCGCCCCCCTGCAGGAGAGGAAGAGGCCCGCCTGGGAGTTTGAGAACGCGGCAGATATCATGAGGCTACGCCCAGGCCTCAGTTACAACTTCACGGTCCTGGAGCTCAACGGGATGCTTCAGGAGTTGTTCAAGTACGACCCCGACCACCCCGAATGGTTCATGTTGCCGAGGGGCGTAGTTCCGCTCTGCAATAATTCTTCGCTCAGCCGCATCCGTGCGATGATGGCATTGTGTGAGTCGCACGAGATTGACCCAACATGGAAAGAGCCCACTGAGGAGGCCGTGCAGGCATTCTTCGACAACTTGGAAGAGACGCCAATCAACTCCGACGAGAAGAAAGGCCTCACCCGCGACACCACTGACCAGGAGATGGCATATATTGCCACCAGGCTGGAAGAGGCGGTGGCAGCCGCAGCCGCGGGTGAGTTCGGGTACACAGTGGAAGAGGCGGAGGCAGTGGAGGCGACAAGCCTTGCCGAGCGAGAAGAGTTTCTCAACGCGGGGAAGCTTGTCGGGCAAATCGCCGAGACAAGTGAGCCCACCGAGCAGGGCGTCGGGTCGAGCGGGCCCGCTGAACAGGGCGTTGAATCGAGCGGGCCCGCCGAGGACACGAGCGGCTCGCTGGAGATCGACTCCTCCTCCTCCTCGTCTTCAGGTAGCTCGCCACCACCAGCAGAGCCTCCAGCTCCACCGAGAAGGCGCCTCCGCAAGGCCGGGGACGTGACGGAGCGGCAGACGGGCCAACAGCCGCCACGCCGCGCGATACGCGCCACCGCGGCAAGCAAGGCTGCCACGAGAGCACCTCGCGCTTCTGCGGCAACCGGAGCGGGGTCTTCTCGTACCACCGCTTCTGCTCCTGCCGCCCCCCACGCCACGGCGGCAGCCGGAGCGGGGTCGTCTCGGACCACCGTCCCTGCTCCCGCCAAGCGGCCAAGGGAGCCCACTCCTCCGCCTCCTCGCGCCGGGACGCGTGAGCCAGACTTAGACTTCTCTGCGCCCAGCTCCGATGAGGAAGAAGAAGAGTAAGTCTTTGTCGTTCTTGTATTTCTTCGATTTTCTGCTGTTCTTTGTCTTGTATCTCAGTTGCCTCACTCTGAACCTGTTCCTTTCTTCAGAACTTTGGCCCAGAGGGCGGCAAAGAGGGCTAAGGTCCCGGTGATCGTCATCGAGGACGAGCCCGCCGCGACAGCAGGGGGTGCGCCTCGAACAACCTTGCCGGACCCGGCAACTGGTCTTCAGAGCAGCCCCCAGCGTAAGTCCTTTGTCCACTTTCCGCTGTCAAGTGCGCGTGGGTTTCCTATCTTTGCTGACGCCTTGCTCATTGGTTCGTGTAGGAGCAGAGCAGACACATCAGGTGCGCCCAGAGACCGCCCCCGTCGTGCCACCCGCTTCCACCACACCGCCAAGGGGAAATTCCCCGGCAAGGGTCTCCCCGGCAAGGAAGAGTTCTCCGCCAAGGACGAATTCTCCGCCAAGGGCGAATACTCCGCCAAGGGCGAGCTCTCCGGCGAGGGATGGCACTAGCGGCCCTCCGCCGGCGGGAGCTACAACCACGCCGCCAAGGGAGAGCTCCCTGGCAAGGAACCTCACCGAGGAGCCAGCCCGCGCAGGTAATCCCTTTGCTTCAAGCTTCCCTTAGCTTTTCTTCTTTCAATTCTTCTTTTTGGATATTTGCTTGACTGTTTGTCTTTTCTTTTCTTCCGTCAGACCCATCCGCAGCTGAGCCAATGGAGACGGAGGTCGTTGTTGACGACGCCGCCGTTGCCGAAGAAACGGTCGGCGCTGACGATCCAGCCAGCGCAGAGGCCGCCGAGGCTGCCGCCGCAGCAGCCGGCGATGGGGCTGGCGATCGCACTGACGGCCCTGAGGCCGCAGGAGCGCAAGGCGCTACACCGACCGCTGAGCCCTCCGCCACCGCCGCAGCCCCCAGCTCCGACGATCCCGAGCCAGGCGCCTACTTAAAGGCCGGCGACGACGTCTTCATCAAGCTCCCCTGGGCGTCCATGTCCAGGGCGCCGATCGAGGGAGAGGTCTTTGACGGAGAGGTACTTGCCTCCGCCGGGCTAAAGCTCGTCGACGCGCCGAGCAGCAGCAACGAGCCTGAGGGGGAGCGGCTGCTGCGCAAGCTGCTGTCGCTTTACCGCGCCCGGCAGGCCAAGCTGGAGTCCCGAGAGGCTCTGGCCGCCAAGGCGGGAGTTGATATGGAGAAGCGTGCAGAGGAGCTCCGGGCTATCAACCAAGCAGCTCTCCGGTCCTTGGCAGAGGAGCGGGAGCAACTTGCCGAGGAGCAGCAGGCCTTCATCCTCGAGAAGGCTGAAGTGGAGGAACAGCAGCGGCTTGCCGCTGAGAAGTTGTCCACGCTGGAGGGTGAGCTGGCGCAGCGGAAGGTCAACCTCCACAGTCACGAGGAGGAACTCGCCGCGCGCGAGCAATCACTTGGCGGAGCTCTCAAGGAAGCTAAGGATGCTGCCGCAGCTGCCGAGACCGCCAAGAAGGAGTTGGAGACGAGGGTTGTGCAGCTGGAGGCCAACCTCAAGACGAGCGGCGAGGAGGTTGCCGCGCTCAAGCTTGAGCGAGAGAAGGACGCCCACAGCCACTCGGAGCTGCAGGTTCGCCTCACCGAGAAGGGCAAGGAGCTCACCGCCGCCAAGGATTCCAACGCCGACCTCGAGCTGAAGCTGGCCACTTTGACCGAGACGCTGGACGGCGCCAAGAAGCGGGAGGCGGCCCTGAAGGAGGAGGTCAGGGCCGAGAAGGCGCTGCTGGAGAGTGCCGCCATTACCCAGAACAACTTCAGGGCGACCGTCGAGCACTGGATGGAAGGTCTTGTGAACGCCGCTGCGGACATCGACAGGGAGCTGGCGCAGCTGGGGGCGGAGTATCTCGGGTACTCTACCGACGAGAACCTCCACCCTAGTGCCAAGCTCACCCTATTCTTCAGAGGCATGGTGACGGCTCTCCAGCAGCTCCGGGAAAGGATCCCGAAGCAACTGGCAGACGAGTCGCGCAAGCTCTGCGCGGGGGCCGTGCAGAAGGTGTTGATGAAGGTGGCCTTCCGCAATCCGGGCCTCAACCTCGCCAACGTCCTTAGGAGCTTGCCGTCGGACACCGATCTGGACGCGCTCAAGGCCCTTGTCGCAACCATTGTGGACAAGGTGAGCGACATCAAGAGGGTTGAGGGCGACCGCGCGGACTAGGCTTGCCCATTTTTTTTCCTTGTCGCTGTTAGCCAAGTTATGAAAAATAGTCTATTAGAGCTGCAACAAGTCGTTTTGTAATATAACTCTATTTCCGGTAGTAATTGCAGTGTTATTTCCTTTACTTGACTCTTCGCTTTGTATGTTCTTGCCCTACGCTTTTAGGGAACTTGCCGGCGTAGGCACCTTAGCCGCGAGCGCTGAGTGCGGAACTTCAGCAGCCTGCTGGCGGTGTTGCTACCGGCAAGAAACCTTGGCGCGACCAGTTGCAGCACACTTAAGTTGTTGAGCGGGCTCGGAAACAAAGTAAGGGCGCGACACTAGTCGCAGCACACTTAAGCTGTTGAGCGAACTCGAAACAAAGTAAGGGCGCAACTAGCCACGAGTTGGTTCCTCCGCGCACAGGTTTTCCATACAAAGTGTGGTCGTTCAAGGAAGATAACCTAAATATTTAAAAATTTGATTGCTCAAACTTTGGCAACTTAGCTTTAGTGTTGTTCGCTTCCCGGCAATGCGAAACTCTCTTGGACGACGCCTGGTCCATACCACTATCCTCCCCCCCCCCCGGCAAACTTGTGCGCGAGGGAACCTTCCTTTCCTTGAGAAAAAAGAAGGAAGAGAAAATACAGATATGGAGCCTTTGGGCTTGTTATTGCTTACTGGGGATAGGTGCTGCACAAAGTGTCAGATAACACATGCAAGAAATAAAAAGCATGAAATGACAAGATGTGCGAGGCACATGAGCTTTACTGATGCACGGGGTCTGCGCCCGGCTTTGTACAAAGGATTACATGCAACAGCGGCAAGACTTGTACAAAAGGTGGTTGCCGGAGCGGGTCACGGCAACCGCGCCTTATGGGTATAACTTGCGAAGATGTTCAATGTTCCAGGAGTTGCTCACCGGAAAGCCATCTTCGGTCTCAAGGCGGACAGCGCCGGGCCTTGTGACTCGTTTCACCCGATAAGGGCCTTCCCACTTCACCGTCAACTTGTTGGAATTCTTGGCGGACTGAACACGCCGAAGAACAAGGTCGCCTTCCTCGAGACTTCTGGCATTGACTTTGCGGCTATGGTAGCGGCGCAAAGCTTGCTGGTATCGAGCAGCTCGTACAGCAGCCTGAAGACGGTCCTCCTCAAGGAGCAGCGCGTCATCTTGTCGTAGCTGCTCTTGCTCGAGCTCAACATAAGCGAGCACTCGAGGTGACCCGTATACGAGTTCCGTGGGGAGAACTGCCTCTGCTCCATAGACTAGAGCAAAGGGTGTCTGTCCAGTGGCTCGATTTGGCGTCGTCCTGATCGACCAAAGAGCCGCTGGCAGCTCCTTGATCCAGTTTCTTCCGCACTTGTGCAGCCTGTCGAAAGTTCTGGTCTTGAGGCCACGCAGCACTTCAGCATTTGTCCTCTCCGCTTGACCGTTGCTTCTCGGGTGAGCGACAGAAGCGAAGCAGACCTTGGCGCCAAGATCTTGGACGTATTGCATGAAGGTGCGGCTCGTGAATTGTGTACCGTTGTCGGTGATGATCCTGTTAGGGATCCCGAAGCGGCAAACAATCGACCTGAAGAACTTGACTGCTGACTGTGTGGTCACCTTTCTCACTGGTTCCACTTCTGGCCACTTTGTGAACTTGTCGATTGCAACATACAAGTACTCAAAGCCCCCGGCTGCGCGGGGAAAGGGGCCGAGGATGTCGAGCCCCCAGACCAAAAATGGCCAGGATAAAGGGATCGTCTGGAGAGCTTGAGCTGGCTGGTGTATCTGCTTGGAATGGAACTGGCATGCTTCACACTTGGTTACTTGTGCAGTTGCATCCTGGAGGGCTTCTGGCCAAAAGAAACCTTGCCGGAATGCTTTGCCGGCAAGTGCTCTTGCGCCAATGTGGTGACCACATATGCCTCCATGTATCTCTGCCAACAGCTTTTGTCCGTCTTCCCGGGGAATGCACTTCAATTTCACACCGTTGAGTCTTCTTCTGCACAGTGTGTTGTCGAAAAATTGGTACATACTTGACTGCCGGGCTACTCTTTCAGCTTCTTCTTTCTCTTCGGGAAGTTCTCCTGTCTGAAGAAAACGGACAATCTGCTGCGCCCATGCCGGAGCCCGTGGCTCGACAGCAAGGACTAAAGGCATATCTGCTGCTGCGGGAACATCCGCTTCTACGGCGAGAACATGCGGCTCAGCCGGAGCGTGATGCTCCCCGGCAAGCTTGCCGGAGCAAAACTTGTCGGGAGCGTTTGCTTCAACGGAACAAGCCCTAGGGCTTGCCGGAGCAGACTGCTCCTCAGCACTCTTGACGTCGATCTTGGGGACCTTCTTAGCGGCGGCTTCGGGAAACTCTGCCGAAAGATAGTCACCGGAAATCAACTTCCTCTTCTTGCTCTGCCCAGTTGATGGTGTTACGGATGGTTGAGTCAGCTTGAGCACAAAGATCCCTGGTTCCACAGGTAACTTAAGTGCGGCGCACTTTGACAGGCCATCTGCGATGTCGTTTTGAGCTCTTGGAACGTGCTCCATCTGTAGGCCGTCAAAGTGCTCTTCTAGCTTTCTCACTTCATCAACGTAAGCTTCCATCAACGGACTCTGGTAATTCTTGTTTACTTGGCGGACGACAAGCTGCGAGTCACCCCTGACAATGAGCTTCTTAATCCCAAGGTCTGCCGCGATCCTGAGACCGGCAAGCAAACCCTCATACTCTGCAGTATTGTTTGTTGCTTGCTCCTTGGGAAAGTGCATCTGGACCACGTACTTGAGGTGCTCTCCGGTGGGTGCGACAAGCAGCACGCCAGCACCGGCGCCTTGCAGCGAGAAGGCACCATCAAAGTACATCAGCCACTCTTTGCTCGCTTCTTTGACGGGGATGCTCGTCTCTGGAATTTCTTCATCTAGTGTCGGAGTCCACTCTGCTATGAACTCTGCCAATGCTCTGCTCTTGATAGTTGAAGTGCTTTCAAACTTGAGACCAAAGCTTGACAGTTCCAGTGCCCACTCGACAATCCTGTCTGTCGCTTCTGGATTTTGCAGTATCCTCTTCAGCGGAAAGCGAGTGACCACTGTTATCTCATGTGCTTGGAAGTAATGGCGCAGCTTTCTCGAGGCCATGAGGAGACCGAAAAGCAACTTCTGCACACCAGAGTACCTTGACCTAGCCCCCTGCAGAAGGGAGCTGACAAAGTAAACTGGGTGCTGCACCACTTTCTTCCGTATCTCTTCTTGCGTCTGCGCAGACCCATCCTTGTCGGGACCAGAGCTTGTCGGGGAAGCCCCCTGCTTGTCGCTGGATGTGCTTGCCGCGGTTGCTGGCTCATCATCTGCTTCCCTCTCCGCTACTGACGCAGCACTAACCACTTGATTGGTTGCCGCTAGGTACAGCAGCAACTTCTCTTGTGGCTTAGGTGCGACAAGTATTGGAGTGGAGGACAGGTACCTCTTCAAATCTTGCAGCGCAGCCTCCGCTTCCGGAGTCCATTTCATTGGACCTGCCTTTTTCAAAATTTTGAAAAACGGCAGGGCGCGCTCAGCAGACTTAGAGATAAACCTGCTGAGAGCAGCCACGCAACCAGCAAGCCTCCGTACATCCTTGACGTGCTTCGGTGCTTCGATCTGCTCGATGGCCTTGATCTTGTCGGGATTGGCTTCAATACCCCTCTGAGACACGAAGAACCCGAGAAGCTTGCCGGAGGGGACTCCAAACACACACTTCTCGGGGTTGAGCTTGAGCTGGATCTTGCGCAGATTTGCAAAGGTCTCATCTAAATCTTGAATCAGAGTAGCCATGTCTTTGCTCTTGACCACTATGTCATCCATGTATGCTTCTACGTTTCTGTGAATTTGTGGCTCAAAATCTGCATGGAGCACTCTTACAAATGTCGAACCGGCATTCTTCAATCCGAAAGGCATGCGTATGAAGCAGTAAGTGCCACATGGAGTAATGAATTCGGTCTTTTCCTCATCTTCTTCGGCCATGAAGATCTGATGGTATCCTGAGTATGCGTCAAGAAATGAAAGCAGGTCACATCCGGCTGTGGAGTCAACAATCTGGTCAATGAGCGGCAAGGGAAATGGGTCTTTGGGACAAGCTTTATTCACATCGGTGAAGTCAATACAAAGCCTCCATTTCCCGTTTGCCTTACGCACGACTACAGGATTGGCCAACCATGTAGGATGGAGCACTCCTCTGACAAGGCCTGCTGCTTCCAACTTCTTGATTTCTTCTGCAATAAATTCTTGGCGCTCCACTGCTTGTTTTCTGACCTTTTGCTTGACGGGCCGCGCGTGAGGACAAACGGCAAGCTTGTGCTCAATTACTTTCCTGGGAACACCGGGGATGTCGGACGGTTGCCATGCAAACACGTCGACGTTCGCCCGCAGGAAAGCAACGAGCGCGCTTTCCTATTTAGGGTCAAGCGTGGCACTGATGGTGAAAGTACCACCAATGCCGTCCTCCTTGGCGGACACCTTCTTGGTTTCTGGCGGAGCTGCCATTGTCTTCTTACACTTGCCGGTGGAGCTCGATGGTGCGTCCTCGACGGCAGCGCAGCACTCCAAAGAGGTGCGTTTGCCGGAGTGGGCATCAGAGCTCTTGCCGGACTTGGTCTTCTTCCCCCCGGGGGCTTCAGCGGCAAGTGTCTTGCGATCTGTTGCGGCTGCTGCTTCCCAGTAAATCTTGTCGGCGCACATAAGAGCATCTTTCTTGTCGCCAAGGACAGAGATGATGCTTATCGGGCCGGGCATCTTCAGCATGTTGTAAGCATAGTGAGAGGCTGCCATGAACTTGGCGAGTGCTGGACGGCCAAGTATCTCATTGTAAGGCAACGGGAAATCGGCAACGTCAAAAAGTGACCCTCTCAGTCCTGAAGTTCAGCTCGCCGTCAAACGTCACTGGCAGTGTGATCTTCCCCTTCGGCTTGCTCCTTCCCGGGCTGATCCCTTGGAACGTGCCGGTCTCTTCGAGCTCGCTGTCAGGGATTTGGAGTTTGTGGAGCACAGCGGAGGAGATCAGATTCAAGCCGGCCCCGCCGTCAACTAGCACCTTAGTGACCTTGAGGTTGCGGATAGTTGGTGAAACCAACATCGGCAAGCACCCGACCGCAGTTGTGCGATCAGGGTGGTCCTCAATATCAAAGATGATAGGCGTGCTGGACCATTTCAGAAGTTTGCGCGATTCGACAGGTGGTTCTGCTGCATTGACTTCTCGCACCCACTGTTTGAGTTGGCGGTGTGAAGTGTGCAGGGAAGCACCGCCGTCAACGCACAAAACTTCTGTGGCTTTCTGAAACTCCTGCTCACTGGTCTCACCATCATCCATGTCCTCGTCATCTTTGTCATCTTCATCCTTGTCGCGGCCCCGGGGAGGCCTATCTCCTTGCCGCTGCTTGGCCTTGCCGCGGCGTCCTCCCCGGCCATTGAATGGCCGCTTCTTGCCGGATCCTTCACCACCTCCTTGGGCCTTCTCCTTGTCGTGTCTCTCGTACTCAGCCTTTTGCTGCTCGACGAGATACTCGACCTTTTTGCAATTCTGGAGGTCGTGGCCCTTGGTGCGGTGGATCTTGCAGTACTGCTTGTCGGTGTCGTCCTGCTTGTCGGCGGCCGCCACAGCCTGGCAGTTGGTGCATGCGGCAGTCTCCTTGCCGGAGCTACCAACTTGGGCTTTCTTGGCGCCAGCTTCCTTGCCGGACTGCTCAATGACTAGCACTTCTTTGTTTTTCTTCTTCCTGTTGTTCCGCCTCCGGTTTTTCTTTGCCGGGGCGGCATCCTCACTGTCAGATCCCCTTGCTCCTGTATCCTCTCCGGGGAGTTTCCTCCCCTCCTCAGCGCGTGCACACTTGTCGGCCAGGGCGTACAACTCACTGACATCCCTGATCTTGCACAACGCCATCTCCTCCCTCATCCTGCGGTTACGCACGTTCTGATGGAACGCGCTAATGACCGCGGCGGGGTGGACGTCTGGGATGTTGTGTTGAACGCGGCTGAATCTCTGGATGTACTTGCGCAGGGGCTCTCCTTCCTTCTGGGCGAGCAGGTGTAGGTCACTCTCTTGGCCATGAGGTTTGTTGCCGCCTGTGAAGGCGCCGACAAACTGATGGCAGAGATCTGCCCAAGAAGAAATGGAGTTGTCCGGCAAGTGCATGAGCCAGGACCTGACGTTGGGTTTGAGTACCAGAGGGAAGTAGTTGGCAAGGATCTTGTCGTCCCGCCCCCCAGCAGCTTGCACCGCGATGGTGTAGATGCTGAGGAACTCCGACGGATGCGTCTTGCCGTCGTACTTCTCCGGTACGTCGGGTTTGAAGTTCTTCATACTGGGCCACTGGACTTGCCGCAGCTCACGAGTGAACGCAGGACAACCTACCGCGTACGGTAAGTCGCCTGGTCCCCCTGGCGCTTGCATGTCGACAGTGGGCCCAGCGCGCTGGTCTGATTGACGCCGCGCTTCTCTTCGGCGCTCGATGCGGGTGCGAGCGTCCTCTTGTTGTCGATCTTGAAGAACTTGGCGCTGATCGCGACGAGCCCCTGGATCCGACGACGTGGTGGACTCGTTGTCGAGGTTGACCTGGCGAGTCGGCGATCTTGGCCTTCGGGGCGGAGAGTGCACGGTGGTTGCACCCCCACCGGTCTTGTCGCCATCGGCCCGCGCCTGGCTGACTGGCCGCGGCTGCGATGTGCTCGGCTGCCGCGGAGTGTCGCCGTTGGCGAAGGCGATGAGACTCTGGATGGTGGCCCTCCAGTCATCGGCCTTGTCTGCCGCTGCAGGGAAGTCTAGCAGCAGTTGAGCTCGTGCCAGAGCTTCTGCTGGGGTGGCGGGTAGCGGTGGCGAATGGTGCGAGGAGCGGGATATGCTCGGACTCCTAACCGTGTTAGAAGGAGCAGCATCCCGTCCAGGCGACCGTGCCTTGCTCGTGTCGGCATGTTGGTGTGCGTGCTGGCCTTGAGCATCCCGAGATCCGC
The DNA here is from genome assembly GCA_902687465.1 of Secale cereale. Classification (NCBI taxonomy): domain Eukaryota; kingdom Viridiplantae; phylum Streptophyta; class Magnoliopsida; order Poales; family Poaceae; genus Secale; species Secale cereale. Next base: position 835,516,678 of record LR738713.1, read on the forward strand.
CAGCTTGATCTTGGCCCAGCAGACGTATGGTACCGTGAGTACCACGACGCTGCCGGTCCCACGCCTCCTGAGACGGGCACGGAGCGTGCACGGACGCCGAGGTCTTGGAGTGCGCCCTGTCGTCGTGGGAGCCGGCTACGCCGCCGATGGGCAGCGCAGCCTTGTCCTTGGACTTGGCGGCACCGTGAGTCCCCTCGTCGACGTATGTCCTTCCGCCGGCGTCTACCCCACTAGCCGTTGGCTCCGGCGGTGGCGGGATTGACGCGGACGGACCTGCTGCCTCTGAAGCCTTCTTCTTCGGCGGCATGTTGATGAAGGTGATGATGAAGATCTAGCTCACGTGCAGGCCAGATCATATTCACACAATCTCGACGCGTCCCCTACCTGGCGCGCCAAAGATGTCGGGGAAACTGATCGCCCACGAACACCTATGGGACCGGAGCCCCTTCTCGGTACGGCAGGGGGGCGGAGATCGCACAAAGAGCGGATCGAGGCGAGCACACGAGCAGTTTACCCAGGTTCGGGCCGCACGGATGCGTAAAACCCTACTCCTGCTTTGGTGGTTGTATTGAGTTCTTGGCTCGGGAGCGCAGGGAGCTACAGTACACTCCAGCGGCTAGCAAGACCGAGCGTGAGAATGTTCGAGTGTCTAACCGGAATCGGAACCCCCTCTACGTTGCGCATGGGCCTCCTTTTATAGGCTCAAGGGGTCACCGACAGGTGGCAACGCAGATGAGGGTAAAAGTGTAAAAAGAGTGGTAGGTGGTACAGTGCTTTATACCTAACCCTGACGACAGGGGACAAGGGCATTAAATGCCCGTCGCCGTCGCCCAAACAGTGCAAAAAGTGACCGTCAGGGGTGCCACCGTCCGCCACGACGGTAGCCTTGTCATCGCCGCTTGCCACCGTGTACCCCTGGCTGCACAGCCTTCCGCCACGTGCGCTCGGAAGGGTCCCAGAGCGACACGTGGGTGGACGCGCTGGAGCGCGGGTACTGAGTGGAAGCTTGCTGCTGCAAGGCGCTTGTCGCGGCTGCTATCTTGTCGCTTCCGGGAGCTTGTCGCTCACCGGGTCTTGTCGGGACGCGTGGCGCGTCGCGACAAGTTTCTTGAAATGCCATGGTTGGCCTTCCCGGCAAGCTCCTCTTGCCAGGGTCTTGCGCTTTAAATGATCTTGTCCCTTGAGTGGCCTTCCCGGCAAGCTCCTCTTGCCGGGGCCTTGTCTCCTTGGCTTGGATACTTTGTTCTTGAATGGCTCCAGAGGAACCATGGAGGATCTTGGCGGCCGCACGACAAGCCTTGCCGCGGGACGCTGCAACTGCCCGTGCACAAGTTCGGGATACTAAGGTACCCCTACTTTAGTACACCGACAGTGGGGTTAGCATTCAAAAGAGAAGAGACGCAGTCTTTCCTCACGCTGCTCTCCATACTCACCCCTAGGATTGGAACAAATCTTGGTTCTATTGCCGAGATACTTCGCCTGAAGGGGAGAACCCACTGCCGGGTTATCGCGAACATCGCCTTCCCGAAGATCATCCGCTGCCACAGCGCCTTAGCTCCTCAGATCGGCCCCGGTTTGCCCCTCAGCTTGCAAAACTCAAAGCTTTTATGGCAAATGGATTGACTGGAGTTGACTTCGTTCATTGTTGGCTTGCTTGGAGTATCCTTCCTCTGAGTCAGCGCTCCGGTTTGATGTGTCAATATACCGGTAAGCCTGACGATCCTCAACGCCATACCGACATCATGCTTCCTGAGAAGGAAGTTACTGAATCTGCTAAGAAGATGCTCAACGTCCCTTTGGAGGAATGTAGCCAAACCGGATTGGCTCCATAATATAAGAAGAATAAACTGCCAGCTGTAAGCTTTCAATCTCTTCTGCTTGCTTTTAATCTGTCCATTTAAATTATCTTCTATTTATCTTTCTTCTTGTATACAGGCCGATGATCCTTTTTGGAAGAGGAAACCTTAGGACAAGTCAGGCAAACTGCCACGCCGGAAAACCTATGATGTTAAGAAGAGAAAGGTGGCTGCTGGCTCCGGTTCACATGCTGAAGAAGATGATCCGGACTCTGAGGTATGAGTTAATCCTGATATGTTTTATTCTCTTTTATCCCGATTTATGTTAACAATGTCTTTTCGTAGGATTTGGCTGAAGGGGATAAAGCGGCAGAAACTGAGGTAATCACTCTTTCTTCAGATTGCGAACCACCTCCACCAAAAATTCGTCGGGTAGTCCGGAAATATCAGTTTTCTCATCCTTACGCTCAACTGGACCCCAATTTTCTTTTGAAGAAGCAGCAACATGAAGCTCGCCGGGCTACATGCCATAGTGGCCTTGTAGTCGAATCTTCCGGAATATCTCTTACTCTGGCCCGGAGGCGCCGCTCTGAGGTTTTACTTTCCCCAACTCTTCTTCATCCCAAGGCTGGACTTATACGCAAACCACTTAAACCGTCTGACCCTAATTATCAGGAGACTCCTTTATCTTCTTCTGGCGAATCCACTGCCACACAAGTCCCAACTCTGAAGACTATCCCTAGGTAAGTCCTTTATTTCATCCGGTTTACCTTTGTGTTTGCTTTTGTGACTCTGATTTCTTTTCCAATTCCTTTCAGCAAGCAAAAGCCTAGCAAAAGGGCAAAGGCCAGCAAGACGGCTGCTGAGACTGCCACTGATGACCCGGTAGCTGATCCGGATGCAATCATCCCTCCGAAAAATGAGCCTACAGTTCAGCGTGACGATCCTGCTCCCATGGATCATGATTATGCAACTGCTCCTGAAAATCCCAACGCTGAAGATGTCCATGAACCGGCAAGTCCTGTCCGGGCCAACCCTCCTCGGACTAGCCCGGCTCCCGCCAGTCCGGTTCATACCGCTACTCCACAACCGGCCGCTGCCTCTTCTCCAGATATTCAAATAACCGGTACAGGTTATACCGCTCCTGCTGAGCCTATTGTCTTAGCCAAGCATACTGCTAAAGCGGAGAAACTCCAGCAAGAGAAGGGTAAGTGGAGTACAGATTTTTCTAGTTATGCCGAGTTGAGTGCTCAGGAGCTTTATTCCGGGTATTTGAACCGGCTGCATACCAGTCGGAACTATGAAGCGGGCTTGGTCAATATGATGAAGGACAAATACGAGGTATCTTACTTGTCTTTTGCTTTTGCCTTCTTTGTATTTGTGTCTATATCATGGTGGCCCCCAAGTTCTGGTTTAGCTATGTTAGAAGGTGAACCGGTACTTCCAACTGTGAGCAAATGATCTTACATTAGCCCCCCAAGTGCCAAGGGCATAACTCGGTTTATGTGCCTGGGACTTGTCTGAATCTTTCTTTCGATGTTTCAACTGCCCATTAGCCTCCAAGTGTCAAGGAGACAACTTGTTTGTGTGCTTGAGACTTGTCTTTAATTGTCACTCTTTGATACTTCAATTGCTCATTAGCCCCCAAGTGTCAAGTGGATAACTTAGTTATGTGCTTGAGACTTGTCTGAACTTGTCATTTATCCCACTTGATTTCCTTTGCAGGCTGATTTGGCCCGGAGGGCTGAAGAGATAACTGAACTCCGGAATAGACTTGCTGAAACTGAATCTGCTGCTGCCAAGGCCAAAAAAGATCTGGCGCTGAGCTTAACCACTGCTGAACAGTTGAAGAAATATTTTGAATCAGAGCGGGCAACCTGGGAGGTGCAGAAAAATGCTCTTGAAAAGAGAGCAAAGGACGCTGAGGAAGCTCTTAATCCGGTGACAAAAGAGTTGACCGGTTTAAAGCGGCAAATAGAACTTATGACTTCTGCCGTCTTCGGTAAATACTTAACCTGCCCATGTTTTCATTTCTGCAACCTTTAATCCGTTCCGGTTTAATTGTGATAACCATATGCAGGACGGCGCGTCACCCATCTTGGGGATGATCTCCGGAAGAAACTCAAGGCCTCTTATACTTTGGTTGAGCAGCTGTATTCCGGCGCTTAGAGGATTATAAGTGCAATGTCTTTCAATAAACCGGCCCCCACTACTATCCAAGGCACTCTGGAGAAGCTTTCTATCTTGCCAGCATGCTTGGAGGAAGTGAAGAAGTCTGCTGCCCGAGCCGGTTCTCTTGTAGCGCTCACCAGAGCCAAAGCATGGGTTCTAGACTTCGATCCAGAAGAAGCTCTGAACGGGTATCCCAGCACCAAAGAAGATGGATCGGCCTTCACTGGTAAAGACCTTCATGCTTTAACGAAGGAGATGCGTCCTCTTGTCAACAAACTTGCTGTTGAATCAGACTTGACCAGGTATCATCCGGCGTACGATTTACAGAATGAGCGGGTGGATCGACCGGTTTATGATACCGTAAATCTAATCCCACCAGTGCGCCCCCACACTTTCACCCCAGATGTTGATCCGTCTGATCTTATTACGGAAGAGATGTACTTCCCTGCTTTAACAAAAATCGATTGGTGCGTCCCTGACTTTCAGCCGCTTCAAGAAGACGAAGAAGCTCCGGAACAGGTCGATCCTCAGCCGTCGCAGCAGGAGGAAACATAGGCCACATAGTTTATCTTTGTAGCTGCAGTATTATTTTGCCGAAAAAACTTTAATCCGTTCAGGCCTGCTGTGCCTTGTAATAGGATAGCTTAAAATATTGTCCGTCTTGATCCGGATGTCCCAACTTTGCTGTGACGTTTGCCAATTTGAATCTTGTCTGATATGGTTTATCTTGCGTACTATGTGTTTCTGCATAGATAACACTTAAAAGATGTCCTAGCGGTTTATCGCCGGACCGATTAAATTGCTCACAAAATATATCAAACAAGTGTCTGTTTATACCAGAAATAACTTCATACCTGTGATTAAGTATGCTTGACATTCTTAATCCGGCGAACATTGTTATTTCCGAGGAAGCTCTTGGCTCCGTTGGGGCGTACCCAATTATTCCGGGTTTACAAGAACTACCGGTTTAAATAATGCTGGAGCTCTGTGTCCAGACTTTTGAAGATATGTGGTCAACCTTGAAGTTGTCCCACTCCGGATCAAAGAACCATAGAAACACATGAGAACAGAAATACAAAAAACACAGGTTTGCAAATAAAATCATGTAGTCGAGGCTTTTTGCGAGCTGCCAGGCTCCAAATCGAACTTATGATTCGAATACGATCATATAAACCGGACCGCAAGGGGCTAAGCTAGGATTCGAATACGATCCGTAGCCCCCTTGGGATCGTGAAATGTTAGCCAAGCAATGGATTCGAATACGATCCAAGGAGCTTATGATTCGAATACGATCATATAAACCGGACCGCAAGGGGCTAAGCTAGGATTCGGATACGATCCATAGCCCCCTTGGGATCGTGAAATTTTAGCCAAGCAATGGATCCGAATACGATCCAAGGAGCTTATGATTCGAATACGATCATATAAACCGGACCGCAAGGGGCTAAGCTAGGATTCGGATACGATCCATAGCCCCCTTGGGATCGTGAAATTTT
>LR738713.1:835522181-835540553 GCA_902687465.1 Secale cereale
TAAGCTAGGATTCGGATATGATCCGTAGCCCCCTTGGGATCGTGAAATTTTAGCCAAGCAATGGATTCGAATACGATCCAAGGAGCTTGTGATTCGAATACGATCATATAAACCGGACCGCAAGGGGCTAAGCTAGGATTCGGATACGATCCGTAGCCCCCTTGGGATCGTGAAATTTTATCCAAGCAATGGATTCGAATACGATCCAAGGGGCTTATGATTTGAATACGATCATATAAACCGGACCATAGGGGCTAAGCTAGGATTTGAATACGATCCGTAGCCCCCTAGTGGCCTTTGCTATGTTCTCTTTGGTTCGAATACGACCTATGTTTGAACAGGAATGGCTATGTTCTCTTTGGTTCGAATACGACCTATGTTTGAACAGGAAGCCCTTTAGTGAATGTAGAAGCATGGTACCTATATGGGAGTTGCACTGTGCGGCAAACCTTCTTTGGTCCCTTATAAAATTGTCCTGCATAGCCAGATAGACTGATCAAAGCATCTTATTTTCTTAATGAAAATGATATAAATTGTAGATGGATATCACCATAAGACACTTATATTGGAAAAAAGAGCTTACCCCCCGGTTTATCGAGGGCGCCAGTTTATTCATTAATCATAATATATACATAGGATACAGCAGAGCTCATGGCTCAAGTATAGTAGGGCCGCAGGAGAGCGATGTTCCATGGCCTCTTTGTCTCTTCTTCTGATGTCCGTGAGTCCTTGTGCTCTCGAACGTCCACCAGGTAATATGAACCATTGTGTAGATTCTTGCTGACCACAAAGGGCCCTTCCCAAGGCGGGGATAGTTTGTGCATGTCTGTTTGGTCTTGGATGAGCCGGAGTACCAAATCTCCCTCCTGGAACGTCCTGGTTTTGATCCGGCGGCTGTGATATCTGCGCAAGTCCTGTTGATAAATCGCGGACCGTGCTGCTGCTATGTCACGCTCTTCATCCAGCCGGTCCAAACTGTCCTGTCTTGCTTGCTCATTGGCCGCTTCAACATAAGCCGTCACCCGTGGCGAATCATGATGGATATCACTTGGAAGGACCGCTTCAGCACCATACACCATGAAGAAAGGTGTATAACCTGTGGACTGGTTCGGCGTAGTATTGATGCTCCAGAGGACAGAAGGTAACTCCTCAACCCAGCACCCTGGTGTTCTTTGCAAGGGAGTCATAAGCCGGGGCTTGATACCTCGCAAAATCTCCTGATTAGCCCTTTCAGCTTGACCATTGGATTGAGGGTGAGCTACAGAAGACACATCTAGGCGAATATGCTCCCATTGACAAAACTCTTCCATCTCTCCTTTAGATAAATTGGTGCCGTTGTCTGTGATGATGCTGTGTGGAAAGCCAAACCGGAAAATTACCTTTTCGATGAATTTAACCGATGTTGCCGCATCACACTTGCTCACAGGCTCTGCCTCAATCCATTTTGTAAATTTATCCACAACCACCAGCAGATGAGTTTTTTGATCTTGGGATCGTTTGAAGGGCCCTACCATATCAAGCCCCCAAGTCGCAAAACGGCCAAGTAATCGGTATCATCCGGAGCTCCTGTGCCGGAACAAGAGCACGTCGTGAAAATTTCTGACAAGCATCGCACCTCCGGACTAAATCCGCTGCATCGGGCTGTCAGCCAATAGAACCCATGTCGAAAAGCTTTAGCCACCAAGGATTTTGAACCGACATGATGACCACAATCCCCTTCATGGATCTCACGAAGGATATCACAACCTTCCTCAGATGACACACACCGCTGAAACGCTCCCGAAACACTGCGATGGTGAAGTTCTCCGTTTGCAATTGTCATGGACTTGGAGAGCCGGATTATCTGTCTTGCTTCGATCTCGTCATCCGGCAACTCCCCACGGCTTAGATATGCCAAGCATGGGAGCGTCCAATCCGGAATAACATGAAGTGCTACAACTAGCTGCGCCTCCGGATCAGGAACGGCCAGATCTTCCTCCGATGGTACCTGAACTGATGGACTGTGCAGCTCATCCAAAAAAGTATTCGGTGGTACAGGTTTACGTTGCGATCCCAGCCGGCTCAAGGCATCAGCCGCTTCATTCCTTCGCCGGTCTATGTGATCCACCTGATACCCTTTGAAATATCCTGCGACTGCTTCAACTTCTCGTCTGTAAGCTGCCATGAGAGGGTCTTTTGAATCCCACTTGCCGGATACTTGCTGTGCCACTAAATCTGAATCACCAAAACACTTGACCCGGCTCAAGTTCATCTCCTTAGCCATCCGTAGGCCATGAAGCAATGCCTCATATTCTGCTGCATTGTTAGTACAAGGAAACATTAGACGGAGGACATAACAGAACTTGTCACCTCGCGGGGAAGTTAACACAACTCCAGCCCCCGAGCCTTCTAACTGCCTTGAACCGTCAAAATGAATCGTCCAGTATGTAAGATCCGGCTTCTCCTCTGGTGCTTGCAGTTCTGTCCAATCATTGATGAAATCCACCAATGCTTGGGATTTGATAGTGGTGTGTGGCACATACTTCAATCCGTGTGGGCTAAGCTCAATGGCCCACTTTGCCACTCTGCCAGTAGCTTCCCTGTTCTGGATTATATCCCCCAACGGAGCTGAACTGACAACAGTTATTGGGTGGCCTTGGAAATAATGCTTCAACTTCCGGTTTGCCATGAACACACCATATACCAGCTTATGCCAGTGCGGGTACCTTTGTTTGGATTCAATGAGAACTTCACTGACATAATAGACTGGACGTTGAACCGGATATTCCTTTCCTACTTCCTTGCGCTCGACCACGATTGCCACGCTGACTGCCCGTGCGTTGGCGGCGACGTATAACAGCAATGGCTCGTTATCAACAAGGGCAGCAAGGACCGGCGGTTCTGCCAGTTGCCGCTTCAAATCCTCAAACGCAGCGTTTGTCTCCTCACTCCATATAAACCGGTCTGTCTTTTTCAGCATCTGATAAAGCGGAATTGCCTTCTCTCCCAGACGACTGATGAACCGGCTCAATGCTGTGATCCGGCCAGCGATACGCTGAACATCATTGATGCAAGCCGGTTTAGTCAAAGATGTGATTGCCTTGATCTTCTCCGGATTGGCTTCTGTTCCTCTGTTTGACACCAAGAATCCAAGGAGCTTGCCCGCCGGAACACCGAAAGCACACTTCTCCAGATTAAGCATCCTTTTATAGGCTCGAAGATTGTCAAAGGTCTCCTTGAGGTCCTCTATCAGTGTCTCCTCCTTCCTTGATTTCACCACAATATCATCCACATAAGCATGAACATTCCTCCCTATCTGCCCCTTAAGACAATTCTGTACGCAACGCTGGTAATTTGCTTGGGCACTCTTGAGCCCAAAAGGCATAGACACATAGCAAAAAGCACCAAAAGGGGTTATGAAGGCCGTCTTCTCTTGATCTTTAACTGCCATCTTGATCTGGCGATTCCCTGAATATGCATCCAAAAAACTTAGCCGCTCACATCCCGTTGTAGCATCAATGATCTGATCAATACGAGGGAGAGCAAAAGGATCGGTTGGACAAGCTTTGTTTAGGTCTGTGTAATCCACACACATTCTCCACTTTCCATTTTTCTTTAATACCAGCACCGGATTAGCCAACCACTCCGGGTGAAAAACTTCAACTATGAACCCTGCGGCCAAAAGCCTAGCCACTTCTTCTCCTATAGCCTTGCGCCTTTCTTCGTTGAAGCGGCACAGATACTGCTTGACCGGTTTAAACTTCGGATCAATGTTAAGACTGTGCTCAGCGAGTTCGCTTGGTATACCTGGCATGTCAGAAGGTTTCCATGCAAAGATATCCCGGTTCTCACGGATGAACTCGATGAGCGCGCTTTCCTATTTAGGATCAAGGTTAGCGTTGATAGTGAACTGCTTGGATGAATCGCCTGGCACGAAGTCGACTTGCTTGGTTTCCTCCGCAGACTTGAACTTTAATGCCGGATCATGCTCTGTAGTTGGCTTCTTCAACGGGGACATATCTGCCGGATCAACATTGTCCTTGTAAAACTTCAACTCCTCCGTAGCACATACTGCCTCCGCATAAGCAGCGTCTCCTTCTTCGCACTTCAATGCAATCTTGCGACTTCCATGAACCGTGATGGTTCCTATGTGACCCGGCATCTCGATCCTTTGTGACATAGCACGGCCTAGCCATAAACTTGGCGTAAACCGGTCTTCCAAACAGAGCATGATATGGGCTCCGGATCTTGACAACTTCAAAGGTTATCATCTCCGACCTGGAATCCTGTTCATCTCCAAAGGTAACTTCTAGGTCAATTTTCCCAACTAGGTAAGCTGATTTTCCTGGCACTACTCCATGAAAAACCGTGTTTGACTGTCTTAGCTTCTTATCCGTTAGCCCCATGCGACGGAAAGTCTCACAATACAAGATATTGATGCTGCTGCCACCGTCCATGAGAACTTTGGTAAATTTGTAGCCACCCACTTGTGGCGCTACCACTAAGGCCAATTGGCCCGGATTATCAACTCGCGGCGGGTGATCCTCCCTGCTCCACACAATAGGTTGCTCCGACCAGCGCAGGAATTGTGGTGTTGCTGGTTCAACCGCGTGGACCGCCCGCTTTAAGACTTTTTGATCCCGTTTGCACAAACTCGTAGCGAACACATGATACTGTCCACTGCTCAGCAAATTCGGATTACTCTGATATCCGGATTGCTGCTGCTGTTGACGCTTCTGATTGCCTTGATTGTTGATATTACCCTGGCCTTGCTGTTGGTTGTTTTGGTTACTGTAACCGCCCTGACCATACTGATGGTTGCCTTGGTTATTGTAACCGCCCTGACCATACTGATGGTTGCCTTGGTTATAGTAACCATTGTTGTTGCCACGATATCCTGATCCGGAGCCGTTCCCCTGATGACCCGGACCATAAAACCCGGGGCCTGATCCGCCGCATGGTGGTCTGTTGCTAGATCTGACCCGGTTCAGGGCCTCCATCATGGCCTTGCATTCTCCCCAGGTATGTTTAGCTGGATGTTCCTTTGATCCGTGTTTCGGGCAAGGCTCATTCAATTCTTGCTCCCAAGTAACGAACCCCCCGCCGGTTTGTGGGGGCGGTTTACCCTTGTTGCGCTGAAAGCCTCCTTGAACTTGGGTATTGGCCACGAAATCAGAGCCACCCTCTGCCTTTCGTTTGCCTAAGAAGCTTGTTCCGACCGGATTAGCCTGCGCCGGTTTACCAGACTTATTTGCCTTTCCAGATTTATCTCCATCCGCTTCTGGATACTTAGTGTTGTCGGAGTCCCCGTACTTTACCAGAGCGCTCATGAGAGTTCCCATGTCATTACAATCCCGTTTGAGCCGTCCCAACTTTAACTTCAGAGACTCAAACCGGCAATTGTTTTCCAGTATTACTATCGCCGTACTGGGGCTGATACCGTTTGAAGAGTGTAGGATTTCTGACACTCGCCGCACCCATGCACTTGTAGGCTCCTGATCTCCTTGTATACATGCTGCTAGATCCACCACTAACATTGGCTGTTTGCATGTATCTTTGAAATTTTTGATAAACTGGCGGCGTAACTCACCCCATGATCCGATGGAATTAGGTGGTAAAGCTTTTAACCAGGTCCGGGCTGTACCCTCAAGCATCATGGTAAAGTACTCCGCGCAAGCCGCTTCATCCACGTCCAGCATCTCCATAGCCATCTCATAGCTCTCAATCCAAGCTTCTGGAGCCAAATCCACTGTGTAGTTAGGTACTTTACGCGGACCCTTGAAATCTTTGGGTAACTTTACGCTTCGTAAAGCGGGGACAAGACACTGCACCCCAAAGGAACTCGTCGTGACTCCTGTCTCCGCTGTGGTTGTGTGAACCGGCGTCATTTGGCGGATCTCCTCGCGGGCCGCAGATCTAACCCGGTTTGGTGCCTCCTGAGCTTGCGCCTCCGCGCCCGCCGGATTATCCTATCTATGACGGTGTCGCCTCCGTTCACTACTGGACACCTCCGGTTCATCCCAATGTCTAGTATAACTCCGGCTGTGGCGGGGTGTTGAATGAAGCCTCTCCCTGCTATAGGAATACGCTTGCTGTTGTGTTAATGCCGTGTTAAGCAGATCCTTGACCCTGCGTGCCTCCATTGCCATGGGGGATGTCCCCTCAATGGGTAAAGCAGCCAGGCATGAAGCGGCAGCAACAATGTTATCCAAAGTGTTTGAGTAATTACCCGGAGGAGCGGGGATGTGAGGCGTGGACATAATCCGTCGATCTTGTTCCGCAGTGGGCTGTTGAACCGGCTCACCTCTCACTGGGGCTGCCCTCCGGTTTACCTCCGGATCATTGCTAGCTCCCGCTCCTGGCGTCCCGAAGAGATTCATTGCCTCATAGACCGGCGGTAGACGAGACTGGTACCTCCGATTCCTTACTCCCTGCGCGGAGGCCTATTCCATCCTTAGCTGGAAAGCCTGAGAATCCAGCTCTGCATGTCTCATTGCTATCATAGCTTTCTCTGCCTTCAGATCCTCTCTTGATTGCTCGATCCGGCCCCTCAGCTGAAGGAGTTCTGCATCGTGTTGCGCCTTGTCTCCTAGAGCCACCTCTGCTACTGCCCGGGTTGTAAACTCCTCTACTAAGGCGGATAGAGCGTCAGAGGGCGAGAGGGCCTGGTCGCTCCCCCCTGCACCATCTTCTGTTGTGATCGCCCCGTTCACCATGGACTGTGGCGTAGGTTGTGATCCGGCCATAAAGACAGCCACCCGGTTTGGCAGATTGATGGCTTCTCGCCCCTCGTTGGTTGCCCCAAGTGGAAGGTTTGAGATGCAGTGTAGCGGAAGTTTTCCCTTGGCAAAGATACCAAGGATCGATTTCCCTGAGACTCCCAGTTTCAACAAGAAGGTGTCAACTGCTAACGGCGCCAGATATTAGCAATCAACGTGGACCTGCACACAGATACAAATAACTTTGCTCCCAACGAGTACAGAGAGGTTGTCAATCCCTCCGGCCTTGTCATTTACAAAGGATCAAACGCAAGTGATAATAGTGATAGGTATTGCTGCAAATAGTAAATAAAAGCGGAAAGTAAATAGCGGATGTGATCAATGATGGTAATATGGACCGGGGTCCCATGATGTTCACTAGTGATGTCTCTCTCCCAAAAGACGATAAAACAGCTATGTGAGGTAAACGAATTACTGCTGGGCAATTGACAGGACCATGTGCGCAAACCAATGTTGACTATATTGCAAGAAAGGTAGAGGTTCAAAGCATGGGCGGTACGCCAAGGCAAGTAGACCGAAATCCATCTGCATCTACTACTAATCATCCACCTTGAGATATCTATCCAGAACATCTCGCTAGTATTAAGTTGCGAGTGCCACCCATAGTGTAAACTCAAAGCAACAGACAACTGCATTAAAAGAACTTTGCGTAAAGTAAACAATCCTTGCACCCGCGGGCACAAGCACCGTTGTTTTCCCCCTTGTGGCAACAGCACATCCCCTAGACTCATGTTTCTGTCACTCAAGCTAGTCATCGAGGGGCATGAACCCACAATCAAGCATAACGTTCCCTCTTCGAGTCACTACCTACTACTTGGCCAAAGCAATAAATAACAACGGAGAACATGCAAGAATTACTTACGAACATAAATATAAAAGAGGTGAATCAAATATATTACTCAAACACAATCTGAACATAATCTCACAATCCATCGTATCCCAGCAAACTCATCATAGCAACAGCATAAGGATTACATATGTGCCTCGATCATGTAGGGCAGCTCACGAGGACTAATTAGTGAAGCACAAGAACGGGAGGAGAACATCACATAGCTACTGGTCATGGACCCATGGTCCAAGGGAGACTACTCACAACTCATCCGGGAGGCGTCCATGGTGGTGGAGAAGCTCCCGGTGGTGATCCTCCCCTCCGGCAGGGTGCCGGGAAGAGTTCTCCTGCTGCTCCCGATCTTGGAAGCGCGGCGGCGGCGGAACAGAGATGAGATCGCGAAAAAGGGTTCCCGTCTCGAGGGTTTCGGGACACGATATAAATATATGCCAAAGGGGGGCATCAGCGGAGGCCTGGGGGGCCCAGGCGCCCCCCGGCGCGGCCAGGAGGGGGGCCGCGCCACCAGGGCGCCTGGAGCCCTGGTGGCCCCCCTCCGGCTGTACTTCGGGTGCCGGGAAGCTTCTGGAACGCTGATTTTTTATATAATTTTTTCGGGATTTTTCTGGCAGTTCTCGTAATGGGAAAACCTGAAATACAAAAATAGCCGAAAACAGAAACTGGCACTAGGGTGCACTGAGTTAATAGGTTAGTCCAAATATGATCAAAAGTGTATGGAAGTGTATAAATATCATAGCAATATCACCCAAAAGAGGCATGGAGCAAGCAGAAATTATAGATACGTTTTGGACGTATCAACATCCCCAAGCTTAATTCCTGCTCGTCCCCGAGTAGGTAAATGATAACAAGAATAATTTCTGTGGTGACATGCTATTAACCATATAGGACTTTTCATAGTCATATGACAAAAGCTTACTGAGACAATGAATCTATAGTAATTAAGTTGCCTCATGAGAAAATCACAAAGAACTGAAAGTTTTACAATATGATATTGAAACATCAAATAGATTTGTAATGAGCATGGTGTGCAAATATGATAAAGTGATATCTCGCTTGCCCCCTTTAGTGAAGCAAAACATAAATGCAGGGGCACCTCCAAGGTTTAAGTGATGACTAGATACAATAATTTCAAAATAAACGATATCACAATCATGCAAAAGACAATGCTACTTTGGGACAATGCACATTACACTCAGAATGACAATCATGCTCTCAGTAGTTGGTGCTTTAAAAGAAGGTGGAGACTCTCGAACCGTGGCTTTTGTTGGCAAGGTTGAAAACCCGTAGTCGGAAACAAAGACAAAACATGTACCAGAGCTCTTGGTTTTAAAAACAGAGGTAATATTTTTTATTTTTTTAAGATTATGCATGTTCCGTCAACGAATGCTAGCAGACAACTCAATCACTTCTTGAGATGGACAAGTTTCGAGGAACGGCTCCCGAATGAGGACGATCACATCCTCTTAATCTCCTTTGTTTATCACTGCCAAAGTTTTCTGATTTCTCATGAACAAAGCGTGAAGGAGGGTTTGTTTGTTATATTATTTTTGAGCTGGGCGCACTCAATGCCAGTTCCTTCTCGTATTATGGGTTTGCACATTATACATGCAATCCCGGGGTGAAGCTTGTCCAACTTAAAAAGATCATGAATTAACTACTACTTCCTCATGAACTTAAAACAGAGGCACAAAATAGGAATTATTTTCTTTGAATAATTTCGAGATGGTACATGCAAGTCTCCGTTAGGAATGGCAGGTAAATACCATGTAGGAAGGTATGGTGGACTCATATGGCATAACTGGTTTAAAGGAATTTGGATGCACAAGCAGTCAGTCCGCTTAGTACAGGTGGAGGTTAGCAAAAGACTGTGAGCGACCAACTAAGAGAGCAATGACGGTCATAATCATGCAGAGCGACAAAGCAACATTGAATCAGGCATGGAAGTTATATCGCTACTCAGAAACAAAAGATCATCAAGGCTTGATAGACTTTCTTTACAGTCTTAAATATGCGTGAGCATACGCCAAGTCAATCAAAATAAATTCTTGAAGGAAGATATTACTAAACCATACCACATCATAGGCAAACAAATCATGTTGGTATTCCAATAACGCGTTGGGAACCCCCAGCTATTTGAGACTAACCATAAGAAAACATGAACTACTAAGCACCATTATGCACGTAGCATCTTTATCATAGACATACCAACCAATGCAACGGAAGCAAACTCTCTTAATAAGATAAGCATGATAACTAAAGAGAGTTCAAGCAACCAACTAAACAAAAGCTCTTTAAAAAGATAAGCATGAATACTAAGAGCTGAACATGATAGTAGCTATTGAAAGACAAAGAACACACACAGCAAAGATAGACATGAAAATTCTATGTTATGTTCTAGGTAGAAGTGGAGCGTGTTTCTCTCCCACATAAAGAAAGCTGAGTTCCGACTCGTTATGAAAAGCTAAAGAAAACTAAAAAGGAAAACTAAAAGCAAGACGCTCCAAGCATAGCACATAACACATGAAGTGATAAAAATATAGCGAAACGAAAGACGAACTGATAATGTTGATGGAGAAGGGGATGCACGGGGGCATACCCAAGCTTAGACGCTTGAGTCTCCTTGAATATTTCTTGGGGGTGCATGGGGGCATCCCCAAGCTTGAGCGTTTGACACTCCTGGATCTTTTTATCATCTTCCCTCGCACACTTGAAAACTCCCTTCATACATAACTCATCATAATCTGATTAGCGAGGTTAGTACCCTTAATAAAATAATTGTTCCTTGCTGGAAATAAAGATATTCTTGAAGGTCTACTGTTTCTCAACATTGCCAAAAGGTTTTTGCAAAGAAAAAGCAAGCTCTAGGTTTGCAAAATGAAGGAAAGGCAAAACAGGACAGAATCTGTGAAAACAGAACAGTAGGTAGTAAATTATTTTTTCGGGGCACTTCTGCAACTCTAATCAAAAAACTCAGAACAGACGCACGAAAGACAATTATATAGAGCATGCTGTCGAAAAAATTCAGACCAAAAAGATGATCTGGTGATTTTATACGAATTTTTCTATCCAAGGACAGAATCTGTTTCCTGGACAGCACGTCACAACTTTTGAACTTTCTTGCAATCAGAGGCTACACTTGGCACAAAATTGAAAAGCAAAGATACAATGATGATGCTACTGTAGTAACAACATCAAGACACAACAAAATCAAAATAAACTTTTATTCATGTGGGCTGCCTCCCAAAAGCGCTTTCTTTTATGCCTTTAAGCTAGGCATAATGTATAGAGGTCAAGTTGTATCAATTGAACCATCATCAAGATCATCAAAAAGCTCTTCAATAATACAACTAGTCTTAAGAGGACTTTCAAATAAAGGCCTCATAGAGATACTTCTAGGGAGAAGACCAAAAGGATAAAAGTCAAGGGAAGATTCATTTATAAATTCATCAAAGAGAGGTGTTTCTTCCAAAGTCTTTACAGTTTCAACCCCTTTGGCAATAGATGGATTACTTTTAGAACGGGGAGCCTTTGGAACGTGAACGAACTTAGGCTCCCTCTTTGCCGGAGTTTCTACCTTTTTGGTTTTGATTGAGGAGAAAGCAGTTCCTAGAGTATCAAAGATTTCCTCAATCTTGTCTATCCTAGAAGAGTCCAAGTCATGGGTTTTGATGGTCTCCAAAGTTTTGAAAATTTTATGCATGGAGCTATCAAGCCTATTCAAATTCCCTTGGATCTTACGATCCAACTCATTTATCTTATTAATGTTTGGCGTCTCTAGCTCTATCTTTTCAAGTTTTTTCATAATGTGAGCTAGGGTGATGTCCTCTTGAATGCTAACAACAGGGGGATTCCCAACAAGATTGTCAATAATACTAAGAGACTCCCAAACTGGGGCTTCTAGGAAATTCCCATTGATAGCAGTATCTAGAATAAACCTATTCCAAGAAGTAATTCCAACATAAAAATTTCTAAGCAGGATAGTAGTAGGTTGCTTCTTGGTGGCTCTTTTTTGAGAATCATTAATTCTATACCAAGCATCTTTCAAACTTTCCCCACCTCTTTGTTTAAAGGTGAGAACTTCTGCCTCGTCAAAGACAAAAGGACCCGACATAATGACAACTAAAGAATGAGATAACTATTTTTGTGATTTTCGATAAAAGATACTAAAGCAAAAAAACTGAAAGGTAAACTAACAAGACTAAAAAGCAAAGGTAAAAGATAGCGTGCAACTCCCCTATCCTGAAGAGTGGAGTCCCCGGCAACGGCGCCAGAAAACTTTGCTTGATGGCTTCTCGCCCCTCGTTGGTTACCCCAAGTGGAAGGTTTGAGATGCAGTGTAGCGGAAGTTTTCCCTTGGCAAAGATACCAAGGATCGATTTCCCTGAGACTCCCAGTTTCAACAAGAAGGTGTCAACTGCTAACGGCGCCAGATATTAGCAATCAACGTGGACCTGCACACAGATACAAATAACTTTGCTCCCAACGAGTACAGCGAGGTTGTCAATCCCTCCGGCCTTGTCGTTTACAAAGGATCAAACGCAAGTGATAATAGTGATAGGTATTGCTGCAAATAGTAAATAAAAGCGGAAAGTAAATAGCGGATGTGATCAATGATGGTAATATGGACCGGGGTCCCATGATGTTCACTAGTGATGTCTCTCTCCCAAAAGACGATAAAACAGCTATGTGAGGTAAACGAATTACAGCTGGGCAATTGACAGGACCATGTGCGCAAACCAATGCTGACTATATTGCAAGAAAGGTAGACGTTCAAAGCATGGGCGGTACGCCAAGGCAAGTAGACCGAAATCCATCTGCAAATCATCCACCTTGAGATATCTATCCAGAACATCTCGCTGGTATTAAGTTGCGAGTCCCACCCATAGTGTAAACTCAAAGCAACAGACAACTGCATTAAAAGAACTTTGCGTAAAGTAAACAATCCTTGCACCCGCGGGCACAAGCACCGTTGTTTTCCCCCTTGTGGCAACAGCACATCCCCTAGACTCATGTTTTTGTCACTCAAGCTAGTCATCGAGGGGCATGAACCCACAATCAAGCATATCGTTCCCTCTTGGAGTCACTACCTACTACTTGGCCAAAGCAATAAATAACAACGGAGAACATGCAAGAATTACTTACGAACATAAATATAAAAGAGGTGAATCAAATATATTACTCAAACATAATCTCACAATCCATCGGATCCCAGCAAACTCATCATAGCAACAGCATAAGGATTACATATGTGCCTCGATCATGTAGGGCAGCTCACGAGGACTAATTAGTGAAGCACAAGAACGGGAGGAGAACATCACATAGCTACTGGTCATGGACCCATGGTCCAAGGGAGACTACTCACAACTCATCCGGGAGGCGTCCATGGTGGTGGAGAAGCTCCCGGTGGTGATCCTCCCCTCCGGCAGGGTGCCGGGAAGAGTTCTCCTGTTGCTCCCGATCTTGGAAGCGCGGCGGCGGCGGAACAGAGATGAGATCGCGAAAAAGGGTTCCCGTCTCGAGGGTTTCGGGACACGATATAAATATATGCCAAAGGGGGGCATCAGCGGAGGCCTGGGGGGGCAGGAGCCCCCCCCCCCCCGGCGCGGCCAGGAGGGGGGCCGCGCCACCAGGGCGCCTGGAGCCCTGGTGGCCCCCCTCCGGCTGTACTTCGGGTGCCGGGAAGCTTCTAGAACGCTGATTTTTTATATAAATTTTCCGGGATTTTTCTGGCAGTTCTCGTAATGGGAAAACCTGAAATACAAAAACAGCCGAAAACAGAAACTGGCACTGGGGTGCACTGAGTTAATAGGTTAGTCCAAATATGATCAAAAGTGTATGGAAGTGTATAAATATCATAGCAATATCACCCAAAAGAGGCATGGAGCAAGCAGAAATTATAGATACGTTTTGGACGTATCACAGATCAAAGGGGTCCGGAATACTGTCTCCTTCGAACACACCCTCAGATCGGCCGTCCCGCAACAGATACAAGGACTCAGTCTCTCTGGATGAGGATCCATCATCGGAATAGACAACTGTCTCGCCACCAGAATCCGATCCGCCCTCGGCTTGGACTCCATGTATTGCCCCAACGAAAACGCGCTTCATGGCAGGCTGAATCCGGGCCGATCTCGCACGCTGAGCCAGCTCGATGAAGTCGGAGAAGATGTCCGGCTCAGGTCCCGGTTCGCCAATCTTGCCAATGAAGACGTGGATGCCGCCGAAGGGAACCCGGTACCCGTATTCAATTGAATCGGCCTCCGGTCCCCAGCCTGCGTCGTCGATGTAGATCCGGCCGCGGCGACTCTTGGTCATCCGGCCGATCGCGTAGCCCTTGAGTCCTTCAAAGCTGCCCTTCAAGAACTCGAAACCATCGTGCGGAGGCCCCACGGTGGGCGCCAACTGTCGTGGAATTAGCACGGCAGATGTCCGGTTTAACGGACATGATGATGGAACCATCGCACGGGTTAGCTTGAAGGGGTTAAAAGCACACAAAGGACACAGAGGGTTTATACTAGTTCGGCCCCTTCGAGGAAGGTAAAAGCCTACGTCTAGTTTGGTTTGGTATTGCTTGGGTGTCGATGAGCAGGGAGCTGATTGCTTGCCTGCGTCTCGACGGGTTGTTTTCTGTCCTCGAACCGTCGCCGGGTCGTCCCTTTATATAGAGGTGACGCCTGGTCCGGTTTACAGAGTCCCTAGGCTGGCTCATAATTGTGTCCGCCTCGGTCTCTGCTGTTTCTTCCTTGTGTCTCAAGTTTACATGATAGGACGGTTTACAAACCGTGAACTTTGCCCATGGGCCCTAAGCCTTCATGGGCCGTAACTTCTACTGAGCTTACAATTATACAACTATATTATCATAATCCGGTTTACTCTAGCCGGTTTACACCTGCTAGTAATATCCCTGACAGCTCCCATATGGAACGTCGTCAAATGCTCTGGTTAATTCTTCTTCTGGTCGAGGATGTCATATGACCGCTCGAACGGGTGTGTGTGCCCATATGGAATGCCATCAAATGCTCTGGACTTCTTTCTTGTTTCTACAGAGATCTCAAACAACCGATCATTTGAGCGCATGCACTCATATGGAACGCCGTCGATCACCCAGTTGTATCTGGTTGTTCTGCGTTAGAACCTCTAGGAAGTCATGCGACCGCAAAAATGACAATTACAGTCATTCGAAAGGCCTTCTTTTGATCAGTTTTTTGGAACTTTTATTTTCATTCATTTTCTTGCGGGGTTAGTTCGAACATAATACATATACATATTTCCAGGCATCCAAACATCAATACAACATAATTTAATTTGCACATAGCAAAGCCTTCATTAGAACAACTCTTCCAAACTTACTTCTTCATCTAGAACTTTAATCACTCTTTTATTGAACAAAAATAAAAACTTATTTGTTTGCTTTATTCGGTCGGTTAGCATGACCGTAAGGGTGATTAAGGCGATGCAAACACACCGATACCATTGCTTCTGGCATTCACAATGATGCCTTCTCTAGTATAGATCTTCATTTTCTTTTTCCTATGGAAATGTCTCACGAAAGGATCTTTAGCTGGTAAGTCAAATCTCACATTTGCCTCAAACACATTTACCATAGTTTTGATAGTCCTTAGAAAAGGTCTACTGAGAATTATAGTAGTAATATGATCTCCAGGCATATCTACTATCACAAGATCAATCATGATAGGGCAATCATTAATTTGAACTATAACTACATGCTTAATGCCTACTACCTGAGTAAAAGTAGAATTAGCCACATTCAATGTAATGTTGTTAGTAGCATAAGGACCTAGATTGAGACTATCATAGCCAGGCTTAGGTATAGTGCAAACACTAGCCCCTAGATCACATAAAACACTGAATTTATTTAATCCAATCTCAATCAATATAGTAGGTTCAAAAGCATCTTCTTGCTTAGCTGGTAGTTACTGTAAAGCTTATTTCTTTCATCATCAAGTTCATGTACCTTGGCTATAACTTTCTCAACAATGATACTATGTGCATCGTTATTAGTTACATCAGGTAGTGGGTATTTCATTGATATCATCTTCACAAAATCTGCAATGGTATAATTATATTCTGGCACATGGCTCGTGTCCAGTTCTCTAGTCTTCTCTTCGTTGCTTCTCACCATCTTAACATCTTCAACTGGATTAGGTTCCCGTTTACCTACAAACTTGCCAGGATTACGGTTTGGCTCTCTACAATTTTAACCACTTGTGTTTCCATATTCTTGGACCTGCCTTCAAGTATATGCACATCATTTGTTAGTCCAACAACCTACTGGTCAATTGACCAAGTAAGTTATCATGATTCTTCAAGATATTCTTGAAGTTTTCATTCTACTCAGTTTGAATAGAAATAACTTTTAAGAGTTTCTTCAAGAGTTTCTATTGCTGCTACTAGCTCCATTAAAATTATTTGATGCTCCTCCATTACTAGGATAAGGAAGTCTTTGAGCATAACCATTATTTTTCGAGTTGGGTTTATAGCTATTATGAGCAATAAAATTCACATCACTGGTTTCTTCATTAGTGATAGCATTCACATTTACGTCTCTTCTTTACCTTTCATCACGTAGATAAGTTCATCAAGTTTGGCTGTCAGCTCTGTGTCACTTTCTTCAATTGCATTCACCCTTTGGGGTAGCTCTTTCCACATGCCATTGAGCATGGTTTTCTTGCATATCATCAAGTAATTTCTTGACATCATCTACAGGCTTTCCCATGAAGGTTCATTTAGCAGTTGAATAAAGCATAATATTTTGACATCTGATTTAAACCATTATAAAACATATGAAGGATTAACCATTCCTCCATTCCATGATTATGACAGTTACTTATAGCTTCCTTCATTCTACCACACAGAAGCGCTAGTGGCTCACGTTCTTCTTGCTTGAAACTTATAATTTGAGAACGTAATTGCATATTTTTTGTAGGTGAACAAAACTTAGATAAAAATTTGCTGCAACAATCAGCCCAAGAAGTAATACTGCCTCTAGGTAGAGTTATAAGCCATTCTTTTGCTTTTCCTCTCAAAGAGAAAGGAAACAAGCGCAACTTCAAAGTGCCGGGATCATAATATCTAATGCATGTCATGTTGCACAATTCAGTAAAATTATGCAAGTGCATGCCAGCACCTTCAGAAGCAGAGCCTCCAAATTGGTCATATTGAACCATGGAAACTAAGTTCAATTTGATCTCCTACTCAGTGGCTGCAACCTCAGGTTGTGCTATTGGATCATGGATGAAGTTGTTACTGGGAGTACCAAAACTTCCAAGATTATGAGCCATGGTAATCTTTTTGGATTTTTCAACTAACAAGACTAGCAACTAAAATAAAAGTTAAACTAAAAATAGAAAAGTAAAAAACTGAAACTGAAACTTAACTTTAACAAAAAAATCAAAACACAAATACTAGGACTATTAACCTCCTCCCTGACAACGACGCCAGCAAAAGGGCCTGATACCTTCTTTTGGTGATCTAGGTAATGGAACATAAAAGACTATCCCACACCTATTTCCCAGAGGCGACACTGGGTTATCGAACCCACAAGACAAAGATTCTCTTGAAGCGATGGTCTCTAGCAATCTTTTGTTAAAGGATCAATTCCAACTTTTGACCAGATCAATCAAGAAAATAGTGAGTCAAGCACTTACAAGAAAAAGAGGTACGAGTATGAGGTCTTAATGCTTACAATCATATATTTTGTGTTGGACCAGATATGATCTTAATTTGTGCACTGGAATTCACCCATCGAGATGTGCTTGTAATGAACTGAAGTGGGGGATGTGTCCAAATAACATCTTGGCTGACACGAGTCTTGCATCAAGAATGAGTTGTCCTACCGCAGACCCTATCCATTGCACTGGGTTTCCTCGAAAATTAAGATTAAATCATCAGACAAGAGCTTTCGGCGTTTTGTGACTACACCTCATGAATCCGCAAGGATTGGGTCCGTGTTATGTATAACACTAAACATTCTCCTTGCTCATAGCCTTACCGTGGCTCGATCTCCATGATCCTAGGTACCTGCAGGGATGCAGATCGCGGACAAGACAAGAGACATCTACGTAAGAATTTTATTTCACACATACGG
Organism: Secale cereale; assembly: GCA_902687465.1. Lineage (NCBI taxonomy): Eukaryota > Viridiplantae > Streptophyta > Magnoliopsida > Poales > Poaceae > Secale > Secale cereale. Next base: position 835,539,895 of record LR738713.1, read on the forward strand.
GATGTTAATTCAAAGCCCTTCCATTGATCTCCACAACAAATACAGATGGTTGCAAGGCCTATGCCTCAACCTATACCGTACCAAACCACTCACACATGGGGATCAGATCGCAAGAAGAAAACATTGAAGAGCACATCTTGAAGATTGATTGATTGTAAATATGTCTTATAATGGATGCTTTGTGCGATGCACGATTACAAGCATGAACTAGAGGAAGATCAACTATGGTGGCGAAGGTGGCTATGGAGATGGAAATGGCGGAAGCTTGGGTTTGTGGATGAAGATGAAGATGGTTCTGTCCTGGCTTCGTCCGACGCTCCCCCTATAGATATTTCGATGGGGTCCCATTTATAAAAGCTGTTCAGCTGGATGATCTCCCTCGAAATCCATGCCATACGACCGCTCATATGAGCTCTCGCGGTCATATGGAATGCCGTCTTTTGTGTTGTTTCTTCTCGCACACCTCCTGTTGATTCCTTCTTTTTCTTCATTTTCATTCCTTTCCATGTTCACACGTGATTTGTAGAATCACATCAAAGAGAGAAATTGTGGAATCATTTGCATAGTAGCAATATCGTAGCGAAAATCCCTTTTAAAATAAAATATCTCGGTTTAAACTAGGGTGAATGAGTGTAAAAAGATCACTCACACCCCCCCCC
>LR738713.1:835540628-835555512 GCA_902687465.1 Secale cereale
CCCACAACACACACATACACACACACACACACATCCTACCCCTTCCTCAACTAGTACCTATCAAGTTTCAGATTTGCTTCGGCCGGCTATTGCCAGCTCCCGCTCGTCTAGGCCAAGTCGGCACTCCTCATGCCATCCCCGCCTTTGGCCTCATGCTTTGGAAAATCCACTTAGGCCAACTCCAACCCGCCGACCCAAATGGACGCGAATTTTTGTCCGGATTTTAGTCCTTTTGGGTCGGCAAAACAAACAGTGGACAAACGGACACGTCCAGACAAGGCCTTTGAACCGAACACGTACACCCCATTTGAAGCAGAAGGACGGATGCATCCATGGCGCAAGGCAACGCTGGTTGTTGCGGCGGCGACACCGATAACGCGAAGAAGGCAATGGAGACCTCGTCGACTCTAGCGTAGAGGTCCTCTGCTGGTGAGCCTGTGAAGGCACCCGACGAGAAGCAGCGCCCACTCGGGCGGTGCGTCGTCCGAGAAGTCATCACTTTCCTACTCCATCCAGGGCACCCCCCCCCCCCGTCGCCGTAGGGGGGCCTCAGGACGCTGTCCTGATCGAGAGTTGGTGGTCTAGGTTCCAGAGCAGCTCGCCCACGCGGTTCCTTCGTGTGGTCGACGATGAATCGAGGTCGAAGCAGGAGGGCCCGAGGTCGCAGTGCGCAATGGCGCGCGTGTGGGGCAGGAGCGCGAGATTAGCGCAATCGCATCAAAGCTGGTTCTCGGGCTAGCTGGCCCGCGATAGATCTGGGGGTTTTGTCGCGGGTGACCTCGTCGGCGGTTGGCGATGGCAATTTATTTGGCTACTATGTGGGCTAGCGGCGGACACGGGTGGACAGAAAAGGGAGGATGGATGGAATGTCTGTGTCTGCTTTGGACCCAAATCTGGCGCAAATTTAGGAAGAAAATGGGTCCAAACAAACACAAAATGGTCCGTAAAACAAAATGGATCTTTGCGTTGGGCCGTCATTTCTATCCGCTTGAACCAAAATGGTCACGCGCAAACCAAATATGTCCTTGCAATTGGAGTTGGCCTTAGAGCAACTTCAACAGTTTCCCTTAAAATCTTTCCCTAAAAGTGTCTTTTTTTGCCTTCCCGCAAACGTTTTTTTTTTAATTCACCTTCCCGCAAAAGTTAGGGGAAGTTTTTTGAAACCAAGTTTTGTCAGTTCCCCTAACCTTCTTTCCCTAAAAGCACTTTTGTTTTACTTTTAATTAAACAAAAAATAGATAATTATTACGACCGAGCAGTCAGTGGCACCGGCGGGCATGCGGTAGCCACCGGTGAGACAACGGAGGCGGGAGTGAGCGGCGGGCGTCGGCGTCGCGGTCAGCAGCAGGTGCCACTGAGCTGGATCCACATCATGTTATCTCGTGGTGGTTAGAGCATCTCTAGTAGAGCCCTCAAACCCTCAAATCTCTAAAAATAACCGCTTTTTTACAGTTTTCGTCCAAAAAAACCCGTAGACTAGAACCCCTAAACCCTCAAATCCGTAAAAAAAATTAGAGGTCGAACCCTCAAACCTCCTCCCAGCCTGTAGAAGTGAGGGTTGGGAGGAAAAACTCCCCCCAACCCGCACTCCTTTTCTCACATCGCGCGGGAGGCAGTTGGTTCGCGCGCGCGGGAGGAATCCGCAGCGGCCGCCGCCAGCCCGCCGCCCCCCGCGCTCCGGCCGCCGCCCCGCCGCCCCTCTGCGGCCCGGCCGCCGCATCCCCGCCCGCCGCCGCGCCTGCTCCGGCCGCCGTCGCAGCGCCCCCGCCCGCCGGCGTCGCAGCGCCCCCGCCCCGCCGCCGCGCCTGCCGCGGCCGCCGGCGCCGCCGCGCCCCCGCCCGCCGCCGCGCCTGCTCCGGCCGCCGTCGCAGCGCCCCCGCCCCGCTGCCGCGCCTGCCGCCGCCCCCGCCCCGGCCCCAGCCGCGCCCGCCCCCGCCCCCGTCCCGGCCCCAGCCCCCGCGCCTCCGCCGGCCGCCGCGCCCGCACCGGCCGCCCCCGTCCCCGCCACGGCCACCCTCGGGGCCAAGAGATGCTGGGACGCGAGCGAGGGGCGTGGCGGCTGATCCGGTTCGTGCGAGCGAGCGCCGAGGGGGAGTACGCCGAGGACGGCAACGGCTGGAGCGAGTTCCATTTCAGGGGGAGGTACGTGTACCACCTGAGGAACGAGCTGGTCAAACGCATCAACGCCGAGGTGCACTTGTTCGAGCTCGCCATGTGCGTCCGAGCCGGCCGCTACGGCCGTTTGACCCCGCTCATCACCAACCTGCCCCACGGCTGCAACGGCGAGACCCTCCAGATCGTCGTCTACCTGTCCGAGACCCCCGGTGAGAGCCACTCTGCTTGTGCCTCAGTGAAACCGTTTACTGAATTTGTTTTAGTCTGCTTGTGCTTCAGAAACAGTTTACTGAATGTGATACAGTCTGAGAAAACAGTTTACTGAACTTTTAGGAGTTTGGAATTGTCTGCAGCTATGGTCTGTGGGGCAACATTTTACATTCAACCTTGATATGGAAAGTGTTGGTTTCAAACTACTGCATGAACATTTTATTTAGAGTCTTAGTTAGTGAGGTGCTAATCTGATCATGCTTGGAAAAAAGGATATTATGATAGGTTTTGTTAGGACTTTGGACTTTGCTGAAACTGTTGTACTGCTGTGAAAAGTAAAAGTAGTTGAATGGGAGCACTAGGTGCGAATGCCATGTGGATTTATCAGTCTGTGTACACAGTGTAAATGTTGGTCTGAACTCTGAAACTAGTAGAAACTACTGGTTCCACATATCTTTTCTTGATTCAGATAATTCAGTTCGTCCATTTCATATCATTTTGCCATATCAAGTTCAGTCATCTCATCTCATCTTTGCAGAGAAGATACAATAGATAGATAGTGCATAAAAGCTTAATTCCTTGCATATTATATTGTTTCAGGTTTTGACAGTTTTAAGGGTTGGGGTTGGGGCAAAGAGTAGAACCCTCAAACCCAACCCGTATAACGGAATATTCCGTTATACGGGTTGGGTTTGAGGGTTCTACTCTTTGCCCCTGTTTTTCAACCCTTAAAAGTATCAAAATTGGGCAATTCTCAACCCTCAAAACTGGTTTTATATTTAAGGATTTGAGGGTTCTACTAGAGATGCTCTTACTAGAGAAAACGATTTGGCACACGAAACCCTTGATCGTCAACTATGTATCATAACTGAGTAGCGTGTAGCGCCCGCGAAGAAGCTACGTCGCGAACCAGCGGGAGATAGGCGCCGTCGCAGCCTGCCAAGCAGTTGTCGTGGTCGTATTTAACTCAAGGCTCCCATGCTGTGCACGGCTGCGCTGCGCTGCGCTGTACTGTCTCTCGATCGCTGACGAGGTAATTAAACCGTGTGAAACACTAGTAGCAGATCGGATCAGCCGTAATTAATTAATTAATTAGATGGAACTCCTCTCCCTGCACGGCTGCACCGCACTGTCACCGTAGTGAATCACGAACCACACGTAAGGAACATGTGCTCTTTCGTCATCAGATAGATTCAGGGCAGATCGGCAAGGATCGGACGTTACACAACGCATCGCTTGCTCGTGCTGGCCTGTGCGTACGGACCGATTATGCTGGAATTCTTGTGCCCTGCATATGTACGTCCAGGGCTCCCCCGACCCTCCTGGCTAGTGCTTCCAAAACTTACACCGTACGTGACGCCGTCGTATCATCTACCGCATGCGTCCGAATGCTCAGCCCAACTGGTAGCACTACGTATCTTACATGCGGCCCCAAATTAGCATGGGCACGAATCATTACAGAAAGTTGTGTGTATCCAAGAGGCAACATAGGGCATGTTTGGTTGCCAGGGTGGCTCTGGCCTGCATCGCATGGGGGATTTTGAGTGAGTGCGGCCTGGTTGAGCTAATGCAAAGATGAGTTGAGATGTGTCTTTGGTGGACTGCATGATATATGGGCGCACGAGACAAGCTATATACAAGAGATGTTGTTTGGTAGGCTGCATTTAAGCCTAATTCTGTCAACTTTTCTCTTCTAATTTCAGTCATTCCAATTGGAACCGGATTATTCCATGGACAAAGATACCAAGTAGAACAAGCCTGAATTGAAATCTCAACCGAGCTCAAGTTTCAGTTTTATTTATCACAAAGTTCTCAAACTAACCAACTCATTTTCACCAATATGGACCATTCCACTTATAGATGGGGTAGATGGCTGGGGACACCAACCAGATCAAGAGTTGAAGGGTGCCGAGATGGCTGAGCCGGAGATGGGCAGCCAGGAGGAGATGCGGTAGCGCAGTTTGAGGGCGGAGCCGCAGCCGCAGCGCCAGATACTAGTTGTGGCTCGCGACGCGCAGATGCTCACCTCCCCCTTCTTCCTCTCCATCGGTGGCGGGTGGCATGGTGAGCTCCAACGAGCTCGCCCATAGGGCCGGATACGGGCGGCTATGGCGGTCGACGGTGTTGAGGCGGCGGAGATCGAAACGGTGGCTGGCGAGGGAGCTCGGTCCAGTTGCGCAAGCGGAAACTCGGACGGCGGCAGCGGTGGGTTGACGTGCTCAATCTGTTCCGTGAGAGAGAGAAAGACAAAGGGAAATAAGAGGGTTGTGGTCGAGGCACAGATGCAAGCGCGGGCCTGGCTGCTCGATGTTGACACCAGATTTTGGCACGGCATAAAAAGCAAATAAGATGGCTTCAAATGGAAAAGTGCTCAAAGTAAAAAAGTTTCGTATTGTCGAGGTGAACATTTTTTATGTTTGGGCCATCGTCATCCGATCTCATCTCGAGTGCCAAAACTATGCTCAAAGCACTGAGATTTTATATCTAGATCAGTATTCGGCAGATTAGACCAGCAAGACTGCTTCATATGGAAAAACTTTCTACACGAGTTGTCTTCGTCTCGTCGAAACGGTCGATTTTGATATAAAAATCGTCCCAATCCGAGTTCATATGCAAAAGTTACAGCCATCCGAACACAGCCCTGTCACAGAGTCATAAGTGGCGCGCCCCACCAGCCACGTGTCTGATGGGTAGCGCGAATAACAGCCTGTATTGCGTGACCGTTTTGGCCTAGAAGATGGCTTCAAATCGAAAAATGTTCAACACGAAAGTTGTTCGTCTCGTCGAAACGGTCAAGATTGCTTTTGGGCTCTTTTCCATCCGAGGTCGTTTACCATCTCAAAAATTACCCGCAAGGTACAGCCAGTTTAAACCGAACAGTTTTGGAAAGTTCGGACAAAACCAATCCGAATTTGGCTAGGGTTTTGGACGTGAATCCAAGTCTTTTCCTTGCACGGGAAGTCCAGCCGCCTCTTATATACCTAAGGGGTGACGGCCGATTGAACAACACACAATCGAACAAACACATCTAGTACTTTTTCATGTTCACCTATCCCCTACCCTTATATCTTCTTCCTCGTTCTTCGTCTGTTCTTCTTTTGCAGGGCGGCGAACCTCGAAGCCCTAGGGGCGGTCAGGCCGACCTAGGGCAGCCCTTAGCCGCCGCGCGCCCTGACGGGGTCCCTCCCGGGCAAGTGGGGCTTCGGGTCTACAAAAGCGCCCGCCGGATTGTCTTGCGTACCGCGCTTCCGGCGGGTCTCCTTCGACGTGAGCTGCGGTGCATCACCCCCGGCGTCGAGGGTACACGGTGACGTGTTCGTGTGCGAACACTCGATACGCCCGATTCCTGCGTTCCCAACAGCCTGGCTGACAGGGCTCCTTTTGCATCGAGCGGGCGAGGCCGGGGAGGCCACGCAGGGAACCAATCACGGTGGAAATTGCATTGCGGGTGCGAGCCAGTCATCCAAACTCTCCCATAGCAACCAACGTGTGAACACCGCGTGGCGTCGCTCCGGCTCGCCGCCCAGGAACAAATCCGTCTATTTAAGTCGGTCGGCGTCCCCAAACCCTAGCCCATCCACCTCCGCCCTCTCTGCGCCGTCACGCGAGCCCGTCTGTGTCCCCTCCCCGCCTCTCCCGCGCTCTCCAGCATCGCCATGGTCCGGCGCAAGATCACGACGTACGCTGTGCTGACGCCGTTGCGTCGGAGGCAGATCGCGGAGGAGATCATAGTGAGGCACGCCACCTGCATCGCTACCGGCCTGCCTCCGGACTCGCCGGAGCTAGAAGAGGAGGGAGAGCAGCTAGCGGAGACGATGGGGAAGCGGAGCAGCCTGCCCGGGGTTCACCATGGCGGAGGCGAAGGCGGAGCTTGCCGTCACCCAAGCCGCGGAGATGACGGAGGATCAGTTCATTCTGGAATCCATCAGGATGAGGTCTATGTGGAGGCCAGCCATCAATTCTTCCGATAGGAGCAGGCGGCGCCGACGTCCTCTTCGCTGAACTCGACGGGAGATAGAGGAGGAGGCTAGAGTGATGAAGCAACCGGAGGAGCCGGAGCTGCAGCTACCGCCCATGCTGCCGAAGCCGGGCACGGAGATCGTCCACATCTCCGACGAGTAGCTAGATCATCTACGTAGAACGTAGGTTTTTAGTTTGCATGCTTTTGTATGAATTTGAGAATCTAATATAAAATATCTGGATGCAATTGTGTTAATTTGGCGAGTGCCCGATCACTGCCCGCGGGTGCACCCGGTCCGTGAACATTTGAGATGTCATAGTTGTCATATACGACTGTGGATGCTCTATGAACGGCTAAATTGTGACCTATATGCGTTGTGCAAGAGGGAGTAAAATCGAATGCCCACCTCTTCTACAAATGTTAGTTTACCCTAAGGTTGTGGGAATGGTAGGTATGGTTGCACCTTCATCACATCAATACTTTCATTTGGGCAATAGACAGTCTATAAAACACCGTTGGATAAACATGTCGAGCATAATGCTCACCCCGTTTTCATGTGGCCCATTTGTAACGAGACAAACACATCGATTTTTTGAAACAAATGCATGTCACATAGTATATTACTCCTTTCGTTGCTAAATACTCCATCCGTAAACTAATATAAAAATGTTTAGATTACTACTTTAGTTATCTAAACGCTCTTATACTAGTGCAGAACCGGGCAATAGCACCGGTTCGTAAGGCCCTTTAGTGTCGGTTCCATAACCGACCCTAAAGTGTGGGCACTAAAGACCCCCCCCCCCCTTTAGTACCGGTTCAGCACGAACCGGTGCTAAAGGGCAACCACGTGGCACGAGCCAGCTCCGGGGGCCGGGAGCCCTTTAGTACCGGTTTGGGGGGTTTTTGGTTTTATGATTTTTTTTTCATTTAATTTTGTGTTTTTCATTTAATTCTTTTTCGTTTGCTGGTATTTTACGATACTACAAAGGCCCATAGGGCAGAAGACTTGCAATAGGCCCACAAAGGCCTGCTTAGAGAGGAGCTCGACACGGTAGCTACGGCGGGGCTTATAAACCGGTGCGAACTCCTCTCAACTAGCGAGGTGGGACTAAATATTGTGCACTGCGGGTGGCAGCGCACCCCTTTAGTACCGGTTGGTGGCTCCAACCGGTACTAAAGGAGGGGGGGTTCTTTAGTACCGGTTGGAGCCACCAACCGATACTAAAGGCCACCACCTCTTTAGTACCGGTTCGTGGCACGAACCGGTACTAAAGGTTCGCCACGAACCGGTACTAATGAGAGCGGCCCGGCTAGCCGTTGGAACCGACACTAATGTACACATTAGTGCCAACTCAAATTCAAACCGGCACTAATGTGCTTCACGTTTGACCCTTTTTTTACTAGTGTTATATTAGTTTATAGAGGAAATACAAGTCATTTTAGAGATTCCATCAGCTTGTTTTGTCCGGGGTCGCTGGACGGCACCACCTTTGGAATAGTAGGCTTGAAAACCACACGCGCCTTGCTTGGGACTTCACATCAGCGAAGGTGGCCGTAGCGTCGCTCAAACAGCTCCGCGCTCTAGTGTAGAGTCGCTGGCACGAGTGAAAATATACAAAACTGGCCCTTATCTAAAACTTCAACACAAAATGATCTCATTCTGAAAATATTTCACGAAATGGTCTCTTTTGCATGACGCCCGGGGCTAGGGCGCCATGCTAGATAGCATGATGCCCCGGGCGCGTCATGCTATTTGGCATGGCGCCCTATGCCGGGGCGCCATGCTACATGCAGCTACCATGGCGCCCTAGCCCGGGGCGTCATGCTCTCTAGCATGACGCCTTAGCCGCGGGCATCATGCAAAAAAGGACCATTTCGTGAAATATTTTCAGATTGAGGTCATTTTGTGTTGAAGTTTCAGATAAGGGTCAGTTTTGTTCATTTTCACCTCGCACGAGATAGACGTCCAGGGCCGCTACTCCACTGCGTTTCCTCTGTCAGCTGTGCTTGTGTGTGCAGTTGCTGCATGCGTGCAGCCAAAAGTTCCACCCTCATGATGTTGCTGTATCACCCGCTGCTACTGCTACCTACTCCTACAAGATACTCCCTCCGTTTCAAAATATAGTGCTTCCTCTATTTCCGTGCTTCAACTTTGATCATAAATTTAATCAATGAGACCGACTACGGCGGGAGCAAAAGTTATCCCAGTGAATTCGTATTCAAAAGAAGTTTTCAATTATATAATTTATTCTTCCACCGCATTCAGTCTCATTGGTTAAATTTATGATCAAAATTGGACCTCGGGAAGCGTGGGCACGCTATATTTTGGAATGGAGGGAGTACCAAACGCTCAACTGATTGGGACAAGCGATACACTCGAGTAGGGAGAAGCACTGCAGCCCAAAGTGGTGAAAAACTGAAAAATACCCATCTTAGCCGACGGTCAAATGGGACTGGAGGATGGGATCCAACTCAACACAAATTGACCAGACGACACCTTACATGTCGTTACTGCACGATTTTAGTTTTGATTTCTAAACATTATATAGAGCAGAAGATAAACTCATTCAAAATTTATGCTATGTGTGAAATCTCCGCAGAAACAAAAAAAGCAAAAGTATCAATGTAAAAGGTTGAACATCTAAAAAAAAACAATATTTCAACACCATTCGTGGAAAATCTCTAAAAAAAGATATCAATGCTGCAAAATGTGTTTGAAAATAACATTTTGGAGCATGATTTTGTTGAATTTTTTCAAGTTATTAAAACATTTGTAAATGTTTCACACACAAAATTTGATTTTCTGAATTTGTTTTCATTTTCTTTTGATTTCACTTTTCACATGAGATCATATCAGAACAGATGTGTCCCGATGGGAAGTGCTACCCATGTGCGTTAGCAAGAAAAAAGTACTCCCTCCGGTCCTTTTTAGCTCGCATATAAGATTTGTCTGAAGTCAAGCCTCATAATGTTTGACCAACTTTATAGAAAAAGATATCAACATTCATAATGTGAAACCAACATCATTAGATGTGTGATGATTTTAATTTTCATATCGTATAACTTTAGTATTGTAGATGTTGATATTTTTTCATATAAATATGGTCAAACTTTGCGAAGTTTGAATTTAAACAATTCTTATATGCAGAGTAGAAATGACCGTAGAAAGTACTCCCTCCGTTCCTAAATATTTGTCTTTCTAGAGATTTCAACAACTGACTACATACGGAGGAAAATGACTGAATCTACACTCTAAAATATGTCTATAAACATCCATATATGTAGTCCATTTGAAATGTCTAGAAAGACAAATATTTAGGAACGGATGGAGTAGAATAGACGTCGAGCATGCATGCACGAACGAATATTCATGAGCATAGATATAGAACTCATGAGTCTATAGTAGTATTCGTACGTCGGCAATAAAGGAAGCAGATAGCAGGGTAGTACTTCCCGCTGATTGGAGTGCAGTTATGAAAACAATACCAGCTGCAGAATTATTGATTGATTGGAGGGGGGAGACTGTATGGAAGGATACAAATTGCCAAACAATGTGGGAAAGTAGAATCATTCATACGTACACACTTCCTTCTTTCTAGCTCCTCTGCCCATATTCTGGTGGGAGCGGCAGCCTTATGCTGGGCAATGTGGCTCACTAGGAATGATGTGGTTTTTAACAATAAACGTGTCTCATCTTCTATGCAGGTTATCCATACTTGTACACGATGGCTCCGTACGTGGTCTATCCTGCAGAAGCCGGAGGACAGGGACCTTTTTATGATGGTGTCTACACGGTTGGAGCGTACGGCCAGGGAGGTTTTCTACCTGCATGGATGGCGGTGTGATTTACGGATCGGATCTACCGCTTCCTAGGCTGGACACGCTTTATTGTGTCGCGTTGTATCGTTTGTTTTTATTTTTAGGTGTTGTGGATCTTTTGGCTGTGTGCATCTAGCTATGCAGAGGCCGGGCTTTCTTTCAATACGATTGTATCACCTCGATATATCTATTTAATGAAAAGTCACTTATCGAAAAAAAGCTCCTCTGCCCATAGGCCATAGCTACTACTCTCTTCGTAAATAAATACGTATAAGAGCGTAGATGCGTGCTGATCTATATTACAACCATATATGGATCGTGGTTGATACTCCTGTCCTGTGCGTGGCACATTATTCAACAAACGCATGTGAGACATGGATATCTAACCGATCTAAATATCTGACTCCGGCCGTTTGCCGAATTAGTGCTGCTTCCAAGTCTCCCTCGCATCGTTCTAGCTACGGCTAGTTGCAAAATGATGTATACTACTAGCATACAAAAGTGTGATATGCATAAAGAATGAGAAAGTGAGCATGGAGATGACAACTTCCAGAAAAAGTATATAGTGTGTGCTAAAATATAGTGTGCAGCGGGAACAAGCATTCGTGGACGCCAACCTGTATAGATCATACATCCAAGTGGTGCCCATACGTCCATTTTCTATTTAGGGAACACACACAGCTTACACACGTGTCACAACGCACGCCTACACGTACACGTCTATTTTTCATATATTTTTGTTCTTGTGGTAGTATCTTTTTTTTTTTTGGCATGGTTCTTGTAGTAGTATCAAACAGCATTTTTATTTTCGAGCAAATCAGAGAGCGTTTTATTCAACAAAAGAGTTGTCCCGGCAGTCAGCGAGAAGGCTGCTTACCAAGAAACTAGCTAGGAGTCTCGTCAAGCCAATAGTATGGAACAGCATTACTATTAGTAAGCACACATGCCACTCTTGCAGATACACATATAATACGTACATGTACGTACGTGTAGCTACGTGCGCCCCGTATACCTTGCGGCCGAGACGTGTAGGCAGTAGGCACGCACGTACTACTAGCTAGCCATGCACGCGCGCTGCGCCGTTCCTCCTCTTGACCGTGACGGCAAGCCCGTTCTTCATGTGGACAATGATGGACAGCTTCGGCTCCAAGACGTGTCCTGGCACTGTCTCGACGGCGAAGTTCCACAGCACGGCCGCGGCGGCGGTCTTCATCTGCACGCACGCCATCTCCTTGCCCTACTTTCGTTCATATATGTTGGACACTCTCTCATATTGCGATCGTCGGTGATGGTTGCTTCTACTTTCGTTCGAAAGTGCATTACACCAATTTCTCTAGCATCTTCAAAAAAAGTAGAAGCAACCCCCAGGACAGAAGCCGGGATTCTTCTCTCTCATATATGGAGGAAGGAGCCCCAACAGACTGAAAGTCAACCCGTTACATATATAAAGCAATGACATAAAATGACCTATGTTCTGCAGGAATGTTGATTAATTCCCATTCCGGCAAATCATGGGCACTCGATATTTCCTTCTTTCTAACACATGTCATGCCAAAATTCACAAAACAAAAATAAAAAAATTGGCATGACCTTTGCTAAAATAGGACATATCGAGCCATTGAAATTTGCCAGAATGGAAATAAATCAACATCCGGGCAAAACATAGGCCACTAAGAGGTGTTCCATGCAAACAATAAAATCCAAGATAGCACTTGGCAAGCACATACACATGCTAGTACTACACATCAATACTCCACATATCACATCTCCAAATAGATCATCTTTACTCACTAGACGATTGTCGAGGATCTTCTGGGTGTCGTCGAGTCGCTCGTCGATGTGATCTACACTGCACCACATGAGGAGTCACACATGAGATTGTAAACACTATTGACATTTTCATTTCAAAAATACTACCTTCATTTTTTTCACATTTTCATTTTCATTTCTTCACATGTTCAAGCAGAGTCAAGTTCCCTACATTTTCGTTCTTAAAAAAAATCCTATCTTCACATTTTCATTTCAAAAAAATACAAGCCTCACATTTTCATTTCATAAAAAATACATGCCTCACATTTTTCAATTCAACATTGTTGGATTTTACTTCTTCCAATAATTCCCCTAAAATGTTCATATATTTTTTTATGCACTTGCTAATCAATTTGTAATGAAACTTCTAAAATTCAATAGATGTACTACCAAAACTAAATTACTAAAACACACTAGTTCTAACCCTAACAGTTATCCATCCATCCTTCTATATATCCATCCATCTATCTATTTATGCAATGTATCAAAAATACCCTACTTCTAACCCTAACCTAGTTCTAATCCATCCATTTATGCAATGCATGAGGGAGGGAGGGATGGAGGGAGAGGGTCAGAGGGTGGGACGGAGGGAGATGGTCAGAGGGTTGGACGGAGGGAGGGAGAAGGGAGGGATGGAGGGAGAGGTTATCTTCGCGTAAATCTGAAGTAAGAAGAGGCATTTTTATGGGATACTCTAAAGATAAAGCCACTTTACGGGAATTGTTGGAGAGGTTTTTGTATTCGAACTTCCCATAAACGACGGTTATTTTAGACTTAGGGCGTGTTGGAGTTGTGATAAACGACGATTATTTTAGACTTAGGACGGTTTTTGTATTCGAACTTCCAATAAACGATGGGCGTGTTGGAGTTGTGATAATTTAACTTGGAGCTCGGGCTCAGATGAGCCCGGTGAACAGTACCTTGATTTAAAATAGAAGAAAAGCTCAAAAAAATTCATTTTTTTGTGCAAGATGCTCCTGTGCCTGAACTCCATGCAAAATTTTATGAATTTTGGACATTCGAGGAGCTCGCGGCAAAAAAGACAAAATCAGGCATGAACAGTGTGATTTTCAGAAGTTTCTCGGACATTCAAAATTTGTCTTTTTTGCCACGACCTCCTTAAATGTACAAACTTCATAAATTTTGCACAGAGTTCACATACAAAAGCATCTACAACCACAAAAAAAAAATTTACAACATTTTTCCTATTTCAAATGATGGTACTGTTCATGTCCGGGGTCATCTGGGCACCAAATCACCGCTCACTTCGAGTTGCTCCTACACCCAAAAAGAAATTCCAGTCAAACTTACGAATAGCCCACACGTCAAAAGTAATCGTACGTATCACACCATTGAGCTGGATCCACATTATGTTATCTTGTGGTGGTTACCACAGAAAACGATTTGCCACACGAAACCTCGATCTTGTCAACTACTCTCGGCACTGGCACTGTAGTGAACCACGAACCACACGTGAGGAACATGTGCTATTTCGTCATCAGATACTAGATTCAAGGCAGATCGGCAAGGATCGGACCGTGTGATACTACTCCTAGCTAGCTTGGAGAATGCACGGACGCCACACAAGGCATCGCTCGCTCGTGCTATCCTGTGCGTGCACAGTGCCAGTGCGTACAGACCGATCATGCTGGGATTCTTGTGTCCTCGCTAAGTCGCTAGTGCTTCCAAAAGTTACACCTTACGTGACGCCGTCGTATCACCTACCGGATGCGTCCGAATGCTCAGCCCAACTGGTAGCCCTACGTACCTTACATGCGGCCCCAAGTTAATTAGCATGGGCACGAGTCATGCATTACAGAAAGTTCTGTGTGAACGTATCCAAGAGCCAACATAGCATCCAACGTGGGTGCATCATACTCTATATAGATTGACAGTTTAGCTAGATGTACATCGCATGATTTTTAAATTTGAGCCGGTCGATTTCGTTTGCGAAGGAAGGAGGCGCGGAGAGCACCAAGGCCGCCGATCGCGGACGCCGGCAAGGCCTCGACCAGGACGAAACCGTAGACGACGGCGAGCTGACCAAGACGTGTTGGAGGGTTGATGATTCGAGGTGTGGGGGTGCAGTCTTGTCGAGAAATTCTAGCGGTGCGCCAGTTTAGAGGGATAGTCGGGGGTGACGTCAGCACGATGATGGGCAGCTACGAGGAGAGGGTGGTGAGGCTGATGCAGGAGTGCCATCCGATGCGGGCAGGGCAGGCGGATCGGCTGGTGATCATGGACGGTTTGAGGAAGAATAATAATAGGGAGCGAGGAGGTGAAAGACCATGGACAACATTGTTCGTCTCCGGCCGCTACAGAGACATTATCGGACGTCCGCAACCAGCACCGACGTGCATGATCGCCGTTTCAACGGAGCTTTCCACCCTGAAGCCGTTTGTACCCAGGTACATTCCGTCCCTTGTCGACGACCTTCATGGCGGACACCATGCCAGGCAGATGTTCGGTCAAATGCCATTGAGCTTATTTCCAAATGCTTTGTCGTTTTTTTAGAGTACGCGTGATGGTGAGCTACCCGACCATGGAGGATGAGTTGGTGTGCAATGCATGGTTGTCTGTATTTACGGATTTCGTATGCAAGAGCAGAGGCCGGCCTCCTGGGAGCAAGTGCATGAAAAGTTTCATGCACGAAAGCACATTGCGTCCTACGACATGTACATCATTTAATCACACAACGTGAGGTCATTGTCGTATCGCTGGCACGCTATCCATATCAACATCACCAAGTTTTGCGACGTGGTTCGTCAGTTCGAGGCAAGGTGTCCATTGCACGCGGCAGAGGAAGAGATCATAAGTCTTTCTTCCTTTTGCTCAACTTGTTGATTGATTCATTATTGGAATGTTGGTCTACACGTTATATGTAGCCCGCACGCGATGCCGTGGTGTACCACATGGGAGAGGGACGGCCACTTACGTGCACACACTGATGGAAGAAGCTGAGGGGGGGGG
>LR738713.1:835555544-835615265 GCA_902687465.1 Secale cereale
GGGGGGGGGGGGTATATGTGGGACGACATGATCCGTTCATCAAAAAATTGTTGATATTTGAGATCTAATCAAATTTGAGACCTTGTTGTACTAGACTTAATTTGCATGCTATGTTTGTTTGATTTATGCTACTTTTTATCCGCACTTTTATAAATATCACCTGGTTTGTTTGAATTTCGTTCAATTTATTAAAATGCGGTTAGCGTTGGACGACGATCTTCCGCATCCGTGTCTGCGAACTAGTCCCCCTATCCACAGACCAAAGATACGTGCAACAATACAAAAGATATCCACAGACGGATGGAGTACTAGTGGATACCAATCAAATCGTGCACGCTATATGAGTTTGTACAATCGGACCCCTCGTACCCTCCCTACACACGGACCAGGGCAAGTGTCGCAGTCTCCAGCAAGCAAGCATGCTAGCTAGCTCCATCAGCTTGCTTTGTCCGGGTCGCCGGACGGTACCACCTTTGGAACAGTAGGCTTGAAACCAGGCGCGCCTTGCTTGGGACATCACGTCGGCGAAGGTGGCGGTAGCGTGGCTCAAACAGCTCCGCACTGTAGAGTCGCTCGCACGAGATGGACTCCACCGCGCTTCCTCTGTCACCTGTGCGTGCGTGCCGCCAAAATTTCCACCGTGCTGATGTTGCTGCATCACCCGCTGCTAGTGCTAGCTCAGCTACCCTACAAGATACCAAAGCGCCCACGAGATCGATATGCACTATAGTAGGGAAAAGCACTGCTGCCCAAAGTGGTGAAAAACTCAAAACCACCCATTCTTTTTAGAATAAAAAAACACCCATTTTAGCCCACTGTAAAATCCAACTACAGTTTGATCCCTAAACATTGTATAGAGTACATACTCCTTCAATTTATATACATTGACAGAAATATTAATGTCAAAGGTCCAACTTCTCGGAACTTATGTACAATGGCATATACTCCCTCCGTTCCTAAATATTTGTCTTTCTAGACATTTCAAATGGTAACAACATACGGATGTATGTAGACATATTTTTGAGTGTAGATTCACTCATTTTGCTTCGTATGTAGTCACTTGTTGAAATCCCTAGAAAGACAAATATTTAGGAACGGAGGGAGTATAACATTCAATTACGGATGCAAAATGCATGTTGCATGGTAGAGAGGCTTCCGTGTATGGATCAAATCTATATCAGTGGACCAAGCTAGCGAGAGGCTTTCTAAATAAGAGGACTAGAACAATTTTGATGATCGTTGAAGTCCGTATGTGTGGCAAAATGCATATTTATTTAATAACTTGTCGTGAGAGTTAAATGTGTAACATACTATATGAATATTAAAATAGAACGACGGGAAATACTACTAGTGTGCCTTGGTAGCATGGACGTGGAGGCAGCATAGACATTTTTAGTCGCAAAAAAAATGTACGTACGAATATTCGAGAGCATAGACAATGGTCAGAACTCACGAGTCTATGGTACTAGCAGTAGTCGTACGTCGGCAACGAAGGGAGCAGATCTTTGGTGGGGTAGTGTGTACTCCCGCTGATTGGAGTGCAGTTGTACAAATTAAAGATACCAGCAAAATTATTGATTGGTTGGAAGGGGAGGATCATTTTTATGGAAGGACACAAATTGCCAAACAATGTGGGGGAGTAGAATTATTCATGCACGCTTCCTTCTTTCTAGCTCCTGCTCCTATAGCTAGTATACAATGCGTGCAAATCTATATCACTACCATACGTGGATCGGCTGATATATACTCCTGTCTTGTGGGTGGCACATTATTCAACAAACGCATGTGGGAGTGGGACATGCATGGATATCTATCTGAATATCACCGTTCTAGCTAGCTAAGCCTGCAGCTAGTTGCAAAAAGATGGATGTAGCGTACAAAAGTGTGTTATGCGTAAAGAATGAGAAAGTGAGCATGCATATGAGAACCCATCTTATAGCATCATATCTAATGACTATAAAACGCGAATGAGATCAACTTATATCTCATCTAAATGAGTTCTAGCAAAATTGTTATATATAGCGTGTGACAAAATATACTAGTGTGCAGCGGGGACAAGCATCAGGCCAACCTGTATAGATCATGCATCCAAGCCGGTGCCCATACGTCCATTTTCTATTTCTATTTAGATTTTAGAGAAGAACACACACACACAACTTACGCCTTACATACATGCCACAACGCACACTACTATACCACACACATCTATTTTTCTTACGTATATTTTTATTCTGGTACTCTCTCCGTCCGAAAATACTTGTCATCAAAATAAACGAAATGGGGTGTATCTAGAACTAGAATACATCTAGATGCATCCTTTTTTATTCATTTTGATGACAAGTATTTCCGGACGGAGGGAGTAGTATGGAACAGCATTCCTATTAGTAAGCACACATGCCACTTTGCAGATACACATATACTAATGCGTACGTGTCCGCTAGCTACGCACGCCCCGGCCGTATGCCTTGCGGCCGAGATGTACGTGTAGGGCAGCACGCACGCACGCACGTACTACTAGCTAGCCGTGCACGGGCGCTGCGTTCCTTCGCTTGACCGTGACGGCGAGCCCGTTCTTCATGTGGAGAATGATGGACAGCTTCGGCTCCACGACGTGCCCCGGCACGGCCTCGACGGCGAAGTTCCACAGCACGGCCGCGGCGGCGGTCTTCATCTGCACGAACGCCATCTCCTTGCCGAGGCAGGTCCTGGGCCCGGCGTTGAAGGAGATGAACTTGTAGGACGGCTCGTACCTCAGCTTCCCATCGGCGGTGACCCACCTCTCCGGCCTGAACTCCATGCAGTCCTTGCCCCACACGCCCTCCATCCTCGCCATGCAGTAGGAGAAGATGAGTATCTTGTCGCCGGCCTTCATCTCGTGCCCGCTCGGGAGCACGTCGTCGGCCACCGCCGCCTTGTGCTCGAAGGGAACGGACGGGTGCAGCCTCAGGCACTCGCACAGCGCCGCGTGCAGGTACACCATGCCGCTCAGCTCGCTCACGTCGAACACCACCATGCCGTCCAGGTTCTTTTTCTTCGGGGAAGCGATGGGCGCCAGCTCGTCCAGGATCTTCTGCTCGACGCGCGGGTTCTTGGAGATGAGGTAGAAGAACCAGGACAGCGCGGCGCCGGTGGTGTCCCGGCCGGCGAGCAGGAGGTTCACCGTGGTGTCGCGCAGGAATTCGTCGCTGTACTCGCTCGCGTCGCCGTTGCAGATGAAGGAGGAGAGCATGTCGGACGAGTCGCTGACGCCGTCGTCGCGGAGCTTGTGGTCGGCCCTGCGTTTGGCGATGGTGTCCGCGGCGAATCGGTCGATGGTCCTACGA
The DNA here is from genome assembly GCA_902687465.1 of Secale cereale. Taxonomy (NCBI): domain Eukaryota; kingdom Viridiplantae; phylum Streptophyta; class Magnoliopsida; order Poales; family Poaceae; genus Secale; species Secale cereale. Next base: position 835,558,868 of record LR738713.1, read on the forward strand.
CCCGCGGCCATCTTCCTCTCGGTGCCGAGCTCATAGCGGTACATGAGCTTCCAGCACTTGGGCGAGATGATGTGGCGGAGGAAGAGCGTCTCGAGCACGTCGTCCATGGCGCGCGCGAAGGGCACGACGGGGAGGCCGATCTGCAGGCACCCGGGGTCGACGCCGAAGACGAGGTTGCAGGTCATGTCGAACGTGAGGCGCAGGAAGACGTCGTGCAGGTCGCAGGGGGTCCTAGTCCCGGCGTCGGCGGCGTGGGCGAGGAAAGGCAGGAGGCTCCTCTCCACCTTGTCGCGGCTGTACCTGGCCGAGAAGGCGCGGAAGCGAGGGCCGGCCATGATGAGCTGCGACTTGGCGCGCTGGCGGCGCCAGGACTCGCCGTCGGCGTTGAAGATGCCGTCGCCGAAGACGTCGAAGATCTCGGCGAACTCCTCGCCCTTGGGGTAGTTGGTGAAGTTGGAGGTGAAGATGTGGCGCACGTTGGCGGGGTCGCAGGTGACGAAGAAGCGGACGCCGGTGATCCCCGCGCGAGCTTCGAAGTTGTAGTGCGTGCCGGCGAGGATGCCGGTGGCCCAGTCGTGGAAGCGGGACAGGTTGGCGACCATGCCGAAAAGATGGCCCAGGATTGGCCATTCCGTCGGCTCCGCCTTGCTGATTTTCTTGGACTGGAGGTGGCGGTAGTAGAAGACGAAGAAGCAGAGGAGGGAGAGGAGCTCCACGAGCCAGTAGAGGGAATCCATGGCTGGCTTGGAAGAAGATGGGAGGTCGCCAGTGCAACATATGGGCTTATATGGACGCACTCTTGCATGCATGTAAAGATGACTAAATGTGTTTCATAGGTTGGTGAGGTGTCTCCCATCAGCTTACAGTATGGTGATTGGGGTCATCAGTAGGATCTCTCTTTTTAAATTCTACTTTGTGGTTTTCGATATAAAATGGAATTATGTGCTCCTACATATCATATCAAATATCTGTGGGTGAGAATTGTGTGGATCACATATATGTTCTCTTTGAAAGGGAAAATGTATGGTCTGTGTTCTTGTGGAAGGTATGCCATTATCCACGCAACTGAAATTCTTTTGAGCTTACGTGATATTTTCGTCATCGGCATCGATGGGTCATGAATTGACGCAGAGACTGCGACAACGGAGACGAGGTGGGACTGGAATTGACGCAAAGACTACGATGGATGCAAGACTGGAAGAGCTAGGCTTCAGACTGATAGCTGCTAGGGGAGAGGGGGCAGTGACAATCCAAGTGTTATGTGTGGGGTTAGCTGAACCCTTATTTTTTCTTGACCACCCCTAATTTACTCACATTTGTGAAATATATGATGTCTTAGAGATGTTAAATGCATTTAAACACCCCTAATTTTTCTCGAGCACTCTAGCGCGAGCTGGTGCACGATCCAAGGTGACGGCGCCCACAATCTCCACATATGGAGCTCGTGGGCTGGATATGGAGCGCCACTCCATATATTATATATTTAATTTAACAACTCGATATGGTACTTCGAAAGTTCTTCGCTAGCGCAAGCAACTGAAATTCTTTTGAGCTTTCGTTGATATTTTCGCCATCGATGGGGCAAGATTAGACGCAGAGACTAGGATGACGGAGACGAGGTGGGACAGCAATTGACGCGGAGACTACTATGGATGCGAGACTGGAAGAGTTAAGCTTCGGACTGAGGTTGTGGAGGAGAGGGGCAGTGACGATCTAAGACCTTATTTTGTTCATAGGATAGGAATAGAAAAATCATGCGAAGTGGAATGACATGCATCTCAATTTGTATAAAGAAAGAAATGTCGTCGGATGCATATGATAGATTTTTTTCTCATTAAATTTAGGTTAATGTTTTTTTCTTTGAAATGCGAAGGATGTTAGAAATATAATTGTGTAGAGATAAGCACAACTAGAGATAAGATAGGTTTAAACAATGTCTTGCCTATTGTACTTCTATATATACCCCATATGAGGGTTAGATTAATACAACACAACAACACAAATATTACCCATCCTACAATTTTCACATGGTATCAGAGCGGTTAGTCTCACGACGCCGATCCTAGGTTCCTCCACCACTTCCGCAGCGCGCCGCCCCCGGGGAGATTAATCTCCGCTCTCCGGGGGCACGGCATCCAATTTGATCAAAGATTAGATTGGTTCATAGATTAGATCAGTTTCATAGATTAGTTCAATTCAATTTTCGAAATTCTATTAGATTAGGTTTTCTTTAGCCACCAAATTAATAGACCTTCGAAGACCCAAATTCCGGTGAAAAAAATCTTAGCAGATCGGTGCAGTAATCTTTATCCCGGCGGCAAAATCACTTCACCCGGCGTGTTTCCTGGATCCCTCACTCCAACAGGTGATGGTGCACGGGCTCCTGCACCGCCGCACACCAAGAGACTGGATCACGGGAGGGAACTCCATGGCCAGTACGCAGCGAGCCCCCTGCAACCAGATTGCATCCACGCACAGATTGATTTCCAGCCGGTGCACACGACGTTCATCGTTGAAGCCACAGCCTCGCCAGGGGATTCCACACTGCAGCGCCAACCAACAGTCCGCATACGTCGCGCACCAGTAGGCATCGCGCGTTCCAGAAGAGTAATCGGCGGCTTCTCCAACAGGGATGCGATCAGATCTGCATCAACGGCACAACATCTGCCAGTCCCTCGACATCAAGCTCCACCAAGCGTCCCTGTGCAGCCAGGAGAGTCTCCATCCAGCCATGCGTACGTACGCCCATGCATGCTAACGTTTCCTTCCAGGAATCATGCACATGGACACACGGTAGGAGATACAAATACAAGTAGCAAGACTTGGACTCCGTACATCGCCGGGCGACAGAAGAGTTTCCCACGGCCAGACTGGCCTCCATCGCCAACCGCCATCTACGTCAAGACGTACACTGACCGATCTGCAACTACACCACCGATCGACGCCTCTGCTTCGAGCCATCGACCCTGTACCACTTCAGACCTGTACAACTAGCCCGGCTGCCAGCCAACATACTTCATCGGGCACACCTACGAGAAGCCACCTCAACATGCACTGTCCACACGCCAGGCCGGTGTGGAACGAGATGCAATCTTCATCGACTTCTTCGGCATGACACGGCATCGACACTTTGTCGCCGCGAGGGACGCCTTCAAGCGATACATTATTGTCGACATGCCGCTGCGACGTCATCGACGACACTTCGTCGCCAAAGTCTTCATCAACATGGTCTTCACCAACATCATCCTCGACACACCGCCGCCACCTCGTTCACAAGATGGACAACTAGCGTCCTCTGTCAGATTTTTTTTCTGCAAGACGCGACCACGACGACGACAATGACCGCGTCACGACGACGGCATGGACCGCGTCATCCATGACAACACGACTGCATCGACACGGCGTCACTACAGTGACGACCCTACATGGCCACACGGTTCTGGCAAAACCGATGTGTGCTTGATGGGCTTCCTCCGGTCTTGGCAAAACCGGCGGACTCATCGCCGACGACACCCTCTGACAATCGCAAGGTGTATCGTCCACGTCTTGCAGCTTCATCGTAGCGTTTTTTTTTTTGCGCTTTCAGCTTTGTGCGACTTCATCATCCACGAGGATCACACCATCGACCACGACTACCTCGACCACGGCTACATCACCATGATCGGCTACCTCGACATCGACATACATGGCTACGTCTACAACAACTCCTCGGCAACAACTCCAGTCAACAGCGTCCGGGTTGTCACTAGCGTCCACGCCTCTCCCGCTGTGACTGCGGGAGGGAATAGAGGAGAGACAAGGAAGGCACCGGAAGGGGACGCAGTCACCGCCCCAGGTGTCGACCCATCAGAGATGCAAGTGATGACGGTGCGGCGGAGAAGACGACAAAAGAGCAAGACTTCAAATTCAGTCGTAATCGTCCGCTTAACTCCCGCTACGACTGAGGGGGAATGTTAGAAATATAATTGTGTAGAGATAAGCACAACTAGAGATAAGATAGGTTTAAACAATGTCTTGCCTATTGTACTTTAATATATACCCCATATGAGGGTTAGATTAATACAACACAACAACACAAATATTACCCATCCTACAATTTTCACAAAGGTTGATACCTATCCTATATAGGAACAGGAATCCATTCCTACAAACCAAGGGACTTCAAAGGAATTATGTCGACTAGCGGCCATATGGCATTTTCTGCTAGAGTGCGTTTTGGGTCAAAATCGTCATATCGGTGGTTATTATGCCAACTCTACTAGAGTTGCTCTAAGGCTTAAGCTAACAGAGAGAACAAAATCTCTCAGACTATGTTTTCTAAGCACGAGGATTACATCCAGCACAACATGAGCATCAGATGGTACAGGCAAGCAAACCAGAGTGCAGGCCCGGTCATAGCGTCGCCTCAACTTTTGAGGTGATGAAAATTGATCAAGCATACATCACTAGGAGAGGTCGACAGCAAAAGGCACCAATATTCAATTCTCATCACATAATCCCATCCATGGCCCATTGTGTACACATCTTAAATGACCTCCTTGATCAGCTTCATCCCTTCTTTAGTTCTTTCTCATCCAGGACTTTTCTGCAAGATACTCTAGTTGCTTAAATTGTGACATTGTTTGAAAATACTAGTCAAAGGATCACACAAAAATTGGTTAAAACAAACATATTTGTTGGTCTTCAAATAGCCCAACATATAATTATTAATTACTCCTCCAGATGGCACTATTTTTTGTGGGTTCTTTGGGAAGGATCTCAGTCATCCTCCAACCATGGCTTCAACCTTGTCAGGGGTCTAGAGACATTGAAAGCACATTGGGTTACCTGCCAAACTAATTCAGAAAGAGCACACCCAAACATCAGGTGTGTAATGTTCTCCTTATGCATGCATAAGTGGCACTGACCATTGTCAACCCTCTCTTTCTTGATCAGATTATCCTTGGTCAAAATGTTGTTTCTAAGCATGAGCCAAAGGTGTTTTTTTTTAATCTTTAGAGTGATTAGCAAGTTCCAGATGAGTCTGGTGTAAGAATTCCATATAAAAATAGCATCTCGTGTAAGAATTCCATGATACTATATGACAAGTGATCAGATCACACACGTGGCAATAACCTACTTGCCCTTTATTGATGAGTCAAAGAACCTCGACCGCTGATTACCCATCTTCAAGCTTCTCATTTCATTTTGACTCCGAACGATTGCTCGTTACCCATCTTCATGTATGGGTGGGGACACACATCCCTCTTTTTCTTTTTTCTTTTGATTTTCAATATTTCATATCTTTTGAACCAAAAGTTCAAATTAAATTTGTTTCCATATTCGTGTTTCTGGTGGGGAGGGCTTTCAAATAAGATCCATTTCTAATATGTTTTGTCAAGTTTTTCAAACTTCGTAAGGTTTCAACTTTTGAAACTTGTTACGCGTGACCGACATAATTGTTTGGCAAAAATGTTTTAACTTCTGGAGCTTGGTGCGACTGACAGACAAAATCGCAACTTTTCGAATCGGCAACCAAAAAAACGTAAGTTTCAAAAACTAAAAATTAAAACTTGATGTGCCCTTGTGCGGGATCCAACAACTTTGCGGATCGCAAGGCAATCGGACAATCGATGTGGCTGGGCATGTATATATGTGCCCATGTGAATTTCTGACTTCCCCGTACTGCAGATACATCGATTTACTCCTTAGGAAAAAAAATAGTAAATCAGTTTACATTGATCGTCACATCTAGTTATCTTTTTGTAAATACATAAGATATGGATACATTGCTTAGGATTCAAGGTTCAAAAATTAGAAATTAACTCCTATCATTATCATTTTTAGGGAAACTCCTACACCTTTTTTTAGGAAAAGTGCCAAGCTTTATTGATCAAAGTTCACAAAAGAGAGGGATACACATGGGATCATAGAGTTGGCCTAGCCAAACATGACGCCTCCGATAAATAGAATGTGAAAACTTGGCTAAACTGTTGTCCCCTACATTAGAAGCACGTCCTTCAAATCATAAATTACAATTGAACTCTGATGACCATGCCTTAATCTTGCTTATGATTAACCCTTGTCGACCAGCATTACCATTTGTAATATCATCCACTACCTGCTTTGAGTCAAGTACCCCGTGTGGATTTACAAATCATTTAGATAAAGCTCTTAATAAGTTGGAGGGCCCAGTATAGGGTGATTTCTCTTTTGCTAAGCTCGGCACTAAAAACCCTGATTATTTAAGAACGACTTGGACTTGAGTAGGTTAAAAAAAATACATACTCCTTGGCAAGAACGACACTCACATGAGTATTTTACATAGCAGAAGATCCTCGGCCAGCACCAGAATGCTTCGAGGGTGGCTTGATGCAATACGGCAATAAGCCATGAAGTACTAGCGCCGAAGAACCAAAAATATTTCCTGGAATCATCTCGACATACCGCTGCCGCAGATCCACTAATTCTGGACCAAGCCACGCATGCATCCTCACATGAATTTCTGCGTACCCAGCAGGGTGTGTCTCCTCCATGGCTCCATCTCGCACCAACTTCCCTGTTTCTCGGTTGTATGGACTGTTTATGTGAAATTTCATAAGGATTCCTTTTTTTATTATTCTTTTTTTTTTTTTGCACAATACAGAAAGGACTGGAAGAAAGAAAGGAGCGGAAGAGAGCACGCAAACGGGAAGGAGCAACAAAGGAAAAACAAAGAGGCATTCAAGGCCAATCTTCCATTCCAGCCGGACGTATGTCGGACGGACAATTAAACTACTTGTATACAAGATTTAATGAGGAGAAGAGATGTGGAACTCGTGGCCAAATTCCGGTGCACGCAAGCGAGCGAGCCCACGCGCACTGCTGATGCACAGCGCACGCGCACGCGGACCTCAGGTCACCCGGCCGCGCTGGGAAGGGACATGCCGGCACGTCCACTCCACCAGTGGCGGCCCTCCCGCACCCCACCTAAGCTAATAATGGAAGCATCGCTCCATCGCGAGCTTGTTTGTGCTTGCGCGGGGGTAGACGTGGACGTGGCCGTGGAGCGACAGCGACGCCGGACCGCACGTACCGCGCGCGCGCACGGCGAGCGAGCGGTCCAAGGGATGCAGCTGAGGCGACAAGGCGCGGTGGCCTGTGTCTGGCTGGGGCGAAAGACCCACGCCGCCTAATCCGGCAGGCGCCTTGGCCCGACGCGCACGTTCCGTCGCCGGTGCCGGTGCCGGTGCCGCGCGCGCGTGCATGAATGCCACGACGATTCACCTTCCATCCAGCGTCGACTCGTTTTCCTTGTTTTTCACTCGGCGTCGGCCGTCGGCGGAGTCTAATTACCTGTAAGTACAGAGAAATCACCCATGTACGTATGTGTCAAATCTGAACCATGGTCTCTACTGTATTATGTGAACATGAACATATAAAAAACATAAAAGAGCTAAACTTTGGTAAAATACAAATAGGCATTACACAATCTACTCATCATCACTTGAATGCTCATTCTCACTCAATGCACCATCTTCCAGTCCATCATCGTCAGTACCACTATCTTCATCATAGTTGTTGTAATCTTTCAGAAGATCGTGAACAATACTAGCATTAACAGGTGTGCCTTCTTCATCATCACGGCTATAAGTGTCCAACAACTCATCAATATCCTTCACAGTGGCAGTTGCCGAGGGCATTTCTTCCTGGTATGCATCTGTAGCATTGAGCTTGCTTCTCTCCAGTTCAGGAACATCGTACAAATGTCTATATGAACTCGTCATGTTTCCGAAGGGGTTGAATCCATCCATGGCAATACCAAGCTTCATATTCCGGGAATCCTTAGCAAACCAGCCGGATTCACTATCAAAGTGCTTCCATGCTTCACCATCAAATGTGATGATTTCTTCGCTACCATATGCTGCAACCTCATACTAGAATGCAAACTCCAACATATGCCAATAGCCTATCTTGGTTTACTAATAAACTGCAATAATAATGCAAGTAAAGAAAATTACTAGAGGCTCCCGCGCATTCTTAAGGCAAGGCTGACTTCTCTGCCATCTCCTATGCTAACCCAGAGTAGTCGTTTGCTGCTTATTCAGTCGCTTCTCACCTCCATCGCCATTTTTCACCTTCTTTTTAGTGCCCCCTGCCCCTAGGTCTTAAAGGCAATCGACAAGATTCGTCTGGTGTTTCCTCCGGCGTAAACTAACAGTAGGAGAGAATCTGTACCAGCCGCTTTCAATCACTATTTAGATGCAGGCTCTATTTGGAACAATTCAAGAAAATACAAAACCTTCACCTAAATGATGCTCCGGTTTGGCATGAGCGTGGCATTTGCGGAGGAGATGCTCTTTCCCTTATGTGTTTTATCTTGTCATGGATTTTTTTGATTTTTTTGCGAATAATCTTGTCATGGATGCAGTTAACCTGCTGATACCCAAAGCTGATGACGTGGATCTTCTACCTACCTTTCCTCCCGACACTATGTTACAAAGGCAATCGATTTACGCCGATAATGTAATCCTCTCAAGAGATCCATCTCTCCCGTCAAATGTGATGATTTCTTCGCTACCATATGATGCAACCTCATACTAGAATGCAAACTCCAACATATGCCAATAGCATATATTGATTTACCATTAAAATGTAATAATAATGCAAGTAAGGAAAATTACTAGAGGCTCCCGCGCATTCTTAAGGCAAGGCTGGCTTCTCTGCCATCTCCTATGCAAACCCAGAGTAGTCGTTTGGTGCTTATTCAGTCGCTTCTCACCTCCATCGCCATTTTTCACCTTCGTTTCAGTGCCCCTGCCCCTAGGTCATAAACGCAATCGACAAGGTTCGTCCGGTGTTTCCTCCAACGTAAATTGACAGTACGAGAGAATCTGTACCAGCCACTTTCAATCACTATTTAGATGTAGACTCTATTTGGAAAATGCAACAAAATACAAAACCTTCTCCTAAATGATGCTCCGATTTGGCATGAGCGTGGCGTTCGCAGAGGAGATGCTCTTTCCCTTATGTGTTTTATCTGGTCATGGATTTTATTTTTATTTTTTTGCGAATAAACTTGTCATGGATGCAGTTAACCTGTTGATGCCCAAAGCTGATGACTTGGATCTTCTACCTACCTTTCCTCCCGACACTATGTTACAAAGGCAATCGATTTACGCCGATAATGTAATCCTCTCAAGAGATCCATCTCTCCTGTCAAATGTGATGATTTCTTCGCTACCATATGCTGCAACCTCATACTAGAATGCAAACTCCAACATATGCCAATAGCATATATTGGTTTACCATTAAACTGCAATAGTAATGCAAGTAAAGAAAATTACTAAACGCTCCCGCGCATTCTTAAGGCAAGGATGGCTTCTCTGCCATCTCCTATGCTAACCCAGAGTAGTCGTTTGGTGCTTATTCAGTCGCTTCTCACCTCCATCGCCATTTTTCACCTTCTTTTTAGTGCCCCTGCCCCTAGGTCATAAAGGCAATCGACAAGGTTCGTCCGGTGTTTCCTCCAGCGTAAATTGACAGTAGGAGAGAATCTGTACCAGCCGCTTTCAATCACTATTTAGATGTAGACTTCGTTTGGAACAATTCAAGAAAATACAAAACCTTCTCCTAAATGATGCTCTGGTTTGGCATGAGTGTGGCCTTCGCCGAGGAGATGCTCTTTCCCTTATGTGTTTTATATGGTCATGGATTTTATTGATTTTTTTTTGCGAATAATCTTGTCATGGATGCAATTAACCTGCTGATGCTCAAAGTTGATGACTTGGAACTTCTACCTACCTTTCCTCCTGACACTATGTTACGAAGGCAATCGATTTACGCCGATAATGTAATCCTCTCAAGAGATCCATCTCTCCCGTCAAATGTGATGATTTCTTCGCTACCATATGCTGCAACCTCATACTAGAATGCAAACTCCAACATATGCCAATAGCATATATTGGTTTACCATTAAACTGCAATAATAATGCAAGTAAAAAATTTACTAGAGGCTCCCGCGCATTCTTAAGGCAAGGCTGGCTTCTCTGCCATCTCCTACGCTAACCCAGAGTAGTCGTTCGGTGCTTATTCAGTCGCTTCTTTACCTCCATCGCCATTTTTCACCTTCTTTTCAGTGCCCCCTGCCCCTAGGTCTTAAAGGCAATTGACAAGGCCCGTCCGGTGTTTCCTCCAGCGTAAATTGACGGTACGAGAGAATCTGTACCAGCCGCTTTCAATCACTATTTAGATGTAGACTCCGTTTGGAACAATTCAAGAAAATACAAAACCTTCTCCTAAATGATGCTCCGATTTGGCATGAGCGTGGCCTTCGCCGAGGAGATGCTCTTTCCCTTATGTGTTTTATCCGGTCATGGATTGTTTTGATTTTTTTTGCCAATAATCTTGTCATGGATGCAGTTAACCTGCTGATGCCCAAAGCTGATGACTTGGATCTTCTACCTACCTTTCCTCCTGACACTATGTTACAAAGGCAATCGATTTATGACGATAATGTAATCCTCTCAAGAGATCCATCTCTCGTGTCAAATGTGATGATTTCTTCGCTACCATATGCTGCAACCTCATACTAGAATGCAAACTCCAACATATGCCAATAGCCTATCTTGGTTTACCAGTAAATTTCAAATAATGCAAGTAAAAAATACGAGAGGCTCCCGCGCATTCTTAAGGCAAGGATGGCTTCTCTGCCATCTCCTATGCTAACCCAGAGTAGTCGTTTGGTGCTTATTCAGTCGCTTCTTATCTCCATCGCCATTTTTCACCTTCTTTTCAGTGCCCCCTGCCCCTAGGTCTTAAAAGCAATCGACAACGTTTGTCGGGTGTTTCCTCCAGCGTAAATTGATAGTACGAGAGAATATGTACCAGCCACTTTCAATCACTATTTAGATGTAGACTCCGTTTGGAACAATTCAAGAAAATACAAAACCTTCTCCTAAATGATGCTCCGATTTGGCATGAGTGTGGCCTTCGCCGAGGAGATACTCTTTCCCTTATATGTTTTATCTGGTCATGGATTTTTTTGATTTTTTGCGAATAATCTTGTCATGGATGCAGTTAACCTGCTAATGCGCAAAGCTGATGACTTGGATCTTCTACCTACCTTTCCTCCCGACACTATGTTACAAAGGCAATCGATTTACGCCGATAATGTAATCCTCTCAAGAGATCCATCTCTCCCGTCAAATGTGATGATTTCTTCGCTACCATATGCTGCAACCTCATACTAGAATGCAAACTCCAACATATGCAATAGGCTATCTTGGTTTACTATTAAACTGCAATAATAATGCAAGTAAAAAAAATACTGGAGGCTCCCGTGCATTCTTATGGCAAGGCTGGCTTCTCTGCCATCTCCTATGCTAACCCAGAGTAGTCGTTTGGTGCTTATTCAGTCGCTTCTCACTTCCATCGCCATTTTTCACCTTTTTTCAGTGACCCCTGCCACTAGGTCTTAAAGGCAATCGACAAGGTTCATCCGGTGTTTCCTTCAGCGTAAATTGATAGTACGAGAGAATATGTACCAGCCGCTTTCAATCACTATTTAGATGTGGACTCTGTTTGGAACAATTAAAGAAAATACAAAACCTTCTCCTAAATGATGCTCCGATTTGGCATGAGTGTGGCTTTCGCCGAGGAGATGCTCTTCACCTTATGTGTTTTATCTGGTCATGGATTTTTTTGATTTTTTTGCGAATAATCTTGTCATGGATGTAGTTAACCTGCTGAGGCCCAAAGCTGATGACTTGGATCTTCTACCTACCTTTCCTCCCGACACTATGTTACAAAGGCAATTGATTTACGCCGACAATGTAATCCTCTCAAGAGATCCATCTCTCCCGTCAAATGAGATGATTTCTTCGCTACCATATGCTGCAACCACATACTAGAATGCAAACTCCAACATATGCCAATAGCCTATCTTGGTTTACCATTAAACTGCAATAATAATGCAAGTAAAGAAAATTACTAGAGGCTCCCGCGCATTCTTAAGGCAAGGCTGGCTTCTTTGCCATCTCCTATGCTAACCCAGAGTAGTCGTTTGGTGCTTATTCAGTCGCTTCTCACCTCCATTGCCATTTTTCACCTTCTTTTTAGTGCCCCCTGCCCCTAGGTCTTAAAGGCAATCGACAAGGTTCGTCTGGTGTTTCCTCCGGCGTAAACTAACAGTAGGAGAGAATCTGTACCAGCCGCTTTTAATCACTATTTAGATGCAGACTCTGTTTCGAACAATTCAAAAAAAAATACAAAACCTTCTCCTAAATGATGCTCCGGTTTGGCATGAGCGTGGCCTTCGCCGAGGAGATGCTCTTTCCCTTATGTGTTTTATCTTGTCATGGATTTTTTTGATTTTTTTGCGAATAATCTTGTCATGGATGCAGTTAACCTGCTGATGCCCAAAGCTGATTACTTGGATCTTCTATGTACCTTTCCTCCCGACATTATGTTACAAAGGCAATCGATTTACGCCAATAATGTAATCCTCTCAAGAGGTCCATCTCTCCCGTCAAATGTGATGATTTCTTCGCTACCATATGTTGCAACCTGATACTAGAATGCAAACTCCAACATATGCCAATAGCCTATCTTGGTTTACCAAAAAACTGCAATAATGCAAGTAAAGAAGATTTCCATAGGCTGCTGGGCATTCTTAGGGCAAGGTTGGCTTCTCTGTCGTCTCCTATGCTAACCCGGAGTTGTAGTTTCGTGCTTATTTAGTCGGTTCTCACCTCCATCACCATTTTTCATCTCCTTCTGAGTGTACTCTGCCCTAGGTCTTAAAGACAATCGACAAGGTTCGTCCAGTGTTCCTTTGGAGGGGTTTTGAAGAAACGATTAGAAGGAATTTTCCGATCAGGTGGAAGATTATATGTAGCCGCAGGAGGTTGGTGGCCTTGGTAACTCGGCCATGAAACTGTAACGGGCTTTGGCTACCCGTGTTGAAGATAGTAACAAACCATCAAGGCATTTCGGGTGACTCCCGGTACGGATGACTTGCAGAAATTTAACGCCGCTGCTAAGGTGAACTGTCAAATGGGGGCTTTTGTGTAAAATAATGTTAATGTAATGGCTACTACTGAAATTCTCTCTTTAATGTTAGAAAAACTTGATTTATATTTATGTGCTTTAATTGTTTGTATGGTTTGGGTTTGGGGATTGGTCAGTCATTTATGGTCTTGCTTTTGAGAAGATTAGTGTGAAAATTAGGAGTTTACAGCCCCTGCCTAGGAAAATATTCCTTCAAACGATAACTCAATCCGGAACCCGAGCTCTGATGCATCCGGCGATAGTAAAATAAATAAAGTAGAGAAATTCCAATTTTTTTGTGATGAAAGATGCATGAGTGTGATGTTCGTGCCAAATTTCACTTGGACATCTGAAAAATGTTTTTGAATTATCTTTACATCTTAAAAATAGATTGTTCATCCGTGTTTAGATGTGAATTGCCCTTTTTTATCTACTCCATTTTCTATCTTTCAGATGAGATATAATTTTCAGCAGAATTTAGCTCACCATTGTTGTCTTTGTTTCCCTTGATTTATGTCGGGTGGACTGATTCTACTAACACAAGACTACTTGATCGATTTGAGACCGACAACAAAGTGAGCAAGGACATTACATACACTCCTTGACTCATTGTACGTACTACTCCCTCTGTTCCGAAATAATTGTCGTTTTAGAATCTTAGTACAATTTCAATCACGTAACAAGTTTTCTTTGCTTTCCTAAATTGCCCTTCCACTCGCACGCACTCTCGCTCGTTCCCACTCACTCGCTCTCTCCGCCGACCACTCGCTCTCTCGCTCGTTCCCCACTCACTCGCTCTCTCTCCGCCGACCACTCGCTCTCTCGCTCGTTCCCCACTCAGTCGCTCTCTCCGCCGACCACTGATACGTCCAAAACGTATCTATAATTTCTGCTTGCTCCATGCCACTTTTGGGTGATATTGCTATGATATTCATACACTTCCATACACTTTTGATCATATTTTGACTAACTTACTAATCCAGTGCACCCCAGTGCCAGTTTCTGTTTTCGGCTGTTTTTGTATTTCAGGTTTTCACGTTTCGAGAACTGCCCAGAAAAATCCAGAAAAATTATATAAAAAATCAGCGTTCCGGAAACAACACTGTGTCCGAAGGGCAGCCTGGGGGGGCCACCAGGGCTCCAGGCGCCCTGGCGGCGCCCCCCCCCCCCGGGCCGCGCCGGGGGGGGCGCCTGGGCCCCCCGAAGCTCCCCCGATGCCCTACTTTGGCATATATTTAAAGGGTCCTCCGTAACCCTCAGAACAGGAACTCTTTTCGCGATCCCATCTCTGTTCCGCCGCCGCCGCCGCTTCCAAGATCGGGAGCACCAGGAGAACTCTTCCCGGCACCCTGCCGGAGGGGAGGATCACCACCGGGAGCTTCTCCACCACCATGGACGCCTCCCGGATGACTCGTGAGTAGTCTCCCTTGGACCATGAGTCCATGACCAGTAGCTATGTGATGTTCTCCTCCCGTTCTTGTGCTTCACTAATTAGTCCTCGTGAGCTGCCCTACATGATCGAGGCACCTATGTAATCCTTATGCTGTTGCTATGTTGAGTTTGCTGGGATCCGATGGATTATGAGACTATGTTCAGATTGATCTTGAGTAATATATTTGATCTACCTCTTTTATATTTTTGTTCATAAGTAATTCTTGCATGTTCTCCGTTGTTATTTATTGCTTTGGCCGAGTAATAGGTAGTGACTCCAAGAGGGAACGTTATGCTCGATTGTGGGTTCATGCCCCTCGATGACTAGCTTGAGTGACAGAAACATGAGTCTAGGGGATGTGCTGTTGCCACAAGGGGGAAAACAACGGTGCTTGTGCCCGCGGGTGCAAGGATTGTTTACTTTACGCAAAGTTCTTTTAATGCAGTTGTCTGTTGCATTGAGTTTACACTATGGGTGGGACTCGCAACTTAATGCCAGCGAGATGTTCTGGATAGATATCTCAAGGTGGATGATTAGTAGTAGATATTGATGGATTTCGGTCTACTTACTTTGGCGTACCGCCCATGCTTTGAACCTCAACCTTTCTTGCAATGTAGTCAGCATTGGTTTGCGTTCGTGGTCCTGTCAATTGCCCAGCTGTAATTTGTTTACCTCACATAGCTGTTTTATCGTCTTTTGGGAGAGAGACATCACTAGTGAACATCATGAGACTCCGGTCCATATTACCATCATTAATCACATCCACTATTTACTTTTCGTTATTATATACTATTGCAAAACACTATCTATCACTACTATCATTGCTTTTAATCCTTTGTGAACTACAAGGCCGGAGGGATTGACAACCTCTCTGTACTCGTTGGGAGCAAAGTTATTTGTATCTGTGTGCAGGTCCACGTTGATTGCTACTAATCTGGCGCCGTAGCAATTGACACCTACTTGTTGAACCTAGGAGTCTCTGGGGATTCGATCCTTGGCATCTTTGCTAAGGGAAAACACTTCTACAATACTGCATCTTACACCTTCCACTTGGGGTAACCAACGAGGGGTTCGAGGCCCATCAAGGAGTATTTTCTGGCGCCGTTGCCGGGGACTCCACTCTTCAGGATAGGGGAGTTGCATGCTATCTTTTACCTTTGCTTTTTAGTCTTGTTAGTTTACCTTTCAGTTTTTGCTTTAGTATCCTTTATCAAAAATTACAAAAAAAAAATTATTTTGCCTTCCTGTTAGTAGTCATATCTGTTTAGTTAAACATGTTAGGATTTGGTGCCTTGAGGGAATCAGAAGTTCTAGATTTCCATCAAAGGGATGGAGAAAATATGAAGAAGGCATGGGACAGAATTTCTGATGCACATAGGAGAATTATGCCTTGGATACCTATAAAAATTGTGCTTAGGAATTTTTACCATGGTCTTTTTAAATGGTGTAAACACTCCCTTGACATTATAGCCGAGGGAGATTTCCTAGAATGTGATGAAGCTAGAGCTCTTGAAATTATACATGGTCTATCTAGTTACTTTGTTTATGATCATAATTTTGATACTGTCATAGATAGACTTGCTACTATTGAAAAGAGAATGGATGCTCTAGACTTAATGAAGGTAGAGAAACCTAAACCCAATAAGAGAGACATTTTTGAAATAGACAATGATTGGGAACCTTTTATTAGGATTAGCATCTCTAATCAAGACTTCCTTGCTTATTGTGATATTGGATCTATGGTTTCTACTATGCCAAAAATTGTTCATGATTCTTTAAAATTTAACATGGATAGATTACCATCTTATCATGAACACACTAATGGAGATATTTCTGAAATCCAGGGAAAAATAAAAGACGTGTCAGTTAAATTCCTTAAAGGGATTGCAATGATTGATTTCTTCATCGTGGAGCCAAACCAAGGAAATATAGTGCTTGGAAGGGACTTCCTCCGAGCAGTTAAAGGCTTCATTGATATAGGTAAGGGACAAATCCGCTTACGCGGGAAGGCAAAAGGTGTGTACCCCTTTCCTAGAAGGAACAAGAATGAACTTGTTGAGGAACCATTTGAAGCAATTTATAACTCCGATTATTATGATGGTTATTGATTCCTCTATGCATTATGCCTAGCTTAAAGGCATAAAAGAAAGCGCTTTTGGGAGGCAGCCCACATGAATAATTTTTTTTTGCTTTTGTTGTGTCTTGATGTTGTTTACTGCTGTAGCATCATCATTGTATCTTTGCTTTTCATATTTGTGCCAAGTATAGCCTCTGATTGCTAGAAAGTTCAAAAGTTGTGAGGTGCTGTCCAGGAAACAGATTCTGTCCTTGGATAGAAAAATTCGTATAAAATCACCAGATCATATTTTTGGTCTGAATTTTTTCGAAAGCGTTCTCTATATAATTGTCTTTCATGCGTCTGTTCTGAGTTTTTTGATTTGAGTTGAGGAAGTATCCCGAACAGATCAATTACTACCTGCTGTTCTGTTTTTCACAGATTCTGTCCTGTTTTGCCTTTCCCTCACTTTGCAAATCAAGAACTTGTTTTTTCTTTGCAAAAACCTTTTGGCAATCTTGAGAAACAATAGAACTTCAAGAATATCCTTATTTCCAGCAAGGTATAATTATTTTATTAAGGGTACTAACCTCGCTAATCAGATTATGATGAGTTGTGTATGAAGGGAGTTTTCAAGTGTGCGAGGGAAGATGATAAAAAGATTCAGGAGTGTCAAGCGCTCAAGCTTGGGGATGCCCCCGTGCACCCCCAAGAAATATTCAAGGAGACTCAAGCGTCTAAGCTTGGGGATGCCCCCGTGCATCCCCTTCTCCATCAACATTATCAGTTCGTCTTTCGTTTCACTATATTTTTATCACTTCATGTGTTATGTGCTATGCTTGGAGCGTCTTGCTTTTAGTTTTCTTTTTAGTTTTTCATAACGAGTCGGAACCCAGCATTCCTTTATGAGGGAGAGAAACACGCTCCACTTCTACCTAGAACATAACGTAGAATTTTCATGTTTATCTATGCTGTGTGTGTTCTTTATCTTTTAATAGCTACTATCATGCTCTGCTCTTAGTATTCATGCTTATCTTTTCAAAGAGCTTTTGTTTAGTTGGTTGCTTGAACTCTCTTTAATTACCATGCTCACCTTATTAAGAGAGTTTGCTTCCGTTGCACTGGTTAATGTGTCTATGATAAAGATGCTACTTGCATGATGGTGCTTAGTAGTTCAGGTTTTCTTATGGTTAATCTCAAATAGCTGGGGGGTTCCCAATGTGTTATTGGAGTACCAACTTGGTTTGTTTGCCTATGATATGGTATGGTTTAGTAATATCTTCCTTTGAGAATTTATTTTGATTGACTTGGCGTATGCTCACGCATATTTAAGACTGTAAAGAAGGTCTGTCAAGCCTTGATGATCTTTTATTTCCGAGTAGCGATATAACTTCCATGCCTGATTCAATATTGCTTTGTCGCTCTGCATGATTATGACCGTCATTGCTCTCTTAGTTGGTCGCTCCCAGACTTTTGCTAACCTCCACCTGTACTAAGCAAACTAACCATGCAATACATAGCTCATGGGAAAGTAGCTTAAAAACTATTGTGGTAAAGAATATTTAGCTTATGTATCTTATTTCTTATAAGTTGCTTGCTGAGCGGTAACCATGTTTCTGGGGACGCCATCAACTGTCACACTTTTGTTGAATATCATGTGAGTTGCTATGCATGTTCGTCTTGTCTGAAGTAAGGGTGATTTACCGTGGGTTGAATGACTATGCATATTGTTAGAGAAGAACATTGGGCCGCCAACCAAAGCCATGTATCATGGTGGAAGTTTTAGCTTGGACCTTAATCCTCAATCTCTCATGAGAATATGCTTATGCATTAAAGAGGAGTCCATCATCTATTTTCTATGTTGTCCCGGTATGGATGTCCTCAAGTTGAGATCTATCAAAAACGAGAAATCAAATGCGATTTATCTCCTTGGACCTTTGTACATGTGGCATAGAGGTACCCCTTTGTGACACTTGGTTAAAACATATATAATGCAATGATAACCCATGGAGATCCGAGCTAATTAGGACAAGGTGCGAGCACTATTGGTATTCGATGCATGAGGCTTGCAACTTATAGGATGTTTTATGCATGACACATATGAAGTACTACTACCGTTGACACAATTGCTTCCATGTTTTCAAAATAAAAAGCTCTAGCACTTAACCATTCTTTTACCTTTATGTTAAAGCACCAACTACTGAGAGCATGATTGTCATTCTGAGTGTAATGTGCATTGTCCCAAAGTAGCATTGTCTTTTGCATGATTGTGATATCGTTTATTCTGAAATGATTGTATCTAGTCATCACTTAAACCTTGAAGGTGTCCCTGCATTTATGTTTTGCATCACTAAAGGGGGCAAGCTAGATATCACTTTATCATATTTGCACATCATATTCATTGCAAATCTTTTTGATGTTTCAGTTTCATATTGTAAAACTTTCAGTCATTTGTGATTTTCTCTTGAGGCAACTTAATTACTTTAGAATCATTGTCTCAGTAAGCTTTTGTCATATGACTATGAAAAAGTCCTATATGGTTAATAGCATGTCACCACAGAAATTTTTCTTGTTATCATTTACCTACTCGAGGACGAGCAGGAATTAAGCTTGGGGATGTTGATACGTCCAAAACGTATATATAATTTCTGCTTGCTCCATGCCACTTTTGGGTGATATTGCTATGATATTCATACACTTCCATACACTTTTGATCATATTTGGACTAACTTACTAATCCAGTGCACCCCAGTGTCAGTTTCTGTTTTCGGCTGTTTTTGTATTTCAGGTTTTCACGTTTCGAGAACTGCCCAGAAAAATCCAGAAAAATTATATAAAAAGTCAGCGTTCCGGAAACAACACTGTGTCCGAAGGGCAGCCTGGGGAGGCCACCAGGGCTCCAGGCGCCTGGGCCCCCCGAAGCTCCCCCGATGCCCTACTTTGGCATATATTTAAAGGGTCCTCCGTAACCCTCAGAACAGGAACTCTTTTCGCGATCCCATCTCTGTTCCGCCGCCGCCGCCGCTTCCAAGATCGGGAGCACCAGGAGAACTCTTCCTGGCACCCTGTCGGAGGGGAGGATCACCACCGGGAGCTTCTCCACCACCATGGACGCCTCCCGGATGACTCGTGAGTAGTCTCCCTTGGACCATGAGTCCATGACCAGTAGCTATGTGATGTTCTCCTCCCGTTCTTGTGCTTCACTAATTAGTCCTCGTGAGCTGCCCTACATGATCGAGGCACCTATGTAATCCTTATGCTGTTGCTATGTTGAGTTTGCTAGGATCCGATGGATTATGAGATTATGTTCAGATTGATCTTGAGTAATATATTTGATCTACCTCTTTTATATTTTTGTTCATAAGTAATTCTTGCATGTTCTCCGTTGTTATTTATTGCTTTGGCCGAGTAATAGGTAGTGACTCCAAGAGGGAACGTTATGCTCGATTGTGGGTTCATGCCCCTCGATGACTAGCTTGAGTGACAGAAACATGAGTCTAGGGGATGTGCTGTTGCCACAAGGGGGAAAACAACGGTGCTTGTGCCCGCGGGTGCAAGGATTGTTTACTTTACGCAAAGTTCTTTTAATGCAGTTGTCTGTTGCATTGAGTTTACACTATGGGTGGGACTCGCAACTTAATGCCAGCGAGATGTTCTGGATAGATATCTCAAGGTGGATGATTAGTAGTAGATATTGATGGATTTCGGTCTACTTACTTTGGCGTACCGCCCATGCTTTGAACCTCAACCTTTCTTGCAATGTAGTCAGCATTGGTTTGTGTTCGTGGTCCTGTCAATTGCCCAGTTGTAATTTGTTTACCTCACATAGCTGTTTTATCGTCTTTTGGGAGAGAGACATCACTAGTGAACATCATGAGACTCCGGTCCATATTACCATCATTGATCACATCCACTATTTACTTTTAGTTATTATTTACTATTGCAAAACACTATCTATCACTACTATCATTGCTTTTAATCCTTTGTGAACTACAAGGCCGGAGGGATTGACAACCTCTCTGTACTCGTTGGGAGCAAAGTTATTTGTATCTGTGTGCAGGTCCACGTTGATTGCTACTAATCTGGCGCCGTAGCAATTGACACCTACTTGTTGAACCTAGGAGTCTCTGGGGATTCGATCCTTGGCATCTTTGCTAAGGGAAAACACTTCTACAATACTGCATCTTACACCTTCCACTTGGGGTAACCAACAAGGGGTTCGAGGCCCATCAACCACTCGCTGTCTTGCTTGTTCCCCAGTCGCCGTCCTCTCACTCTCGTCGGCGTCTTCCTCACCCCGCCTTGCTCCTCACCACCCCGATTTGTACCCCTAAACCTAGCAACCCGCCTGCTAGCTCTTGGTCAAAGGTGACATTTTTACAGCCGCACTGCTCGATCTGTGGGCGGAGGTGCTGGATCTATGGGCGGCGGCGGTTGATCTGTGGGTGGCGGTGCTCAATCCGTGCTAGAGCAGCGGGAGGAGGACGGCGGTTCTGGATTGGAGACCGAGGCAGTGGGATGAGGAGAACGGTGGTGCTGGATTGAAGACCGAAGCAACGGGCTTCTTCTGCTCGTCTTGGCCGTGGCCGCTACCTGAGCTACCCGCGAGGCGGCACAGCATGTCGGGGTGTGCTCTAGCCTTGGCTCGCTTGCCTCCGGTGCTGCTGCTTCGCCTCACGGTGTGGCGCAGGAGGTGCGCCTGGCTCCGGAGGAAGGAGGCGTGCGTCTGACCGAAGCAGATGGAGGACACCGCCTGCCTGTCAAGGTAACATTCAGAAAAATGGCTGTTTACTGAAGGTTGCTCAGCTCAACTGTGCCATCCGCCTCGCTTGCTAGCAGTACCTCCGCCTCTTCCCCCGGCGCCATGGATGAAGCAGCAGCTGGAGGTGGCGCTCCCCCTGCTTCCTGGCTTCTCGCTGGAGGTGAATCGACCATGTAAATAGTCAAATTGGTACTCGAGGACCAAGGGGGAGACAGGGAAGCAAATCTTCAGTGCCGAGGAGGAAGAGCAGCAAACCAGATGACCATCTTGGTGGCTGGAGGCGTGGCTCCCTCGGCCTCAGCTAGCTTCAAGCTGCAGGGTGTGAGGGGGTGGCCTTCAAGATGAGGGGGGAGCGGGCGCACTTGTCGACGGTGGACGGCGCGGTGGCCAGGGAGAAGGCGGGGGCGGGGGCGGGGGCTGGAGTAGCTGATCTTGTCTGCCTGACCACAGAAGCGGCCGCGCTCTAGCTGCGTCTGCCTGACCACAGAAGCGGCACCGTTGTCCTCTCCATGCCTTGTGTGTCAGGTATAAAGCTGATCTTGTCTACTCCTATGAAGATGATCTTGTCTTCTCCATGCCCTGTGTTAGGATGACTGAATTTACAGTAGTCAATTCTTTGTTGTACCCCTGATAACTGAATTTACAGTAGAAGCTGATCTTGACTACTCCTGATAAGATGGCACTCCTCTCATGATTTGTTGTAAATTTACAGTAGAAGATGATAATTGAATTTAGGATAACTGAATTTAGGAGTAGAAGCTGATGTACTGTAGTTAGCTTCAAGTGATGGTAGAAGCTGATGTAGTCAATTCTTTGGAGTATTTTCTTTGATCATCTTCAAAGTGATGGTAGAAGCTGATGTTAGGAGTAGAAGCTGATGTAGTCAGCTTCAAGTGATGGCCATCTTTGATCCTTTGACACGGATTCAGGCAAGCCACCATCCATTGTAAATATAGCTCTTCATCAGCAGAATAATTATGAGAATGTACTTAGTCAGCAAAAACAGGTTGCCTCCAAATCTCAAGAATTACCACCACTTAGACCAAAGGACCAAAGGAGTAGATGTAGTTTCAGTTAAATTCAGTTAGTTCAGTTATGCACACAAATTTCAGTTAATGGCTTAATGTTTTAGACTGATGATGTTGCTGGAATTTATAGTACTGAAAAATAAGAAAATGTACTTCTTTAATTAACATTGATTAATCAACATAACATTGATTCATTGAGATGGTGGTATGATCAAATTAAGAAAATTCAGTACCTTTTCTGTTATCGTAGAGTACTTAAAATTAGGAGTAGCTAGGAGCAAAATTAAAATTAGGATTGGGAGTAGGATTAA
This sequence comes from Secale cereale, assembly GCA_902687465.1. Lineage (NCBI taxonomy): Eukaryota > Viridiplantae > Streptophyta > Magnoliopsida > Poales > Poaceae > Secale > Secale cereale. The sequence goes on from LR738713.1 coordinate 835,581,465, forward strand.
TAGGATTAGTAGGAGTAGTGTAACATCCCCAACTTCACCCTACAGTGATCACCTCTTAATCATGCCAGGTCATCATCAATTACAATACATGATCACAGTGGTTAAACAACACATAGCTAATTCTGCCATTTGATTCAAATTCAAATCTCAGTGGAAAACAAAGTTGCTCCAAAATTTCTGGAAAAATGTTCACCATTTAGCAAATAATCCAAAATAATATTCTGTTAAGAAAAACAACATCACTCTTTAAAAAAATAAGCAATACCAATTATTTCAGCATCAATTCAGCCTATTTAAAATGCTTTTACATTTTGAAAAATCCAAACCAACTCCAAAATTCCTCAAACTTGATGTGTGGCACTGTTTAAAATCACTATGGATTTAATGGGCCTTTTTCCCATATATTTTCCTAGGTGAAATGGGTGCCCTACAAATTGTTTTTCCCTGTTCATCAAATAAAATGGAAAAAACAGGAATGAACTAAACCGAAAAGGGCCAGCAGGCCTTACCTGGCTCGGGGCCGCGCGAGGCCCAGCCCGCTCCCACCTGCCCCCGTCCTTCTTCTCCTCCGTGTCGCCCTCGCCATGGCTGAGCTCGCCTCTGCTGCCCTCCGTTCGCCACCGCGACGGGCAGGTGAGCGAGGGGATAAGTCCCAGCTCCCCTCCACTCCCCCTGGTCACTCCCTTCATTTCTCCCCCTCTCTTCCTCGCTCCCCTCCTTTCCTTCGAATCTGGTGGCTGCCCGAGAACTGCGACGCCGCCTCGCCGTCGATCTCGTGGCCATCGGCCTCCTCGCGCCGTGCCACCTTGCCCAGGAGGACGGCCGTGCTCCGCCTCGTCGCCTACACCCTCGAACCGAAGCAGGGGAGCCTCATCGACGTCGCCCCCCCTTCGTTCTTCCCCGACGGGATCCGCCGCGGCTCGCCGCCGTTCTACTCGTCTCCGACCCCTCCCGGCCTCGTCGGACCTCTTCGAGCTTCCCAGTGAGCTCGCGCACCTCCCCTCCCTTTCCCATTTTACCGCATTTGCCCGCTAGCTACGATAGCCGCCGTGGCCGTAGGACGTCTCCGCCGCGCCGCTCGTCGTCGCCGTTTCGGTCGGTGTTGAGCTCGACCGGGTTCTCGGCCGTGCTCCTCGATGCCGTAGGGACCCGTAGCGACCTCCAGTTCATGCACCCGCCCTCTCTATCGTTGTTTTCGCTGTTGCCCGAAAGCCGCCACCGCTGCAGCTCGTCGCCGGCGCCCTTACCGGCCTCCCCAGCTGCTGCCGCTGCCGCCACTCGACGCGGTTCGTTCACCGCGTCCGAACGATGCCTCTCGCGCGTCAAATAGACGCCGGACGGCTGATTCCGACCCCCGCCGGCGATGCGCCGCCGCGAAATGGCCGCCGGAGTTACTCCGGTCACCAGCGCCAGCGTGGGCAGACGAGGACGCCTGGGTCCCGCCTCTCGGCCACTGACCATGGGCCCCACTGGGCCCCTTTGACCGAGTCAAATGCTGACTGGGCGGCCCCATGTCGCTGACATGTGGGTCCCGCCGTTTAAACGATTTTAAATAAATAAGTAATACGTTAGTTATTTAAATTAGTTAATTAAAACACTAATTAGACACTGACAGTAGGCCCCACTAGTTGATTAACCCCCCTGTTAGATAAGTTAACTCAGATAATTAGTACAGTCACTGACCAGTGGGTCCCACAGGACCCACAGGTCAGGTTTGACCTGGTCAGCGCCACTGTTGACTGCTGACGTCATCTCTGCGTCATGCTGACGTCACTGTCACTATTCTGGATAATGTCGAATTAATAAATAGGAATAATTCCAGAAATTGCTTAAATCCTTAGAAATTCATATCTTTTTACCCGTAGCTCGGATGGAAAAACTTTCTACATGAAAGTTGCTCAGAACGACGAGACGAAGCTAACCGTGCTATCTGTTTCCGTGTCGGGACCCTCTACGGAGGTGAACCCGCAACTTTTAGCCTGTTTCCGGTAGATGAATAGTGCACATACACCGGTTAATAATTCCAGTTAAATCCTAAAAATAACTAATATGACTTAGACATGTTTTTAGGCAACCCTGCACTGCACCCCAGTTGCCACTTGACTCTGACACCACTAACCTGCAACCGTCCCCCTCCGGTAATCTGTCCGACACAGGTCCGGAACCGGGAATACTTTCCCGGATGGGTTCACCTTCTCCGTTATCGGTAGCACTGCGTTAGATCGTCATGCTTGTGATTAGTTTCGTTACTGTGTATTTATATTGTTTCCTCTCCCCCTTTCTTCCCGGTAGACCCCGAGACCGCTGACGGTGCCCTGGTGATCGACTACTTCACCGCCGTTGTTCCTTTTCATTTGCCAAGCAACCAGGCAAGCAACCCCCCCTTTGATCATTCCGATATCGCCTATGTCTATTCTCTCTTATTCTTGCATTAGAATTGCTGCTACTGCTACTGCTCCTATTACTGTTGCATAGCCTGTTTTTGCTAAACTGTTGATACCTGTCTTTATTCATAAACTGCTTAGTATAGGTTGGGTAGTACTGCTGTGGTCCCGCTTTCTCGTAGTTGCCTCGCATAGTACCCTTGCCTCGATCGAGCGATCGAGCCCCCTTCCCCTGACCTTCTTCACATCACCGCACACCCCCTAATATGCTCGACTCCGCAGAGTTAACATCGGGTGACGAGGGTGATACCTCCGAACTCACTTCCGATGTTGTCCCTGTAGTATAGCTAGCTCGTTGTGGGTTACCGAGGGTGATTCCTCTTCCCACTTCCGACTTAGCTTTTGTCGTGCATCCGCTATGGTGATTACCGCCGAGGGTGATTCCTCCGGTATCGCCTTAACGGGACTTGTCGTTTAGGAGTCCAACGAGGGTGATTCCTCGGATTCCTCATCGGCATGGAAACCACACGGATGCCCTGGTTTACCGTACCGTGTTTAAAGACGTATCGATCCCCGAGGCCGGACGTCGCCAGGAACAAAGGCGTGCGGCCAGAGGTATCGTGCGTCTGAAGACACTTTGAAGTTACTACTACACATGTTGGATGGAGGCGGGTTGACCCAGAGGGGTACCCGCGAGTGCCTTTGAGGCGTGAGCTGTGGAGTCGGGTGACCAGTGAGGGTACCCGCGAGATAACTACGAGGCGTGGCCGGTCATTTCCAGTCCTTGTCACAAGTCCTCGAGACGGGACGACGGGGCCAACAGTATCGTAGGCTCTGCTCGTTACCGCGCGCTCCCAATACACTAAGCGATTTGGATATTTGATCCGAGGGGCCTCCGGGTCCGATAGCACTAACCACCACGTGGGTGTGAGTGGGTGCTCTGCGTCGTATACATCAGCCGGAGTCGTCACGACGTCAGCGATTGAGCGGCCCGTTCGGATTGGACCCAGGATGCAACTGCGTGCTTGTATAAGGGGTTGCTAGGTCTGCTACCGAACGGCCTCGCAACGTGCAGGAGTGTCCGGGGCGACGGCCATGACCCCCGGGGGCATAGGATTAGTCCGGCGTGCTCGATCCTCTCTGGCGGTATCCGGTCGGGTTGCGTCGTATTGTTTGGCCGAGGGCGGGCACGACCTGATGGTGTGTCCGGCCGGAGTTAAGCGAGCGTGGTGGGTAACTTGGTGCACCCCTGCAGGGAAGAAACAATCTATCGATAGCCTGTCCTACGGTAACGGACACTCGGAGTTGTATCCACTTCGGTACAACTAGAACTGGTGACTTGAGATATGAGGTAGGGCTCTGGGATTGCTTTCTCGCAGGGAGTCGAGGAAGGATCCCCGGCCGAGGTTGATATTACTATGAACACTTTACATTTATGATGTACTAATCTGCACCCTTCTAATTGCTGCAAGACCCTGAAGATGCTAGTCTTCGTCAGGACCAGACTTTTTCCCTCTTAATTGCTGCAAGACCCTGAAGATGCTAGTCTTCGTCAGGACTAGGCTTTTCCCCCTCTCTACTCTGGCTTTCTGCAGTCTAGTCCACCCACATAAAGCCTCCTTTGAAAATAATGCATTGCTTAGTATAGATCTGATGTAAGTCTTGCTGAGTACTTTGGATGAGTACTCACGGTTGCTTTGCTTCCTCTTTTGTCCTACCCGCATGATAAACCAGACGACGGAGCCATGGTGCCCGCAGCCCCCGTTGACGACTACTACTTCCAGCCCGAGGCTGGCTACTACTACTACCCGGCCGGCGAGTACTTCTACGAGGAGCCGGCGGACGACGACCAGGAGTAGGATCGGAGGTCCCAGGCAGGAGGCCTGCGCCTTTTCGATCGTAGCTTTTCTTTTGCCCCGCCTCGTATGAGGCCTATCTGAACTTGTGTTCTATGTCTGTACCCAGACATACGCTTCCGCTGACTATGTGTGTGACACTTGTTATGTATTCGAGCCCTCGAGGCCCCTGGCTTGTAATATATAACTTGCATGTATTTATTTATGTTTTAGAGTTGTGCTGTGATTCCTTCACGTGAGTCCTTAGGCTTGATCGTGTGCATTTGCGTGTATGCTTAGTGCACGGTCGGGCCGGGGTCGTCACAAGTAGGAGCAAAATTAAAATTAGGAGTAGGAGTAGGATTAATAGGATTAGTAGGAGTAGGAGTAAAATTAGAAGTTTCTCTTCTTCTCTCTTCTTGTCTCTTCTTCTCTTTCTCATCTCTTCTCTTTCATTTAAATGGAGTACTCCACACAAGCAAAAGAAACTTTTGAAACAAATCTTTTTTCTCTTCTTGTCTCTTCTTCACTTTCTCATCTCTTCTCTTTCATTTAAATGGAGTATTCTCTTCTTGCTTTCTTATCTTATCTTGTCTTCTGAAACTTAAAAGCAGCAGCAGCAACAACAAGTCCTTTTACTCGAGAATTAAATGAAACATTTCCTTTAATTAATTAAATGAAAACTTTCCTTTAATTAATTAATTAAACCGAAACCTTTTCTTTAATTAATTAAACTGAAAACTAAAGAATTAGACATACAAGTCTCACAAAATGGAGAAAAAATATATACGGAGTAAAAAATGACCACAAGCCTCATCTCACAAAATGGAGTATTACACATACGGAGTAATTTTACATGGGATGCACTCCGCACAATTCTCATCTCAAGGAACTACACATAGTCTCATCTCAAGCATCTGAAGAAGCCTCATCATAAGTAACACAAGCATCATCACGAGCATTAGAGCCTCATCACTAGCATAGCATCACAAGCATCACAGCCTCATCACAAGCAACACAAGCATCATCACGAGCATCAGAGCCTCATCACTAGCATCACATGCATCACAGCCTCATCACAAGCATCCTCACGAGCATCAGAGCCTCATCACTAGCATCACAAGCATCATCGAGCATCAGAGCCTATTCACTAGCATCAGAGCCTCTCCATTAGCCCTAAGTTGTGTAGGGAATTTGCGTAAACCTCTTGAGGGCATGATAGTCTTGAGGGCATTTGCGTAAACACACGTAACTGCATTTTTATGCACCTATGTGCATGAAAATGCAGCAAAGTGCTTTCAAAAGCACTTAACTGAATTTTTATGCACATATATGCATTAAAATTCAGCAAAGTGCTTTCAAAAGCACTTAACTGAATTTTTATGCACATATATGCATTAACTGAATTAACCACTGCTCTACACTACTGGTTGATGGATCACAGGTAAATGGATCAAGGAATGGGCATGACCAAGTGATCAAATGGAAGATCAAGAAGTAAATATCATAGGTAATTTTTTAGTACGTCCCTAAATTTGTTACCTACTGTTAATGGTGTAGCTTCAGTACCTTAAAATGTAGTTGCTTAAAATTTGTGATAATTTTGGAGTAGCTTCAGGACCTACTGTTAATTTTGCATGACAGTACTGAATATCTTAGCATGACTGAATTTCTTAGCATGAGCACTCCTCATTGCTTGTTTGTGTGTGTGTGTAGTTTCTTAGCAAATTTTGTGTAGTCAAGCTTGCAAATTGGATTTGCCAGTGTTAGTGCTCCCTAAATTCAGTATATTTTGAGTGTGGAGTACTCAAGTATATAGGGTATTTTGGATTACAGTAGGTATAAAATCAGGTCTTCAACCCACTAGTTCACTAGCTAGTGGTACAGTACTTTTTTTGTTTCTCCAAATCTTAATCTTGGGTGTGTGTCTCTGAATCTTAATCTGGTGGGTGCTACTGTGAATGGCTCTGAGCTGCCAAATGGAAATGCTCCTGCTACTGTGAATTTTGGAGTAGATGCTATGAAGATAATGATATATCAATATATTCCTAGTATTCCATTACCAAAACATTTGACATCCTGATTGAATGTTTCCAAAACTAGCAGAGCATGATCAATTTCCTAATTTTCCTAATTGAATGTTTCCAAAAGTAACATGATCAATTAACATGTTTCCTGATTTCTGGATTGAATATTTCCAAAAGTAACATGAATAATTTTGTAGGAGGAATACCTACCACAAAGACTAGCAGAAGCAGGGGAGTTCGCTGGGATGGAGGCGCTGGTGGCCTGGCTATGGTCTTGGAGGAGGTGGGGGACGGAGGAGGAGTTCAACGCTGGCCAGGGTCAGGCGGGGCAGGAGGTGAGCGCTGGCCTGGAGAAGCCCGACGGAGAAGCAAGGGCGACGAGAAGGGCGGCAAGCAGGGGCGACAAGGAGGGCGGCAAATAGGGCCGATGATGGAGCTGCGGACCACGGCGGGGAAGGGCGGCCGGCCGGCGAGGGAGCTGCGGACCGTGGCGGGGAAGGACGCCGGAGATGCGGACGACGGAGGAGCCCGGCGAGAGGGAGCAGCGACGGCGGAGAAGCCTGGCGGAGGGGAGAAGCGATGGAGGAAGACGCCTCCCGATCGATTTTCAAATTGGGGGTAGTATTGTACTTTCACGCTGTTTCACCGGGTCGTAACGATGCCCCATCGATAATTATTTCGGAACCGAGGGAGTAGTTGACACTGCTAGATCGATTTGAGATCGACAACAGACTCGCTACTGGCCAAGTGGGCAACAGGATAAATTCAACAGTTCGACACTAGTATATTACTATTAATCAATCAAAGCATCTGCCTCCTCTTGATCCTGGCCTTGAAGCCGTTCTTCATGTGGAGGATGATGGAGATCTTGGGCTCCACGACGTGCCCGGCCACGGCCTCCACCTCGAAGTTCCTCACCACAGCGGCCGCTACCGCCTTGAGCTGCACGAACGCCATGTCCTTGCCGAGGCACGTACGCGGCCCGGAGTTGAAGGACACGAACTTGTACGACGGCACGTACCGCGGCTTGCCGTCCTCCCCGATCCACCGCTCCGGCCGGAACTCCCGGCAGTCCTTGCCCCACACGCCCTCCATCCTCCCCATCGCGTACAGCGACACCATGATCTTGTCCCCCGGCCGCACCTCGTGCCCGCTCGGCAGCGCCTCCGCGGCCACCACGCCCTTGTGCTCCATCGGCACCGGCGGGTACAGCCGCAGCGACTCGCACAGCGCCGCGTGCAGGTACACCAGCCGCCCCAGCTCGTCCGGGTCGTAGGTCACCATGCCGTCCGGGGTGGTGGTGGTGGAATTCACGGTGTCCAGCTCTGCGAGGATCTTGGACACCACCTGCGGGTTCCTCGTGAGGAGGTAGAAGAACCAGGATAGCCCCGAGCCGGTCGTGTCGCGGCCGGCCAGCATGAGGTTCATGGTCGTGTCGCGGAGGAAGGCGTCCACGACCGTGCTCGCTTCGTCTTCGTCGTCGTCGTCGATGTAGGAGGAGAGCAGGTCCGCCGCCGACTCCTCGATGCCGCCTCCTGCCTTCACCGCCTCCCGCCGCTTCGCGATCGTGTCCCCGATGAACCGGTCGATGTCGCGCCACGCGACGGCCATCTTTCGCTCGTACCCGACCCCGAGCCACCGCACCAGCTTCCACCACGACGGAGGGAGCACGTTGCGGACGAGGAGCACGTCCATGGCATCGTCCATGGCGCGCGCGAACGGCACCTCCGGGAACCCGATGGCCAGGCAGCCCGGGTCGACGCCGAACACCAGCGTGGTCGTCGTGTCGAACGTGAGCCTGAGGAACACGTCCTGCAGGTCGCACACGCCCGTGCCGCCGGCGGCGACGTGAGCGAGCAGCGGGAGCAGGTCGCGCTCGACCTTGCGGCGGCTGCACCGTGTCACGAAGGCCCGGAACCTTGGGCCGGACATGAGAAGCTGCGCCTTGGCGCGCTGGCGGCGCCAGGAGTCGCCGTCGGCGTTGAAGATGCCGCCGCCGAGGATGTCCATGATCTCGGCGAACTCGGGGCCCTTGGGGTAGTTGGCGAAGTTGGAGGTGAAAACGTGGCGGACGTTGGCCGGATCGGAGGTGAGGAAGAGCTCCATGCCCGAGCGCGGCGGGCCGACGAAGCGGAAGTTGAGCGGGCTGGCGGTGAGCAGGGATGTGACCCAGTCGTGGAGGCGCGGGAGGTTGGCGAGGAGCGCCGGGAGCATGCCCACCAGCGGCCACTCAAGCGGGATCACCGGGTTCTTCCGCCTGGTCCTGGCGTGGAAGTAGTACAAGGCGACGAAGCAGAGCAAGGAGAGCGAGAGCTCGAGGAAGGAGACGGACGCCATTGTTGCACGCTGCACGCACGTACGTGATGAAGGTCGAGGTGGGAGGGCTGGAGAATGGAGGCCAGCGACCTCACCACACACTTCTCATAGATGTAGTAGTACTGGTACTCGAGCAGAGCATAATGAATGCCGGGGTTGGCTTTCATTTCAGATGTTACTCCTGATTGGTGTTTCTAGTCCATAGTACCTCAAATCGATGAAAATGCCTCATTTTCTAGTACCTACTTTTCTCAAGAAGAAAAATAAATTATGATTGACCATCAACGATTCACAAACTTGGCTTTGAAATCATGAGGCCAGTGTTGTAGGCCACAAATATTCACTTGGAAAGTCAGCAAAACCATATTCATTTTAGAGAGAACATCACATGGAAACCAAGTTCTATTAACAAATGGAGTTAGAAGCCGGATCTCACGTTTGCGTGTGCAGATCTATGCTGCTGTTGTCACTTTCTTGGCAGTTGCAGATTGCCATGCCTGCGTACGTGTCCTGATAGCAAAGGCCACATGCACATGCATCCTGCCACCGAATCACGGATGGGTACGTGTCGATGCAACAACACACCCCGGCAACGGCAGTGGCAGGGAAGGTTGGGTGAGGCAGAGAAATGGTGCATACGTACATGCGTCGAGATGATATCCTGGACCGGACCACCCGTCGGTCGGTGTGCATGTGTACTTTGCTCACCCAGGCACCCTTGTAGCTGGAGTACGTACTACACACCGCCAAAAAAAAAAAAAGTTTGATGAATGTTATCCGCGTGTGCTATCTTTTAGCATCTACGTGGCTTGCTATGCACCGTCCATCCTTGCAAATCGGGTGGTAGTACTGTATGATCTCGGTCATGCATGCCTATCACAATTCATGGGTCACCGCGCATGCACCAGCCCGGCGACCCAACCTGGTTGACTTGGCCGGCCATGCGCGCATTTTTTTCAAATTTGTGTCCGGTCGCTTTCTCAAAATTTGGTGTCGATTTTTCTTAGCAAAATTGCCTCGTTTTCTTTGTCTTTGTGTCTGGCGAAGCTCAAGCTGATGGATATGACGGGGAGGCGAACCATTGTTGACGATGCGAGGGTTTAGAGAAAGGGATACGTAGAACTCATCTAGATGAGACATAATTTGGTCTCATTCATGTTTTATAATCATTAGATGTGATGCTATAAGATGTGTGTGTGATGACGTGGATTGTATCTGTTCATATCTAATGGCTAGAAAACATGAACGAGACCAAATTATATCTCATCTAGATGAGTTCTAGCAAAACTGTTAAAGAAAATAACCGGTGAGAAGGAGTATCATGAACAATATATTAAGATAGTGTTCACCGGAGTGAGACACCCAAATTCACTCATGGCAAAAGTTGAATCCTGGATCATAGCAGAGGTTTAGAGTTTTTTTTTTTGGAAAAGGGGAATGACCCCGGCCTCTGCGTCATTATGATGCACACAATCATCTTTATTGAAATAAAATAAATAAGCCTGAAACATACATAGTATCAACTAAAACAACAAAAAGAAAATGAAAACACCACAAACGGTGGGTGCGAACGAAAAATTACATGACTTAACCACATAATCTATTAGTAACATGTCAGCCAAACCGGTTGAATAACGTCTTTGAAACCATCTCCAAATGGTTGCATCCAGAGGCCATGAGGCTCCAGCGTTCCCCGATGAAGTGATGACCATATACGGATCGATGTGGTGGCTCTGAAAATAACTTGTAAAAAGTTAATAAAATGAGACCTGTTAAAAGCACATTCATTTCGGCAATTCCAAAGGGGTTTAGATGTTGGGGCAAGGTTGGAGGGATTGTTTGTATCCGGCAAACGTGGAGGCGCAACAATGGAAATCGAGCAAGAGAGGAGGAAGGCAATAACGGAGACACATGGGAGCAATGAAACTAAGTGTCTCTCGTACTCCTTCCGTTTCCTTTTGTGAGCTATCAAGACATTTGTCAATTTCCCACACAAACAAAAATCAGATTATTTTATTTTATTTTATTTTGGACAGTACTCTGCGCCGGCGCACCGGCAGAACTATTCAGCCGGTCGACCTGGGACCGTACGATTCCTAGGTGATCAATAACTGCTAGCCATCCGATGTGTCTCCTCGCTTTGTCCTTCTCCATCGTCTTCCTAAAAAGACTGCAGGCCGCACATCGGGGAGAGAAGAGGGAGCAGGGCCGCACATCGGGGCGAGAAAGAGGGTGCAGGGCCGCACATCGGGGCGAGAAGAGGCTGCAGTGCCGTCAACCCCCGCGAGGCGACCGAGTCCAAAGCACCGCCGCACACCCCGGGCTTGCCGCCCTCACACGACCTCCCCTCGCGCTCTGAAAAAAAAAACGATCCATGGAGCATGTAGCACGACTCCTCGCCGGTTCCAGCATGAAAAATCCTCATCCGCGGGTCGCAGCCTGGCAACTGCCGTGGCGTCAGCATCGCTGTCGGAGTCACTGCGGGTCGCAGCTCGCCATGAATGGACGTAGCAAAAAAATTGCCGGTCGGAGCAAAAATCTACAACGCTTGCAGCAAAATCATCGTCGCCGCCGTGAATGATCGCAGCTCTGCCATGAATGGACGTAGCAAAAATCCATGACGGTTGCGACAAAAAATCATCGCCGTTGTCGTGGGGTCGCAACTCAGCCATGGATGAATGTAGTAAAAACCTAGCCGGTTGTAGCAAAATCCGACGACGGTGGCAGCAAAAAATCATCGTCTCTGTTTGGTTCAAGCAAAAATGTTTATCGGTTCCAGCATCCCTCGTCACCGGATGTAGCATCTCGCACAGCGGTTGCAGCATTCAATGAAAACGATGAAGATCTGTATGGGCACATCCATGGTGACTATTGCATCGACGTCTCCAGTGCGTCGCGCTCGGCCTCTTTGCAGGTGTCCCCGTCGTAGTCTTCTCCGCCCCCGCCGTGGCTCGCCCTACCAGCAAGGGCTCGTCATGCCCGCACGCTGCGTGTGGCGGCGGAGATGAAGAAAAGGAGCAGTTGCTCGTGTTGTGGGGAAGAAGAAGAAGAAGACGACAACGTGAAAAAAACGATTCTATTGAGGAGCGTTCCCACGACGCACGATCCAGAGCGATCGTGAGGCTAGCGAGCGTCCGGCCTAATCTTGGGCCGGCAGTCCGGCCACAAACATTCACCTTTTAATTTACTGTTGATCAGAACAGCCGCGTCCACAAATATGTCTCTTTTTAAGGATAATATTATGTCTCATTTAATGCTGCTTCCGGTTGCTAATACAAGCTACAGTAGGTAGGACCTCACTCACATGGCCGTCCTTTGATTGCTCGTTGAAGCAATATCGATCTCACAGATTAATCACAGGGCCTGTCGTCCAACATGGATCCACGAGGGACTCTAGGTATACAGTGACCGCCCCGCCCGATGTCTATCCAGGGGCACTCGATCGCGCTTGATCCGTTGCCTGCCCGACACGCCACCCTCCGACTGGGCGATCTCAATCACGCTGTAGCACGGCTCGATCGGGCCTGATTGGTCGATCCTTCCTTGTCATAACTGTGGCACGTACCGATCGTCCATTAATGGGGTACAAGAGTGGCCGTGATGTTTTCATGATGATGGTGATCCTTGTAACGGCCATATAGGGTGCAAACGTACAGATGGGCACGCATGGCAGAGAGTAGGGTGCGTAGGTGCAGCCGATGGTCTGCGTGGATGTGGCTGGCAATGGCATGCAGCTCCATCGTTAGCTAATCGGCCCGCGTGGGTGCTACCTCGTCTAGCGTCTCTTGTCTTCAACAGGCAACAGCTCACGTTGGACCTTCCTTCCCCATGCCATCCTGCATGCACCACCCGCGCGCGTAATCGACACAGCTGCATCTCATTCCCATGCTTGCTTAACGGCCGCCGATGCCGTGGCTCTCGGGCAGCCACAGCTTAGGTAGCTAGCTAAGCACCACGTGATGATGCTGATTCGTGCATACATATTCAAAGGACTTTAATATAGTACTAGAAAGTACGCACGTCTTGAATAATATTATAATCATATATGATAATTGTAAACATATTTCCTTCATTCACAAATATAATATGTGTTTGAATATTTTTAATATAGACTACGTACGGATTGCAATAAGTGAACACACACTAAAATATCTCTATATACATTTGATTCACAAAACACAGTTCAAAGACCAGTATGTAGACAAAGAGAAAACAAAGTAAACAGAAAAGGAATTGAACTTTGTACGTGCCTTTATCCTTTTCTTCTCGTATCTATGAAGTTCACATGCAGTCCTCCTACCACCGTCCACATCTAGCTAGTTTTTTCTCTTGCGAAGCCCCGCCACAATCGTTCACCACCGCCCCCATCCATAAACCCCAAGATGATAATGGGGTAGCTGCGAGTCCCTTCCTTCTCTCCGGCGAGGCCTTTCCTTCTCCTTCCTTCATTCAAAATCGACTGGCATGAATTCAAAATTCAGCTGACTAACATGTAGCTAAAGTGCAATATATTAAGATAGAGTTCACCGAAGTGAGACACCCAAATTCTCTCACGGTGCCGATGGACGTCAGATCGATGACGGATCCGTCCTGGGACGAGCCGCGGACATCGACGACGATGCGGTTGTGGCGCCCGGACTGATGCGACATACGGGCCGCCGGAGAATATGACTCCGCCTCGCCGACTGTTGGAAATATGCCCTAGAGGCAATAATAAAAGAGTTATTATTATATTTCCTTGTTCATGATAATCGTTTATTATCCATGCTATAATTGTATTGATTGGAAACTCAAATACATGTGTGGATGAATAGACAGACTTTGTGTCCCTAGTGAGCCTCTACAGGACTAGCTCGTTGATCAAAGATGACCGCGGTTTCCAGGTCATAGACATGAGTTGTCATTTGGTAACGGGATCACATCATTAGGAGAATGATGTGATGGACGAGACCCAAACGTTAAACATAGCTTTTGATCGTGTCAGTTATCGCTATAGTTTTCTGCATGTCAAGTATAAGTTCCTATGACCATGAGATCATGTAACTCACTGACACCGTAGGAGTGCTTTGTGTGTGCCAAACGTCACAACGTAACTGGGTGATTATAAAGGTACTCTACAGGTATCTCCGAGGGTGTCTGTTGAGTTGACATGGATCGAGACTGGGATTTGTCACTCCGTGTGACGGAGAGGTATCTCCGGGCCCACTCGGTAATACGTCATCTCAATGAGCTCAAAGTGACTAAGTAGTTGGTCACGGGATTATGTATTACGGTAACGAGTAAAGAGACTTGCCGGTAACGAGATTGAACTAGGTATGGAGATACCGACGATCGAATCTCGGGCAAGTAACATACCGACGAGACAAAGGGAACTGTATACGGGATTGCCTGAATCCTTGACATCGTGGTTCATCCGATGAGATCATCGAGAAACATGTGGGAACCAATATGGGTATCCAGATCCCGCTATTGGTTATTGACCTGGGAGTGTCTCGGTCATGTCTACATGGTTTCCGAACCCGCAGGGTCTACACACTTAATGTTCGGTGACGCTAGGGTTGTTAGTGAGAAAAGTGTATGGTTACCGAAGGTTGTTCGGAGTCCCGGATGAGATCCCGGACATGACGAGGGTCTCCGGAATGGTCCGGAGACGAAGATTGATATATAGGATGAAAGGTTTCGGAGTCCGGAAGTGTTCCGGGGAGCATCGGGAAATCGGCGGAGTACCGGAAAGCGGTTTCGGGGGTCCGGAAGCAGTTCTGGGCCTAATGGGCCACAAGGGGGAACACCACAGCCCTCAGGGGGCTGTGCGCCCCCCCCTGGGCCCTCTCCTTGTGCGCCAAGGGGGGTGGACCCCTCTAGGGTGGCCGCACCCCCTAGCCTTGGGGGGCAAGGCACCTAGGGGGGGAAACCCTAGGGCCTGGCCCTGGCCGCCGCCCCCCCTGCCTTGGCCGCCGCCCCCCCTTGCCCTGGCCGCCGGCCCCCTAGGGGGGAAACCCTAGGGCGCCCTCACCTCTCCAACCCCCCTATATATAGTGGGGCAAAGGGAGGGCAGCCAACACAGTTTGTGCCTCGGTGCTGCCCTCCCTCTCCCACAACATCTTCTTCTCCCGCAGTGCTTAGGCGAAGCCCTGCTGGAATTCTCCTCCACCATCACCACCACGCCGTCGTGCTGCCGGTTCTCCATCAACCTCTCCTCCACCCCTTGCTGGATCAAGAAGGAGGAGACGTCCCCGAGCCGTACGTGTGAAGAACGCGGAGGCACCGTTGCTTCGGTGCTAGGTCTTCGGTGATCTGAATCGCGACGAGTACGACTCCATCATCCGCGTTCATAACGCTTCCGCTTAGCGATCTACAAGGGTATGTGGATCTTACTCTCCCCTCGTAGTTGCATCTACTAGATTGATCTTGGTGAACGTAGAGAAAAAATTTTTGTTTTCCATGCAACGTTCCCCAACAGTGGCATCATGAGCTAGGATCTTGCGTAGATGCTTTCTCGAGTAGAACACAAAAGGGTTTGTGGCGTTGATGTTTAAATTGCTGCCCTCCTTAGTCTTTCTTGATTCAGCGGTATTATAGGATGAAGCGGCCCGGACCAACTTTACATGTCCACGTACATGAGACCGGTTCCATCGACAGACATGTGACTTTTGTTGCATAAGATGGCTGGCGGGTGTCTGTCTCTCCTATCTTAGTTGAATCGGAATAGAACAAGGCGGTCCTTGTAGAAGGTTAAATAGCAACTTGAATATCACCGTTGTGGTTTTGCGTAGGTAAGAAGCGTTCTTGCTAGATACCCATAGCAGCCACGTAAAACATGCAACAACAAATTAGAGGACGTCTAACTTGTTTTTGCAGGGTATGCATGTGATATGATATGGCCAATGACATGATGAATTGTATTTGATGTATGAGATGATCATGTTGTAATAGTTAATATCGACTTGCATGTCGATGCATACGGCAACCGGCAGGAGCCATAGGGTTGTCTTTAATTTTTGTATGACCTGCGTGTCAATCATTAAGCGCTTTGTAATGCTTTACTTTATCGCTAAACGGTAGCAATAGTAGTAAGAGCATGGTGGGCGCCGACAACCCCGATGGCGACACGATGATGGAGATCATGATGATGGAGATCATGGTGTGGCGCCGGTGACGATGGAGATCATGCCGGTGCTTTGGAGATGGAGATCAAAAGCACGAGTTGATGGCCATATCATGTCACTTATGATTTGCATGTGATGTTAATCCTTTTATGCATCTTATTTTGCTTAGGACGACGGTAGCATTATAAGATGATCCTTCACTAAAATTTCAAGATAAAATTGTGTTCCCCCCGAGTGTGCGCCGTTGTGAAGGTTCGTCGTTTCGAAGCACCACGTGATGATCGGGTGTGATAGACTCTACGTTCGCATACAACGGGTGCAAGCCAGTTTTGCACGTGCAGAACACTCGGGTTAGACTTGACGAGCCTAGCATGTACAGACATGGCCTCGGAACACGGAGGACCGAAAGGTCGAGCATGAGTCATATAGTAGATATGATCAACATGTTGATGTTCACCATTGACACCACCTCATCTCACGTGATGATCGGACTTGGGTTGGTGAATTTGGATCATGTCACGCTCGAATGACCGGAAGGATGTCAATTTGAGTGGGAGTTATAATTAATTTGATTAGGTAATAACTCACTTATCATGAACAATAGTCTAAAATGTCTTTGCAAATTTTGGTTGTAGATGGCTCGCGCAGTAGCTCCCCTGAATTTTAATGCGTTCCTAGAGAAAGCTAAACTGAAAGATGACGGGAGCAACTTTGTGGATTGGCTCCGCAATCTGAGGATCATCCTCACAGCTGCCCAGAAGGTTTATGTCCTAAATGCACCGCTAGGTGACCCCCCCGCTCCTGGAGCCTCTGCGGACGTTATGAACGTTTGGCAGACGCGTTCGGATGACTATTCGATAGTGCAGTGTGCCATGTTGTACGGCTTGGAAGGAGGACTTCAAAGACGTTTTGAACGTCATGGTGCATATGAGATGTACACGGAGTTGAAGTTCATCTTTGAGAAGAATGCTAAGATCGAGAGGTATGAGACCACCGATAAATTCTTCGCTTGCAAGATGGAGGAGAATTCGTCTGTCAGTGAGCACTTACTGAAGATGTCTGGGTACTATACCCGCATAGCTGATCTGGGACTTGTGTTCCCGGATGAGGCTATCATTGACAGAATTCTCCAGTCACTCCCTCCAAGCTACAAGAGCTTCGTGCAGCAGTATAACATGCAAGGGATGAACAAGACCATCGCCGAGCTGTTTTCGATGCTGAAAGTCGCTGAGGCAGACATCCAGAAGGAGTATCAAGTGTTGATGGTCAATAAGACCACCAGTTTCAAGAAGAATGGCAAGGGCAAGAAGGGTAACTCTAAGAAGGGTGGCAAAACAGTTGCTAATCCAGTGAAGAAACCCAAGGCTGGGCCCAAGCCAGAGACTGAGTGTTTCTATTGCAAGGGGAACGGCCACTGGAAGCGGAACTGCCCCAAGTATCCGGCGGACAAGAAGGGGGCCAACAACAACAAAGGTATATGTGATATACATGTTATTGATGTGTACCTTACCAACTCTCGTTGTAGTGCCTGGGTATTTGATACCGGTTCGGTTGCTCACATTTGCAACTCTAAACAGGAACTGCGGAATAAACGGAGGCTGGCGAAGGACGAAGTGACGATGCGCGTGGGAAACGGTTCCAAGGTTGATGTGATCGCCGTCGGCACGCTCGCTCTTCGATTACCATCGGGATTAGTTATGAACCTGAATAATTGTTATTTAGTGCCTGCGTTAAGCATGAACATTATATCTGGATCTTGTTTATTGCGAGACGGTTACTCATTTAAGTCAGAGAATAATGGTTGTTCTATTTATATGAGTAATATCTTTTATGGTCATGCACCCGAAGTTAGGGGTTTATTCTTATTGAATCTCGATAATGATGATACACATGTTCATAACATTGATGCCAAAAGATGTAGAGTAGATAATGATAATACCACTTTCTTGTGGCACTGCCGTCTGGGTCATATCGGCGTAAAACGCATGAGGAAGCTCCATGCTGATGGACTTTTGGAGTCTCTTGATTTTGAATCACTTGACACGTGCGAGCCGTGCCTCATGGGCAAGATGACAAGGACCCCGTTTTCAGGGACAATGGAACGGGCAAGTGACTTATTGGAAATCATACATACTGATGTGTGTGGTCCGATGAGTGTCACGGCGCGCGGTGGATATCGTTATTTTCTCACCTTCACTGACGACTTAAGTAGATATGGGTATATTTACTTAATGAAGCATAAGTCTGAAACTTTTGAAAAGTTCAAGCAATTTCAGAGTGAAGTTGAAAATCATCGTAACAAGAAGATCAAGTTCCTACGATCTGATCGAGGGGGAGAATATCTGAGTTATGAGTTTGGCAATCACTTAAGAAAATGTGGAATTGTTTCACAGTTGACGCCACCTGGAACACCACAGCGTAATGGTGTGTCCGAACGTCGTAATCGAACCCTATTAGATATGGTGCGTTCTATGATGTCTCTTGCCGATTTGCCACTATCGTTCTGGGGATATGCGTTAGAGATAGCTGCATTCACTTTAAATAGGGCTCCATCTAAGTCCGTTGAGACAACACCGTATGAACTATGGTTTGGTAAGAAACCTAAGTTGTCTTTTCTCAAGGTTTGGGGTTGCGATGCTTATGTCAAAAGGCTTCAGCCAGAAAAGCTCGAACCCAAAGCGGACAAATGTGTCTTCATAGGATACCCAAAAGAAACTGTTGGGTACGCCTTCTTTCTCAGATCCGAAGGCAAAGTGTTTGTCGCTAAGAACGGGTCCTTTCTCGAGAAAGAGTTTCTCTCGAAAGAATTGAGTGGGAGGAAGGTAGAACTTGATGAGGTTATTGAACCTCTGCTTCAACCAGAGAGTTGCGCAGCACAGAAAGATGTTTTTGTGGAGCCTGCAGCGGTTGAAGAGGAAGCCAATGATGATGATCAAGAAGCTTCTGATCAAGTTACTACCGAACCTCGTAGGTCGACAAGGGTACGCACTGCACCTGAGTGGTATGGTAACCCTGTCTTGGAGGTCATGTTGTTAGACAACGGTGAACCTACGAGCTATGGAGAAGCGATGGTGGGCCCGGATTCCGACAAATGGTTAGAGGCCATGAAATCCGAGATGGGATCCATGTATGAAAACAAAGTATGGACTTTGGAAGTATTACCTGAAGGGCGGAAGGCCATTCAGAATAAATGGATTTTTAAGAGGAAGACGGACGCTGACGGTAATGTCACCGTGTATAAAGCTCGACTTGTGGTAAAGGGTTTTTCACAAGTTCAAGGAATTGACTACGATGAGACTTTCTCACCCGTAGCGATGCTTAAATCCGTCCGAATCATGTTGGCGATAGCTGCATATTTCGATTATGAAATTTGGCAGATGGATGTGGATGACATATTGCTGATTGGAAACAATATAGAATTTTTGGATAGCGTGAAGGGGTATTTGAACAAGAGTTTTTCGATGAAGGATCTCGGTGAAGCTGCTTTCATATTGGGCATCAAGATCTATAGAGATAGATCAAGACGCTTGATAGGACTTTCACAAAGTACATACCTTGATAAAGTTTTGAAGAAGTTCAAAATGGATCAATCCAAGAAGGGGTTCTTGCCGGTATTGCAAGGTACAAAGTTGAGTAAGACTCAATGCCCAGTGACTGCGGAAGATAGAGAAAAGATGAGTGTCGTCCCCTATGCTTCAGCCATAGGCTCTATCATGTATGCAATGCTGTGCACAAGACCAGATGTCAGCCTTGCCATAAGTATGGCCGGAAGGTTTCAAAGTAATCCTGGTATGGATCACTGGACAGCGGTCAAGAATATACTAAAGTACCTGAAAAGGACTAAGGAGATGTTTCTCGTTTATGGAGGTGATCAAGAGCTCGTCGTAAAGGGTTACGTCGATGCAAGCTTTGACACTGATCCGGATGACTCTAAGTCTCAAACCGGATACGTATATATTCTCAACGGGGGAGCGGTAAGCTGGTGCAGTTCCAAGCAGAGCGTGGTAGCTGATTCTACATGTGAAGCGGAGTATATAGCTGCCTCGGAGGCGGCAAAGGAAGGTGTCTGGATGAAGGAGTTCATGACAGATCTTGGAGTTGTGCCTAGTGCGCTGAACCCAATGACTCTGTTCTGTGACAACACTGGTGCCATTGCTCTAGCCAAGGAACCAAGGTTTCACAAGAGGACCAGACACATAAAGCGACGCTTCAATTCCATCCGCGATTCAGTCAAGGAGGAGGACATAAACATTTGCAAAGTACACACGGATTTGAATGTTGCAGATCCGTTGACTAAACCTCTTCCACGGGCTAAGCACGATCAACACCAAGACTCTATGGGTGTTAGATTCATTACCTTGTAATGCTAGATTATTGACTCTAGTGCAAGTGGGAGACTGTTGGAAATATGCCCTAGAGGCAATAATAAAAGAGTTATTATTATATTTCCTTGTTCATGATAATCGTTTATTATCCATGCTATAATTGTATTGATTGGAAACTCAAATACATGTGTGGATGAATAGACAGACTTTGTGTCACTAGTGAGCCTCTACAGGACTAGCTCGTTGATCAAAGATGACCGCGGTTTCCAGGTCATAGACATGAGTTGTCATTTGATAACGGGATCACATCATTAGGAGAATGATGTGATGGACGAGACCCAAACGTTAAACATAGCTTTTGATCGTGTCAGTTATCGCTATAGTTTTCTGCATGTCAAGTATAAGTTCCTATGACCATGAGATCATGTAACTCACTGACACCGTAGGAGTGCTTTGTGTGTGCCAAACGTCACAACGTAACTGGGTGACTATAAAGGTACTCTATAGGTATCTCCGAGGGTGTCTGTTGAGTTGACATGGATCGAGACTGGGATTTGTCACTCCGTGTGACGGAGAGGTATCTCCGGGCCCACTCGGTAATACGTCATCTCAATGAGCTCAAAGTGACTAAGTAGTTGGTCACGGGATTATGTATTACGGTAACGAGTAAAGAGACTTGCCGGTAACAAGATTGAACTAGGTATAGAGATACCGACGATCGAATCTCGGGCAAGTAACATACCGACGAGACAAAGGGAACTGTATACGGGATTGCCTGAATCCTTGACATCGTGGTTCATCCGATGAGATCATCGAGAAACATGTGGGAACCAATATGGGTATCCAGATCCCGCTATTGGTTATTGACCTGAGAGTGTCTCGGTCATGTCTACATGGTTTCCGAACCCGCAGGGTCTACACACTTAACGTTCGGTGACGCTAGGGTTGTTAGTGAGAAAAGTGTATGGTTACCGAAGGTTGTTCGGAGTCCCGGATGAGATCCCGGACATGACGAGGGTCTCCGGAATGGTCCGGAGACGAAGATTGATATATAGGATGAAAGGTTTCGGAGTCCGGAAGTGTTCCGGGGAGCATCGGGAAATCGGCGGAGTACCGGAAAGCGGTTTCGGGGGTCCGGAAGCAGTTCTGGGCCTAATGGGCCACAAGGGGGAACACCACAGCCCTCAGGGGGCTGTGCGCCCCCCCCTGGGCCCTCTCCTTGTGCGCCAAGGGGGGTGGACCCCTCTAGGGTGGCCGCACCCCCTAGCCTTGGGGGGCAAGGCACCTAGGGGGGGAAACCCTAGGGCCTGGCCCTGGCCGCCGCCCCCCCCTGCCTTGGCCGCCGCCCCCCCCCTTGCCCTGGCCGCCGGCCCCCTAGGGGGGAAACCCTAGGGCGCCCTCACCTCTCCAACCCCCCTATATATAGTGGGGCAAAGGGAGGGCAGCCAACACAGTTTGTGCCTCGGTGCTGCCCTCCCTCTCCCACAACATCTTCTTCTCCCGCAGTGCTTAGGCGAAGCCCTGCTGGAATTCTCCTCCACCATCACCACCACGCCGTCGTGCTGCCGGTTCTCCATCAACCTCTCCTCCACCCCTTGCTGGATCAAGAAGGAGGAGACGTCCCCGAGCCGTACGTGTGAAGAACGCGGAGGCACCGTTGCTTCGGTGCTAGGTCTTCGGCGATCTGAATCGCGACGAGTACGACTCCATCATCCGCGTTCATAACGCTTCCGCTTAGCGATCTACAAGGGTATGTGGATCTTACTCTCCCCTCGTAGTTGCATCTACTAGATTGATCTTGGTGAACGTAGAGAAAAAAATTTTGTTTTCCATGCAACGTTCCCCAACACCGACGTCCACCACCGCGAGGGCTGCCACCGTCTCCCGCGCCCGGTGCCTTGCACGGCGCGCACGCCATGCCATGGCCTGGTCGGACGAGGCCCATGGTGCGTCCCCATGCTCGACGCATCAACGGCGAGGTAACACGTCCTCCAGTGCGCTCGGAAATTAAAACCCCGAGTGTTGGGAGATAATGTCCTAGAATACAATAGAGTTACTAAGATTTACTCTAGTACTCCCTCCGTCCCAAAATAAGCAACTCAAGTTTGTATTAACTTTAGTAACATATTTTGGGAAGGAGGAAGTATAATTCTATATGCCCCTTTGTGTTTTCCCTGCTTATAACACATCGCGTGAGCTTGGAATACACGTAAGTTTACATAATACTGTGATTTCTAATCCTCTATTTTGCACCTACTCCCTTCGTCCGAAAATACTTGTCATCAAAATGAATAAAAGGGCATGTATCTCAAAATGGACAAAAAGGGATATATCTAGAACTAAAATACATCTAGATACCTTGGGGGCAAAATGGACAAAAAGGGCGATGGAGGCGTCTTCGCGTCTTTCTCCTCCTTGGGGGCATCGTCTCGGAGCCGGCAACGACTGGGAGACCGGTGGATGGCGGCATCTTCGCTGTGTGGGTTGCGGCATCTTCGCCACGTGGTTTGCTGAGGCGGCCTTTTCGGGGGCGCTGAGTTCTGGTTGGCAACGATGATGGCGTCGAGAGGAACTCTGGTCGCGGCTCGGGCTTCGGTAGTCGGATCTTCCCGGCGTGTCCGAGGTGCTCTTTAGGGCACGGTCGGCGCAAGTCCTGCATATTCTCCTTGTGATGATCGTCGTCAGAGTCGGAGCTGTCGGTTGCTTGCGCGTGTGGCCTTCTGTTGGCATGTGCCGTCATGGTTCCTGTGCAGCTGTTTGCGGGTTGACTTTGACGATGAAGGTCTACGGTGAAGTCGGAGTCGCCCGTTCGGAGGTAGCCGGTGATGACGATGACGCTTGCGACTGTTCGGCGGATGTCATTTCCTCTTTGTAGCTCTGTGATCCCATGTCGGTGGCCAGGTTGGCCGGTGGTACCCATTTTATGTGGGTTGGATTGTATCGGTTTTAGCCCGGTTTTCCGTCAATTAACCGGGCAATTCTCACTTCTTAATTAATGAAAATGGCAAGTCTTTTGTCTCGTTTCAAAAAAAAAAAATACATCTAGATACATGCTATTTTATTCATTTTGATGACAAGTATTTCCGGACGGAGGGAGTATATTCCTACTATCACATTTCCGCCCCGCATGCAAGGAGCCAATGACTTTGACACAGTTGTTATAATTATGAGCGATGGATCCACCAGTAGAAACTAAAATTGCCTGTGAGAGCGTTGCCCAATCAACATCCCGAACAAACGGTCTACATATAAATACGTAAAGAAGATAAGATGTCGATCACGTCCATAAGTTAATGTGGTTCCTTGCATTGGAATTGGCCACAGCTGCTAGCTAGCTCGAGAGCGACTCGCACGCATGCACGAGAGGTCCATCCTGATTAACTCCCCTACAGATGAGATGGATTGAGAATGTCGTGGTACGATTCACTGCCGCACACTACTGTGCCGTGGTCTCTGATGCTAGCCTTACGAGCCCAGCACGCTAATACAAATTTAATGAAGAGATCGGCACGAGTAGCAGGTGAGTGTGTGGAGGAGTATGTCAAGAAACAACGAGCTGGTTTTATAGATAACAGTAGAAGAGATAGCTCTCGCAGTCTGTGCAGCACTGTACGTACGTACGTACGTACGTACTCTAACTGAGATGGAGAAACCAGCAGCTCACATCATGGTGAGGTTAACCAGCTTGGAAGCACGTGCCGGCCGGCCGGTGCGGGTGCTCGGTCGCTGTCGTTCCGTTGCGTTTGTTCGACCATGTTTGCAAGTGGTGGATGGATCGGTCGACATACTATGAGAGGAACGTAACGTGTGTACCGGTGGGTGGCGGACGACGAGCGATGGGCATGAGCAGTAGGGAGGTGGTAACCTCCTGTCCTCGTCTCTCCGGCCGTCGCCGTCCATCTTCTCGGTGAAAGCCACGGGTGCGTGGCGTGTCGATCCATCCCTAGCAAGCAAGGAAGCCAACTAATCCGGTGATCGGTCGAGGCCTCGAAATAAGTCGGGTCGTATGCTGTAGTGTAGAGCTAGGCTAATGGCGGAGCGTGGTGTTATCCGGGAATGGCAGGCACCGTGGACACAGATTCAATGGCGTCGAAACCACGGGAGTCCCCGTCGGGGTTCGGCAGGCAATTTTGACAATTTTGACCTGTTGGCGTAAACAATTCACGAAATGAACTGTCCGTGAAACTATTTCACAGCTATGATCTTTTCGTGTAGCGCGTGCCACGACGGCGCTGCACCCTACTATGCAGCGCCTAGCTCAGGGGCGTTGCACGCCTGTCCATCGTGGCTGCCCCTGGGCCCGCACCCGGCCGTGCAGCGCCTCCGAGCTAGGCGCCACACATGGTAATGTGCAGCGCCTCCGAGCTAGGCGCTGCACATTGACTTATCCAGCAGCCGCGCGCAGGCCCAATCCTCAGCCATTGCAGTTACAGAACAGAGAAGAGAGGAGGTTGTGGCGGCTGCTGGATCCTCTCCTCTCCCTCTCTCAATCTCATCTCCAAAAAACTTCAGATCTGAGGATTTGGTCCGTGGAGTTCTTCACCCTTCCATCCTACAAGGTACCCTCCTCCGATCCCTTTCTTTCTATCTATAAATTTTCTTTTTTTTTGAAGATTTGTGTAATCCTTTTTTGATTAGATTAGAATCTTGCATATGTGGGATTTATGATTTGTAGATGATTTATAAGTTATTTGTAACCTTAGTTTAGTTTGTATATATTGAAAAAAATGTGCTTCTATGTTGGAAACCTACATTATGTTAGATTGTATTAGATGTTATTTTAGATGAGTTTGATGAATTGAATATTGGTTATATGGAAAAGATATTTGAATTGAAGTAGGCTTAGTTTAGTTATTTTGTATTCATAGGATGATGCTATTTATATGGTTTGACAAGAAAGCATTTTTTCAAATTTTGCATCTAGTAGCCGTAGTTTTGTTTTTGTGTATTCGAAAGATAATCGTGTTGACAAGAAATCTTTTTTTCAAATTGTTAGGATGGATTGGCTTCTCGATGATCATTGGGACAAACAACACCGGTCGTACGCTATGTCGGTGGGTCAGCGGGTAATAATGAAAGTTGCCGGTGTTAATTATTTCGTTTTTTAAACACATACCCCCAGATGTAATGATTTGTTTGTTTGCTTGTAGGAGCTTGCACCTCTGAAGTTTCGCGCTCACAGAGTCAACCTTGGGTGGATGCGCTATGATGAGCGCTACACATCGTATGTTAGGGAGACAAGACTTCTCCCTTTCATTCAGTTGGTCAGCCGGTCGACGCCACCCAACAATGCTCCAGCACTCACCGCGCTTATTGATCATTGGAGGCCGGAGACACACAGTTTTCATCTGCGGACCGGGGAGATGACCGTGACGCTTCAGGATATAGCAATGATCACCGGTCTTCCTGTCGATGGCAATCCTCTATGTATGAGCAGTAATTCAGATGGGTGGCGCGAGCAGATGCATGCCCTTATCGGTATGGTTCCTCCGGAGCCTCAGGAACCAGAAGTTGAAGGCAAGAGGAAAGAAAGAGTCGCAGCCGGTGCCCCTTACACCTGGATTACTTCACACTTTGGTACTTGCCCTTTGGAGGCTGATGAGGACACGGTCAAGACACATGCTCGTGTCTACATGTGGTATGTGATATCCAGGACTATGTTTGCTGATGGCACATGCAAGAATGCTCGATGGATGTGGCTGAAGGCGTTGACCGTCTTCGATAGCAAATGGAGTTGGGGTTTGGCGACACTGGCTTACTTGTATAGACAGGTATGAAGTTGCTTATATTTCACTTCATTGCTACATTATGAATGCGATCTTGCTGTTAATTCAATCATGTTCTCTTTTATGTGCAGTTGGACGAAGCCAGTTGTAGGCTATCTGGAAGTATCGGTGGTTGTTTGCTCGCACTTTTCATATGGAGCTGGGAGCGTTTGCCGGTTGGACGACCGAAGACCGTGAAGTACGAGCCTTGGGACGACAAAGACGACCCACTACGGCTCCCCACTTGGGCTTACAAGTGGGATGTGTTAAATGAGATGACGGATGATCCCTCGGTCATGTACAAGCTCTACAGGAGCGAGATGAACGCGATCACGGCTGAGCAGGTGAATCGACATTGCATAAGTTATTATCATGCTTATATCATAACTCGATATCAATTTTGCATTCTATCCCATTTTGCAGGTTGAATGGGAACCGTATGGAAGTGCAGAGAGTTTTGGGAACCCTATGGAGTTCGCGCTGAATCCGATGTGCACTAGGGATAGGGAACTCTGGCATATGCGGTGTCCACTCATATGCAACTGGGCGGTCGAGCTTCACCCGCCACATCGGGTGTACCGCCAGTTTGGTTTGTTCCAGACACACCCGCCGGAGTGGGAGGACACGGACCACCTGCTACACGCGTAAGATATAATTAACCTTGAGCACCTAGCTGCTTCTCGGCCTCATCGATGGTTGTAATATTATGTTTCTAACTTGCATGTTGGATAGGAAAAAGCAGAGTAAGATCAAGGACTGGGCCAAGCATCACAGGAAGTATGTTGTGCAGTTCCAGTTTAGTGTTGATCAAGCTAGGCGCAACAAAGGAGGCCCGCTTCGTGAGCACTGCCCGATCGCATTCAACAACTATCTCACATGGTTCCTTGCAAGAACCCGTGTGGAGGTATGCAAGCCGGCGTATGCTGAGGAGATTTTGGAATATCCCACCGTATTTGAGGAGATAGCCCAGCACCAGTACAACGCATTAGTCCGGAAAGGCAACTCAGTGATCCCTGCAGGCCCAATGATGAACTTTGTGGTATTTGCCCTTTATGCTTTTCCATTCGCACTATTTACATCTTCGCTTGCCTAACACGTTAATACCGTTTCTGTTCATAGCGTGCCCAGATCAAGAAAGCAGCTTATGAGATCGATGCTATTTTGGAAACAACCCCGGCTGGCAAAGGCGATGGGGAAGGTGCCCTTCGAGCATTCATTAAGGTTCACATCTCCTTCAAACTAGCACTTAACATGTGTTGCTACGTTCGATGTCTCATTCACTTGTTCATGTTGCGGCGCCACGGCCAAAAGTTAAGGCGGCTATCAAATCTTTTCGGTTGTCGTGACCCCGAGTATGTATCACAGAACGTTCTAGGTTGGCGACACCATCAGATCCCATTTCTAGCGATGCTGATCCTTTGGAGGATGAGGATGTGGCTGTGGTCACCCAAGAGGTACGGCATTAGGATATATATCCAATTGTTGATGCATTGCTAACTACATGCTCACACACGGTCTTTCCATAACTTTTGTTGATGCATAGGCTCCTGATGATATGGTCTTGGGGAAGTACAAGGCTCGTTCTGCATACGAGTTAAATCCTATGAGGGAATTCACACTAGTAGAAAACAGGGCATTGGTCCAGCCCATTAGCCCGGTTCAATCTAGAACCGGGTCCAATGGGGGTACTGGACCCGGTTCGTGAGCCCAGGGGGGCGGTCGGGCCACGTGGGCCATTGGTCCCGGTTCGTCTGGACCTTTTGGTCCCGGTTGGAGCTACAAACCGGGACCAATGGCTCTTGCTCCTGGCCCACCACTATTGGTCCCGGTTGGTGATATGAACCGGGACCAAAGGCACCCCTTTAGTCCCGGTTTGTAGCACCAACCGGGACCAGTGAGTTGCCTATATATACCCCCTCACTCAAGAGCAGAGCTCACTGCTCTGTTTTTTTTTCTGGCCGAGGGGGAGAGGGGTTAGTGGTGCTCTAACTCACCTCCTATGCACACAACGTGTTCGGTGGAATGCCCGAGCCATACTAGTTAAGCTTTTCTCCTCTCGAAGCTCTATTTTCTCCCAGATTTGTCTAGGTTTAGCGGTCCGTCACGTCCCGTCCCCGTCTTCGCCGCCGTCGATCGCCTCCGCCGATCTCGTCACCGGCACCACCGTGGTGAGCCTCTTGTTATGTCCATGCTTTTCTTACTTTTATTATTGCTTTAGATAGATATTTGTCTAATTTTCTTACGTTTATTATTGCTTGTTATTATATAGTGCGATGGTTTTGATATCCGCCCACGTGGGCCCTCGTCCGGTCTACGATTCGGATGTGGTATATTATCTTTAATTTATAACTATTTGTTTTAGTGTTTATGATAGTTATGCCGACCAACCTGACATGCATAGATGTTTTATTATGTCTAGGAGGTAGTTGAACCGGAAATTCCAACCGACCCTCTTGTGGAGAGGTTAAATTTAGTTGAAGAGGAAAACATTTCGTTAAAGAAAAAATTGGAAAAAATGGAGGAGGAGAAGATGGAATTGGAGTTGCATGTTGCGGAAGTTATCGATGATCACAAGATCAAGATGGACCCTATTGTCGAGAGGTTAAATTTAGTTGAAGAAGAAAACAAATTCTTGAAGGAAAATATTAAAAAAATTGTGGACGAGAAGATGATATTGGAGTTGCATGTTGCGGATGTCGTCGATGATCACAAGATCAAGATGGATGCAATGCGGTTGAAGATTAAAAAGATTAGAAAATATGCCATTCATACCGAGGCTTGGTATCATTATGCCGTTGGATCAATTGTTACCTTGGTTGCGATTATGATAGCATTTGTTTTCGCGTTGAAATGTTTTACATAGTTTCGATGTGCATGGAGAGCTATATGTTGTTAGATGAGAACTATATATGTATGTACTTTGGTTTTAATGTGATGATGAACTTTTATCCATTTGGTCACTTAATTATCTATTTATGATGTTCTGTAATGGTTTTTGACACACTTAATTATATATAAATGCACGCAGATGAACCGGCAATGGATGTACGGTGACAGACACACCTCCGAGTACATTAAGGGCGTGCGTGAGTTTCTAAATGCGGCTGAGGCAAACAAGCAGAATGGTTTTATGTGTTGTCCATGCACTAAATGTGTGAATACGATGTCTTACTCTAACCGGAAAATCCTTCACTCCCACCTGCTTTACAATGGTTTCATGCCACACTATAATGTTTGGACGAGGCACGAAGAAATAGGGGTTATGATGGAAGACGGCGAAGAAGAAGAGTACGATGACAACTATATGCCCCCTGAATACGGTGATGCTGCAATGGGGGGAGCTGGTGAAGATCAAGAGGAACCAGACGATGTGCCCAATGATGCTGCAACGGGTGAAGCTGCTGAAGATCAAGAGGAACCAAATGATGATCTTCGCCGAGTCATTGTCGATGCAACGACACAATGCGAAAGTCAAAAGGAGAAGCTGAAGTTCGATCGCATGTTAGAGGATCGCAAAAAAGGGTTGTACCCCAATTGCGAAGATGGCAACACAAAGCTCGGTACCATACTGGAATTGCTGCAGTGGAAGGCAGAGAATGCTGTGGCTGACAAAGGATTTGAGAAGCTACTGAAAATATTGAAGAAGAAGCTTCCGAAGGATAATGAATTGCCCGACAGTACATACGCAGCAAAGAAGGTCGTATGCCCTCTAGGATTGGAGGTGCAGAAGATACATGCATGCCCTAATGACTGCATCCTCTACCGCGGTGCATACAAGGATCTGAACGCATGCCCGGTATGCGGTGCATTGCGGTATAAGATCAGATGAGATGACCCTGGTGATGTTGATGGCGAGCCCGCCAGGAAGAGGGTTCCTGCAAAGGTGATGTGGTATGCTCCTATAATACCACGGTTGAAACGTTTGTTTAGAAACAGAGAGCATGCCAAGTTGATGCGATGGCACAGTGAGGACCGTAAGAAAGACGGGAAGTTGAGAGCACCCGCTGACGGGTCGCAGTGGAGAAAAATCGAGAGAAAGTACTGGGAGGAGTTTGCAAAGGACCCAAGGAACGTATGGTTTGCTTTAAGTGCGGATGGCATTAATCCTTTCGGGGAGCAGAGCAGCAATCACAGCACCTGGCCCGTGACTCTATGTATGTATAACCTTCCTCCTTGGATGTGCATGAAGCGGAAGTTCATTATGATGCCAGTTCTCATCCAAGGCCCTAAGCAACCCGGCAACGACATTGATGTGTACCTAAGGCCATTAGTTGAAGAACTTTTACAGCTGTGGAATGGAAACGGTGTACGTGCGTGGGATGAGCACAAACAGGAGGAATTTGACCTAAAGGCGTTGTTGTTCGTGACCATCAACGATTGGCCCGCTCTCAGTAACCTTTCAGGACAGACAAACAAAGGATACCACGCATGCACGCACTGTTTAGATGACACTGAAAGTATATACCTGGACAAGTGCAGGAAGAATGTGTACCTGGGCCATCGTCGATTTCTTCCGACCAACCATCAATGTCGAAAGAAAGGCAAGCATTTCAAAGGCGAGGCGGATCACCGGAAGAAGCCCGCCATGCGTACCGGTGATCACGTACTTGCTATGGTCAATGATTTACACGTAATCTTTGGAAAGGGCCCCGGCGCACTAGCTGTTCCGAATGACACTGAGGGACACGCACCCATGTGGAAGAAGAAATCTATATTTTGGGACCTACCCTACTGGAAAGACCTAGAGGTCCGCTCTTCAATCGACGTGATGCACGTGACGAAGAACCTTTGCGTGAACCTGCTAGGCTTCTTGGGCGTGTATGGAAAGACAAAAGATACAGCTGAGGCACGGGAGGACCTGCAACGTTTGCACGAAAAAGTCGACATCCCTCCGAAGCAGTATGAAGGTCCTGCCAGCTATGCTATTACGAAAGAAGAGAAATAAATCTTTTTTGAATGCCTGCTCAGTATGAAGGTCCCGACTGGCTTCTCGTCGAATATAAAGGGAATAATAAATATGGCAGAGAAAAAGTTCCAGAACCTAAAGTCTCATGACTGCCATGTGATTATGATGCAACTGCTTCCGGTTGCATTGAGGGGGCTTCTACCGGAAAACGTCCGATTAGCCATTGTGAAGCTATGTGCATTCCTCAATGCAATCTCTCAGAAGGTGATCGATCCAGAAATCGTACCAAGGCTAAGGAGTGATGTGGCGCAATGTCTTGTCAGTTTCGAGCTTGTGTTCCCACCATCCTTCTTCAATATCATGACACACGTCCTAGTTCATCTAGTCGACGAGATTGTCATTCTCGGGCTCGTATTTGTACACAATATGTTCCCCTTTGAGAGGTTCATGGGAGTCCTAAAGAAATATGTCCGTAACCGCGCCAGGCCAGAAGGAAGCATCTCCATGGGCCATCAAACAGAGGATGTCATCGGGTTTTGTGTTGACTTCATTCCTGGCCTTAATAAAATAGGTCTCCCTAAATCACGGTACGAGGGGAGACTGACTGGAAAAGGCACGCTTGAAAGGGACTCAATAATATGCAGGGACGGATATTCTTGGTCTCAAGCACACTACACAGTTCTACAGAACTCTACATTGGTGACCCCGTATGTCGATGAACACAAGAACAGTCTGCGCTCCAAACACCCGGAGCAGTGCGACGACTGGATTACACGTGAACACATCAGGACTTTCAGCAGTTGGTTGGAAACACGTCTCAGAGGTGACAACACTGTTTGTGATGAGTTGTACTTGTTGTCCAGGGGACCATCTTCGACTGTATTGATTTACAAAGGATACGAGATAAATGGGAATACATTTTACACGATTGTCCAAGATCAAAAGAGCACCAACCAAAACAGTGGTGTCCGCTTTGATGCAACAACCGAGAGGGGAAAGGACACATATTATGGTTACATAGTGGACATATGGGAACTTGACTACGGACATGATTTTAAGGTCCCTTTGTTTAAGTGCAAATGGGTCAATCTGTCAGGAGGCGGGGTACAGGTAGACCCACAGTACGGAATGACAACAGTGGATCTGAAAAATCTTGGATACACTGACGAACCGTTCGTCCTAGCCAATGATGTGGCACAGGTTATCTATGTGAAGGACATGTCTACCAGACCGAGAAAAAGAAAAGATAAGGAAGCGAATACATCATACGATGAGCCAAAGCGCCACATAGTTCTTTCAGGAAAAAAGGGACATCCTGAGAGTGGAGGGCAAGACAGACATGTCTGAAGATTATGAAAAGTTTCATGAAATTCCTCCCTTCAAAGTCAAGGCTGACCCAAGCATCCTGATAAACGATGAAGATTATCCATGGTTACGGCGCAATAAGCAAATGACACAAGCGAAGAAAAAGTGAAGACTTTTTTCCGCAACTATTATGATGATACCATGCCAACTTTGTAACAAACGAGTATGATACCATTGTCCGTTTGTACTATTTAAATTTCAATACTACTTGCACTAACAGAAAGTTTGTAATTGGTTTTACCAGAAAGAATTAAAAAAATAAAGCAAATAACAAAAGAAAATAAATAATGCAGAAAACAAAACAAAAAAACTTGAAAAAAAATAGCAACAATAAGTATTTTGTTGTAAGTAGAAACAAAATAAAATAAATAAAGCAACAAAGAAAATAAATAATTTCAAATTTAATCTATTCAAATTTGAATACTACTTGCACTAACAGAAAGTTTGTAATTGGTTTTACCTAAAGCAATAATATTCACAAAGAAACTCTAAATACAGCAAAAAACAACTTAGAAATAAATAAAGCAAAAAAGGGGAAAAAATTGGGCGCTGCCCAGTGAGCCTGCAAGGCCTACAGCACAGGATGCACCTGTACTATAAGGCCCAGCAAGCTCACAGGGCAGCGCGCAGAGTTAGGCCCAGAAGCCTGCATTTGAGAGGAGCTCGAGAGGGTGGGCGCAGCAGCCCTTATAAACCACTCTCGAGCTCCCTCAGCTAGCGAGGTGGGACTAAACATCCCACCGCACCCGCGCTAGCACAGGGCCTTTGGTCCCGGTTGGTGGCAACAACCGGGACTAAAGGGGGTATTAGTCCCGGTTCGTCGCACCAACCGGGACCAATGCCCCCCTTTAGTCCCGGTTGGTGCCACCAACCGGGACCAAAGGCCCCTCCTTCCCGCCCTTTGGGCTGCTAAAAAGGGACCTTTAGTCCCGGTTGGTGGCAGCAACCGGGACTAAAGGGGGGTATTAGTCCCGGTTGGTGCCACGAACCGGGACTAATGCCCCTCCTATATAACCAAGACTTGCGAAAATTTCATCAGTTTCCTTCTTCCCCGCGCCCCCGACGCCTCTCTCTCCTTCCCCGTCCCCGTCGCCCCGTCGCCCCCGTCGCCCCGTCGCCGTCGCCGTCGCCCCCGACGCTGCCCCGACGCCGCCTCGTCGCCGTCGCCCCGCCCCGCGCCCCCGCGCCGCCCCGCCCGGCGCCGTCGCAGCGCCCCGTCGCCGTCGCGCCGCCGCGCCCCGCCGCCGTCGCGCAGCCGCGCCCCGTCGCCGTCGCGCCGCCCCGCCCCGCCGCGCGATGTGAGGGCTTGCTGTTTTTTTTATGTTTATATAAATTGCTGTATATATATATATAGTTGTTGTATATATATATGTGTATATATATGTGTGTATGTGTATATATATATATATGTGTGTATGTATATATATGTGCATATATAGTTGCTGTATATATATGTATGTGTATATATTTTTTTTTCTTAGGAATTTGCTAAATATATATGTATGTGTATATATATATATTTTTTCTTAGGAAGTTGCTGTATGTGATGTGTGTATGTGATGTATATATATGTGTATGTGGCTATATAGTTTTTTGTTTATATATGCTAAATATATATAGAAAGTTTTATATATGCAAAAGTTACAAATTTAGAAAAAGAAGGATAGGAAAGAAGAAAATAAGAAAGAGGAAACAAAGAAGAAGAGGAGAGGAAGAAGAGGAGAAATAAATAAGAAGAAGAAAAAAAAAGAAAAAAAGAGGAGAAGAAGAAA